>CM060131.1:1002500-2202500 GCA_030522415.1 Channallabes apus
TAGACACAGCTGGCCGCATGCAGGATAATGCTCCACTAATGACTGCTCTGGCTAAGCTTATTGCAGTCAATACTCCAGATTTGGTGCTGTTTGTAGGAGAGGCTTTAGTGGGCAATGAGGCTGTGGATCAGCTGGTAAGTTCAGTATTACCTCAATACTTAACACCACTTACAGGGTATTTGGAAAAACAGAAGAAGCAGTCTTTGTGAGAATGAAAATTTGTTCCTCAAAAATTTTGACCCCAACTGGATCTGTGTTTTTAGATTTTTTTTTTTTTCAGATGTTAATATGGTATACTTAAATATAATTACAAACATTTCATTAGTGTCAAATGCTTTTATTCACCATTACATCAAGTTTATACAAAAATTCAATATTTTAGCATTTGTGTCATTCTCGAAACTTTTGGTCACTGATGTAGTTGCATCAAATTTGGTGTGGTTTGTAAGCAGTGTTTGACCCTGTGTGTTTTTATCCCTTAATTTTGCAAAAATAACCTCTCCCCATGGATAGCTCTTTTGGAACACCCCCACCCCACAACCTGATCATTATGTGCTAGCACCTCGTATAAACAAAGTCCTTAGCACATTTATAACACAAGCGAAATTCATGTAATGCCGAAATGTAAAAATAAAAAGTTTTCCCAATTCACCCAAAAATGAAGTATTGAAATATCTTCAACTTGCTGGGTGTTTTAAAAAAATTGTTTCCAGAGTCCCAAAATACGATGCGGCAGTGGTTCAGTGTGTTAAGGTTCTGAGTTACTGATCGGAAGGTCAGTGGTTCAAGCCCAGCTCTGAAATTAACATTTCAACAATATCATAAGCTAGGTGTGTCACAGTGTCCTCCTTTTCATAAAAAGTAACAACTGACATTGCAGGTTATCAAACAGAAACTTTTCCCATAGACTTTGTCTGATCTTTAAAGATGGATGGTAAATTAATAGAATTAAGAGAACCAGGCTGTTAAGGCTCTGAGTTACTGATCGAAAGGTCGGTGGTTCGAGCCCCAGCTCTGCCAGGTTGCTGCTGTTAGGCAGTTGAGCAAGGCCCTTAACCCTTTCTGCTCGCTCTGACCCCAGCCTACTAACAAAAAGCTGGGATATGTGAAGAATGAAGGTTTTTACTGTGTAATAATGTATATGTAATGAATAAAGTCTGAACTTAATGTTGGGCAGAACTTCATTGTATTTAGCTAATAAACCAAAACGTACTTCAAAAAAGAAAAGGTGCAATCAGGTGGTTGGTCTTAAAGAAGTTCTTTATCTTACAAAAAAGATAAAGAAGTTCTGTTATCATTTTTGTAAGATAAAGAACTTCTTTAAGACCAACCACCTGATTGCAAAAAGTCAGTGTTGCATCAAATTTTGTTGTACAGTACCAGTGTTTGAAACAGTGTGTACCAATACTAATTTTTTTAATTAGTTTTTATCATAATTTTAACAGAAGATTAGTATTTACATTAGTATTTCCCATATTTTGCTGATTCTTTCAAACAGAACATTTCATAGTTGAGGATTAGGCAAATAAAGCTCGTCAGTGCTGAGATTTAAAATTAACATTTAAATTAGTAGTACTATGTATCCTAGTTTTTTTTTTTAGTACTCCTAAAGTTTATTAATTAATTTATTTTTACACGTTTTTATACATATATGCACACACACACACACACACACACACACACACACACACACAAAATGCAAATGTTCTGTTGTTCCTAAATATGAAATTTTTATACCTTGAATCATTTTGCAATTCAAAATGTGTGTGTACACAGGTTAAGTTTAACCAGGCTCTGGCTGATCATTCCATGTCTGATAATCCAAGACTCATAGATGGCATAGTTCTCACCAAGTTTGACACTATTGATGATAAGGTATGCTTTTTCTTGCTAGTGTATGTAGATATTTATTTATTTATTTATTTGCCTAATATTATGCTTTAGTATATCAAAGTTTTGAATGAGAATTGTCTTAAACATAATTTCTTTCTTTGTAGGTTGGTGCTGCAATCTCCATGACCTACATCACAAGTCAGCCCATTGTGTTTGTCGGTACAGGCCAAACCTATAATGATCTGCGCAGCCTCAATGTTGGAGCTGTTGTGAATGCACTCATGAAGGCTTGAGTGCTGTGCAGAAGAACGTGCCTAAATGTCTTCAATTCATCTTGTCTGACTAGAAATCATAAACATCCCTGTTTCATCAAATCTTTTTGTAAATGTAATTTAAGTTTGAAAAAAAAAAAATGAAATGTCTTCAAGATGTTGGGGGTTACAGAATAAAAGTGTGTTCCAGAACCAGGCCTAGTACCTGCTTATAAAACACTCAACACGGCTAATGTCTGCTTGGCATATCTGTACTAATGTGAGTAATGCATCAAGACACAAAGATTTTCATATTTTTTCATATTATTTCATCCTGGGAGATCTTGTTGATGTTAATTGATGTTGCTCCCTTTGCAAAACCTCTATTGCTGGTAAACTCTGTGCCCAAAGATAAATCTCAAATACAATAAAGGAATTCTAAGAGTTTTTATTGTTCCTAATTTTAGCAAAATGTAATAATTGTTTAGTGCCAGTTATAAAATTTAATCCCCATTGCATACTGTTCTGTAATTAAGATATGAATGTCAAGTTTGTCTGCAGGCTCAAACTTTTTTTTTTTTTTCATCATAGTGGCAATTATACATACTACTGTATTGATTTATTTTAAGTTAAAGTCATAAAAAGCTGGAGATTTCACTTTTTTTATGCAGGACAGAAGTAGGAAAAAACTTTAGATTGTATGAGTGTACAGTATGTAGTGTATATATTAAAACATTTAAGAAAATGCTGCTTAGAAGGTCAAATGGATATTTGTTTTCAGTATCAGATAGAAATTCAGCTCCAACATTATTGGTGCCTTTTGTAAAAAAAAAAAAAAAATTCAAAATTTCTTATGAAACATGGTTCACATTCATATTTTCAATACTTCAGGTGTTTAGGCTCTCAAGTGGCTACCTAAGAGTGTTTCACCGTTTCTGAAAATAACCCCCGCCCCCAACATGAACACCATTCATGGTTAGATGGTAGTTAAGGGGCTATATTTTCTCCAAGGATCATAACTAAGGATTGAAAAAGATTGCATTTTAAGAGTTATATCAAGTCCCCAAATCTACAGTTACAGGCTCCAAGGTGGTGACCAATGTGCATAAACAGGCGACTGTCTTAAAAAAAATAATAATAATAAAATAAATATATATATATATATATATATATATATATATATATATATATATATAGTAAAATATTAGGCACATTGATGTCTATTTTGGTCACCACCTGAAGCCTGCAATTGTAGATTATGGTTGTAGAACTGTTTAATTGTGAAAATAAGAACCACACCCACAATGCAAAAAATAACTCAAGGGATTGTAGGAGCACTTGCAAACAGTTGTGTGGTCTAATGTGTCCATGAGTCTTACCCATCAGGATAAGGAGAGGCGGATGAAGTGACGCCTAGTGCACACTTTACAAGCCTGTGGGTGCAGTATTATGATCTGAGATTGCTTCAGTTGGTCAGGTCTATGTTCAAACATATTATGTGCACAAAGAAAAAGAAATGGGCACGTTGACTAACAGATTTTTCCATCAATGTATTTTTCTTTCCTTCCCTGACCCAGGGGCGTATTCCAAGATAGACAATACCAGGACTTGTTTTTTTTTTTTTTTTTAATTGCAGCTGTACAAAATCAAAAGAAAATTGAAATCATGAAATGTGTGAGAAAATATGTATGAGGCAAAATGTTCAGATTGTCCCAGGCTCAAATTTATTAGACTCAAATTGTAAAAGAGGAGTTCAGGGAGCATGAGTCATCATTTTCACAAATGGATTGGCCATCACAGAATCCAGACTCTGACTTTTGAGAACTTGAGACTCTTGGGGATGTGCTGGAGAAAACTTTACACAGTGGTCCAACTCTTCCATCACCAAAAAAGATCTTGGAGAGAAATTTACGTTTAGGCATTTGGCAGACGCTCTTATCCAGAGCGACTTACATTTTTATCTCATTATACATCAGAGCAGTTGAGGGTTAAGGGCTTTGCTCAAGGGCCCAACAGTGGCAAACTTTGTGGTTGTGGGGTTTGAACCTGGGATCTTCCGAACCGTAGTCCAATGCCTTAACCACTGAGCACAAGCTGGGGAACAATAGTCTGTTTGAGGGGGGAAAGTGGGCGAAAAGAAGGGGAAAAAAGGAAAAATGAGGTGAAATGAGAGTTATTACCATCTTTGATGTTTCCCCTCTAGTTTATAGACTGCTAATGTGATTGTAATTTTAAGATTTGCACCAAAAATGACCATTTTTATGCATTCTGCAGGGGGAGGTTGTGGATCCAAAGGTCCCAGGTTCGATTCCCGCGTATGATGTTTTTTTTTAAAAACATAATCTGACAAGTGTCACAAAAATTTAAAATACTGCCTAATTAATCGTAACATGAGGTTAGGTTCTTGTAAAAGTATTCGAGATTGTTGTTAAACGCTTTATGTTGTGTCACACAAAAAGTAAATTTGTATTCAAATTAATAGAATAAACATGAAAAGCAATGCAACAGTGTATTTGCCTTCTCTACATGAGTGTCCTGCTGGAATGAAGGCAAATTCATTACAAATGAAATATTAATCTGGTGATGTACTTTAAAGAGAATCATATTCTGTTGTTTTTTCATTTTTAGTCTATAAAAAAAGCCAATATAAATCATAAAGCTTGTTTAAAAATATAATGCAAATTTATTAGCAAATTATGGTATCATCATACAGTTATATATTGCACTCACTCATTATCTATCCACCTTCTTCCAGTTCTTTAAAACTAAAAATATCTCAAATTAAATGCTAGGAGGAAATACATACAAAGAAAAACTTAAAAATTACTGTCTTTCTGGTAAAATCGGTGATAAAACAACAATAAAAAAGAACGGAAGACATGTATCTATGTATATAGAGATCAAATCTGCAACTAAACACTATTTACACACCACCAATTAAATCACAAGTTTTCACAAATTATTAGTCTATTTTTTTAATCAGCCCTTTAATCATTGTCCATTTTGTCAATGCATAATGAATTTGTGTGTTGAGGGCTCTTATAGATGTCATAGAGTCTGATAAAGATGGCCTCTGTTAGGCGACAACAGTCTGTCCACTGGCCAGGTGATCCGGTGGATCCTAAGACACGACAAGCCATGGTCCCCACACCTGGTGTAAATTCACCCTTTGTTTTGGGATGCCTGAGCCGTCCAGTGCTCAGCCGCACATGATGCCGAGCAGAGGATGCCTCACGCTGCTTGTCATATGGCAGAAAGTTTTGACAGAGAGCTACGATGGTGCAGACCTGCTGGTTGCTGAGTGTTAACCCAGTTTCAGTTCTTGTCCAGATGGTCCACTCTGTCCATCCGTGGGACAGTGCTTATCCACAGCCTGGTAAATATAGCACATACAATAAAAATCAATAACTATACAACCACAAGCAAGAAAACAATACGCATGACAATCTACAAACTCTCACCTAAAGACCCAGCAGCTGTTGCTCAGGTGCTGGTGGGTATCACCCTGGTGGTCTTGGGGGATCAGCAGTCATGGCAGTTGACACAGTGGCTTACAGTTTGGTGGAGAAACGTTAAGGAGGTAGTGGCAGTTTCTGACACAGAAGATGGAGAAAGTGACAGAGGAGAAACTGTTCGAATATACGACTACGAGAAGGTGACAATGTCCTTCTTGCCATGTCATTTGTTTCAGCTCTGGACAGTGCAGAAGAGCTGGGGAGGAACTGAGAAAGTAAGAAAGCAGTAAGAAAGGACAGAAAATTAATAACAATAGACATATTTTAAAATCAAATTTAAGCTGTGAAATTATACTAACATTACCTTGCTTGCATGCATCAGAGTCTTAAGTTTGGCTTTAAAGCAGAGCCATGAGCCCCTCCGAACCGTGGCTTTGTGATCTGCAACCAAAAACAGGATGCTTAAGTGATGTCTTTATTTTAAATAATTAAATCACACACACCTCTATTACATAATCAATCATAATCAATATTTACATTTCTTAATCTGTAAAATTGTTTAATGGCAAACGATAAGAATGCATTTCCTTTAAACATGGATTACCTTTAGATGGATGGATTTTATATCAGTGTATAATACAGGAGGATGGCAGATATCTGTAATACACAGTTAGATTCAGTTCAGTCATATTACCTGTATTAGAGTCTAAACTTACTCAAGGTGGATTTGTGCCACAACAGATGCACTAAATGACTCAAGTTATAACAAAAACCTCATTCATATTGTGATTTAAATCTGTATGAGGATATAATCTACTGGTCTACTAACATTACGGTGTTACTGTAGTCCGGCTACAGTTACAGTTGATTATTCATTGTTTTGTCGAGTGCACAGTGATTCATTTTAAATCATCAGATTATAATCTCATATTAGTTTAATATGCACCACATGTCCGTTATAACGCTGTTATGCCGTGTGTGTGTGTGTGTGTGTTACATGTTTGAATGCCGATATTTTAGCAGCCTGCACTTAGTTTGTACATGTACAAGGGAAACGTGTGTTCACGTGTATTTTACACGCAATGGTTTTGTTAATCTTCTGATCATAAGCGGGGCTGAACTCCCCCAGGACTAACATCACCGCGACCACTGTGTGTTAATAAATACAGAAAAGGTGTCATTACTGGAAAACACTCAAATACACCGCTAATGTATAACTGTTAAACTTAGTGGAGGCGTGTCTCTTTAGGAAACGTTAATGTTAATACAGCATCGGCGAATTTACAATAACGTTATATAACACAAACCGCTTAAATAAAGTCTATTTATCTCTGAAATCAATACTTGATACTTACCGTGTTATGTTGAAAGAATATTCATATTCCGAACAGTTTAAAGGTTTGACTAAGTTGCATCCGCACTGGAGGCGGGACCAAGGCCGATATTTTGGAAACGGAGGAAGCTGATTGGCTTTGAATTTTGGAAACGGAGGAAGCTGATTGGCTTTGAATTTTGGAAACGGAGGAAGCTGATTGGCTTTGAATGTTTGAGGAAGCTGAAGGCGGGACCAAGGCCGATATTTTGGAAACGGAGGAAGCTGATTGGCTTTGAATTTTGGATTTTAGTTAGGTAGTTAGTTTAGTTTCTGTATTTTGATTTATATTCGTTTCCTTTGGTAGTTTAGTTAGCTTGAGGGTGGAGATAGAGGGGGGTTTTTTGTTTATTGTTTAGGCCTGGCTCAATCCTGAAGCCCAGAGCTTCCTGTATGTGTGAGTGCGTGTGCATAACAATAAAAACTCACGCACTGAATTCTTGGTTGCAAGATTTATTTATTTATCATAAATTTATTATTTTCTTTGTTGCGTCCCTTGACCCTAGACCGGGGGTCGTAACAATAGGTACTTTCCTATTATTTCCCACTAATTTCCTCCCGTTCATTGCACCCCACCTGTCATGTCTGTATTCCCCACTAGTGGGGCCCCACACTTTGAGAACCACTGGATTAGAGGGTTGACACAACCTTGTGCAATGTCCTCAGTTAACTTTCTTAGTTAACTCATTCCACTGTTAACTAAGAAAGCATGTGAACTGCATTGGAGAATACTGCGTGGTATAGTCTCAATGCTGTTGTCTTTAAATCCAGAGGTTACCCATGAACATCCTGAGATGTTCACATGAGAGATGGTACTGTATTTAATTTGTACTGTATATGAGCTGGTTTAGGCTGTGGCCACCATTTTGAATTTTAGAGAGCATTTTAAACCTTTTAATGCTATTTTTTATCACCCCAATCTTTTTGAAATACACAAGAAAAGACAGGTTTAAATGTCAGCTGATTTTAAAAATGTATTCTGGGTTAGGCTAAAATGGCCATATACTGTACATGAGAAGAAATGACAAAATGGCACAATGTAATTATCCTTTCAGAAACTAATTGTGTGGTGGGAAGCTGTGATCGATCTTAGATGACAAATAGTTTTTTTGCACTAATGATTGGAAGACTTTACATACCTTTTTATTTATTTGTATCTAATGAAGTATTTTTATTTATTAAATTATTTATTTTACCAAGTGGTTAGTCAAAAATGCTGCTGTGGTGAACACTATTAGTTAAAATAAAAGGCGAGTTAAAAGTTTCTCTCTCTCTCTCACTCACTTGAGCACACCCTCTCTATCTCTTACTCACTCTCACTTTCTAGTACCTGGGACCTCATGTACAAAGACTTGCATTGAATTCATACTAAAACATTGTTGTAAATGTGCGTACGCACTAAAAAAAATCTGATGTATGAAACACTGCGTACGCGGAATCCCACGCAGATTCTCTTTGTACATCCGAATTAACGTGAAGTTGAGCGCACGTGCACGAATGCAAAACCCCTCCCTGCCTCCTCCCCCATATAAATATGCTAATGACTCCACTTTGGCAAAACCAAACGAAAAAGCAAAAGCCAGCAAGAAGAGAAACTGCACAGAATGTGAATTGGAGGTGCTCCTATCGGAGGTAGACCGGAGAAAAACTGTGTTATTTGCAAGTTTGTCCTTAATAACAAAAAAAAAAAACTTAGCTGGAATAATATCTTTAAATACATCACTCACCAAGAAGCCACCCATCGCGCACCCTGCCACCTTGGAGCCTCATCCCAGCCATGCTGTTTGTGAGGATGAATGAATGATGGGTTGACCCAGGCCACCTCGCCACAATATTTGTTAGGCGCATTTGAGCAGGGCCGGTTCTAGACCAGACCATATGGGGGGGCAGTGAGAAATTTGAAGGGGGCATCCTGGTCTAGCATTGTTTTTTCCCCAGTTCATGCAATGTGGCGCGCAGTCAGATCATGCAAGGGGGCGGGGGGGGGGGGGGGGTGCGTACAGTCAGATCATGCAACCTGTTTGAGCATCAAATATTATTTGCACATTTATTGAATGGAAATGTTTCTGATTCACGTATGCAAATTCGGCTTCAGATGGCGCCTTTATAGCAATGTGCGTGCAGTCGATGGCTCCGATTACATTAGGAAAACCGGCGATCGCTACAAATTGCGCTTTAATGTTTGGCTGGTCAACTGCATGGTATGGAAACCTTATATACCTGCTAGACATGCGAATGATCCCGTCCCATACAGCTGGCACTGCACGGCTCAAAGACGACTGGCTTAACCCCGAGCGGTCTGCCAGTTCCCTTTGGAAAGAACCAGTTGCCAGGAAACCAAGCGTTGTCAGCACCTGTAAGGGAACGGGTAATGCGTGGCTCCTCGCTGTCTCTCTTTCCAAATTTGGACCCAACTCAGCACAGAGCTCCAGGAGGATAGCTCTTGGAAATCTGAAACAGCTAATAAGCCAGTCATCATCATGGGCCAGAAATCACTGTGTTCCCTAAAAACGCGTTCCCTTCGGCCATTGACAATGTCCTCTAATAAGGCCAACACTGCCATGGACATAGACTAAGGGTTGTATACATTTGAAAATGCTTTTATATGTTCTAAATCAAATAATTGGTAGAAAAAGATTTTGTCAATTAACCCATTTTATCAAATGAAAATTAATAGCAATGTTTTTCACATGTGTTGGTGCGATACTCTGTAGTGTGCAATTTAACATAATTGCCTCTAGGAGTCGCCAATGGAAATAAAACAAACACACACAAGAAATACACGTACGCCAGACAGGAAGTTGGTGTGGAAGAACGCACATTCTCACGTTAATTTCACTGTTAGTAAATCCGACCGTGAGCGTGAAAACTGGCGTAAGCAAAGTTTTTGTGCGTACGCAGCGTTGATACATGAGGCCCCTGGTCTTTGGACGGTCATCTATGCAAATTCTACCCTAGTTCTCTTCTAGTTCTCCCAGATTTCACAAGGACATGCTAGAATAGTTTGTTATATTAAGTAACAGATTCGCATGACACCAGGTGCTTGACTTTCTGACATCCAACATGATTGCATGTGTGATCGTCCCCCTTCCATTGTCTGTAAACTTATCGAAGCAAACTGTGAGTAAGTGACTCATCTTTAAATTAAAAAATTTACACTCATGAATGTTTTGCAAGTGATCTTGTTATTGAATGCAGTCTAGCTGTACCACCACGTGTGCACTAGTCCTCTTGTGCTCTGTCGCCAGTTACAGTGGCTTGCAAAAGTATTTGGCCCCCTTGAACTTTTCCACATTTCGTCACATTACAGCCACAAACATGAATCAATTTTATTGGAATTCCACGTGAAAGACCAATACAAAGTGGTGTACACGCGAGAAGTGGAACGAAAATCATACATGATTCCAAACATTTTTTACAAATAAATAACAGGGGGCTGAATAATTACGCACACCCCACTTTTCTGAGTTAATACTTTGTCGAACCATCTTTTGCTGCAATTGCAGCTGCCAGTCTTTTACGGTATGTCTCTACCAGCTTTGCACATCTAGAGACTGAAATCCTCGCCCATTCTTCTTTGCAAAACAGCTCCAGCTCAGTCAGATTAGATGGACAGCGTTTGTGAACAGCAGTTTTCAGATCTTGCCACAGATTCTCGATTGGATTTAATTCTGGACTTTGACTGGGCCATTCTAACACATGGATATGTTTTGTTTTAAACCATTCCATTGTTGCCCTGGCTTTATGATTAGGGTCGTTGTCCTGCTGGAAGGTGAACCTCCGCCCCAGTCTCAAGTCTTTTGCAGACTCTAAGAGGTTTTCTTCCAAGATTGCCCTGTATTTGGCTCCATCCATCTTCCCATCAACTCTAACCAGCTTCCCTGTCCCTGCTGAAGAGAAGCACCGCCAGAGCATGATGCTGCCACCACCATATTTGTCAGTGGGGATGGTGTGTTCAGAGTGATGTGCAGTGTTAGTTTTCCGCCACACACAGCGTTTTGCATTTTGGCCAAAAAGTTCCATTTTGGTCTCATCTGACCAGAGCACCTTCTTCCACATGTTTGCTGTGTCCCCCACATGGCTTGTGGCAAACTGCAAACGGGACTTCTTATGGTTTTCTGTTAACAATGGCTTTCTTCTTGCCACTCTTCCATAAAGGCCAACTTTGTGCAGTGCACGACTAATAGTTGTCCTATGGACAGATTCCCCCACCTGAGCTGTAGATCTCTGCAGCTCGTCCAGAGTCACCATGGGCCTCTTGGCTGCATTTCTGATCAGCGCTCTCCTTGTTCGGCCTGTGAGTTTAGGTGGACGGCCTTGTCTTGGTAGGTTTACAGTTGTGCCATACTCCTTCCATTTCTGAATGATCGCTTGAACAGTGGCTCCGTGGGATGTTCAAGGTTTTGGAAATCTTTTTGTAGCCTAAGCCTGCTTTAAATTTCTCAATAACTTTATCCCTGACCTGTCTGATGTGTTCTTTGGACTTCATGGTGTTGTTGCTCCCAATATTCTCTTAGACAACCTCTGAGGCCATCACAGAGCAGCTGTATTTGTACTGACATTAGATTACACACAGGTGCACTCTATTTAGTCATTAGCACTCATCAGGCAATGTCTATGGGCAACTGACTGCACTCAGACCAAAGGGGTCTGAATAATTACGCACACCCCACTTTGCAGTTATTTATTTGTTAATTACGTTTGGAATCACATATGATTTTTGTTCCACTTCTCGCGTGTACACCACTTTGTATTGGTCTTTCACGTGGAATTGCAATAAAATTGATTCATGTTTGTGGCTGTAATGTGACAAAATGTGGAAAAGTTGGGCCGAATACTTTTGCAAGCCACTGTAATGTACTTGGATGCACATGCAGACAACCAGTTAGTGAAGTAAATTGCAAAACAACAGCAGAGATTCATTTAACACTTAATTTGGTGGTATTTTTGGTGTAAATTTTGTTTTAATTTTTTTGTTAGATTTTTTTAATATATATAAATGATCTGCAAATTTTGAAACTCTAGGCAAGGAGCTTCACAAATATATACTGTGCCTTTTGCAACTTGAAACCGAACACTGATGTGAAGATTTATTTCAGTCATAATATATGTTTCAAGATACCATGCTCAATTTTCTGTTTCTCTCTCCCCAGCCTCAGGAATCCTGTTTTTGTGTAAGGAATCTGAATGTACTGGTGTAAAAAAAAAAAAAAAAAAAAATCTATAGGAGTCCTGGGGAAACCTGGTGTTACCTGAACCAGGTGTCAATGTCATACATATTATAAATACATCACTCAAATAATATACAGATAGACAGAGACAATTGTGTAAGACTATCACCCAAATGAGGATGGGTTCCCTGTTGAGTCTGGTTCCTCGTAAGATCTGGGCAAATGTTTATTCTTAATTTTTGTCTTGGTTGTGTATTTTAAAGTCTAAAGAAACAAGAATTTATTGATCTACTCTACAATACATGAAACTCTACGAGTGAGAGACTTACACACCACAAACAGTTTGGAGGGTGAAAGTGAATGGAGTTTTGAGGAAGTCCCCAAATTTCTAGTATTGGTTACTAGATCTAAAAGAGTCACACGAGCAGAGTCTTGGGTTTAATCTTACTGTTGGATCACTCACTAATTTTCAGCAGGGTATGAAGCTTCGCTTGTTAACTTGCGTTACTTGTGTTGTTGAAATGGCATCTTTCAGGGAAGCCCTTCAGTGATTTGTTGGTTACTTTCAGATGTCAGTGCTCTGGAACAACAACTGAGGGTTTCTTTGCAGCAAGACTTCAGGGTTCTAGCATGAAATTTCGTTGAAAGTTCTTGGTCACTTGGAAGACACGATGGTAGTGCAGTGGCAAAAAGATGATTTCGAAGAGTGCCCGCAAGAAAAAGTGAGTGAGCAAACAACGGTACTGTTCGGACCTTGGGGTTTAGCAAATATGCATGAAAGTTTCTTGTGTGAAAGTGTCTTATATGCTATGTGCAAAAAAACTAAGTCCATAAGTGTCCATGAATGAGTGAGAATGAGTGCAAAAAGACAAACGTCCATAAGTGTGTAATGTGCGAAAACATACATTCTTCATTTATTAAATTATTTATTTTCCCAAGTGAAAATAAATTTAGTCAGCAGCATTTAGTCAAAAATGTTGCTGTGGTGAACACAATTAGTTAAAAGGCCAGTTATAAGTTTAGTCCTGTGTGATGTTCTGATTGAGAGAACAATCAGTTTGCATTCAATACCAAACATCTCTTGTATGAATGAGTATGCAAGATATGGGATGAGAAACCCGGATCCATTAACGGATTCAACTCCTTCTGAATCTCTCATTGAACGGATCCAGGTCTCTTGAGTCTTTTGAGCCACTTGAATTGGTAGGGATTCTGGATCCACACATTTATCAGATCCAGCAGTTTCACGCTGTGTTACGAATCAGACAGGACAGTTATAGTATTTTGAGTCTTTTTGTTTCTGACCATAAAAATATAAGTGACTGAGAATCAAGAATTATCAATGCCAAATGTTAATTTTAATGAAAAATGCAAATAGAAATAAGACCGCAAAGAGTACAAATCAATCATAATTTGGCTTGTAGGATAATATGTTAAATATGAAGATAAAAAAAAATTACCTTTCATTTTAAACAAATGTGCAATTTTTTTTTAAATAAAGGGTTAAAACGGATAGGCTATAGGTATGGTTTAATATAATAAATAAAAGGAAAGCTCAGGTGGTGAAGCCAGGACTCGAACTGGAGTTTTCATGTACATAATATGGTCACTGTATCGGTTGAGCTGAAGCATCACATTCTAGCCCGTTCCTTTTTGGTGAAGTTGTATTGTAGAGTTGGAAACAAAGCCGATGCGACAAATGCCAGAGTCATTTTTTATCCAAGTTAGTCATAATACATCTACATCACACCAACATATAAATATTTGTTATATGTTGGTGTGATGTAGATGTATTATGACTAACTTGGATAAAAAATTACTCTGGCATTTGTTGCATCGGCTTTGTTTGGGGTTAATAAAATCAGATTATAGAGCAGAGTGTCCAATCACACACACTCGGGAAAGTGAAATAGCTGCGGTTTGTTATGTCGTGGTGATAAAGATTCTGCCTATTTTTGCCATGGTCACTCCACTAGGGGTGCTCAACGCATCCTCATAATCTGCCGAATCCTTGGACTCATGAACACACACTGAATGTCCCAGATCTGGCTGTTTTACTACCCACGGTTCAGATTAATCAGATGAATCAGCACATGCTATTTTGAGTCTCTCATGTTTCTTACCATGCAGGAAGTTACTATGGAAGTGACAACTCAGTTAGCTACTTGTTTCTACCATTACTAGCTAACAAATACTTAGAACAACTGAATGGTGTAATTATTAGTTTGTATTGCAGGGACTAGCAGGCCACCTGAAAGAGAACTGTGAATCTGTTACCTTCCAGTAAAATGCGTGATGCTGATCACGTTATCTCTCTCGGTGGGGTAGAGCTGCTGGAAATGTGACTTGGTCAAAAGAGGAAACCCAAATGGCTTTCACCAACCCGACCTAAAAAGTTGCAAATCAGCAAGCTGTTGAACAAGGAAGAGACAGTTCACGACATCAGCAAACAAGGAAAGGTTCACGTCTCCATCTCAGATATGGTATATGTGCAAAGCAACTTCCTTGCAAAAGAGAGAAGCATTTCCCATCCCCACTCAAATGGTGTAAGTCTGCAAGCAGCCCCCTTGAATGAGGAAGAAACCAGTTTCACAACCCCCTGGCAGTTGCTGACCCCCGGAATGCGTTTCCTCCTTCACCTCTTGGCCACAGAACAAAGAACATACAATCTTCATAATGCTAAATCATTATGCCAAGTATGCCAGTAGGGTAAATACATATAATTTTATATGATGTCTTAATGTTGTGTTTAATATGTTTATCCTAAACTTAGGAAGGGCATAACCCCTTTCTATAGATAAAGGTATGAATGAGTATGCAAGGTATGGGATGTTTGGTATTAAATGAAAGCTTGTTGTAATTAAAGAGCATTGATGTGTATGAAATGTTTGTCATATGAACCAGACTCTAATTACAAGCTAATTACAACAAGCTTTCATTTAATGCCAAACATCCCATATCTTGCATTCATATTCATATCTTTATCTATAGAAAGCCCTTCCTAAGTTTAGGATAAACACGTGAAATACAACATAAAGACATCAAACATCCTAAGTGAGCACATACAGTGGTGTTCAAAATAATAGCAGTGTGTTGAAAAAAGTGAGTAAAACTCCATATCCATATAATAACTTTTAATTAAAATCACATAAATGCATTGGACACCCTGCACATTCCATTCTGATTTACCACATGAAGAAAAATGTGCTAAATGTATTATTTAAAGAAAAACAAATATTGGCCTGTTCAAAAAAATAGCAGTGTGGAGTTCAATTAGAGGTAAATTATTCTGTGAAAAACAGGTGTCGAACAAGTTCCCCTTATTTAAGGATAAATGTAGAAAATGTTATCCTGTGCATTTCTCTCTGAAAATCAGAGTAAAATGTGCTGTCCAGACATTGTTCAGAAGAACAGAGTACTTTGTATGTTTTCTAATCAACTTTTGAATCAAAGTACAGAAAAAGATAGACTGCTCTACTAAAATGATCCCAAATCATTTTTAAAAAACCAGAAAAACGTGGGAGAAAACAGAAAACTACCATTCGAATGGATCGAAGAATAACAAAACAGAACGCTTCCGGAACGAAATATACTCGCAATCTAAAGTGCCACTGTATTTTAATGTCTCTGTTCGAAGTCACTAAGATCCACAATCATCTTGGATCTTACAATATACATTTATTTTCAAAAATAGAATGTAAATATGTTGCACACGAAAGGTGTTAAACACAAAACAGTTTCATGCATAGTCAGGTTTCAAATTCAATATTTGCAGCACCTCAGCTAAGTTTGAACAGCTACACTTAAGAAGGTAAGAACAAAAGGAGCACAGGGCATCTCTTGTGGCAGTGGCGCTGAGCTGATGGTGCACCTCACCAGCAGAACCTCTTACGGTGGAAGTAGACTGCAAGAGTGTCTCATGGAGCTCTTGTAAGTAATGTTGTCTTCTTCATGTGAACATTTGGTAGCCATACCTGGTCTCTCCAGGTCACAAGGACGTGCTGCCACTACACAACAAATCTCTTTTGAACCCAGACGCTCCTGGGGGAGAACAGAAAATGCATGATTAGATGCTTATTCTATGTAGATATGCTATTCGTTGGACTTTATTATGGTATGGATTTATTTGTAACAGTTCTTGCATTTCACTGTACTTATCTGTATTTCTTGTATTTACCATCCATCCATCCATCCATCCATCCATCTTCTTCCGCTTATCCGAGGTCGGGTCGCGGGGGCAGCAGCTTCAGCAGGGATGCCCAGACTTCCCTCTCCCTGGCCACTTCTTCCAGCTCTTCCGGGGGGATCCCAAGGCGTTCCCAGGCCAGCCGAGAGACATAGTCCCTCCAGCGTGTCCTGGGTCTTCCCCGGGGTCTCTTTCCGGTGGGGCGTGTCCGGAACACCTCACAAGGGAGGCGTCCAGGGGGCATCCTAAATAGATGCCCAAGCCACCTCATCTGGCTCCTCTCGATGCGGAGGAGCAGCGGCTCTACTCTGAGCCCCTCCCGGATGACTGAGCTTCTCACCCTATCTCTAAGGGAGAGCCCAGACACCCTGCGGAGGAAACCCATTTCGGCCGCTTGTATTCGCGATCTTGTTCTTTCGGTCACTACCCACAGCTCATGACCATAGGTGAGGGTAGGAACGTAGATCGACCGGTAAATTGAGAGCTTTGCCTTTTGACTCAGCTCCTTCTTCACCACGACGGACCGATACAGAGCCCGCATCACTGCAGACGCTGACCCGATCCGCCTGTCAATCTCCCGCTCCATTTTACCCTCACTCGTGAACAAGATCCCGAGATACTTAAACTCCTCCACTTGGGGCAGGATCTCACTCCCAACCCTGAGAGGGCACTCCACCCTTTTCCGGCTGAGGACCATGGCCTCAGATTTGGAGGTGCTGATTCTCATCCCAGCCGCTTCACACTCGGCTGCGAACCTATCCAGTGAGAGCTGTAGGTCACAGGGTGATGAGGCCAACAGAACAACGTCATCTGCAAAAAGCAGTGACCCAATCCTGAGCCCACCAAACTGTACCCCCTCAACGCCCTGGCTGCGCCTAGAAATCCTGTCCATAAAAATTATGAACAGGATCGGTGACAAAGGGCAGCCCTGTCGGAGTCCTACTCTCACCGGAAACAGGTCAGACTTACTACCGGCAATGCGGACCAAGCTCCGACACCGGTTGTACAGGGACCGGACAGCCCTTAACAGGGAATCCGATATCCCATACTCCCGGAGTACCCCCCACAGGACTCCCCGAGGGACACGGTCGAATGCCTTCTCCAAGTCCACAAAAATTTACCAATTGCATTTATTTATGATTAATTCACAGTGGATGTAAATGCTAATATTTTATTGCAGTAAAAAAAAGTTTTAAAAAAATTATATATACATTTATCAGGGCTTGACATGAACTTTTTTGCTCACTGGCCGATGTGGCTAGTGGATTTCCGGAGTCACTCGCCATTCAGCCTTTTTACTCGCCACAAATTTGTTACCAGAAAATAGAATTTTTTCTTCACCATGATACGTTAATGTTTGTTATATCTAGATTTACTTATAAATGACAGCATACACTGTATCACTATAGTAGTAGTCAAGTATTCAGTACTGTTAAGATCCCAATATAAAAACATGTAAACATGAACAGTATATTCTGCTTATTGAACTTAAATTCAAGCCTCTTACCACATGACATTGAAAAATAACAGATTCAGTACAACTGAATTAAAAATAAAATAAAATTCTGATATTAAAAATACAGCAACTCAGAACATTTATCATTTTAGTGTGTTATTATGTGTACTATGATCAGGTATTATTATTCATTATGTATTATTATATCAGAATTCTGAGTTAGGACAATGGACTCTGGTCTATCTTGTAGTGTTGACTCTTTATAGTGGGAGGTAATTCAATCAACTGATGAATTTTCTATCATTCAACATGAAATCTAAATAGATTTTAATAGTGATTACTTTTTTAATATATAATCAGTAAATAACCTATGCGAAGGGGCAAAACATTCTCATCCTGTTGAGAAGCGATAGCCCTTTAAGGAAATGATACACACACACTAGTGATGCGCGGGTCATCTGGTAACTCGCGGGTCGGGTAAAGAAATTGTCACTTTATTTGCGGGGCAGGTCATTAAAAACAACATTAAATAAAAAAAATCCATGTATGTTGCGTGCAATTCCTCTGCCAGTCACAACAAAAACAAAGAAATAAACGTGAAGATGGAAGACGAGCTGCGGGAGAAATTGTGGTCAGGAATTTACGTAATTTAATGGTCGTGGTGCGGGTTGTAAAAAAATAGATACAGTGGTGCGGGGCGGGCCAAATAATTTCATAAAAGCGGGACCCGCGGGTTGGAAAAATACCCGACCTGCGCATCACTAACACACACCAAAGAGGAAGTAAGTGTGTGTGCGCGCGCAATGCATGTGTGAACATGTGTAGAGAGAGGTATTAAATGTCCTCATTATATTCATGCGCCTTTTATGCGCGTAATATTACGTTGCAATGCGCAGAGGTGGAAAGTAACGAATTACATTTACTCGCGTTACTGTAATTGAGTAGTTTTTTTGTGTATTTCTACTTTTTAAAGTAGTTTTTAAAATCTGTAATTTTACTTTTACTTAAGTACGTTTTGTTTGAAGTATTGTAATTCGCTACATTTTAAATCATATTCGCTACTGAGTAAAAAATAAATTAATGAAAATGCTAAAATAATACAAATATTATGCTTTTGCGCTGCGTGTGTGTATCATGTCCTGGTCGCGCGCCGCTCCAGGTTTTCTGACATCGGCATCTTCCTGACCTTCCACACGGTCGCTTCCGCCTTGAGAGTGACGTCATCGACTAGCGCGACCATATATAAACCGGAGAGAGACGCGGGAAAGATGAAAGAGGTTGTGATTTTGGCGTTTTGATATTTGGTTGTGTATTCTGGTTTTGACTTTTTGCCTCCAATTGACTTTGATTATTGCTCTGTCCCTTTGGTTTGGTTGGTCTTTGTATATATTTGTAGATAATTTCATTGTTTTGGGTTTAGGGAGTCCGGGAAGGTACCTGTATTTTTGTTTGTGTAGTTTTTTTTTTTTGCAGGTAATCTAGCTACTAAATATAAATACCATTTTGTTTATTATTTTGGCCTGGGTCCATCCTGAATCTGATCCTCCTCCTACTGTTGTTGTTGTTGTGGTGTGTGTGTATTTTTTTTGTATATACAAACCGCATTTTTTTCCATTTTACTGTGGAAATCAAAAGGGAATCTAGTAACACCTGGTTACTCACCTTATGGATGACCACAAATTGCAGTCAGTGGGTAGAGTTGTACAGGCATGCCTCAGGGCCTCCTGTCCACACAGAAAATTAACAAATGTCGCGCAGTTATGGCACAAGGGATTGCTTATTCTTCTTTCTTCTTCTTGGTGGGAAAACAAACCAACTATGTGCCTACCACCATCTACTGTATCCAGCTGTGTACATACGAAAGTGTGGGGGCATGGACGATGTTACTAATGTGAAAGCAAACCAGTTTGGTTGGAGATGGGGGAGCAATCATGCTCGGGCATGGGAAAAAAACAATTATGCTTACTTAATAGAAAATACAAAAAGATATATAGTTCATCACTATTCAGCCTAATACTGAGATATAATTTTTTTTATCCATATTACCCTCCCCTACAACATGGGTAACATAACATGATGATAAAAATATAAATAATTAATAAAAGTTTTATGTATTTATTTATTTTACTATATTCTATATTATTTTACTATACTATATTTTACTATATTCCTTTCATCAAAATAATGCAAGTTATCAGGCTTTTAACTTGTAAGATGTTCTTTACCCACAGAATACAGCTTGCCTTATTTATATCACAACACTGATTATGTATCCTGATTACATTTATGATTTAACATTGACCTTTTAATTCTGTAATGCAGTAAATGCTCTGGTGTGATGTGGCTTCAAACCTAAAACATACATAGCCATTTATGAATGCAAGTTGTCTATGAATACGATGACATTTTTAAGCATCCATGTTACAAAGAAACACAACATAAACATCTTTCCTTATATAAATAGTCATGTTTATTTGAAAAGGACACTTCCAGTCTACAGTGCAGTCAGAAAGTATTCACAGCGCTTCACTTTTTTTTTCACATTTTGCTAGGTTACAGCCTTATTTCAAAATGGACAAAATTCATTATTGTTATTATTATTATTATTATTAGGCAAATGCTACTACTATCTACTGTTCGCTAAAGCCAACATGACCACCTTTTGGCCTGTATGCAACCAGTTGTTCCACTTTTGCTTCAATCCTTTTTCAGAACTGGATCCAAGTAGTTTTACTGGACTACATTAGATTTTATTTATTTTATCATTATTTATCTTCTTTGTCGTTCGGCTGTTCCCTTTCAGGGGTCGCCACAGCGAATCATCTGCCTCCCCCTATCCTCTCACACCAACTAACTTCATGTCCTCTCTTACTGCATCTATAAATGCATTGATGAATTCAAGGACTGTGATTGGTTGATAAAAAACCTGTAAATGGTGTTAAAATGCATCTTAAAGGTCCTAAAATGCTTTGTGAAAATAGAATATATGAAAATAGAATAGACAGTGAAATCAATGTTTGTATATAAATAAATTGTATTTTCATGAATGCAGGCTACTTTATGCAAAGTTTATGTTATAGGCTAAATATCTTAAAGTTAATTAAAACAACCACATGCATGGCTGATAGTGGAAAAAATTCCTGAGCCTGAACTTTTTTTTCCTTGTCCCCGAGGTGAGTAGGGGGGGGGGGGTACTATGTATGCGATGCAGTTTTAACACATAACTTGTTGGCCCCTGGGCCCAAATATATAAACAGCCTATGTATAACCCTGATCATCATTATTGTCAGGTGGCTCTTTTTAGGTATTTTCATATTTGCATTAAGCCCCCAGTATTATTCAAGAAGATACAGCATTTCCTTCTCAATATGTTCAGTGACTAGATTTGACATTATTATCCCATCTTAGTACAATCACTGGAAGTAAATGCTACAGATGCTACAGCCAGACCAAGACAGGTCAGTAAGTGGCAATAATAGTACTCCAAAGCACACAGGAATTGATTAACTAATTGATTATCCTCCGCTAATTTCTTACATAAAGTGATGAGTGGGTGGGCGATATTAAATGACAGGTCAAGCTCAGCAATGAAGGAGCACGAGCAGGGGCGTTTCTAGGATTTTCAGTTAAGGGGGGCTCAGCCCCTATAGATGTTTAACACATATTTGGTTTGTTCAGAATCAGTACTCAAATGAGTCTTCTCGATCACACACGCTGTTTACCGTATAAACCTTTTTCTATGTACAGTTCAGGTACAATCAGAAAAATTTAACCAGAAAACAGCATATAACTTTAAACATACATTGATTAGCAATATAAACAACACACCCATGAGGCTGGACAATGGAATAAACTGTGTGGGGGCCAATAGTGTCAAACATTTATCTGTTCATTCTTTGATAATGGGAGTACGAGTCTCCTATGATGAGCAGCAGGCCTGAAGAATAAAAAAATCTTTTTTTTTTCATGTGACTTGAAAAACCTTCCATCTACAGTTAAATATAAATATTAAAACTTTGATCATCATGTTATCTAGTTTCATTTAGTGTTTTAGCTACATAAATAAGACAATAGGTTCTCTATTCAACCCCTTAAAATGTAATGGCTATTCAAATTCTAATAACATTGTTTTAATGTAAATAAACAAAGCATCTTTTTAATATCATTATTTCTTGTTGTTTCTATTCATAAAAAAAAAATTAACTTTTTCTAAATCAAAGTGACAAAAAACCTAAGGCTAATAAATGTATTTTACGATTTGGGACATTATTTAATACAATACAATATTTATTATTTATTAAATTTATATAATATATAAATTATTTTATTACAATTTTCTATCTCTTTAAATCACAATGCAGTTAAACGAGAGCACTGAATGCTGTCCGTCACTATTTTTAATAATTTATGTTTATAACTCTATGGTAGTTAATGCCATATGCACTGTGTAATGTTTTATAAAGACAGTTAGGTTTTCCAATTAAAACAGTGACAGCATGATAGTTTTATAAAGTAGACTACAGGTTCATAGAGTCTGTATTAAGGGCTTCATGTTCACTAGAGGAAACAGCTGGTGTGATGAGGGTGAACACAGCGAAGATTTAAATGATTAATCCCTCATGACATTTTGTAAACTGTATTTACAATTTATTTAAACACACACACCTTGACTTAATCCTGCCTCTGTGATGGTGAACTGAAGACCCGCTGAAAGACGATGAGGAGCCGAAGGAGCCGAAGTCTGCCGACTCTTTCATATGAAATTTAAATGGGACGATGATGGCGGACCAGCAATTTGGGTAAAGTTTATGGAGAATTTTTAGGCGGGCTGAGTACAAATGTTAGGGGGGATGAAGCCCCCCCTAAAAACGGCCTAGCGACGCCCGTGAGCACAAGTGAATTTTTAAATGAGTCACACGATCGGTCATTGAGGGTGGAATATTATCGTGTTATATTCCTGATATGAGCAAAATGGCTCATCTTTTATCAATTTACATGATTGCTAGACATTTAAGTTGCCCATTTGGAAGGTAAATAGCCAACAATCCAAGAGAGATGCAAGGAAGTAAATGAACAAGAAAACTAAATTGGACAGAGGAGCAGTGTTCGGAGAATATTTCTTCTTTCCTCCATTTTATCCCCTGCTATAGAAACTCTTAAGCCTCTTAAAGTCCTCCTCTCTACTCTTAATTTTTCACCTCAGGAGCTGTTTTTAGGTCCAATATGTTATCAATAATTTTTATCTTTACTATGATTTAGTCCTAAATTTAAGGAGAAATTCTAAGAATTTTATCACTAGGAGCAACCTTTAGGGTGAATACTTGCCTTGGACTTCCTCATTCTACCACCAAGTCTCCTTGTCCACTTTTCACCTTGCTGACGATACACCAAGCACCCTCCTACCTGCCTCCCTGACCACCTTCGCTGTAGTTGTCCAGTTAACTGGAAGCACTTCCTGACCACACAAGACCTGTCTCAACTACTCCCTGAAAACTACACAACATTCTTCCTTTTTCCACTTCCAACTTCCACCACTTTGTCCTCTGCTCTGCCTTTGTCCTCTTCACATTCCTCACCACCAGGGTAATTTTACACACCACCCTCCTGTGTTGTCTGGCTACCAGTACTTTGCAGTCACTGATCTCTTTTAAATTACAACGTCGACACAAGATGTAGTCCACCTGAGTGCTTCTGTATTGGGTCTTATACATCATCCTATGTTCCTGCCTCAGTATTCACTACTGCCATTGACATCCACCTTGCAAAGTCCACCACAATCTGTCCTTCTGCATTCCTGACCTGAAAACAAAACCTGTCCATCACATTTTCATAACCTCTGTTCCCTTCCCCAACATGTCCACTAAAATCTGCACCAATCACAACTCTCTCACCTCTGGGGATGCTATGCATCACTTCATCTAACTCGTATCAGAATTTCTCCTTCTCTTCTAACTCACATCCTACCTGTGGGGCATAATCACTGACAACGTTGCACATCACATCTTCAATTTCCAGCTTCCACCCTATCTAATACTCTTCAATTTTATGGAATGTTGCTTACAAACTCCTCTTTCAGGATAACTCCTGCTCCATTCTTTTTTCTATCCACACCATGGTAAAACAACTTGAACAATGCTCCTAAGGCCTTACTACCTTTCCGCCTGGTCTCCTGGACACATAGTATATCCAGCTTCCTTGCCAAATTGTCACAAGAGGATCATCATGTGAGTCAACTCTGTTGCCTTCCCTGTCATCCCTGTGTTTTATTTTTTTTTTTACCAGAAAAAAAAAAACCACCAAATAAGAGGAATAGTTTTTAGCTATTTATTTTTATTTCAATAGAAAATTATGAGCTGTAGAAACAGGAGTAAGCCTTGAACAACACAAAAGAATAACAAAAAAAAAAAAAAAAACAATCAAAAACAAATATTACATTGCTATTTGAAACTTAAAACAGTAATTTTTGACTGTTACAACATTGATGCACAAGCAAAGTTGTGGAGGTTGAGACTGCCTTGCACAGGTAGGATCATGTTGTCCTTGGTGGAGAAGGATTACTCCCTATGTACCAAAACAAAGAGTCCCAGCATGCACAGAACAGCATACTGGGTAATAACAAAACCAATTATTTAGGATATAATGCAAACTTTAAAGGTACATAAACAATGTAATTTAATGCATCAAAGTCATGCATACCTTAAACTTAGGGTAGTCATTCATCAGAATTGTAACAATTCCTATGTAAGGCACAAACCTAAAGGGGGAAAATGATTAATAATGGTTGAACACCACATATAACAAGGTTTGTATGAAAGAACAAGAAAAAGCCTACCCTCTTGCTCTGCCCACCACATCCTTCTTCTCCAACCAATGCTGTCCTCTCTTGTATAAACCTCGATCATCCACCGAGTTATTATCCCCTTTTGTCAGGAACTTGATGTCTCCATTTTCCCTAAAGAAGGAAAATACAAGCAACACAGTTTACTAAACTTCTCTTTAATTTGTTGTAAAGATCAGAAACATTATACTACAGTAGATATTAATATCCTTTTCTTTTTTTAATAAAAGAAAAACATTTCATAAGAGTCAAAATTCACAAAAATTACCTTAACTGGAAAAAAACAAACCCCCTCACCCCTCCAAAAAAGCAGAAACCGAAATAATGCACATAAAATTTACTCCATGTATGCCATCAACATAGTTTCATGAAAAAAAAACAACCCTGATTTCTTCATACAAATGGAAGTAAGCTGAGTAACACACAAAATATACAGTACTGTGCAAAACAATGTTTAATGTTCGAAAACATTTGTTGTTCTGGTAACTATCATAATTGCTCCTTCGTATTTTCTTTCCCAGTTGTGCAATACAGGCATTTCTTTAGAGGCATAAGAATAGCATCTGTAATGTTAGGAGATGGCCTACAGTGGGTACGGAAAGTATTCAGATTATATTATATTATTATTGCAACTATTTGCTAAAATCATTTAAGTTCATGTTTCCCCTCATTAATGTACACACAAGCACTCCATATTGACAGAAAAACACTTTAAATCACTTAAACCATCACTTAATCACTTGAACCATGGTCCTAAGTATTCAGACCCGTTACCCAGTATTTAGTAGAAGCACCCTTTTGATCTAATACAGCTGTAGGAGCCATATTTCATTTTTATAATTTTGTTGTTGCGTTTATTTGAATTTTATTAGTTAAGCATTTAGTTATGATAATCATAAGTTGTTCTGTGATGTTATTCCATAATTGCGTAGCTGCATGACCATTGCGCACGGTAGAAATCAGTTAAGATACGGAAGTTGTGGAGAACACAAGCTTTTGACCGTAAGATACAATATACAGCAAACAAGTTGTTGTAACCGTAATCTGAAACCGTAATCTAACATAGCAAATAAGTTGCAAATAAGATACAGCAAACACGTTGTTGTAACTATAGTGGATTTACGCAAGAAAACTGTACGAAGAGTAGAACCTTTGATGCTGAAAATAAAACGAGAGACAAAGGATTCATGGACGTACGAGTCGCGAGTAACCAAGTGTAACAAGAAAGATACGAGTCAGAACTTGTGAATAACATACCCGTACATGTAAAGTCAAAAGCTTTCTCCGTCGTTCAAGTGAAGATAAGTGACTTAAGAGTGCACCTTACCTGCATGTGAAGGTGGACCGAAGAACATGCTGCGATCTCGGAAAAAACACGCAGTGACTGTTGACAAGCGACTGAAACTGAAAGAGGACTTGCCTGCTTTGAATTTCACCATGTCAGACGACGAAAACAACGCTGCTATTGCCGAGTCCGAGTGCGTGATGGCGATCCTCGACAAAGGTTCTGCAGACAAGCTTCACGAAACGATGGACGCCAGAGGAGAAAACTGGAGTCAATTGACTGCATCAGCTGACGAAAGAGTTGCTCATGTACAATGCCTACAATGTGCATGATGTTGAAACTAAGTACTGTATGGACTACAAGGGCTGCTAGAAGACTTTATTGAAAGCAATAGAGATGTGCGATTGTGCTTAAATGAAGACGAACGCGAACATGATCAGCAAAACTGGTATAAGTCTAAAATGCTGTGCTGCACAGAATTTAGGAAAAATGTGGATCGTGGAAACTAGGAGCTGCTTTACGATGCCTCACACATTCAACGATGAAGTTTCGCCACTGGACAGCGCATCAATGGTGTCGTCTAAGACACTCGCTTATAACAAGCACGGAAGCGTAGCGACGGCAGCATCCAAAAGGTCCTCAACATCTACAGTATCCTTAGCTCGGCTAAAAAAGGCAGAAGCTAACGGAGCAGACTTGTTGGCTAAAGCAGCAAACTTAGAAGAACGGCAGGCATCAGAAATGGAGGAAGCGCAATTAAAGGCACAATTAAAGGCAAAAAAGAAAGGCTGGAAATCGAAACTGAGCTCGCAATGGCCAATGCTGAAATACAAGGGTATCAGGATTGTGAAGAACGACAGCATCCTGCAAGACAGAGTTAGGTCATCGAATCTAGTGGTGCATATGTTCCAAAATCGGGACGTAATGAACATTACGAGCACAGTGCGTCATCAAAATATGGCAGAATGCCATCACGTCGTGAGGCAGGCCACTCAAGTGTGCCCGTAAGTGTCAGACATAAAATTACAAGTACTTTAAAGGAATGGCCTACCCAAGACAATGAATATTCACTCCATAATATTGATACAGTAGAGCGTCAGACAGATATTACAGAAATGCTTGCGAAGAGTCAAAGGCAATCTTCCTTACCTCAGTGCGATGTTCCTCTGTTTTATGGAGACCTGCTTGAGCTCAAGTCTTTCATGCGGGCGTTTAAACATGTTGTTGAGTCCAGAGATGATAGTAATACGGATACATTATACTTTCTTGAGCAGTATACTAAAGGAGAGCCTAGAGAATTAGTGAAGAGCTGCCAGCATATGCCAGATCATCTTGGTTATGCAGAAGCAATGAGAATGTTACATGACAGGTTTGGAAATGAGTTAAAAATTGCAACAGCGCTGATGCAAAAGGCATTTAAATGGCCGGAAATAAAGACAGAGGATGGAAAGTCGTTAAGCGCTTTCTCCCTGTTCCTGGTAACTTGCCGCAATGTTATGGCAAACATTGAATACATGGACGAGTTAGATAATCCTACCAACATGAGGACCATTATTTCAAAACTGCCCTACAAATTGTGTGATAGATGGACGGTCCACGCATACGAGTACCAAGAGCGCAGTTGGAAAAGTGCCAAGTTCGTGCAGTTGGTGGAATTTGTTGACCGACAAGCAAATGCATCATCAAACCCACTCTTTGGAGACCTGGACGTTTTGACTAGTGATAACCACTGTAATAAATCTCTTCAAGGTCTTAAGCTGAAAAAATAAGGAAAAAGAGGTAGCAGGTTTGCAACTGGTGTAAAACAGGTTGGCAAATATCATAAAAACTTGATTATATCAAAGAGTAATGGTGCTTTCACTAAACCTTGTGCATTCTGTGAGAAAAGTCATACCTTAGACGAATGCTACCAGTTCAACGATAAGACACAAAGACAAACTGGACTTTTCGAAAAAGAATGGATTTTGCTATGGATGTTTGGTAAAAGGACACTTATGGGATTCTTCTCTTGCAGTCAGACATGAAACCAGTGCCTGTACTGGGGCTGGAGACAATTGCATTCTCTCCATAGTACCTGTTAAAATAAAGTCCAAGAAAAGTAGAAGTGTATGCTTTTATGGACCCAGGTAGCTCTGCTACTTTCTGTATGGAGTCATTAGCAAGGCGGTTAAATGTTCAAGGCAGAAAAATTGACATGATGTTAAGCACCATGAACTCGAAGAAACAATTAGGAAGCTATGTGCTCACTGACTTGGAGGTTAGTGGTCTGAAAGAAAACACCTTTGTTGAACTCCCCAAAGTGTTTACACAAAAGAGCATCCCAGTCTCAAGTGGAAAATATTCCACCACAAGCAGGCGAGTGTTACAGTCAACAGAATTTCCATTGAAAGAGTGGAACAAATGCTGACACAACAGTACAACCATGATTTTCCAGAACGGAATTGTGACGATAAGGCCGAGTTGTCACAAGAGGATCATCAGTTTTTAGACTCTGTATCTAACTCTCTGCAGTTTACCAACAATCATTTCTACATCGGTCTTCCATTTAAGAAAGCAACTATTCAAATGCCCAACAACCGAAGTGCAGCCATGCAGCGCGCACTAAATCTCAAAAGGAAATTCAAGAATAACCGCTCCTTTCACGAGGAGTATTCAAACTTCATGAACGACATGCTCGAAAAGGGTCATGCCTTCCTGTCGAGAGAGCTCTAGGGGTGTTGTGGTGCATTAATTCAGACATGTTCAAGTTCAAGATTAGTTTAACCCTCTGAGGTCCGCGAGCGCATATATGCGTTTTGAGGTGTTTTCCCCTGATGACGCCAATAAGAACTTAAATTACACTTTCAGTTTTGATCGTACAGACAAGATCTATATATTAATCGAATCTGTAAAGTGTCTACTTTTTTTTGTATGCACACACGTTAAAAATAAAACTTTGTGCATTAATAAAATAATGAAAATAAACAGGGTGCGCTTTCAGCCGTCTCAGTCTCCGCAAAAATCTTTTTGAAACACGTCACTAAAATGAACTGAAACTCCGCAAATACTGCACACACAGACATGAGAAATATATCTATAGAAAGCTTAAAGGGTCTACTTTTAAATGATGCAAGTCACAGTTATTATTTGACAAACAAATAATTATTTGAAAACAAATAATCTGCTTTTATGTAATCCGTATGAAAGTAAGGAGTGGTACAGATTCTCCTGTATCGGCTCATTACAGCTAATGTGCTCCCGCCTCCCTGCGCGCGCGCTGTTCATATGGAAATGACCTGAGGTGAGGCAGGTGATCACGTGCACACCCCCAGGGCATAAAACAACAAGCTTCATCATACAGTTACTTACTGTTTCTGCACGTTTGAATGATGTCACGCTACACGGGTGAAGAAGCGCTTCAGATGGACAGCGATGAAGAATTTACTTTCTCATCAGAGGAAGAGACTCAGACGAGGAACGGCTTTATTTAGAACAACGTCTGGACTTAACGGAGGATGTAATTCCTGACCAGTAAGTCTTTTATTCTCACCATCACTGCTCTATATTTTATATGTACATTTGGAAAATACTAAATACCAGCAAGAGTTAAATTGGTTAAAATATGAAATATTTAGCTCAGTGGTTAAGGCATTGGACTACGGTTCAGAAGATCCCAGGTTCAAACCCCACAACCACTAAGTTGCCACAGTTGGGCCCTTGAGCAAGGCCCTTAACCCTCAACTGCTCAGATGTGTAATGAGATAAAAATGTAAGTCGCTCTGGATAAGAGCATCTGCCAAATGCCTAAATGTAAATGTAAATATGTACGCTACTTACAAGCCCGCAATAAAATCTGATTACGATCTGTCTAAAGTTATATATATATACACACACACACACAGACACACACACACACACATGTGTTTTGTATTTTTTATACCGTGTTTCAAATGGTCAAATTGTTCACCAGCTGTTGCTTGTGAATGATTGTATGCCCATTCTTCAAGTTTCAATTGCGCCGTGCACAAGAAAGACACGCGAGTGTCGTTCAGTTTTGAGTTCGCTGGAGAACCACGAGTAAGTGCACATTCAGTACATCATAGATGTTAGTTAAATATAACTATATTATATAAAAATATAGTAAAATAATATTACAAAATAATAATAATACTAATACTAATATTGTATTATATATTATATACAGTGCTCAGCATAAATGAGTACACCCCCTTTAAAAAGTATGAATTTAATCAGTAGCTCAATGAACAAAAGAACAATTTCCAAAATTTTCACAAGGCTGAGTTTTATAAAACACTTGTTTAACTCAATAACATGAAATTAAGGTTAATAATATAACTTAGATCACAAAATCTTCAGTTTTACTCAAATTGGTTGAAGCAAAAATGAATACACCCCAAAACAAAAACTACTACATCTAGTATTTTGTATGACCACCGTGATTTTTAAGGACAGCACCAAGTCTTCTAGGCATGGAATGAAGAAGTTGGCGACATATTGCAACATCTATCCTTTTCCATTCTTCAAGAATAACCTCTTTTAGGGGCTGAATGCTGGATGGAGGGTGATGCTCAGCTTGTCGCTTCAGAATTCCCCACAGGTGTTCAATTGGGTTCAGATCAGATCAGGAGACGTACTTGGCCATTCAATCACCTTCACCCTGTTGTTCTTCAGAAATGCAACAGTAGCTTTAGATGTGTGTTTTGGATCATTGTCGTGTTGGAAAAGTGCGCGGAGTGATGGCAGCATCTTCTCCTTCAGTATAGAGCAGAACATTGTTGAGTTCATGATACCATCAATGAAATGCAGCTCCCCAACACCAGCAGCACTCATGCAGCCCCACATAAGAACGCTGCCACCACCATGTTTCACTGTAGGCACCATGCATTTTTCTTTGAAATTGTCACATTTATGACGACATACAGTTTTAAAACCATTTGTTTCAAAAACAGTGATCTTTGCCTCATCACTCCAGAGTACAGAGTCGCAGTAGTCTTCAACTTTTTCAGCATGGGCCCTAGCAAATTCTAGGCGTGCTTTTTTTTGTACATAGGCTTTAGGAGAGGCTTCCTTTGTGGACGATACCCATGCATGCCATTCTTCTGCAGTGTGCGCCGTATGGTGTCACGGGAAACGATCACTCCAGTTTGGCTTTCGACTGCTTTAGCTAACTGCAGTGAACTTGCATGGCGATTTACTTCAACCCTGCTCATCAGAAGATGCTCCTGTCGAGATGTTAACTTCCGTGGATGGCCTGAATCTCTCTGTAAGATAACCACTTCCATCTTTCTTAAATTTTTGGATCACTTTTGCTACAGTATTTTGACTGATATGTAAAGCTTTGCTGATCTTCTTGTAGCCCTCACCTTTTTTGTGTAAAGAAATTATTTCCTTTCTCAGATTTTGTGACCTTTCTCTTCCATTGCTGACAGCATGAAATTGGAAGGGCTTTTCTTTGTTAAGTAATGCCCTTTTATAGTCACCTGTCTGCTGGACACCTCTTAAATGAATCATTAGACTCGCCTGTGGTTGAACGCCTGTTAATTAGAATTTTATAGTCTTAAGTGTGACTTTTCTCCTAAGACTATAATTGGGGTGTACTCAGTTTTGCAACATGGGCTTGAAAGAATTTGTTAGGAAAATTACTTTTTTGTATGTTCAAATTAAAAAATCCCCACATTTGTGAGAGTATTTTATAGTATAGTATCTCTCAGAAAATGTTGATTCTGAAAGGAAACTAAAAGTTTTCTGACAAATGTAGTGGGGTGTACTCATTTATGCTGAGCACTGTATATACTATTCATCATAGTAAACTGTAGTGTATTGTAGAAAAAAATGTAGTACAGTATTGGTAAAGTCATTTGTTCTAAACAACTGCAGTTATTACTATAAAGTACTATTAAACATTTTCATGAAAGTTTGTGTAAACAGGTAACTATATTATATAAATATATAATACAATAATATTATTTTGATAATCGATTAGTTGGCCGATTATTGTTTTGATTAATCGGATAAAAGCTAAACGCTTCTTTAATTTGATGTTTTGCTTATAATTATATATAAAACATACCAACATTTGTTTTGTTTTTAACTGACTCCTATGTGTAGAAAACCCTCGGCACTTCATCCGCACTCAACGGACGCTACGAACGGCAGAAAACGCTCGATTTTAACGGGCTCGCGCAATGGAGTTTACACAAGTGTTTGCAGGAAAAAGTGCAGAGGGTTTTCGATATATTGTGCCGCCCTAGTACTAATCAATTTTATTTGTGTAGCCCTTCAAAATATTCACAGTGGAAACAAAATTACACTGCCAAAATGACATTTACATCTTTACACAGGCTGTGTGAATGGAGTGGCAAAGCAGCTCACTGACAGTTTTCCAAAGTTGGTTTCTGTAGCATGTTCTGCTCACTGGCATGCAAAGATGCATCAAATACTGTACGATATATGGATACGTTCAAGGACCCTCTATAGGAACTGCACCTGTTCTTCAGAAATGGTGCAAATAATTAAGCCACACTGAGATACACTGCCAAAACACTCAAGCTGAGTGATTTGGAAGTTAATGTTTTTCACCAATAAAAATTGTGATATCATAACGTTAATTTTACACTTTATGTTTTTAAATCAGTCTTAATGTTTTTAGGAAGTGAAAAATACTATGTGGTTATCTGAGCATCTAGCTATGAGAACCTCCAAAGGTGCTCTTGTAGAGGTTCTCTATAGCTAGAGAATTTTTTTTAGCACAAAAATTATAGGATTATATATATTCTATGCTACATGACAATTTGTAGATGACCTCTACCTTCAAGCAGATGTGTTGCCCACACATCAATGCTGTTAAAGGTGTTTCAAAGAGCAGATGTGAAATGTCCATGTGAAAAAGCAGGTAAATTATAATGGGATGAATCCAATAAAAAAAATATATGGTTTACAAATATTCATTATGTGAAGCTATAATACTTTGGTCTTTTTTTATATTTAAGTGCCTAATCCTTAACGCATGTTCCAACAGGCGAGACATCACTTTCCACGTCTTGTCTTGTTTGCTAACCAAGACCTGTTAGAGGCCTTCTACATCCAAAGGCAGTTAACTCAGTTGAAATGGCCAACATTCTAAGGTTGGACATTCTATCAAAGAAATTCATCACAGGACCGGAATCCATAGTTCTGCATGAAAGGACCTCTTACAAGCAGCATGTGCTATCATTTCTTTTACCAAAAAAAGTTGGTAATTATTTCTGTCTCATCTGTCTTGGCAGTAAGAATTTAGTTCGGACATGTGTAAATGTTCCAATGCATTGCATGCTCTTTCTTGCCTTATATTTGAGGAACATGACAAGCTCAGATCATGCAGCTCCTAGCCAGTGAAAATGATGATTGGGCAGAAATATAACCAAACCTATTCTATTGGCAGCAGGGCTGATCATCTCTGTCTCCAGTGTTAACTGTGAGAGAGATTTTTCCACCATGAACAAGGTAAGTAAAATTTAACTTCACTGAATTAATTATTTAACTGCATTAAATATACAGTAATTTGGATTTAATATCAAAGATCAAGTATTCTTAATTTAAACCAGTGTTTATCAGCTTGTCATGTTAAAATGGACCTGAGGAACAGACTGAAAGGGAAGCATCTAGCTGCATGTCTCCAAATATCAATAAATAGACCAGCACCAGAAACTTCATCTTTACCTCATCATACTTGTTGGGATCTCAGAAATGTTATATTAATAAAAATGTATTAAATCAAAACAGTGTGTTAAAGATTACATGTATTTGTTGTTTACTGTATGTAGTAGACCACTTTTGGTTCCACTGGTTACCACCGCAAGTATATTTCAGATCAATTACAATACAATTACAATACATGCTAAAGAAATGTGTACCTACATACACCGTCATCTGGCAAAAGAATGGATCAAATAGCATAGTGTTCAAATATTAAATGCTAAATCAAAAGCTAAATTATTGGCACCTTAGCACTACCTATGTTTTATGCTGAGAGACAGTAAATTAGCAAATAATTTACTTACTTCTCATGAATTTTGAGCACTCTGTGCACAATAGGGATCTCTCTGCCCTCGATCCTGAACACCACAATTTCCCCAACTCTGATTGGATCTTCAACTCGATTTGTGAGGAACAGAAGGTCTCCTCTGTGAAATGCCGGCTCCATACTGCCACTGAATAACAGTAACAACATATTATTACTTCCAACAAGTACATCTTACTTTATGACCTATTTGAACCCATTATATCTTTTTATTATTATTATTTTAAATAATTCCAATGTTTATTACCTCATTTTGAGCATGGTTTGTCTTTTGGTTTCCCTTCTTTAAGGAACAGACCCGAACATTTTCAAAGGTCAATTAGTTTTATGCCCTAATAGCACGGCTGAAGCTGAAGTTATGAGGGAGGCTACAGCTGCTTGGTGGAAAGCTGCACAAACTAGCACAAAATATTATATAAGTTGGCTCAGAAAAACTAAGAGATGCATAGATTAACTTTAGCCAAAACTTGCTGGTGTTCCAACCACTGTGTGTGACTGCTTCACCAAAATAGGGTAGTATAAGGCTGGACTGGCAATTAACTTTCCTAAAAGATGACCATCTGTCTGTGTAATCATTAAAAAAAAAATAAAGTCCATTTTTAAAATCTGTCCGGGAGGTCAATGGAGATTTATTAACTATTAGCGGATAGTTCCCTCTTGTGCTACCACTCCTGTACCTGTTTATTGTCCTACCACGAGAGAGGTGTGCTTGACATAAATACCAGCTGCCATAATAAAAGTAAAAAAGGTGTACTGACGGTCTCACATGCTCTGCAGAGAAACTAGGTTCTCACAGTAAATGCTCTTCTTTAAAAACCTTGGGATGATTAAGTGCGTTTTCTCACTGGGAACCCAGAAAACCAAATTTACGGAAGTATACGTGAGTGTTTACACGCACGTGCATACAGCAGCATTAAGAGCAGCACTCTTCGCGCGGTGTGATACTGAAGTGTGGAAGATCAACTGAAGGTCAACTGACAAATAATAAAGAACATTCAGTGTGGGGAAAAAATCCTTAGGAAAACAATAGGGCCCTTCAGACACTATGACGACATAGGGCTGATATTAAATAAATACTAATAAAAACAGGTGAATACCAAAACATTTGTAATTGAAAACATTTGTAATTGGAAAAGAAAGAAGTGTTGCATTTTGACAGAATTGCAAGGGTGTGATATTTTTTGGCCATGACTGTATGGGGTAGATTGAGGGGAGGATTAGTAGGTTGGATCTCGGAAATGTGACATTAATAGAAATATCAAATAAATCAAAACATTGTTTTAAAAGGTCTTAGTAGATCAGACTTTGCGCTGGCAGGTAATGTCGGCTGGCTACCACCGCAAGTATATTTCAGACCTGTGGGAAACACTGATTTAGGGCTGAAACAATTCCTTGAGTAACTCGAGTAATTGGATTACAAAAAATTATTGAGGCAAAATCTTCTGCCTCAATGCTTCTTTTAATTAATTTCAAAAGCTTGCATTATGTTTTTGCGCAATTATTTGTTGACAGCATGCTTTTGATAAAAAGCGCTTCCGGATGCAAGCCACCAGTAAACACCAACGAAGAAGAAGCGATTATGTCATCCAAAAAGCGGAAGGAGACACAAAAAGTTTGCTGTGTATTAATTTGAGGGAGCGTTCTGGTGCGGGATACAAAATGGAACAGAGCGATAAAATTATCAGCGAGCCGTGAGATGAAAAAAACCAGCAAGAGAAAACAACAGAAATTGTCAGTAAAGGCTTATGTTATGCCTGAGCTGTTGATTTTGAAACTTTTAGTTGTGAAAGTTTAGTTGCACACCCTTAGTGTTTTTGTATAATTATTTATTTCAATGTGCGCCTTAGTTTTTTTTGATACTTAGTCATTTGCAATTTGAATACGTCAGTTTTTTTTCCTAGATCCAGGTAGATGTTAGGCTTTTTGAGGTTCCATGGGGCAACTCTGCAAAAATGTGTCTGTTCTAGGATGTTCAAGTCAACTTTCAGGTTCTCTAAATGTGTTTTAATATGTAAACCAAGTGGGCGTATATAGTTTTTTTTTGGTAGATTGTTGATTTGTGAAGACTGCTGGATATGCTGGATTTTCCTTATTTGTTCTCAGCTTGATTGTATATTGTAGTGCCAATTTTAATTGTCTGTTTTCCAAGGAGGGTTCATTAGCTTCGACATACAGACTTTGGATTGGTGATGTACAGTGTCCAGCAGGCGTATATATGATTTCCTGGCTGAACCATACTTCCATAATGCAGTTTAGAGTTAGAGCTCTATATACATTTATCAAAGTTGAACTGTCTGCTCCCCATTTGGTTTTGGATAAAATCTTCAAAATATTCATGGCTTTGAAACAATTTCGTTTTAAGAAGTTTAATGTGTGGAATAAAAGATTTGCTGTCAAGGGTGACGGCAAGAAATTTAGTCTCTGTAATCATCGACATATACACTACAAAGTACGTCAGAACCAATGCTTTTAACAATACTATTAATCTTAACATTAAAAAGTGTTACAGATAAAATGCTTCCTTGAGGTACTCCAAGTTCTTGTTTGTGCAGTTTTGATAATGTGTTTGCTACTTTGACTCTAAAAATTCTATCAGATAAGAAACCTTGAATAAAAATAGGTAAACGTCCTCTAAAATTCATTTCATACAAATTGTTTAAAATTCTTTGTTTCCATGTTGTGTCATAGGCCTTTTCTAGATCAAAAATACTACCACAACATGTTCTTTTCTAATGAAGGCATCACGAATATAGCTTTCAAGTAGGGCTGCAACAACTAATCGATAAAATCGAGAATTATCGATAATGAAATTCGTTGTCAATGAATGCCGTTATCGATTAGTTGGGCTGCTCACGTTACTGTTAAGCGCGACCAGAATTTAAAATTGAGGTCATTCTTAACAACTGAATAAGTCATGGTATTTTTAAACTATACTGTCAACTTGCCATCTGCAATTATTGTTAAAAATAAAAATGTTGATTTACATAAAATAAGGTTTAAATGTCAAAATTAAAGATCATTAAACTCTATGCGGATATTGCATTTTTTTATGTTTACTTTTATATATAAATAATACCCTGGTTTATGGTTTTATATAGTAAAGGAAGACATCAAATTAAAGCGTGTAGTTTTTAACCGATTAATCGAAAAAATAATCGACCAACTAATCAATTATCAAAATAATCGTTAGTTGCAGCCCTAGATAGAACGTTCTCTGTCAGAAGAAAACAGAGGTCGTGAAGGTAGTTTGGTTGCTGTCATGCGCACTCACTCCGCGACCGGCTCTAGGACCCGGAAGTAGTACATTCGCGATTCAGGAAGCATAAACAGAGACAAGATGGCGTTGACATTGGCACCCGTCCACCCGCCAAATGCGGGTAAAATTCGGCTGTGGTGGGTATTAACTTTAGTCGTACTAGCCACTCTGGCGGGTAGTTTATTCTTTGGTATGACAATTATGTTTGCATCAATATGCACAACTAACATCTATAATATTACTTGCTTTTTGTGAGAGACAACCAGAGGAAAAGAAACGGAGGCATGGAGAAAAACGGTATTCTTCTTTTACTGCATTCAGTGCACACGACACATGGTATACAGCGCGGTATTGCCCCCTGGTGGTCCGCCAGTGAATTAACATCAAACTCAAATATATTACAACAGTATATTTTTGTTGTAGTTTTCTCTAAAGGCATCTAATATAATAAACGCACTGCACTATTTTATTACACTTTATTAAGCATTTCTTACATTTTCTTTTAATTTTGCACCTTAAATGTTAAGAGATAATTGTTAAGTGTTCATTGTGATTTTAGACTTATGTTTACATTTTAATTATTTGATTTTTCCATGGTTGTTGACATTTCTGTCTTAATAACTGATGGGACTATGATCATAGGAAGGTTAAGTTTAAAATAAGAATGTTTAAATATAATATATTCTTCTCCTGGTCCTTATTTTAAATGGGTCATAAAAAATATCAATAATTAGCGATATTGACCGATATGAAACACTGATATCGTGATACAGTTTTCAGCCATATCGCCCAGCCCCATCTCCTACCCACTGTCAAGCATGGCAGTGGTTGATTTGGACTTATTTTTAGCCACATGCCCTGGGCACCGGAGTTAACAATTAACTCCTCTTTATACCAAAGTATTCAAAAGGCAAATGTTAGGTCAACTGTCCGGCAGCTAAAACTTGGTTGAAATTCGGTTACGCAATAGACAGTGATCTGATGCACACCAGTAAATCTACAATAGAATGAATATAAAAAAATTAATGAAATCAAGGTTTTGGAATGGCCTAGTCAAAGGCCAAAGACCTGACATTAAACCGACTGAAATGCTGTGCAAAAGCGATTGACCAAAAACATCAAAGAACTGAAGTAATGCTGCTAAAGGTGAATTTACAAGCTAATGAATAATGGATAATAGTGAATAATAAAGGTTACTATTTTGCTTTGATTTTTGTCTTTACTTTGCTATGGATTTACTTCTGTTTGTTAGGGTTAGGTACCGAAAACCGGTGCCAATACGACACCGGTACCTACCGGTATGTACCGGACCGAAACAGAACGCGAATTTCGGTGCCTCATTTCAGTGCCATTTAAATGCCTGAACTGTCGATTGAAATATTTGCTCTCTAGATTCATATATTTTTGTAAATTAATAGTTTATTAGATTAAATAAAAAAATTTAAAGCACAAATCATCAGGAAATTAGAGACGATCCGAGATGCGCGTGAATGCAGTAACTAGCGTTACACTCGGTCTGACGTCAGCAGGCGGTCTACCGATATCTTAGCTTGCTAATTTAAACAACTTTCGTTAAAATGCCTAAACGGTCGAAATTGTGGCTGTATTTCACAAGAAAGGATTCCGACACCGCGACGTGCAGCAAATGTTTCACAGTAGTTGCGTGTAAAGAGGGAAACACGTCAAATCTAATGAAACATTTGAGGGAAGATGGAATAAAGTTAATAAATACACGGAATAAAGTTAAAAGCAGAGGGAGGCACCGTCTTTGACAGCTTGCGGACAACAGCTGGCGCTATCAGTGTGGACGACCCTCAGCCTCAGTCACACCAACTGTAGCTAAAAGGAGTCACCGATTATGATGCCGACAGCAGACTTTCCGCAGGTTAGTAGTAGGATAATGTAACGTTAATAGCAAAATGCAAATCTTGCATTCATGCTAACAAATAGTCAAACGATTTGTAAACAACTAATGTAACATGGATTCTGTTTATAATTATGGCTTTCCAGCCTGTACTAGTAGCACTACAACAGTGACCCCATTTACCATTGTAAAGAGGCTATACATGTCCTGTGCAGGGCAATAAGTCAGGAAAGGAGTCGTATTTTGACAGAAAAGGCAAATAGGTGAAATTTCTGCAAAAGAATTGCTAAAATTTGAAGCTTATATATTCATATATACTTTAAACTTTTAATATATTGTTCAATTGTAAGCATAACATTTTTTTGTTCAATAAAAATTTATTTTTGAGTCAACCACCATAATTTTGTGGCTTTTGTAAAGTATCGGTTCAGGCACCGTTTTGGCACCGGTATCGAAAAAAAAAAAAAAAAAAAAAAAACAGTACCCAACCCTACTGTTTATTCATTAGTCTGCTAGTCACTTTAACTAACTAACCAACACATCACTACATTATATTCAGCTACCAATTTTTATTTACACCAATTAGGTTTCTGGTCAAACTGAATATTGGACTTGTGGGGTAATTCTGTTGGTCTGGTGGACTTAGCTAACAAATTCATCATCACACACCTCTGGGTTCATTTTCACCAAAATGTACAGTAATTTAAATCGTGAACTGAAAGTACTTGTGATGTAATTCCTCTTTAACAGCTGAAACATGTTTACATGTAGTCATAGATGTGGAGCAACATGGACCAGAGTCATCAAAGCTATTAAAATGCCCTTACCTGAGAACAACAACAATAGGACTTTCACTTCCAGTCACAACCATCAGGCCTTTCCAAATCATCAATGCCGAGGAAACGATCATGCCGAAGTTCAGCACCTGGTAGTACAGCTAGAAGGTACACACATTTATCACTTATATTCTCTCATCAACATTTGTGGCTGCTGAGGAAAAAGAGCATCAGCTAAAGTTAAACCTTAGGAACGTTATATATGCTGTATGGTTATTTGGTAAACTATGTGTCCGTTATTCAGACTCCTGCTGATCTGTTGAGCTGACGTGTTCCTCATTCAATACAGCAATACACTGCCCGTATAAGGGGTTATTTTAAATTGTTTAAAACCCACCTGGCGTTTATTCATTCGCCGAACATCATCGAGAAAATCTAAAGAGAGCATTATGTCAAATTTGCTAACTTATCACAGCGTACTCGTTTAATTATTGATAATTGCTCAGAAAATAGAACTTCTGCTCCTACAGCGTTTGACTGGCGGTCGTAATGTGTAAGTCCAAATCTCCAACCTGTAACAGCCAAAGAAAACCCCATATTAACTTGAAATTCCTAGTCGTCAATTTGACGTAGTCTGTTCAACTACGAGTTCATTTACCTTTTTCCACTTCGTATGTCGAATTCGCTGAAGTTGAAAATGACGTCACTCCAAATCGTGAATTCCCACTTACGGGGCAAGTCGAACGCAGAATATATTCTTATAAAAAAGGTGACAGCTTCCTGTTAGCGGCATCCAGAATAAACTAAATGTTCATAGTTCACCCTTTGTCTCTATATGAAAATGTTTAAATGGGTAAATAGAAATTTTACAAACATGCCAAAAAAAACAAACAAAAAAACAACAACCATGTAGTGCTTTAGATAGTCCTATCGGTACTGAGAACTGGACCGGAGTTGAGTCTTTATTTAACCCTTTCATGCATGAATTATGAGAACCTCAGTCAAGATGTTTTTTCCCTCAGTGTTTTTATTCCTGTCTAGGCTTACAAATAAAATGCTACTGAAATTTTTTCATAAACCTATTTTTCATGGAGTTACAAATATGTCCAGTCAGGTGGACACCGTGTGTTTGAACCAAAGGAATCTGCATTTAACAAACCAATAGTAGAAAATTATATACTGTGTGAAAATAAAATGTAACCAATTATTATAATTTGGCATAACATCCAGAGCACAGACAAAAAAATAAATGTCTGTTTCCATATATGTCTGAGTTAACAGGTGCTAAAATCTAAAAAAAAATTTTTTTAGTTCAATATACTATAGTTGGCACAACTATAGTATATTGAACTAAAAAAATGTTAATATATGGTTTGTGGGTCAACAAATGCTCTTTCTTTTCCCTTGTTTTTCTGGCAGCTATTCATCATCACTGCTCCTGACATCATCATCCTCACCTGACTCAGATGGTATCCGCTCCACTGTCCTGTACACCTGCCTATCACCACCTGCATTTAAACTCTACAAAATATAAAGACACTAATTGTTGCTAACTTTACATTATAATAACAAATGGCAGTTGATTTATGAAAAAATGTAACTGCATATCAGGTTTATCAAGAACAGCAAAGTTACAGTAATTAGGGCTCAAGCACTACAGGGTGCACAAGACCTTCTTGTTTTCCTAAGGATTATCTTTTCCCATCATTTTGGGCTTTTTTGGGGTCTTAACAAGCTCGTAAATGGGCAGACAGGTTGGAATCTGCTGCCATTAGAATGGCTGAGATGCGCGCGGTTTGCTGCATAGCTCATACACACTTGCACATATGCACCCGATACTCTGTACACATTTACGGTAGAGCTCATGGAGCCGAAGAACTTTTGCGCTGCATGTCTTGGGCTCAACTCAACAGGAAGTCAGTTATTTTGGGTTGTTCGCAAAAACGCACCCGATGGATTTTTATATACTCCTCCTAGGGAATTTATATGATCGCCACTTAAACCGGGCCGATGTGATCTAAAAACATTGAGGATGCAAAATTGTAGGTGGATTTTTGATATCTCAAACGAGTCAGCCGTGACATTATATTCAGTGACACGTTTAGTGACATCACGTTCAGTGACATCACATTGATTAAAATCATACTGTCATGCTTTTTTTCCAGCATCTATTCTACAGTACACACGTACATATCACAATTGTTAACACATGCACACACACACAAACACATCTCACACACACACTAACGCACTCAACATATTTAGGGCCCAAACTGACATCAGCCCTATATAATGTGTGACGTGTGCAAGTTGTGTGGTGCACCTGGGCGGCGATGGCTTTTTTTAGGTCTTAACCCACTCAAAGAACACACAGACTGTGCAGTGCACCCGGGTGGCAAAGGCGCAGAGTGCTTGGGAACGTCATCGTTGCTCGCAACTATATTAGTATGAATTGCAGTTAAAATATAGCCAGTGATGCATGGCGTCCAATAGAGTGGACATGGGATTAATAGCAAATTTCTCCATACACAAAATAAATATTTGGAAATTTTAACAATTATATGAATCCTTAGATGTTACTTGATGCTAGCATATATTTATCCGGAAGGGATGTCCTGCTATAGAAGGATTTACAAGATATTCCTGGCATGTTCTGCATTTCTGACTTCTGGTGGCCATCTTGGATTTGGGTTTAAAAAAAATGCACTTACCATGACTGCCCAATAGGTGGCAGTGTATGGGATGATGCACAAGCATCCACTGTGTTGGCCTATATGCAAATATAACTTCAAAACCCCTGTATACACAAGAGAACAGCTTTTTAATAGCTGTCCACTGTAGTGACCTCTATGCATGAAAGGGTTAAATGCTATTCATTCTTCTAACGGAAGTAAATAAATAAATAAAACTGTGTTACTGGACAAATAAGCCAAGTCGCTCACCACAGTAAATATCTCAAGACCAAAATCCCATATCAAAGCTGCAGTTTGTATCCATATAGAATACATTATGTCTAAATAATGTGGGCATTTAAAAAAGGATAAAATGGACAAATACATGTTCAACAAAAACCATGTCTTTATGGACTCGTCGCACACAGGCTCCCCGTTCCTTACTCAGCAAAGTACCTTTAAAAAGGGGGGGGGGGATTTTCCTACATCCACAATATGGCGCATTTTCCTTAAACATACACAAGGCTTACCTATACATCCGTGACGTTTATGTCAATGTTACACTGCCCTGTACACCTCAGAACTCAAAATATGGCACATCGTACAATATCACGTATGAATTGTCTCTTGTGTGTTATAAAACTAGTTGCAAAATCAACACAACAAAATGCTCACAAAGTATTCCAGACAATATGAAACCTCAATACCTCAAAGTTTGACCTTGATAACTGTTTAAATGAAGAAGAAGTGTGTACGAGCTAAGTTTTAAGTGAAGAGAATAAGAGCTATTCCTTGATACACTTACCGGTCCGGGCCCGATCGACCGGGAGAGAAAACCACACACACGCAGGCATGATGTCTGAAGATCTCTGTTTATTCTCAGCAAAGAGAGCACATTTAAACGCTGCTACGTCCCGAACATCAAAAGAACCAGTCATTAACATGTCATAGAGGGACCCGGAGACAGACCCTCTTATTATTTCAGAGATGAAATACATTTACATTCTCCTTATTAAACAAAAGGGTTCTAGCAGACAAGAGTCATTTGGATGTACCGTATACTCGTCTGGATACAGGATATAGACGGTGTTACCACAGAAGGCATGAGGAAGCACAGTGAGGGGTCTGTTCTCAAGGCACAGGAATCTGCTTATTAGATTACACTGTCTTACAATATTATAAAACCTTACAATAACTTTGTATGGTTTGATGTTGTATGGTGTGGTAAAATTATTGTGTTTTTGCTGATGATAGAGCACAGTGTCACCTGGAGAGAGCATGAGGCACAGCATGACAATGAGAGTCTGCATGAGATTTCATCATGACATTAGCTTTGCGATTTCATGTTTTCACATCACAGTCAGAACTGCCTTTTGCAGTGTGTCTCAGAAACAGAAACTTTGGGTACACCATATGTTGAAACAGCAACTCGGCAGACAAGCTGCCTGTTGTGCTTTGTGGTGTAGACTTGTACGCAAGTTGGAAAGTGTTCAGGTATTGCTTCCATATAACTCAGTGTATGTCTGCCACATTAGGAGCTTTGCCCAAGGTGCAATAAACCTTTCAGTGGGGCATTGGCTTAAGGCCAAAGAGGTGTGATCCACCGGTGAAGAAATTCTAAATATTCACACAAGAGAATTGATCACTGTTTAATGGAGGATCCTTGTCCTTCTTCACAACTCTAGGGATACCAAACATTGAGAAGACTTTGTCTATAGTTGGAATGACTGCATTGGCTGAAGTGAACTTTGTATTTTGGGTACTGTGTGTACTCGTCAACGATGTTGGGCAAGAACAAAAGGATGGGAAGAAAGGAATGGAATTATCCAATCTTGTCAAATGTGCAAACAAGAGGGGAAAAGTGACAAGACACATTGCAATACGTTGTGGTGATGAGGTAATGGGAAGAGAAACAGTACACATTCCTTGTAAGTAGCAGAGAGTTTTGTGCAAATAACAAGTAATAAATATTGTGCAAAAGAGCAGTCCATAGAGTCCACAGTCCACAGCGTGTGGTATAGATGTCTTTGATAGAAGATATACCTTGGAAGAGATACCCAGATGAACATCTCGATTGTCCTCACTATCCACTGCAGGGTCAGAGGAGAGTTGTCGCTCTGTGTCCTGCTGAAGTCAACAACCATATCTTTTGTTTTAGCAACGTTCAGAGACAGGTTGTTGTTGTTTTTACACCAGTCTGTTAGCCTTTGCACTTCCTCTCTGTATGCTGACTCATGTCATTCTTGCTGATGAAACCCACCACGGTCGTGTCATCAGCAAACTTGGTGATGTGGTTGGAACTGTGTGTCGGTGCACAGATGATAATAATGTGTTTGAGTGCCACAGGACGGTAGTCATTGAGACAGGATACAGAAGACTTCTTTAATACTATGGTAGTGGACTTGAAGCACGTTTGAACGACGGCGCTGCTCAGAGAGATGCTGAAGATGTCGGTAACAACATCTGCCAGCTGTTCAGCACATTCTCTGAGCACTCTGCCAGGGATATTGTCTGGTCCAGCAGCTTTAGGTGGGTTGACCCTACATAGAGTTTTCCTCACATCAGTCATAGTCGTTGGTTCTTGGTGGGAAAAATAAATGCTATGCTGTTCACAAGGAAGTGGGTAGTGGAGAGTGTTCAGTATCGTTATTTTCTGGAGTACAGTAATGCACAGGGAGAACTATAAAACATGACATACTTTTGGCCACCAGTGTATATTTTCTTCAGAGACTGACATGGAAACAGCATGTTAAATATGTAAATGCTGAAAGATGATACAATTTATGAGATGCCTTATGGTGTTGGAATATGGTGCAGATTTTGAGTCAATAAAATGTACATATAGTATACAGCATTAATAAGAACAATACTACACTGATGAAGACTGATAATAGCAGGCCCAAAGGTAGACATAAAACTGGTCAAGTTAAAACAAATGAATTTTGATCCAAAATCAAGAGAGATAAAATTTACTTCTAGCTGCATGTGGTTCTAGAACCAATACTTCTGTCTGGTCAGCTTTTGTAATCTCTGCACATTTGTCACTTAATCAAAAGGATGTTAAGTCATTATTGAGTTAATGATACCTTTAGTTATGGATATTCAGTGTCCTGTCTTCATTTAGACTGTCATTGCTCCTTTAAGACCTGGGAAGGCCTGCGTGCAAATTTGTATAGATCCCACGATTTGCACGAAACTGAAGAGTGTGAAGGTGTAGAATCTTTCAGATGTAAAATCTGACTCATTAGATTCTAATACAAAAGCCTACTTTGGACATTATGTGGACTATACTCTACATAATGTGGAATTACGTTCCATATATTAACTGTATAATGTTGTGGCAGTTGACTAATAAGATCAATTCAGCTCACTGTTTTAATGATCTTGTGACATGTCATAAACCAGGTTGGGTTTAGACTTCATGTCTTGTCAAATTTGCAAATAAATGTCTAATTAAAATGGTAATGTGTGAATTTTGCTTTGTTTATAATTTGGTGTCATACGATATATTGAACTAAATTAAAATACTCCTCGAGTCAATGGTAAACATAGTTTAAAAATATTAGTTTCATTATTATTAGTTTAAAAAGTATTTAACATATTAATTATGTGATAGACAATCATAACTTCAATTCAGCTAAAATATTTGGCAATTGTAGCACATTTGTTTAATTAAAAATGAATAGTCCACCTTCCAGTTAGTTCTACCTTGCATTTCAATTATACAGTGGGGCAAAAAAATATTCATTCAGCCACCAATTGTTCTCCCGTTTAAAAAGATGAGAGAGGCCTGTAATTTTCATCATAGGCTAGGCCGCTCCAGGACCTTGAAATGCTTCTTACGAAGCCACTCCTTCATTGCCCAGGCGGTGTGTTTGGGATCATTGTCATGCTGAATGACCCAGCCATGTTTCATCTTCAATGCCATTGCTGATGGAAGGAGGTTTTCACTCAAAATCTCACGATACATGGTCCCATTCATTCTTTCCTTTACACGGATGGTCCCTTTGCAGAAACAGCCCCAAAGCATGATGCTTCCACCCCTATTCTTCACAGAATGGTGTTCTTTGGATGCAACTCTGCATTCTTTCTCCTCCATACACGACAAGTTGAGTTTTTACCAAAAAGTTATATTTTGTTTTCATCTGACATTCTCCCAATACTCTTCTGGATCATACAAATGCTCTCTAGCAAACTTCAGATGGGCCTGGACATGTACTGGCTTAAGCAGGAGGACACGTCTGGCACTGCCTTTGTTACTTTGGTCCCAGCTCTCTGCAGGTCATTCACTAGGTCTCCCCGTGTGGTTCTGGGATTTTTGCTCACAGTTCTTGTGATCATTTTGACCCCACGGAGTGAGATCTTGCGTGGAGCCCCAGATCGAGGGAGATTATCAGTGGTCTTGTGTCTTATGTCTTCCATTATTCTAATAATTGCTCTCACAGTTGATTTCTTCACACCAAGCTGCTTACCTACTGCAGATTCAGTCTTCCCAGTCTGATGCAGGTCTGCAATTTTTTGTTTCTGGTGTCCTTCGACAGCTCTTTGGTCTTGGCCATAATGGAGTTTGGAGTGTGAATGTTTGAGGTTGTGGATTTTCCTCCGTACGAGGACGCTGAGAAGCTGCTTTTTTCCGAGCTCCACCATACTGACCAACTTTTAAACTTTTTCGTCCCCTTACGAAGAGTGTACATAAAACGGATAAGTATCTTATAATATATTTACTCGAAACGCGTGTTATATCGTTAACTTTTAATTGTTTTGCAGCACACCGCTTTTAGCCGACATTAGCATCGCTAATTAGCATTAGCATCGCTAGCCCAGCTATCACGTTTGTTTGTTTGTTTGTAAAGCTTGTTTTCGCTTCCTCACACCGATTATTTTCCGTGTTTAGACACCATGTCGGTTGTGATTCTGCCTCTGAGTGCAGGTGAGGAGACATTGGAGCTGCACTCGGTGGATTTGGAGGTGGAGGCCGTGGAGAAGCTGATCCGTGAGCTACAGGTGAAGCTGGCCCGGTTACAGCAGCGGAAAGCCACGCTTGAATCGACGCAGACCGACGCTCATCTGTCCCAGGTAAATTCTCGGCGTGAGAATTCTCCTACAACCTCAACCCCGCGTGTTTCTCTGCCCAGGTCCAACACACCAAGGACGCAGCCCGCCCAGTGTTCCTACACCCCGGCGCCGGGATACCACGGACCCTGGATACAGGAGCGGCGGAAGAAGCACGCCAAGCCCCGGGCGAGGACCTCTCCACCACCACCACCACCACCCGTCTTCGACATCTCGACCCAAAACCGCTTCGCTCCTCTCCGCGAGACGGCACAAGACGTCCTGGTCATCGGAGACTCCATCGTTCGTCACGTGCGTGCTACCACGGCTAAAGGTAAGGTGCACACACGCTGTTTACCTGGTGCACGTGTTCTTGATGTTGCTGCACAGGTGCCTGCTGCCCTGAGGAAGAACATTGGAGCTGTGGTTCTTCATGCCGGCACGAACGACACCAGGCTGAGGCAGACGGAGATCCTAAAGAAGGACTTCAGGAGCCTGGTCGAGAAGGTCCGCAGCACATCACCCACGACAAGGATCATCGTATCTGGACCGCTTCCCACATTTCAGCGAGGAATCGAGAAGTTCAGTAGATTATTTGCTTTTAATGAATGGTTACAATCTTGGTGTCAACAACAGAAATTACGCTTTGTTGATAACTGGAATGTTTTCTGGGAGCGTCCTAGGCTCTATCACACCGATGGCCTACACCCTAGCAGAGCTGGAGCAGCGGTCCTCTCTGACAACATCTCCAGAACACTACGAACCATCTGACTGGCGGTAAGTCATACTGTAGATTCCAAACATATTAGACACATCACAACTCAACGTAGTGATAGACGAACACACATAGCTTGTCCTATAGAAACTGTGTCTGTTCCCCGAATACTGAGAAAAAAGAATAAATTTGTTAAATTTGCCCGAAACAATCTGATAACCATAAAACCAGAAAAAGGCAAAATAAGTAGTCAAAATCCACCTCTAAAGTTTGGACTACTCAACATTAGATCCCTTGCGCCTAAAGCACTTATTGTTAATGAAATTATCTCAGATTATTGCCTTGACGCACTCTGTCTCACTGAAACCTGGCTTAAACCAAATGAATATTTTGGTCTGAATGAGTCTACTCCGTCAGGATATTTCTATAAGCACGAGCCCCGTCTAATTGGTCGCGGTGGTGGTGTCGCCACTATCTACAATGATGTACTCACTGTTACCCAGAAAATAAGGCCCAGGTTTAATTCATTTGAAGTGCTTATCATTAATGTTGCACTAAATGAAATACGTAATAAACCCTTGCTATATTTTACCCTGGCCACCGTGTACAGACCCCCGGGGCCATATGGCGATTTTCTTAAAGAATTTGGACATCTGCTATCAGACCTATTGGTTAACTCTGACAAAGTATTGATAGTAGGAGACTTTAACATTCATGTAGATGATGCTAACGACGCTTTAGCACTCACATTTATGGATTTATTAAATTCCTTTGGGGTTAAGCAAAATATAATTGGAGCAACTCACCGCTTTAATCATACGCTAGATTTAATTATATCCCATGGTATAGATGTCTCTAATATAGAGATCATACCTCAAAGTGATGATATCACAGATCATCACCTCCTGACATATACTCTACCCGTAGAACAGATTAGCTGTGTCTCCCCACGTTATCAATCTGTTAGAAATATGAATCCCACCACTAAAGACAGATTCACAAGTAATCTGCCGGATCTGTCCCAATTTCTTATTAGACCCCTAAATGCAGATGATCTAGATGAAGTGACTAGCAGCATGGGCACTATTTTTACCAGTACATTAGACACTGTTGCTCCCATCAGATTAAAAAAAGTCAGAGATAAAACATTGGCACCGTGGTACAACAGTCATACTCGCGCCCTAAAGAGAGCAACCCGTAACCTCGAGCGAAAATGGAGGAAAACTAAATTAGAAGTCTTTCGAATTGCATATAAAGACAGTATGTGCAGCTATAGACAGGCTCTAAAAACTGCTAGGACCGAGCATCTTAGCCAACTGATAGCAAGAAACCAAAACAATCCCAGGTTCTTATTTAGTACAGTGGCTCGCCTAACAAAACCTAAGATGCCCGCAGAGAGTATCCCATCACAGTTTAGAAGTGAAGACTTTATGGACTTCTTTAATGAAAAAATCAATAATATCAGGAAGAAAATAATGGAGGTTCAACCTCTAATAGTATCTCACGATCCAGTTCAGCCTATAGCTTCACATTTAGATTTTCACTGCTTTACAGGTATAGGACAGGAAGAGCTGTATAAACTCATCACCTCGGCTAAATCAACAACGTGCCTGTTAGACCCAATCCCAACCAGATTTTTAAAAGAAGTGATGCTTACGGTTGGAGAGCCACTCCTAAACATTATTAATTCTTCATTACATCTAGGTCACGTCCCTAAACCTTTCAAGTTAGCAGTTATTAAGCCGCTTCTTAAAAAATCTAATTTAGACGCGAATGAAATAAAAAATTACAGACCGATTTCAAACCTCCCGTTCATATCAAAAATACTAGAAAAAGTAGTATCAGCTCAAATTTGCACATTCTTGCAGGATAACAACATCCTTGAAGAATTTCAGTCAGGTTTCAGGCCCCATCATAGCACAGAAACTGCACTAGTTAAGATTACAAATGACTTGTTTTTAGCTTCAGACCAAGGCTGCATCTCATTGCTAGTCCTGCTTGATCTTAGTGCTGCATTCGACACTATAGATCATAATATTCTCATAGATCGCTTACAAAATTATATAGGTATTCAGGGACAGGCATTAAAATGGTTTAGATCTTACCTGTCTGATCGCTACCATTTTGTAGATCTAAATGGAGAACCGTCTGGTATAATGCCAGTGAAATATGGGGTCCCACAAGGGTCAGTTTTAGGACCTCTGTTGTTCTCAATATACATGCTTCCCTTGGGTAACATCATTAGAAGACATGGGATTAGTTTCCATTGTTATGCTGATGATACCCAATTATATATCTCAACTAAACCAGACGAAATACCTAAGCTGTCTAGATTAACTGAGTGTGTCCAGGACATAAAAGATTGGATGACCAATAACTTTCTTTTATTAAATTCAGATAAGACAGAGATATTACTTATTGGCCCAAAAACCAGCACACAACAGCTTTCACAATTCAGCTTGCGCTTAGAAGGATGTACTGTTATTACCAGCTCAGCAGTAAAAGATCTGGGAGTAATATTAGACAGTAACTTGTCTTTTGAAAATCACATTTCAAATATCACAAAAACAGCCTTTTTCCATCTTCGAAATATTGCTAAACTTAGGAACATCTTATCCGTATCTGATGCAGAAAAACTAGTTCATGCATTCATGACCTCCAGACTGGACTATTGTAATGCATTACTAGGTGGTTGTCCTGCATCCTCAATAAACAAGCTTCAGTTAATCCAAAATGCAGCTGCCAGGGTTCTCACTAGATCCAGAAAATATGATCATATAACCCCAATATTATCATCCCTGCACTGGCTACCTGTTCAGTTTAGAATAAATTACAAAATAGTATTACTTACATACAAAGCCTTAAATGGTTTAGCTCCCACATACCTAACCAGTCTTCTGATACGCTACAATCCACCACGCGCCTTAAGATCACAAAACTCCGGACTTCTGGTAGTTCCCAGAATTTCAAAATCTACAAAAGGGGGTAGGGCTTTTTCATATTTAGCTCCAAAGCTTTGGAATAGCCTTCCAGACAGTGTTCGGGGAGCAGACACGGTTTCTCAGTTCAAAAGTAGACTCAAGACGCATCTTTTTAATCTGGCATACACATAACTCATCCCAGTACTCATACTCCAGTACACCTATACCGAATGGCAACTACGCTAATTCTCCCCATCTGTTCTGTATTTCTCTACCCATCCCGAGGCATCGGGAGATTTTGCCAGCTTCAGTAGACAAAGGCCGACCCTGCGAGGTTCCTGAGGCATCCAGAGAAGGACCAGCTCCAGCTGGATTCAGCTTTATGATGGTTGGAGCTACACATGCTGCTCCTGTGCTTCCAGTGATCCAGACCTCATCTGCCCTCTGCACCTACTGACTCGTCCCTATGCTGAACTGGTCTTCATGTCAATTTAAATAATTTCTGTCATATTGAATTTTCACCTGCACAACACACAAGATGTTATATTTCTATCTGTTATCGCCCAAATGAGGATGGGTTCCCTGTTGAGTCTGGTTCCTCTCAAGGTTTCTTCCTATTGCCATCTCAGGGAGTTTTTCCTTGCCACCGTCGCCGTCACCCTTGGCTTGCTCATCAGAGAAATTTCATTCATTCGTCTCATTATTATCTGCACATTTTTCTCACACATCCACACTTCCAATTATTTTCTTTTCTATAATTATTATTATTATTTGTTTTTATTTATTTATTTTCTATTATAATTTTATTTATTTATTTATTATTTTATATATAATTATTCTATATACAGTTTTTTTTTTTGTTAAATTTCTTTAATTTTTGTGAAGCTGCTTTGAGACAATGACCATTGTTAAAAGCGCTATATAAATAAAATTGAATTGAATTGAATTGAATTGGACACGTGTCTTTTATACTGATTCCGAGTTTAAACAGATGCCATTAATACAGTTAACGAATTGAGGACAGAGGAGCCTCTTAAAGAAGAAGTTACAGGTCTGTGAGAGCCAGAAATCTTGCTTGTTTGTAGGCGACCAAATACTTATTTTACAGAGAAATTTACCAAGTCATTCATTAGAAATCCTACAATGTGATTTTCTGGATTTTTTCCCCTCATTTTGTCTCTCATAGTTGAGGTATACCCATGATGAAAATTACAGGCCTCTCTCATCTTTTTAAGTGGAAGAACTTGTACAATTGGTGGCTGACTAAATGTTTTTTTTTTTGCCCCACTGTATCTATTAATTTTACGCTTTTACTTAATTCATGAAGTATATTTATATGATTTTGCAACTTTCAAATTTACTCAATATTGAGTGTAAACATGTTTCACAAAAAAAATGAAATGAAACCAGTTAAATTTTTTTGAGTGTAAGCCAATTTCATTTCCAAACAAAATTTGTTCATATGTAATTAAACTTGAGTTTTAGTACTGATATTGGCCTGTTTTTGTCTGAGTGGTGGGGTTTCAGTATTATCTGGCAACCTACGTACCACTGTTAACAGGTACCAAGGCGCAGTTTAAGGAGTTTAAATAAACACAGGTTTTTATGAGGCGCCGCATAGGGCTTAAATCAAACTTCACACACACACACACACACACACATATGAAACACTCACACACACATATATACTACTAACTGCTCACACAACTACATATGAAATGCGCACTCACACACACATACATACTCTCCGCGCGCGCACATACATATCCCCCATCATTTTAATTTAATTAAGAAGCCCTTAGTATTATATAAGCTATTAATCTGTAAAAAATAAATACATAAATAATACGTTATATATTTTTAATGGTATCAGTTTTTGTTTCAATAAATGTTCTATATTTAATGCCCGTAGCGTCAAATTTCCACAGCAGCAGCGACAGGTATCCGAGGTGCTCGTGTTACCATGGTAACGCTAGGAGGAAGTGACGTTGCATGGTGTTCTGAAAGGTGGAATTTTGTAGAGGGAAGTTCCCTTATCAGACATTTCCTGCGCAGGGAGTAGGGTGTAGGGAGTAGGCTGTAGGGAGCAGGGTGTAGGGAGTAGTAATTTCAATGTATATGAACTTCATTCTCCCTGATTAGTAGCGTTTCTTAAATAGACCGTTAATGGACAGTTTAGAGACAACGAGTGATTTATTTATCACAACAAAAGTGTGTGATATGGAGGGTCGGAACAATGTTTGATTTTCCAATTCAGAGTCCCGTGGGATTCCGATGAGTTAGTTATTACTCGCGAAGGCGAAGAAACACATTTCACAAAACAGTAGTTTTCATATTAGCCACAGATTCCCTGCTTCAATTTTCTTTTTGCAAATAATCACCTGCGATTTCTGCCACTGCAATATTGAGTCATTATGTGGACAGTTCTGAATAAGCCTTGTGATTGAGCAGTGATGATCATTATACTGTCCTACTCCGTCTTCTAAACTGTCCAACAGCAGGCTGTTTACACACCAGTTACTACACACCAGTTACTACCATCCAGTTACTACCATCCAGGGGGAATGAAGCGAAAAGTCCGTCTACACTGAAACACCTTCCGGTTACACTGAGAATCTCATAGGTGTGTGTGCGCTCGCGGAGAGTGTGTGTGTGTGTGTGTGTGAGTGCGCATTTCATATGTAGTTGTGTGAGCAGTTAGTAGTATATATGTGTGTGTGAGTGTTTCATACGTGTGTGCATGAGTGAAGTTTGATTTAAGCCCTATACGGCGCCTCATAGGTTTTGAAAGGTTTACAAAAATATGCATTTTCTAAAGGAATGTCAAAATGCTCCATATTTCTGTTTCTTTCTCTTGACCAATAGATACAGAGTCACATGCAGAAACTCGTGTGTGTGTCTGAGAGAGATAAAATCAGTCTTCCATGATGTACATGGCAAAAGTATGTTTCTCAGTGACTCTGTAACCAGAGCCATTTTATGCTTGGAAAGTGAAGCAATAGGACTACAGCAGTGGCCAAGTATGTTGATGTTAGAACGGAGCTGAAGGTAGTGAGTGAGTGGCAGTATCATCTGAAAGGGGTTGCCCTAATTATGGCTGAATGCTGCGTTTAGACAGGTCGCAATCAGGGCTGGACTGGGGACAAAAAACGTCCCTGGCATTTTTGGCCATAGCGGCCCACCATGATTATTTAAACAATATGCTGAGGCATATGACATATCCTTTGATGTATGCGCTCACTGTTTTGTTTCAAACATTAAACCACAGTAACCTGCATGGAAGCAAATAACCTTGGTAAAAAATGTATTCTTAATTATTATTATTGTTATTATACAGTCTTTTATTAGCAATTCTCTACCCTCTGTCTCACACACACACACACACACACACACACACACACACACACACACACACACACACACACACACACACGTGAGTGACCTCCAACCTAGCAAGGATGAAGTTCTGCACAAAACTCAGTCTACTATTAAATGTTTTTAAGTCTGACTGCAATAATTTGAGCATTTGCACAGTGTTCGCCTACAAATCCTCCAGATAGTTTACTATTTAGTGAAGATATCGGCTACACTTAACATTTTCATTGTTAATTCCATGGACTATCATCATTCTGCGTGTGTGTAGGTCTAAGTGTGTCTACCTAGAAATCCGATAGTCAGCCATGTCATGTATATATAACTCTGGGGGTTTATTTGTTGTACTGCGTGAAGATTGACAACAATTTCAATCAATCGTGACAGACGTAAGACCACTCGTTAAGTTGATGTGGATGGCAATGTAGCCTAGGCTAATTGGCAGACGGTTCATTTTGGAGTAGCAGCTAGGTTCAGTAGGCTAGTGGTGCAGGTTGTCGACAAACACTCAAATGCACAAGTGACACACACACACACACACACACACACCACAAAAAAGCCCTCTGTCTTCCCTATATAATTGTCCCTCGCTTCATTCTGCGGACATTTTGGCTACTTCTTACCGGACTCGTAGCTATTCTGAAGCCTTCCTCAATCTGTCCCTGCTGGGTCACGTCTCTCACCATCTCCTCCTCCTCATCTGTGTAACTAACGTTGACGTTACTCTGTTCTACACTCCCTTGTGCCACTCCGGCAGCCTGAGCACTCTGGACTGCCTCTGCACTCTTGCTAGATGTTGATGGCCCTAAATGTGATTTTCGCACATTTTGCTGCTTCCACTTGTAGGCCTTTGCGTCTTGTTTCCCCGCAGCTTCTCTGCACCCCCTCGCTTGCTCTTTTCTCTCTTTTTCTGGTTCATCCATTGTTTATCCATCAGATGGACTCATCTGAAACTCCGGTCGAACTCTAAAAAGCAGACTTTGTCAAGGGGAGATGAAGGCTGGCCAGGAGGGAGGCAGGACGTGGCCTGAGATTTCATTGGACTAGCTCAATGTCCTTTAAGACAGTCAACCAATGGGCCGCGATTCGTGTCTCAGATACTCTACAGTTGCGGTAATAAATAAATTGGCCTAATAAACTTAAAAAAAAAAATTAATTATGACTTACAGCCCCGGCCCAAAAATGTGCATCGGCCCACCGGGCATTGCCCTATGGTCAGTCCAGGCCTGGTCACAATCCAACCCCCTGATGAACCAGATCTCGTCCACTATTCATTTAAAATCTGTAATATAGGTATTCACCTAAAGAAAACTATCAAAATTGGTTAATCTCTCTGGTCATGTGGATGAATTTTTGTCTCAGTAGTAGAAAAAGTTTATTAAGCTGTATCATTTTGATGTGTGACCAGTGACCGTGTATAACACTGATTATAAATTCACCGGAGTGCTCTAGCAAGTGGCTTTGGAATGATGCCTATATTCGTAAAATGTGATGTGCTCTTGCACCTATTTGTAGGCCTGCTATAAATAGGCCCCTTCTGGCACCACATGCTCAGCCATGATTGACAGTTGCAAAGCTTTGGTCCGGCGAAAGCAGCCTCTAAAAGACGAGAAAAACACACAAAGGGTGAGTTATTTATAAATGTTATAATGTATTCTTGTAAAGAAATGAAAAGTAAGAGTGGATGTTTATCTGTCCAAACATCTTTAACTGCAAACAACCTTAAAAGTAGCTTCACAACTAACCTGTTCTATTTATAACTTTTCCAAGTGCTCTGTCTACTTACACTGTAGACTGTTTCTTAACTGGTGGTGTAACTGTCTTATTAATCAACTACTTTTCATTGTATCATCAATAACATTTATAGGTTCACTTTAAAAAGTCTAAAATTCCATCCACTTAATACCTTTTATTTTGTTCTTGTCTGCAGCTCCAGTCTCAGTAGAGTGGGAGTATTTTACTAGGATAGCAGAGACTGCTTTATTCAAAAGCAACAGTATTCACTATCTTTATTTGGATTATATAAACCAGAGTATTTTTGACAATGACATCACGGAGGCCAGTGACCCATTCCTATTCAGGCAACGGGAGATATGGCAGTCAAAATGGAGATGATGTTCTCTCACCACGTTTAGACAGCCGCAACTACCTCTCCAGTGTTCGGCCTGAGAACAGGTAAGGTAACCTATGTCTTGTCAACTGTGGCTAAATATGTACTGCATTAATTGATATTTGAAGCTAAATACAATACTGTTATCTGATCTGGTTGGGTGGTCAGTTATCACTGATGACGAGTGTGTACTATGTATGATAATAAGAGTAACCTATTTGTAACAATTATTATGTAGCTTCTTATAACAATGTCAGCGCACACACAGTAAAGCATAAATATCTTGATATTGAACTATACTGCCTGGCCAAAGTCACACACACTAAGATTTCATTGAATCACCTTCAACTTTGATTACAGAACACAATCGGGTGACCAGTTCATGTGTGAAAATGATTCCTGATCCTCCTCATATGTTGCCACATAGAATTGCTGATCTAAGACCTGGCTAACTGAACAGGTCTAGGTTCCTGTCCTAGGAACAGCATAGCTTTCAGAGGCTTATACAGTGGCCATTATACATAATGGGTGTTTTGCTTCACACATTTCGTTTCTTAGCCTGATGCATCCACTGCTCTGGAATAGGGTCAGTTTAGACTCATCAGACCACAAGACCTTTTCCATTGTCCAATCTTTATGCTCCCTAACAAATTGTAGCCTTTTTTCCTGATTAGCTTCACAAAGTTTTTTTTTTATTTTTTATGGCCACACAGTTGTTTAGTCCGAATCCTTTGAGTTCTCAACGCATTCTGATCACATTTCTTCCAAAAAGTTGAAGAAAGTTCATAATGGGTTCTTAACCCATTTCCATTTAAAATCTCCCTATTTGTTTTCTCTGCTTAATGCAACCCAATAATTTGACACGTGTTTTTTTTTTTTGTTTTTTTTTCCCAGGCAGTGTTTGCTGGTCTTGTTTAATTATTGTCATGCTTTAATGCTTTAAATAATAATTAAAATCATTGTACGGCCTTGATACTATTTTGACAATATAATGCTTATTTCTTTACCGATATGAGTGCTGAATGCTGAAAAGGATTTAAATGATTTTTTTTATGCTTGATGAATATCAGTAGCAATTATTTAAATTGAATACAACTGTTGCCATTGTAAAAAAAACAACAACATCAAGATAGCTATAGAATAACTGCTCAAGGAGATACAATAAAATGTAGTTTAAGCCATTTAGTAAATTACTAAAATACTCAATTCACAGGTACTCAAACAACAAACTAATGAGAGAAACTATACTTACTTGTTCTAATTGCATCTATGAAAATATTATTACCCCAACATCCAAATCCTTGATTTTAGCATCAGATATTGTACTTGTTAAAAAATCTCTAGATATCTCCCTTATTATATCAAACCTAGAAATCTAGTCATGATTGTTTGTAATGCAAATTCTGAGTGGTTTATTGCATGTACATTAAAATCACAGATACTTTGTGATTTAAAGATCAATTGATATTATTTTTCATGTTCAGGAGTACATTTTGTACTGTCATATCTCAGCTGACAGAAGAGATTCCACCAAGTTTTGAGACTACTATCAAGTCCAAGGCAGTATCAGAGGCCTGCAATGTGAAATTCACTTGTGTGGTCACAGGTATGCCTTCACTGCATTTTATATTGTAATTTATCTTAATGACAAAACCTCAAACGTTGAACTGCAAATATCCTAATCCATAATCCTAACTTTTTATAGCTGCTCCCTACAACCCTATATACATCCCAGAAAGTATTCACCTCCCAGAGATTGTTTCTATTTGATGGTCTAGAGGGGAAAATATATTCTCACAAAAGCTCTTCCATGGTCTTATGGTAAAATGATCATTTTATTTGAAAAAATGGGGGGGAGGCAAAGGGTTTTAAGAAGGGAGGAGGGGGGGAAAGGGTGGAAAGTAGTGAAGGTGTGCATGTGTAGGTCTGGAGCAGTGGTGTCAAAAGTATTCACATTCATTACTTGAGTAGAAGTATAGATAGTAAGGTTTAAAAAGACTTGTTGACTGGTTTCAAAACTACTTAAAGTATAAAAGTAAAAGTAACATGAGGGGGGGAAAAAGCATTAAGGATAAAATCTTAGGCTGTGCTACGGGCCTATATACTGCACTAACACCTCATAAAAAAAAAAAGAAAAATGTGTTGTTTTTTTGTTATATTTAACGGCTATAGTGATTTGGGATACTGTATATGGCAATTGAAAAAGAATGCATTTTAGTACAATGCAAATACATTAAAGAACCATGTATGTGTACTACTGAGCATTAACATGTTTCATGGAGAAGAAGATATGATAACTACTTGCCTATAAGTATTTTAATGGTGCAAAAAGTCAAACTTCAGAGGCGTGTCATCAGTAACCTTTATTGGAATGTAAATGTACATCCAAGCTTAGCTGCAGGAATCTGTGAGGCAACATACAAGAAAATTAGTGTAACCAGGGCAGGCTTAGTAACAATTACCCCTGTATGGTTGTCTACAATAATAAACATTAGCAGTGGCGGTTTTAGGGTAGGGCGAACTGGGCAGCTGCCAAGGGCGGCATTTTTTCATGTTCCGGGGGGGGGGGGGGGGGTGTCGGGGGAGGAAACCAGGAGGAAATAATAAAAATCTGTGCCGCTAAGCGGTTTTCTATCATCTATGATACCTGCACTGCGCCCGCACCGCCCCTGCTGCTGAAGGAGCCACACAGAGGGGAGGGGGGGGGGGGGCAGCGGAATCCCGGTAATGACGGGATGTCATTACATAATCTGTCAAATACATAATCATTCCTGTTACCTTCCTCGCTGGTGCTTGGTTGTGACATTTCGCTCGAATCTTGAGTCTCTATCACGGACAGCTTCGTCTACTTATCAACCAAAAATGCTATTTTATTCAAACGTCCTTCCTGGAGTGTTCAATTCAATTTTATTTGTATAGCGCTTTTAACAATTGACATTGTCTCAAAGGAGCTTTACACAATCAAAATAATTATTTAAGTTTGTATGGAATGTGAATGTGTATGAATCAAAATGTTCAGATAGTCCCTGGTGAGCAAGCCGAGGGCGACAGTGGCAAGGAAAAACTCCCTGAGATGGTAATAGGAAGAAACCTTGAGAGGAACCAGACTCGACAGGGAACCCATCCTCATCTGGGTGAAACAGATAGCAGGAAATGATCTGCATTTATACAGGGTTAGGTGGCAGGCAGTTCAGCTATAATAGTTGATCTTAATTGATGTTAAAATGGAGTCCAGGTAGTTATTGGAGACTCAGGTAGACTTGTAGAAAGTTCCAGTCCTGAACTATCGAATTGTCAAGTCCTCAGAGAAACAGCTGACAACACCAGTCGAGGCCAGAACCATCCCAAAGAGACACACGGGGCATCCATATGACGAGATCTCCAAACAGAAGCGGAGCACCAGGATGGATCAGACAGGTCCGGAGGGCAGAGGGAGTCTGGATCACTGGCAGCTCAGGAATGACATGTGTAGCTCGACAGAGAGAGAGGGAAAGAGTGAAAGGGGGAGAGAGGGAAGAGAAAGAGGGGGAGAAAGAGAAGAAGAGGAGAGATGGCGGTTAGGTATGGTCACAGTCACATAATGTATAATGTGAATGTATATTTACTGTAGAGTGCAAGCAGGGACTCCGGCAGGACTAACTATGACAGCATAACTAAAAGGGAGAGCCAGAAGGAAACACAAACATGAGGGGGAACTGAGATGTAAAGCAAACAATCACCTCACCGTCAACAAACCTGAGTGATCAAATGAGAGTGAGGAAGACAACATCTAAACATACCAGTTCACCATAATACTCCTTTACATAAGGCAGATCTATTTATAAACATGCTTGGCTAAATAAATAGGTTTTTAGCCTAGACTTAAACACTGAGACTGTGTCTGAGTCCCGAACACTATTTGGAAGACTATTCCATAATTTTGGGGCTTTGTAAGAAAAAGCTCTGCCCCCAGCTGTAGTTTTCATAATACGCGGTACACTGTAAAAAAAAAAAAAGCGTAAAAAAAAACGGTCAAATGACTGGCAGCAACGGCTGCCAAACAAAAACTGTAAAATTAAGGTAAAATACTCTAGTTCATATTATGCTCAAAAACATTAAATTTACAGAAATTGTTATTTTATCTTTTACAGAGAAACACCGTTATTTTACAAATTTTTCCTACATTTATACAATTAAACACCTTCATTAAATGAACAGCACTAGAAGTTTAGCAGTGAAACACCATTATTTTACAGATTTTTCCCAAAATGTATACGATTTAACACATTCATTAAAACAGCACTAGACGTGTAGCAGCAAAATGTTTTTATTTTACAGTTTTTTACAAAATTATTACAATCAAACACCTTCAATAAAGCAAAAGCATTAGGCATTTAGCAGGAAACACTGTTATTTACAGATTTTTCATAAATTGAAGATCAAACACCTTCAAACAAAGCAATAACACAAAACCCCTGATATTTACCTTTTTCCCGCCCCATAAATTCCTATGAATACACATGTTCAATAAAATGTTAACACAAACTCAAGATTTCAATATTTGTAAAATAAAAAAAATAAAAAATAGTCTGTATAACTGTGACACAGTATAGTACAGGCCTGATGCAAAATACAGTAAAAAGAAGTTCAGTTTTATAGCATTACAGTAAAATCCTAAAATGAAAAACAATGAAATATTTAGACTATTGTGCTATAACAGTGAAACATTCTCTCTCACAAACTTAAACATTGCTGTGAAATATCCTTGACTAAAAACCTATGAAGAAATGAACAATTTCAAACAATATGCTCAATGTTCCAATTAAAGTTGGATTGGAAACTTTATTACAAATATAGTACAATGTGGTCCCTTTTTTAATCTATTGTTCTTATATAATGTATGTGTACAAATAACTTAAACTTTTAGTTCAGAATCCTAATGTCTTAGTGCAATTAAGTCAAATCTAAAACATACCAAAATGGCAAAATGGACGGTCCAGTGTATCCAAGAAAGATCTTCTTCCAAACAGGCAGTAAAGAACTTGGTGCATTAGGGTGGATTGGAAGAGAGAAGAAAAGAAAACATTAAGATCTTAGATTTAAAAGAAAAATGTGGCAGTATTAATAAATGAGCTTTGTTTACAGCAACAACAATATGAATTAAAATAAGAATAAAAAATATCTTACCGTCATTGTCTCTTGAGGTTGCAGGTATTTTACATTTCAGAGTCTTCTCCTCTGTCCCTCAGAGACTGCTTTCCTCCTCACCTGTAGCTCAGCAGCGTGTCTTCACTCCTCTGAATTTACACACACCAGTTTACTGGCTGCTGAGTCACACCACCCTGCGCGCGCTAAACATTTGAAGGACGCCTGTTTCCCATTGGCTGGTTCATATCACGTTACGTCTGTACCTGAGCAATAAGCGTAGGCGTTTTCCGCATCAGGTCCCGCCCTCACTCCCCAGATAGCAGAACAACATTGAATCATCGTTGAATCAACATTAAAGCATCAACCAACTTGTTATTGAATCAATGTCGAAATTTAAATGTTAAATGTTGATTTTTCATCAGGTTTGCACCTTGAAATAATGTTATTTCAATGATGAAAAATAGATCAAGATGGGCATAAAATCAATGTTTGTTCAACTTAAATTCAATCACTTATTTTACATTGAATCAACATTGAAGCAATTATAGTTTAGTCTTGCTTTATGTACAGCAAGATTCTATGACAGTAAATCATGTCCATTTTGATTTATTTCTTTAAATCAGAGACCATGTAGGGCTGAAAAGTTTTTTTTTCTTTTTTTTAAACAAAAAGTCAGTAACTCAACATCCTTCAGTTTACATGTAAACATATTTATTTATTTATGCTCCATACCCATTTAAACAGGAAGTAACATCACAATTACAATAAAACAACTATATAATAAAACACACTACAACTTACATACAAATTATTATAAACTGGATGACAAAATGACGTTTTAGAAGAGAACTATTAGAAGAGATTGTTAATTCTGAATTCATAAAACAGAATCTAACTGCCAAGAGAAGAGACTGGAAAACCATAATATAAAAATGGCAACCTGCCTCAGCAAAATTCAGTCAAATGCAAATAGAAACAACCAAGTCAGAGACACAACAGATGACTGAAACATTATTCGTAAGTTGAAATGTATTTACTCAGCAAAACAGATAATAAGACACAAGTCTGAACTTATGGTTTTCCACCACGAGCAATTCCCCCCAGCCGTTCTGGGGCATAACGAAGCCATTTCTGAACTGTTGAAGCAAAGAAACTCTGTGGCCTCCTTTTCTTCATCTTTCAGCTGTTGTTGTTGTAGTGCATCTAAAGAATGAAAAACAAACAAAAGGTTAGAACTATACAATGCTCTAAAAACTTGGAGTGGTAGTTGTTTATGAATGACAGAAGGTGGGTCCTAAATTTTTGGAAATGTGACTTTTACAAATGTACAGATATGCAACATATGTTTTGAAATGTCCTACAATCTTCCATAGATACAATGCACACATTAGATTTTTTTTTAATATACAGGTCCTTCTCAAAAAATTAGCATATTGTGATAAAGTTCATTATTTTCTGTAATGTACTGATAAACCTTAGACTTTCATATATTTTAGATTCATTACACACAACTGAAGTAGTTCAAGCCTTTTATTGTTTTAATATTGATGATTGTGGCATACAGCTCATGAAAACCCAAAATCCCTATCTCAAAAAATTAGCATATTTCATCCGACCAATAAAAGAAAAGTGTTTTTAATACAAAAAAAGGTCAACCTTCAAATAATTATGTTTAGTTATGCACTCAATACTTGGTCGGGAATCCTTTTGCAGATTCTTGTTTCTTGTGTCTCTCAACTTTCTCTTCACAATATCCCACAGATTCTCTATGGGGTTCAGGTCAGGAGAGTTGGCAGGCCAATTGAGCACAGTAATACCATGGTCAGTAAACCATTTACCAGTGGTGTTGGCACTGTGAGCAGGTGCCAGGTCGTGCTGAAAAATGAAATCTTCATCTCCATAAAGCTTTTCAGCTGATGGAAGCATGAAGTGCTCCAAAATCTCCTGATAGCTAGCTGCATTGACCCTGCCCTTGATAAAACACAGTGGACCAACACCAGCAGCTGACATGGCACCCCAGACCATCACTGACTGTGGGTACTTGACACTGGACTTCAGGCATTTTGGCATTTCCCTCTCCCCAGTCTTCCTCCAGACTCTGACACCTTGATTTCCGAATGACATGCAAAATTTGCAACCTGTAGCCCATTTCCTGCACACACCTGTACACGGTGGCTCTGGATGTTTCTACTCCAGACTCAGTCCACTGCTTCCGCAGGTCCCCCAAGGTCTGGAATCGGTCCTTCTCCACAATCTTCCTCAGGGCCCGGTCACCTCTTCTCGTTGTGCAGCGTTTTCTGCCACACTTTTTCCTTCCCACAGACTTCCCACTGAGGTGCCTTGATACAGCACTCTGGGAACAGCCTATTCGTTCAGAAATGTCTTTCTGTGTCTTACCCTCTTGCTTGAGGGTGTCAATGATGGCCTTCTGGACAGCAGTCAGGTCGGCAGTCTTACCCATGATTGCGGTTTTGAGTAATGAACCAGGCTGGGAGTTTTTAAAAGCCTCAGGAATCTTTTGCAGGTGTTTAGAGTTAATTAGTTGATTCAGATGATTAGGTTAATAGCTCGTTTAGAGAAACTTGTCATGATATGCTAATTTTTTGAGATAGGGATTTTGGGTTTTCATGAGCTGTATGCCACAATCATCAATATTAAAACAATAAAAGGCTTGAACTACTTCAGTTTGTGTGTAATGAATCTAAAATATATGAAAGTCTAATGTTTATCAGTACATTACAGAAAATAATGAACTTTATCACAATATACAATTTTTTTTTAGAAAGACCTGTGTGTGTTATTTCACAATCTGCAAATGTTGTCCTACAATGTACATATTCAATGCTATGAAAACAAATATACTTAATGTAACAATGTAGTCTTTTATGTGCAAAAAAAAACAAAAACAAAAAAAACCTGTAGGACCAAAAAAATTAATAAATAAAAAATCAATCCGTGGCGACGGATTTGCAATTTGTCCCCCGCACTCACAAATACTTAAACTGTTCCCTCAGTTTAACAAATCGTGGCCACGGATTAACAAACTGTATGCACAAATTTCCAATCCGTACGCTCAGATACCGTACTGTTTGCATATTTATTCTTAACATGAAGACTTATTTTGGTCATTTTATTATAAGCTTTTTACCCAGAGTTAGATGCATGCTGCACTGTTAATGTTATTATTAAATAACGCCTATTATTACATTGCATTTAGTTTGAGAGCAAAGTAATGACAACATAAACTGTACATTATTTGTTTTGTATTGCTTTTTACCTTCTCTTCTCCAAACTCACACTGCATGATTTTCAAAGTCATCGGATCACCATTGTTTTCACACTGCACTATCTGTGGTAGCATTTAGTTGCTGCTGTGTTCACACTGCACAATGAATTGGCGACAGGAGATTACACACTGCATGACTTTACAATAAGAAGAATCGCCAACAACTCTGTCTGGTGTACAAGCTACAGCCAAACGCACACAAGAAGTGATAAGGAAACAACGCAAGATCATGCTGACATTGTGGTCTATAATTCCTCCCCGAACAAACAATAATTAAAAAAAGATGACGTCCTTGTTTAAAATTTCATGGCTTTTTTCATGGTAACTGAGGTCTAGGGGCTATGTAACTACCATATAAGTTTCAAAACAGTCAATCCACAGTAGAATGCACACAGCTTGCATAAAGTAGCTCTGCCTTTTCACGAGCTGCTGTGACATCCAATCTACTCAGTCACCGCTTTCAGTCACCATCAACCACCATCCCACCCTTCTTTTGCCAAAACATCACGTCCATGCCATTGCTGAACAACAATAACATGAAAACAAGTCGAAAAAACGCTGTTCAGTCGATAGACGTCGAAACTACATCATTACACAGGCTTCCGAACAACATTAAAATAAAAGACCAGTGGCACGTCAGCTTCAGCATCTTTCACACAGCCATTCCATTAAACTTTAAAAATTTACATAAAAATTTTATTTAGTTAATAGAAGTTAATTGATAAAGAAAATCTATTTATGACATTATTTTTGACAGCATTATGATTATTTATTAAAACTTCAGACAACAACAATTGGTACCACAAGGTTATTTGCAACACTATATGTTCTACAAAATAGAGGACTACACACCTTACAGCGCAATATAATGTGGCTTTAGAAGAGGAAAGGTAGGATTAAGAAGTGAGCAAGTGATGAATTAGTATTATAGGTCCCAAGCAGATACAGTAACAATAATCAGCGGTGTCAAGTAACGAAGTACAAATCCTTCGTCACCTTACTTAAGTAGAAATTTTGGGTATCTATACTTTACTGGAGTAATTATTTTTCAGCCGACTTTTTACTTCTACTCCTTACATTTTAAAAATAGCCTCGTTATTCTATTTTTATGATCAGAACGCGCAACCCCCACCATGGGTCGCATGATAAGAACGCGCACAACGCATCCCCCCCCCCGTCGCATGATCAGAAAGCGATACCTTAATGCTTTTGTCTGCGATCACGGTACTTTTACTTTTATACTTTAGGTAGTTTTGAAACCAGTACTTTTAAACTTTTACTTAAGTAAAAAGCTTGGGTTGATACTTCAACTTTTAAAGAAGTATTTTTGAACCCTAGTATCTATACTTCTACTCAAGTAATGAATGTGAATACTTTTGACACCACTGACAATAATGGGTGCCCTACCTTATGCAGTCTCCATTGATGGCTAATAAACATTGATACAAGTAGGCTATGGTTAAAGTGGTGAACTTATAAAGTCTTAAATGTTTTGTTTTCCCTTCTCAACGCATTATGCATTTACTCGCCAATAATGGCTACCTTTTTAATTTGGTCAAGTTGTAGCACAGCCACACAAAAGGGGCATTTTCATACACAGGGAATTGGTTGTAGAGCTAATGCTGCTCACCTGTGGCCGAAGGTGTGCCCTAGCGGTTTCTGTTCCCCTATTGACAGTGGTTTGGTCACCGGGCAAGTTCCCGCGCATGCGCGATCGCAACGCAAGGGAACCCGGAAGTGACGTGGGTCACATGATCTGGCATAAAGCCGGAACCGGCGAGGTAGCTGGCACGGAGAGATGAGGACAGCGCGCTGTGAGTTCATTGAGGCTGAGAGACTGTTTGTGGATTATTGTGCTTTAATTTCATTCAGTACCCAGCTCCTTCCGTTTCTCGATCTCCCAGACCTACCATCTTCATCTGGTGAGATCGAACCATCTCTCCAACTCACCATTTACATACCTAGTGCCGTTTTTCAGACACTGGACTATCATACACACACTCACACACCCGCATACATCCCACACACACCATTTATATTTGTAGTATATTTGTATATATTGGTTTGTGGTGCACCGTGTTTGTTTACTTCTTTATTAATTTTGTATAATACACTTGGGTTAATTTATTACAATTGTTTTGTGTCACGTCGTGTTTTGTCCTGTCGCGATTACGCAATACCGGAAGTAGTGTTAAACAGCCCATATTTGGATTCCCGAATCCGTGTTTTTTTTGTGACCAAGCGGTTAATAATAATCCAAGCGTTACATAGTGGTGGCCCGTACGGGGAATCGGTATTTTGGGGTATTTTCCGGTTTTGTGTGGCGTGGCTGAACAAAATGGACGCTAATATCGCTAATGCTAAAGCTAATGCTAGTAGTGCTGCTAAGGCCGCCTCTGTAGTGGCTAATAACATGCTGGTTGATGTAGAGGATGCTTTTAATACGCGCCGTAACCCTACAGCTGAATTAACTGCATTGATTAGTTCATTATATATATCAGATAACCATGATATTGACAATAATGATGATGATGATGATGATGATTTTATTGTTCATGGGACTGATATTGGGGTAGTGCACACACTACAGAAGGAACTGTTTCAATGTAAGATGGACTTGGGGGCGCTTACTGTTAAAGTGAGCTCTATAGAGCAGGATTATAGACAATCCCTGCGTCTTCGTGACGCAGTGGACGCGAGCCTGGAAGGGCTGCAGCGCTACTGCCAGGAGGCTCTCGAAAAGATGGAGAGAGCCATCGTTGACTGTTTTCTGCGACGTGACGTCATCTGGGAAAACCGGATGAAGAGACTGCGTCTCACTAGTACACCCCCCGCCCACAGGTTACAGGTCTGCACCCCTGCATCTCCTCCATCTAATCCACAACATCTGCCCAGCACTCCAACCTCTACAGCCAACGTAAAGCTACCAAGCACTCATGCCATCGACGACGTTCCTACTGGTGTTCTCGCACACTCCTCGGCTCTGCTCTCCTCCCCACTCTCTTCTTCTTCTCTTCACGCTCATCCATCCATTTGCGTGGCGTTTCCAGGCTTCTGTGACGCGTCAGAGACAGCGGAGGTGAGGAACTTCATCAAGCAACCAGAAAAGTACCTGGAGAGCAGACCCCTGACCCGCCCTGAGCTGCTGGGAACCCTCGGCACAGTTCTCCGAGGGCCGGCTCTCAGTTGGTGGAAGACGGAGAAAGGCAAGGTAAAGGACTGGCAGTCTTTTAAACAGGCGTTCACGGCGGCGTTTATACTGGACGAGGACCTCGACGAAGTGGAAGACAACCCGAGGTCTCCGGTACAGCTGCCGGGGCAATGCCTGGGAGACTTCGCCAATGATCACCCCGCCCTCTGTCTCATGGGGAACCCCGATAACACCGAGGAAGAACTAGTGGGGCGAGCCCGGGAGAACATCAACACGAGAGTGGCGTTATGAGAAGCGGCGAGCACCGTGGAAAAGCAGGTGGAGAGAGGCACTAGGGGAGAGAAAGATCGCGAGGACCGCTTTAATCAGGGTCCAGACGCCATACCCCAAGCACACCCGCCGCTGAAAGGAGCTGACGCCCCACGTCTACCCACCACGTCCACTAAAGAGGCCTCCAACTTCCCGAGCGACCTGAGCGAGATCATCAGAGCCCAACAGAACGACCCAACTATCATGAAGCTGCTCTCTAAAGATCACCAAAGGAGCACACAAGATCAGAGGGTCACCTTCGAATGTCATCAGGGCGTGCTGTATCGCCGGGTACCAGTACAGCATGGGGAGAAATTTCAGCTAGTAGTCCCCCAGTCGCTAATAAGAAACTTTCATCATTACTACCACGACAATCCACTGGGAGGACACTGGGGACAACTGAAGACCCTGCTGAGGTTACTAGAGGTGGCGTGGTGGCCGACTGTGCGGAAAGACGTCTGGCAATACACAAAATCTTGTGCCACCGACACAAGACAGGACATCCATCATCACCCCGACAAAGACCTATCATGGAGGAGGGCCAACAAAGAGCAGAACACTGGAGATCCGGACAAGCCAGATGTCACAATACCCGGGGGGAAGCAGCGCACTTCCAACTGGGAGAACTGGTTTGGATCCAAACTCGACCTCCCTCCTCCACAACAAAAAGATGTTCTGCTAAGCGAGTGCCCAAGTGGGAGGGTCCAGCAGAGATTAAAAACAGAAAAAGACCAATTAAATACACAATGTCTTGGGGCTACCCACAAAAAGCTGATGAGTACAGAATGGCGAATTTAAAGTGCTGGTACGGACGTTCTCCTCAGACGCCGGGAGCTTGGGGGGGGGGTCTATGTAGCACAGCCACACAAAAGGGGCATTTTCATACACAGGGAATTGGTTGTAGAGCTAATGCTGCTCACCTGTGGCCGAAGGTGTGCCCTAGCGGTTTCTGTTCCCCTATTGACAGTGGTTTGGTCACCGGGCAAGTTCCCGCGCATGCGCGATCGCAACGCAAGGGAACCTGGAAGTGACGTGGGTCACATGATCTGGCATAAAGCCGGAACCGGCGAGGTAGCCGGCACGGAGAGATGAGTACAGCGCGCTGTGAGTTCATTGAGGCTGAGAGACTGTTTGTGGATTATTGTGCTTTAATTTCATTCAGTACCCAGCTCCTTCCGTTTCTCGATCTCCCAGACCTACCATCTTCATCTGGTGAGATCGAACCATCTCTCCAACTCACCATTTACATACCTATTGCCGTTTTTCAGACACTGGACTATCATACACACACTCACACACCCGCATACATCCCGCGCACACCATTTATATTTGTAGTATATTTGTATATATTGGTTTGTGGTGCACCGTGTTTGTTTATTTCTTTATTCATTTTGTATAATACACTTTGTATAATTACACAATTGTTTTGTGTCACGTCGTGTTTTGTCCTGTCGCGATTACGCAATACTGGAAGTAGTGTTAAACAGCCCATATTTGGATTCCCGAATCCGTGTTTTTTTTGTGACCAAGCGGTTAATAATAATCCAAGCGTTACAAAGTCTCCAAGTCGAAGGTGCCCAGCAGCAGATTCCGTACCATGGCAGTTGCAGAGGTGGCAAGGCGGGCTGCTCTCCACGCTTCTGCCTGGCAAAACACCCCAGAGCCCTTTATAACTTCAATCTGAAAAATTATTTCACATCACAATAATAATTTATTGGCAACTTTTAGAAACTTTTCATGTTTCATACTGATTCTTATGTTTAGCTTCCCAATAGGATTTTATGTATAAATGCAGATTAATGATAAAGATACATGCAGGGTAAAACAGCAACAGGAACAGTACAAAATAAAAACTGAAAAAAGACAGACATTCAGAGTAAATCAGTGCAAGATAAAAAAAAACTGTACAAAACATACATGCAGGGTAAGCATTGGTGGGAGCAATGTCCAAGCAGTGTAGAGAAATATTTCTGTACGACTTCATTGTTTTGTGCTGTGTAGTATAGTATTGTAATAGCTGATCAGAGTGATCAACTCCCCATGTGCTGGTTGTACGCAGTCACAGGACATGGAAATGTCCTACATAAGGCAGTATTTTAGCCACCTGGAACTAGCTTGATTGTGCTAAATAACATTACCGATAGCAGTGTTATGAGCTAACCAAAATGGAACCAAATACACATTAGCAACCATAATCTAAAGCTATCCAAAACAAAATGAATATAAACATCTGTAAACTACATAAGGCATTAGCTTAGCCACTGGGAAATATCATGTTTGTGCTACATGAGGCAGCATGTTAGCATGATTTACCTAAACTATATACAGTGGGAGCCACGTCAAACAGCCGCCTGGAGCATGATGGATTCATGGCAGGATCATGAAGGGTTAATGGACACTTCGTGCACGGAATGTGATCCCCCGCGATGACGCAGTTAACAATGCCCCGCCCCATAAACGCCCCCATGCGCTTTCTAAAAAGATGGTTGCAATGCTGTATAATTCCGCCAGATGGAGCATTGACTGGCACAGTTAACTGCAGTGTCCAGGAAACCCAATACCGTATCTTTAATATATAGACAGTTCTTGTATTGTCAACATAGTTTCATAAATAGATGACGTGGTAAAAAACAACAACAACAAACCGATTAATAAAACAGATTTGTTAAATCACTCAATACACAACCCATGATGATTATGCTATTTATTATTTAATAATGACTTAATAAAACTAGTTAGTGAAATATTTTTTAAGACATCCTGAAATGATCCTTAAAGACACAGTAGCGGCTGTAATTTGTCTATACCGATCATTGTAGGTATGGAATAAAAATGCGGGCTATGTACAGTATTTTACATTATGGTGTATTTTACCTAATTCCATTTAATATACTGGTAGATAATATTTTGCTGCAAAGTAAAGCTCAAAATGTAACGCCTGCTTGGGTTTGTTTTCGTTATATTTTTGATGATGTTTTTTTTTCCACAAGTGGCATAAGAAAGGCAATTAATGGCGCATCCAACCTGGAACAAATATCTGCCCATATGGATCAGTATTTCTTTAGTCATTTAAACATGCATAATGCTCCCCCGTCAAAAGATCTGATGGGGCATTAATCACTTATCACAACTGTGAATGGATGCGGCAGCAGAGACAGATTAAATCCCCATAAACACTTGGAAACAATAGTAAAAAAAAAGTTCCAGAGGGTTAGCGCCTGTTATACTAATGTATACTAATGTAATGTTATACTGTTTTTTTTTTTTTACTGCTTATATTTAGTTTGATTTTACGCAATTTCATATGTGTGTGTGTGTGTGTGTGTGTGTGTGTGTGCGCGCGAGAGAGAGGATACTCTGACAAGAGCAACTTGTCTCCAGTGGCGCAATCGGTTAGCGCGTGACACTTATAAAGCGGTCCAGGTGAAGCAGTGCCGAGTTCGAGCCTCACCTAAAGCACCCAAAGCATTTTACTGCATATCGTGTATGTGACAAATCTAATTTTTTATTTGAAAGTAAAGCTTAAAATTTAACTTCTGCTTTGGTTTGTTTTCGTTATATTTTTGATGTTTTCGCTGATAGTCAAATTGGCATAACAAATTGATTAATGGCGCATAATATCTGGAACATGCCCTGTGATGGATTGGCACCCTGTCCAGGGTGTACCCCGCCTAGTGCCCGAAGTCTCCTGGGATAGGCTCCAGGTCCCCCGCGACCCTGAACACAGGATTAAGCGGTATAGAAAATGATAGAAATGAAATATCTGTCCACACGGATCAGTGTGTCTTCAGTCATTTAACCAGCATAATGTCCCACATCAAAGATCTGATGGGGCATAAATCACTTATCACAACGGTGTATAGATGCGGCAGCAGAGACAGATTTAATCCCCATAAACATTCACACTTGAAAACAAAACTAACAGAAGTAAACAGTTCTAGAGTGTTAGTGCCTGTTATCACAGGACAGGAATCACCTACAGGATACTACTGTATTTTTACTGCTCATATTTCTTACCCTAGTTTCATTTGGTTTTACGCGATTTCATGTGTTATTTGTGTGTGTGTGTGTGTGTGTGTGTACAGTGTGTGTGTGTGTGTGAATGCGAGAGATAGCGTGAGAGCGCATGCGCGAGAGAGGGCTTACATGCTGATTTATCCAAGGTTACTAAAACCTGGCTTACTACCTATAAACATTATTTCAATTTAACTCATGGGTCTCAATCACAGATGACATGACAAATTATATACTCTGAAACGTTCATTTGAACATTTAAAAATATATACAAAAACATAAATACTAATGTTATCATGGTGTAAATTATTAACATTAGGTTAGGTCCTGCCCTTAATTAATTCATATTATAATTACTTTTACATAGTAGTTACTGGACTGACATGACCAAAACTAGCTATTTCATTTAGCCTTTCTAAAATCAACCCATCTATCATTTATAATCAGAAAACATAAAACATATTATGATCTGTTCAATAGCCCATCTGTTTTAATTTAGTTTGTATTTTTTATTATTCATAAGACAACCTTTCAGTTTTGTAAATATTTTAGTTATAGTGTGTTAAGTCTTACTTTAGGTTAAATATTTTTGAGTATTTGACCATCCAGCTTAGATAAATGTTATGTCATTGATTGATAAAATCTGGATTAAGGATATTTTATTTTATTTCTTTAATTTTTATTTTTTAGTTTCCCCCCTGAGGGATTGCCACCTTATTGTGGTCAGGGTGTTTGTGTGCCTCAACACAATTCAGCAAGGACAATACTGTTACTATAAGCCCAGGGAAAAACAGTGCTCGAACATGATGCCCCCTTCACATTTCTGACTGCGCCCCTCCCAGCCGTGTTCATACAGTAGGTTTAATCAATGATGGATGAATGGAGAGGTGTGTGTGTGTGTGTATATATACGCGCACGTGCGCTCTCCTGAATTTCACCATTGGCTTTAACACGCACACCCATCCCCCCGCCAAAAAAACACACACACCCATCCCCCCTCCAAAAACACACACACACACACACACACACACACACACACACACACACACACAGCAATTAACATGTCATACTCAGTATTCTCCATTGAGGTTTCTCACCTTCCACTCCTAAGTTTGTCGTTGCTCTTTTGGAGTTCTTAAAACCCAAAACATTTATTTATACTGAGAAAAAATTATTATGGGTCACATAATCACAAACACAGATACATATACATATGATCAAGTGTTTAACTGGTTTCATTTGTTTCTATGACCAATAATTATTATTATGATTTTCAGCCCAACTCTTTGACTATTTAAAACAAAGTTGTGTCCCATTTTTTGCCCATTGAAGTTGTTGGTTCAACTAAATGTTTTTTAAATACCCAAACAATCCCCCAAAATTAAAACACGCAAACATGACTTTAACAATTCAATTTATTCTTCCAAAACTAGTCAAAGTTAAAACAGTAATTTGTATAAAACAGGTGAATACATGTTGTCTTTTTGCTTAAAGTTCATTAAACAACCCGGATACACCAGCTGCTTATAAGTCTATCTATAGGTCTTTTATATTAAAATATAAATTTTTCAAATATCAAAACTATTAAACATGGAACAGTTGAAGTCTTTGTTTCCCCCAAAGTACTGTGGAGGCGGGTTGAGGCGGGTTGTTAAAATCACGTGATTGCAACTCAGCGCAGCTGGCTTGTTTTAACGTGTTCTTGAGAACGAAGTGCCATCTAGTGGTGGCACCAGGTAAATGAATAAATAGGGCTTGAATGGGCGTGTTTACTGTGAAATCTTGACACGCCTTTCTGGCAGAAAAGGGAGGGGGGATTACGGCGTGCAAAGGGCATTCACACGCCATTTACACGTCAGCCACACGGTCGCGGCTATTTGGCGTGGCTCCCACTGTAAGTGGCATTGAAAGCCAATGTGTCACACAAGCTGACAAGAGCTAGCTGTAGTGAGGAAAATATTTACTCTTATTTATCAGAATAAGAGTTATATAAGACTTAATAACTTACCCAGTGTAGCATGGGTCTATTCTCTGTTCAAAATGCTCCCGTTCGTCGTCGGAGTCACACAGTCTTCTTCTGAGGTAAATGTAAACTCCTCCCACTTTCCAGAACATTCTGAAGAGTTTCCTCGGATGTGTAAGCGCATGCCATCTTCCAGATGTGTGTGCAGAAAACTCACTGAATCTGAGTATTTTCAAGCCTGTCTCTCTCTGTGTTCGTTTTTCATGCCGGTGTCCGGGGGCGTGGTCTAGTATGTAAATTACCCGGACTGATTTCCGTGTGATTGGCATGTGGGCGTGTCCTGCCTCAGGTCATTAGCATATAAGTGCGACAGAAATTCTGTGCCTCTCCTTGGTTTCATACGGTTTACATAAACTGAGAATATTTGTTTTCAATGTGACTTGCATCATTTAAAAGTAGACACTTTAAGATATAGATATATTTCTCATTTCAGTTAATTTTAGTGATGTGTTTCAAAAAGATTTTCACGGAGACTGAGGTTTCATATATGTTCATATATCCTCATATACTGTATGTGGCCAATTAGGATTAGTTTTTTGCATTTTTTTTTTTTGTTAGTTCTTAGTTATTGCCTTGATAATAGAAAATATGCGCTAGGCATCATGTATGACAGTTGCCAAAGTGAGATATGAGCTAAAATGACCAGATCCTGCCATAGGAGACATACAGTGGTCACCTAATCGGAGCGTCGTATTTACCGTCGCCGATGCATTTCGGCATGTGCATTTGCTGACTTTGACCACTGAGTGGCGCTATATAACTACAGACTGACGCCTCATGCCTTAGTTCATTCTCTGCCGCATTCATGAGACACGTTCCATTAAATAATACACATAGTAGCCGATAACATCAAGTGAAACACTGTAGTTGATCGAATTCATAATCACAGTACTAAAATTACAGTACAAATGTAGAATTCAAATTAAATCAAATCTTATTAAGATCAAATTTAAGCACAGTTTGTTTGCTGTTTTTTCTATAGTATGCTGAGCAAAATAAAAAAAACATTGGTTAGTTTTCGTTTAGAAAGACTGTTTGTATCTGATTATTTGTATTATTAAAGGAGCCATACAGACTCAATTTTGCATAAGTTAATATGATTCTTTAGGGTCCTAATGAAAAGTTTGTAATATACTTTAATTAAAAATTCTCAATTGTTGTGTAAAAAAACATTACTTTTACCTGGTAAAAAGTAGCTCTGTTCTCAGCAACCTGTTTCAGTACATGCTCCTTTAAATGTTAATGACCTCTACTGAACCCGCCCCCCAGTTCTGTGGGGCGTGTCTTCACAATACAAGTGGGGTATAGCTTTGACAACAGGTAAAAATATTTAAAAAACAGTTAAAAATAATTTTACATGATGTTAGGATTATTTTATATATAAAGGAGTTATTTCTACTCTCTTGCTCTCTTCCTCATAGATCTGATATTAACGTGTTAAATCTTCCCTGCTGCTTATCTTCCTGTCTCCTCTTGCATCTGTTCATTCACGCTCACCTTCCCATACTCTGTCTCTCTCTCTCCCTCTCTCTCTCTCTGTCTCCTTCCACTTATCTTCCTCTCCTTATACGTAAGGAATAAATATCAATAAAAAGAAATACTAAAGAAAATAAATTTAACTAGTAAAATAGTTGTACAAATATACAATGTACAAATGAGGGCATAATAAAAATCTTACAAAATATAGGGGATATATATATATATATATATATATATATATATATATAAATATTATTATTATTATTTTTATTATAAATAAATATATATATATATATATATATATATATATAAATGTCCTGGTGAGATCCCGAAAAAAAACAATGCTTCGCGTGTATAAGGTCGCGGGTTGAATAGCCGGCATGGTAACTGTTAATCCTTCGTGGTCTAATAGTTAGGATTCCGCGCTCTAACGCGGTAGCCCCGGGTTCGATTCCCCCTCAAGGCAGATGCTTTTTACGCTACATATTTATAAAGTTTTTCTAAAAGTTCGTTTAGTAACGAGGCGACTTCCTCTTTTTTGACTTCCCAGACCGGGAATCGAACTCGAGTTGCTGCGCTGAGAGCGCCGTATCCTAACCACTAGACCACAGAGGATTAATGGCTGCCATTTGGAAATGCCGGCTATTCAACCCGCGACCTTATACACGCGAAGCATTGTTTTTTTCGGGATCTCACCAGGACATTTACAATGGTTCATTTGTAGTAACATATGTCTATAGCACAGGCGTTTAGTTATTTAACATATTTATACCGATCTTTTGCTGTTAATAAACAGAGACCTTTCTGACAGACAACGTGTGTGTGTGTGTGTGTGTGTCTGACTGTCATATAGATGCCGGGAATAGGACATCATACACGCGAAGCATTGTGTGTATGTGTGTGTGAGTCTCTCCTTATGTCAGAAAAGCTTAACGAAGCATAGCGCACTTGCCTCATTACTAAACGAACTTTTAGAAAAACTTTATAAATATGTAGTGTAAAAAGCATCTGCCTTGAGGGGGAATCGAACCCGGGGCTACCGCGTTAGAGCGCGGAATCCTAACCACTAGACCACAAAGGATTTTAACGGTTACCATCGCGGAAATGCCGGCTATTCAACCCGCGACCTTATACACGCGAAGCATTGTTTTTTTTTCGGGTTCTCACCAGGACATTTACAATGGTTCATTTGTAGTAACATATGTCTATAGCACAGGCGTTTAGTCAAACATATTTATACCGATCTTTTGCTGTTAATAAACAGAGACCTTTCTGACAGACAACGTGTGTGTGTGTGTGTGTGTCTGTGTGTGTGAATGAGGCATATAGATGTCGGGAATAGGACATCATACACGCGAAGCATTGTGTGTGTGTGTGTTTGAGTCTCTCCTTATGTCAGAAAAGCTTACCGATGCATAGCGCACTCGCCTCGTTACTAAACGAACTTTAGAAAAACTTTATAAATATGTAGTGCAATAAAAGCATGTACCTTGAGCAGGAATCAAACCCGGGTCTCCCACGTGAAAGCGCCAAATCCTAACCACTAGACCACCACAATACTGCAACAAACAGCACACCACACTCATGTAGGCGCCATTTTGCTCCAGTGTAGAAAAACAATGGCCGACGGCTCTTTTTTTCACTCGGGGCGGGTCTTTGCTAAAACACCAGTGTCAATCAACTGTAGTAGGAGCGGCCTCTGTCGGTGTGACTTCACACCGACAGGCTTTTGAAAACGGGCTGATTTCAGAAGGGGCATCTTATATTATTAAATTAAAAGAAAATCGCTGGGCGGCTCTTTATCACTGTAGAGTGGTTGTGTACACACTCTCCTAACACACAATGCAGTCCAAACAGCTTGAAAAAGTCCATGTAGCACCGTAGGTGCCCTTTAAAGAACAAAAGCACAAACAACAACACAAGGGCTTGTAAGAAACATTTTTATTATTTTGACAAGAGTTAAATTTGTAACAGTAGAAGGCATCCCAATTTAAATATATAAATAACCAAAAACAAATTGAGTAAACTATCAGAATAAAAAAAATAGAATGAATCATTAGAAAATTATAATGACCATAACAGCCCACTGCATTTGATTATTTATAATAACGCAAAAACAGGAGTGCTGATGATTTACAAAGACAATATTTGTTAATTTAATATAAAGCCGGTATCGTTATCCTCCTTTTTATTTTCCTACGTAGTCTAATAAAGTTTTCCAGAGCGCGGAGAAGTTTTGTTGTACTAAATAATATTTAAGCCTGTTATAATAATTGCACGTGTATTCTATATGTTTTCAACTTGGTGTTATTTGATCTTATTGGTTTAGAAATTTATATTTCAATAAATAGTAAACTTGGCCGATTTCATTCTAATTTTTTGACAAGTGGGGCTTGAAAATTCTCCCACTCCCTTAAGTGGGGAATAACAGAAAATGTTTGAGAACCACTGCTGCGTCCTGTGTGTGCTTTACAATGCCAGACAACATTCAAATGCAAATTTTTCACCCTCCCCCTATACATTCAGGACCTCTCACCACTTCCCCAATCTGAGGCTCTTATGCCTCAGACTTTCAGTCAGGGGCGGACTGGGTCCAAAAAGTGGCCCTGGATTTTCTGGCCCACAGCAGCCCACATCATAATACACTGGCTCATTAATGTAGAGATATATTTTAACACCAGTTACTAGTATAAAAAAAATAACACAATACGGAAAGCAATGCTATTTAAACATATTATTTGAAGTATCACTGAACATATATTGGGTCATATTAGTGAAACAAAGAAACAAAGGAAAGAACATCAAGACAAACTACATATAAATCTATAAAGACAATATTTTAAAAAGAATGGCAATAAAACTGAACAGGTAAGCTGAAATAAAATCAGTAGCAGCATTACTTTTTAATTAATATTGTCTACCATAATAATTACTAGCAGGAGGTAATGCTGCTACTGACTTTATTCCAGCTGTTCAGGTTGATTGTGATTCTTTTCACTTGGCTCTGGTAGATCAGGGGAGACGTGTTGGTCATCATCAGCAGGCACTGGTTCATCATCACTGACCTGCTGCACTTACAGTTTACACTGATGACTGGTAGATCTTACACTGCATCACGATGATACCCCCTGCCAAATGTTCATGATATCTCACAAACAAAAAGGCAAATTTGTCTTTTCCTCATAAAGTGTTTAGGTCAAATTCCACCCATACAAGTGTGACAAATATGCAAAGAAAAAAATCAGGAAGGGGCAACTACTTTTCCATGGCACTGCACATGTAGTCAGATTGTTCCACTAGGATGAAACTGTGCCAGGTGGAGTTAAAGCACTTTTAAAATCACACTAACTTTACACTGATCTGAATCACTTTGAATAATGAACTTATTGTTCTTTCCTTTTTTTATTTTATTTTTTTACAAATATGACCCAATATATGTTCAGTGATTCTTTTTATTTACATTTTTGTTTGTTATATTTCTATACTAGTATGTGGTTTAAAAAAATAATCTCCACTTTAATGAGCCAGTGTATTCTTCTTCCTCTTTTTAAAAGGCAGAATCTGTTCATTTGAAGCATTTCACTGCATTTACCTCTAAAGCTTTTTCTAAAGTTTTTTACTTTTCAGCTCCACCTTTTCTTCCTCCTCCATTTCATTCATTGAAATTATTAATTTGCTCAAACAACTTCGCTGCATGGAGGGATATATAGAGGGAGTGAAACATGCGCATGCGCAGTAACAAACACAGTTAGCTTCTCAGCTTTGTTTTTGATGTTGCTCGCGGGAGAGTAACAGCCCGTTAATTCATGTAATGATAAGATGGACAAACTTGTCGATGTCCGTTCTTTATTTTGCTGCATATTGTCAGGTTATAGTACAAACTTTCGGGTAGATCCTGCTATTAAATCAAACTAAAAACGAGTGAAAAGAATACAAAACTCTGACTCTATATCCCAGATACCCATCTCGCGTCCAACTTCACACACACCGGACCACATTACCCACAATGCATCTCCCGCACTGGACTACACTCCCGTAAACAGCTGTCGTAAAATCAACCTCTCTCTCCTGCAACAACACGCTCTTTGTCGGCGGCGCCCGCGCACTCCTACATATGATTAGGAAAGAGAAGAAAAATATTATGGTTTCATAATAGAAAAGAAATACTGTTTATTTGGGGTTAAGTGACTGATGTGCCTAACATCTTTCAGCTGAGCCTCGTTTCACTGAATAATTCACCACACACAATCAGTATAATGACACACACACACACACACACACAGTCATCACTCCCCTAAATTTAAAGAATACAAACTGGTTGCGTGCGAGTTTGCTGTTTTTCCTATAGTATGCTGAAGCAAAATCAAAATAAAACATTTTATTTTGTTTTATTTTTATTTTGCTATAATTAAAATAAAACAATTTTAAAACATCATCACTCGGGATTCGAACCGGCACTTTGCAGATCTCCGGCCGAGCGCTCACACCATGCGGGCACTTAGAGACAATGCACCCCAGAGATCTTAATAAGCCACTCGACTTCTTTGAAAGCAAGCTCTAGATAAGTGACGAAGTAAGCCTGTTATAATAATAACTTGGTGTTATTTGATCTTATTGGTTTAGAAATTTATATTTAAATAAATAGTAAACAAATTTTGTTTGATGAGTGGGGCTTGAAAATTCTCTTGAAAAATATGGTCATTTATTTCAGTTAATAAATCTACTATAAATTTTTTTTTACTCATTATTGTACAGTACACATCAATAGCTCTGGTTCAGATTTTTCATGTTTGTTGTGGAAATTACCATCACTGTTGTATTTACTGCGATGAATGAAAATGTCACTTTGCGCCACCTGGCGGCCATTTTACGAATGACTTTGAAATGCAACTGATTTATTTTGGCTGCTGTTGCCTTTAAACGGCGGTATGCGCGGCGGGATGGTTATTCCGATTGAGTAACCACTGTATCTTGTATGTACATATAGGGCTTATATGTGGATATACAGAAGCAATACAGGAGACCTATGTGGCCTGTATATGCACATATATGCACCTCAATGTTGCCTACATGTGGCATATATACGCATATATGCAGCATATATATTATCATATATATGCATATATACTGCATATAGGTTTCATATATGCGCATATATCCTCATATAGGTGCGGATATATGCGCATATATACTGCATATAGGTTTCATATATGCGCATATGTCCTCATATAGGTTCTTTCCATGTGGGGCACGCACACTGCTCTGAGTCAGACACAGACAACGGGAAACAGGAACTAAGCTCTCAACAAATGCTTCCCAACAGAATACCGTGGGTCGCATCGCCAAAATTCTTTCACCGTGAGTGGCAGGAACTTCCAGACTACAACATATTGAATTCTCATGCCTGTATAGTGTATTATACTGACGTGGCGACAGTGTAAAAACACCCTCAGATGTTAAATGTGTATATATATATATATATATATATATATATATATATATATATATATATATATTTTTTTTTTTTTTTTTATATATATATTTTTAATTTATTTATTTTATTTTTTTTAAGCACCATGGCAAATCTCTCGTAGTCAATTTTTGAACCTGTTTTAAACACATACACACATGCATACACATTTTATAGAAATGCACTTAGTTAATTTAATTTGCCTTACATTGTTGAATGAGGATGGGTTCCAAAACCAAAAATCAACATTGATTCAATGTTTGTCTTTTCAACACAGAAAAGCAATGAATTATCAACATTGATTCAACATTATTTAGCATTGAAAAATCAACCTCAACCAAAATGATGATTCTGATGAAATTTCAACATTGAATCAATGTCACCTTGCTATCTGGGTCGCGCGCTTATTTAAATGCGCCAGTAATGAAGAGGTAATTAGAATATCTCCGCCTCTGGCTGATGATCAGCCAATCAGAAACAATATTAGAATGTTCCCGCCTCCAGCTTTTGATTGGCTGTGGCAGTTAACATGGAGAGTTTGTGGAGTTTTCTCTAACGTTTTTGGTACAAAAATGACACCATAGTTCCCCTCATACAAGCGAAATATCAAAATGTAACTTAAAGGGGACCTACGGTGCTACATGGACTTTTTCAAGCTGTTTGGACTGCATTGTATGTTAGGAGAGTGTGTACACAACCACTACAATGATAAAGAGCCGCCCAGCGATTTTCTTTTAATTTAATAATATAAGATGCCCCTTCTGAAATCAGCCCGTTTTCAAAAGCCTGTCGGTGTGAAGTCACACCGACAGAGGCCGCTCCTACTATAGTTGATTGACACTGGTGTTTTAGCAAAGACCCGCCCCGAGTGAAAAAAGAGCCGTCGGCCATTGTTTTTCTACACTGGAGCAAAATGGCGCCTACATGAGTGTGGTGTGTAGTTTGTTGCTGTAGTGCGCGGTGGTCTAGTGGTTAGGATTTGGTGCTTTCACGTGGGTGACCCGGGTTCGATTCCTGCTCAAGGTACATGCTTTTTTTGCACTACATATTTATAAAGTTTTTCTAAAGTTCGTTTAGTAACGAGGCGAGTGCGCTATGCTTCGATAAGCTTTTCTGACATAAGGAGAGACTCAGTCAAACACACACACACACACACACACACGTTGTCTGTCAGAAAGGTCTCTGTTTATTAACAGCAAAAGATCGGTTTATATATTTTTTGATAAACGCCTGTGCTGTAGACATATGTTACTACAAATGAACCGTTGTAAATGTCCTGGTGAGATCCCGAAAAAAACAATGCTTTGCGTGTATAATACCCGGCATATACATCAGGGATCATTAATCTCTCGTGGTCTAGTGGTTAGGATACAGCGCTCTCAGCGCAGCAACACGAGTTTGATTCCCGGTCTGGGAAGTCAAAAAAGTTTTACAACCAGATTCACATGTAAAATTTTATATACATATATAACTATATATATATATATATATATATATATGATTACATAATAAAAATATTACAAAATATAGGGGAAATATATATATTTGTATAAAAAATATATATATATATATTTATATATATATATATATATTTCCCCTTTATTTTGTAAGATTTTTATTATGCCCACATTTGTACAGTTTATTTTACTAGTTAAATTTATTTTCTTTAGTATTTCTTTTTATTGATATTTATTCCTTACGTATAAGCTTTTATATTCTTTTTAAGGTCACTGGCTGTCATATAAGCATTTCACTGCATATCAAACTGTGTATGACTGTGTATGTGACAAATAAAATTTGAATTTGAATCAAAGGAGAGGAAGAGAGACAGAGAGAGAGGGGGAGAGAGAGAGACAGAGTATGGGAAGGTGAGCATGAATGAACAGATGCAAGAGGAGACAGGAAGATAGCAGCAGGGAAGATTTAACACGTTAATATCAGATCTATGAGGAAGAGAGCAAGAGAGTAGAAATAACTCCTTTATATATAAAATAATTCTAACATCATGTAAAATTATTTTTAACTGTTTTTTAAATATTTTTAACTGTTGTCAAAGCTATACCCCACTTGTATTGTGAAGACACGCCCCACAGAACTGGGGGGCGGGTTCAGTAGAGGTCATTAACATTTAAAGGAGCATGTACTGAAACAGGTTGCTGAGAACAGAGCTACTTTTTACCAGGTAAAAGTAATGTTTTTTTTACACAACAATTGAGAATTTTTAATTAAAGTATATTACAAACTTTTCATTAGGACCCTAAAGAATCATATTAACTTATGCAAAATTGAGACTGTATGTCTCCTTTAAAGCGATGCTTTAAAACAGCAAATACATTATCCTTGTGTCAAAATATGCAGGAATGCATTAAGAAAGCTGATGACTAGATTGACATGGTGATATTTCAGAACAACTGTAATACAAAAATATATATTTTTGATAAGTATCAGTCTCCTAAATTCTCTTCACATTCTTTGAAGGCATGAAGCAGATACTATAGCCTACATGTAAGTGATGGTGTAAGAATAATCTTTTAAAAAGTCATGAAAAAATGCTAAACTTGCATCTTAGAACTTAAATATCAAAGTATTATAAAACTAATATGATTTACCTCAAAATTACAAAGAAAAACAATATTTTTTTGTATGGACATTAACCTTTATCTAATGAGTTTGTATTTAATTACAATTTATTATTGTAATTTTACATAAAGTTACACGTAATTTACAAAAACAGAAAAAACAGTAAAAATATGGTATTTTTACTGTTAAAAATATGAAAAAAAAGTAAATTTTTCAATATTGAAATAATACTTAAAAAAACAGTCGTCTTCGTAATTTACAGATAATGTCTGTAATTTTACAGAGATTTGTATGTAGTTTAAAAAAAAGGAAAACTACTATAAAATTTGAAAGTTATTTTCCGTAATTTTAGGACTTTTTTTTTTACAGTGTACTGACAAGCCGTCTGCATCCTTTGATCGAAGTAGGTGTGGCGGATCGTAAGACACTAGCAGTTCGCTCAGATACTGCGGCGCGAGACCATTTAATGCTTTATATGTCAAGAGTAGTATTTTAAAATCAATGCGAAATTTCACAGGGAGCCAATGCAGTGAAGATAAGATAGGGGTGATGTGCTCATATCTTCTGGTTCTAGTGAGGACTCTCGTTGCTGCATTCTGGACTAGCTGAAGTTTGCACCTAGCTGAACAACCAGACAGTAAGGCGTTACAGTAGTCCAACCTAGAGGTGATAAAAGCATGAACTAGTTTTTCTGCGTCGTTTAGCGACAATATATTTCTTATCTTGGCAATATTTCTGAGGTGAAAGAATGCTATCCTGGTAATATTATCTATATGAGCTTCAAATGAAAGGCTGGAATCTATAATCACGCCCAGGTCATTTACTGTTGCACTTAATGGAACAGAAAGGCCATCTAAAGTTACGGTGTGATCTAAAATTTTACTCCTAGCTGTATGCGGTCCTATGACTAGAACTTCTGTCTTATCCAGATTAAGCAGAAGGAAGTTAATTAGCATCCAATTTCTTATGTCCTGCACACATTGACTTTAGTAAGCTGGTTTTTCTCATCAGGTTTTGACATATACCTGTGTGTCGTCAGCATAACAATGAAAACTAATACCATGCTTACGGATTATGTTGCCCAGAGGAAGCATGTAAAGGGAAAAAAGCAGTGGGCCTAAAACTGAACCCTGCGGAATGCCAAGGAGGTCATTTACTACCTTAACGAATGCTGTTTCTGTGCTGTGATGAGGCCTAAATCCTGACTGTTAGAGTTCATGTTGTCAAGATGGACTAACCTGAGGTGACCAGAAGACGTAGCTTTAGCGGTTAGCCCAATGTAGCGTGGAGGATAAACCCAAACGCGGAAAGAAGCGAGTAGGCAGGATAACCACGCGACTTAGTTTAAGGACTCTCACAAAAACGGAGCAAGGGAAAAACACAAATTTAACCCGCGTCCTAAAAATACACACACAATAGCAAAAGACAACGGAACCAACATGTGAGTACTCACGGTTTGCTGAAATGACAACTGGAGCTGACATGGGCCGAACTCAATGACTGAGCGGTAAGCTATCGTTTGTTTACCTCTTTTATACTTCCTGGTTTTGCGCCCGTCTTACTTCCGGGTCCTAGTGCTGGGCGCAGATTGAGTGTGTATGACACATGTATGCTATTTCTATGTAGATATGAGCATAGCTGCTCTGCTACTATCTGTTCCAGAATCTTAGAGATGAAGGGGAGGTTTGATATTGGCATGTAATTGGACAGCTGACAGGGGTCGAGGTCAGGTTTCTTAATTATTTGTTTGATAACTGCTAATTTAAAAGATTTTGGAACATAACCAATGCTGAGTGATTATGAGTTATTTTAATGGGCCAAGGCCCAGCAAGTTATTGGCTTTACAACTGAGACAAAGTGAAGCTAAGGATATTATTGATACCATTTATTCCCCTTCAAAAGGTCTAATAACTAACCCAAGGGAGATAAATAACACTTTTGTGGATCACGTTAAAGATTTATATCAGCCTATGGACAATATAGACATGGTTGAGTGTGATAAATTTTTACATGACATTGATCTACCATATTTAACACAAAGTGAATCTCAGCAAATGAGCCAACCTATAACACTTGAGGAGCTTTATGTAGCATTGAAAATGGTAAAGAAAGGGAAATCACCCGGACCAGATGGGATTCCTCCCGAATTAATTTTACAATTTTGGGATCTATTAGGACCAATTATGCACACTGCTGTGAATATGGCAATCCAAATGGGGCACTTTGAAAAACAAATGAATACAGCTCTAATCTCCTTAATTCCAAAAAAAGATAAAGATCACACTAAATGTTCAAATTTTAGGCCAATTTCATTAATAAATTCCGATCTAAAAATATACGCTAAGGTTTTAGCTATACGTCTTGAAAAATATATTAGTAAATTAGTTCACAATGATCAATCTGGCTTTATTCCATATCGTTCGGCTGCAGATAATATTCGTCGGCTGCTACATGTAATTAATGAAAGCAAAAATAAAAATCACCCTTGCGCAGTTTTATCCTTGGATGCGGATAAAGCTTTTGATAGAGTAAGTTGGGATTATTTATGGAGGGTGCTAAGTAAATTCGGGTTTGATAAGAAATTTATTAATATGGTACAAATAATTTATAATAATCCATCAGCAATTATAGCAACAAACGGCTTACATTCACAGTCATTTGATATTTTGAGAGGAACGAGGCAAGGATGCCCCCTCTCACCAATGCTATTTACATTATCTCTCGAACCTCTAGCTCAAAAAACAAGACAAGAACAGATTTGCTCTATTTCAATTAGGGGTACCCAGCATGCAGTATCTCTTTATGCAGATGACATTTTATTGTACTTCTCAGATCTTGATGCAATACAAAATATACTTGGAACATTTAATTGTTTTGGAAAATTTTCCGGATACAAGATTAATTGGTCCAAATCATCCCTTCTACCATTAAATAAAAAAGCTCAGAGCACTCAGATAACGACAGCTATCCCAATCACGAATCAGATAATTTACTTAGGGATTTTTATACAGTCTTCTCTAAAAGAAATTGTACATATAAATTATGAAAAAGTCTTTCAAGAGCTTAAAAGAGATATTGACAGATGGAGGACACTTCCTGCATCATTGCAGTGAAAATGAATGTATTACCCAGGGTGAATTTTTTACCCTAATTTTTTAGTGCCATGATTCCGTTACCGCCTCTTTTAAAATGGTGGAAAAGGCTGTACTCTTTAATTCGTACTTTTCTCTGGAATGGCAAACAACTAAAGTTAAAGTTGTCTACATTGCAACGTACTAAAATTCCCTTCCCTTCGCGTCTTCTTGAAGTTAGTATGAAACAGTTACCACTGCATATGATTTGGGTGAGGGATCTATCTGTGAAGCAGATTGAGTGGGATACTGTATGGAAAAATATATTCCATGCGTCAAAAAAATCCAAACCACCAATTAATTCATTTAAAATTTTGTCATAGATTGTACTGGACACCAAAGAAACGTTTCCTAATTACAGTATCGCAAAGTCCCCACTGTAACTTTTGTTCCTACCAACAATCGGGAACATTCATGCATATGGTATGGGAATGTGAGGGGGTTTATGAGTTTTGGGAGAATATCTCATCAGCATTGTCTGATATGATAGGAAAAGAGATACCAGTGCAACCAGTTGCACTTCTTCTAAATGATGACTCTGGCATAAGTTTTACAGAACTACAAAGGAAAATTTGGTTGGCAGGACTAACATCTGCCAAAAAGATAATTGCTCAGAGATGGCTCCCTCCACACACTTTATCTGTGCAGCAATGGTTATTTCAATTTCATGATATAGGAAGGTTAGAACTTTCAACAGCCAGATAAATAAAGCTAGAGCCTCAACCATTGAGGCATGGGAAGCAGTTGCAGATGGCTTAATAGGAAAACTTCAAGACGGCAGATGGTAATTTTGGATATAATTGGAAATTGAAAACCTCTGAGGATTTGTATGTTATTCTGCTTATTCTAAGTCTGTTGTATTGCACATACAATAACTATATCTGTATTTGGTACTCATTTATTTGCATTTTATATTATTATTTATTAATTTATGTACTCTATTTTGTTGATTGTAATTTTATTATAAGTTGGCATGTACTCAGGGGACCGCTGGGGGGTGGGAGGGGTGGGTGTTCGAAGGGGTTTGGAGGATCGGATTAATATTGTACATTATTGTATATGATTCTTTCTATATAAAATTTATAAAAAAATGATCCCCCACAAAAAAAGTTCATGAAGTCCTCACTATTGCATGATGTTGTTGTGGAGATTTCTGTAGTGGTCTTATTTCTGGTTAATTTGGCTACGGTATTAAATAAAAATCTAGGATTATTTTTTTTATTTTCTATAAGAGTGGAGAGATACGTTGATCTAGCTACACTAAGAGCTTTCCTATAGTTCAGGATGCTCTCTTTCCATGCTATTTGAAATACTAACAATTTAGTTTGACGCCATTTACGTTCTAATTTCCGAGCGGTCTGTTTTAAAGTTCGCGTGTGATCGTTATACCAGGGAGCGAGTTTCTTATCTCAAATAATTTTTCTTTTAACTGGAGCTACATTATCTAATGTAGATAATGTGTAGTGTGTGACGTGACATCATGTGCACGTGCGATGGATCGCGTACCAACCAATAGGGTGTCTGAATGGTATGTTTGTACTTCTCATCCAACCACAATTAAATTCGCTCCACCCGGATGGTGCGATTTATTATTTTTTTTTTTAATGACAAGCTGGAATAAAATAGGAGTAACGAGGCTATTTTTAAAATGTAAGGCGTAGATAGTACAGATAATTGCATGAAAATGTAAGGAGTAGAAGTAAAAAGTCGGCTGAAAAATAATTACTCCAGTAAAGTATAGATACCCAAAATTTCTACTTAAGTACGGTAATGAAGTATTTGTACTTCGTTACTTGACACCTCTAGTCTGGAGGCAGTGAGGAAGAATGGTGAAGTGGGGCGTGGCTCCTGCATGCTTCGTAAAGCAGCTCCCTTTTCTTTCTTGGCCAACCAGCCCCTCCCAGCTCTCCGGTCTCCCGTCTGTGGCCACACCCATGATGTGACCTAGAGCTAAGCTCTCCCCCTCATTTTATGGTGTGGAGAAAACCGGATCTATTAACAATGATAATCCAAAAGCTGTGCCTGCCCCTGCCCCTTCGCACAACTGCAGACCGGGAGGCCACCTACCTAGGAGTGAGCAAGAACTGACAAAAGATTTGGGCGAATTCCCATCTCTTGCATATGCTGTGTAGGGCATCATAACTGGAAACAATTAAATAAAGAAAGAAAAGAGGAAAAAAATGCAAATTGTCTAAGTCTTCAATTATTTGCACTGACTTTGTGAGAAATATATATTGATATTTGGAGAATTTGTATTACTAAAACAATACACTTTTTATCTATCTATCTATCTATCTATCTATCTATCTATCTATATATATATATATATATATATATATATATATATATATAAATAAATATATATATATATATATATATATATATATATATATATATATATATAAAAAAGGCACCTTAACATAAAGTTTAACAAGTTTTACTGTTTTTGTTTGTGTTTTTTTTTTTTGAGACGCAGTTTTATTTGCTGGCCGAACAACATTTCATATTACTGTTTAGTTGAAACGCAACTTGTTGATACAACTTGTCTCTAATTCAAATATTTAAGTCAGCTACTGTAAATTAATTATATATCTCTAGTTGTGTCCAATTGTAGCCCATTGATGTAATTGGTTCAACTAATTGATTTTTTTTAAAAACAAGTTAGCCTAACAACGCCCCAACAATTAAGTCACTTAAAACTTTATTCTTTATATAGGTTCTATTTTATTATATTCTGTGTATTATTCGGTTCTTGTGTGTGTATATATTTAAGTATGACAAACATGCAACATTTAAGTATGACAAACATGTTTTTAAGTATGACAAACATGCAAAAGAATCAGAAATCAGGAAGGGGGCAAATAGTTTTCACATTTGCCCCCTTCCTGATTTCTTATTCTTTTGCATGTTTGTCATACTTAAAAGTTTCTGCTCATCAAAAGCCGTTAGCCGTTTAAAGATAACATAATTGAACACAAAATGCAGTTTTTAAATGAAGGTTTACGTTATTAAGGGAGAAAAAAACTCCAAATCTACATGGCCCTGTGTGAAAAAGTGATTGCCCCCCTTGTTAAAAAATAACTTAACTGTGGTTTATCACACCTGAGTTCAATTTCTGTAGTCACCCCCAGGCCTGATTACTGCCACACCTGTTTCAATCAAGAAATCACTTAAATAGGAGCTACCTGACACAGAGAAGTAGACCAAAAGCACCTCAAAAGCTAGACATCATGCCAAGATCCAAAGAAATTCCGGAACAAATGAGAACAAAAGTAATTGAGATCTATCAGTCTGGTAAAGATTATAAAGCCATTTCTAAAGCTTTGGGACTCCAGCGAACCACAGTGAGAGCCATTATCCACAAATGGCAAAAACATGGAACAGTGGTGAACCTTCCCAGGAGTGGCCGGCCGACCAAAATTACCCCAAGAGCGCAGAGACGACTCATCCGAGAGGCCACAAAAGACCCAGGACAACATCTAAAGAACTGCAGGCCTCACTTGCCTCAATTAAGGTCAGTGTTCACGACTCCACCATAAGAAAGAGACTGGGCAAAAACGGCCTGCATGGCAGATTTCCAAGGCGCAAACCACTTTTAAGCAAAAAGAACATTAAGGCTTGTCTCAATTTTGCTAAAAAACATCTCAATGATTGCCAAGACTTTTGGGAAAATACCTTGTGGACCGATGAGACAAAAATTTAACTTTTTGGAAGGTGCGTGTCCCGTTACATCTGGCGTAAAAGTAACACAGCATTGCAGAAAAAGAACATTCAATTCAATTCAATTTTATTTATATAGCGCTTTTAACAATGGTCATTGTCTCAAAGCAGCTTCACAAAAATTAAAGAAAATTAAAAAAATAAATTAATTAAAAAAAAAAAAAAAAAAAAATATATATATATATATATATATATATATATATATATATATATATATATATATAGAATAATTATATATAAAGTAATAAATAAAAAAATAAAATTATAATAGAAAATAAATAAATAAAAACAAATAATAATAATAATTATAGAAAAGAAAATAATTGGAAGTGTGGATGTGTGAGAAAAATGTGCAGATAATAATGAGACGAATGAATGAAATTTCTCTGATGAGCAAGCCAAGGGTGACGGCGACGGTGGCAAGGAAAAACTCCCTGAGATGGCATTAGGAAGAAACCTTGAGAGGAACCAGACTCAACAGGGAACCCATCCTCATCTGGGTGATAACAGATAGAAATGATATAACATCTTGTGTGTTGTGCAGGTGAAAATTCAATATGACAGAAATTATTTAAATTGTCATGAAGACCAGTTCAGCATAGGGACGAGTCAGTAGGTGTAGAGGGCAGATGAGGTCTGGATCACTGGAAGCACAGGAGCAGCATGTGTAGCTCCAACCATCATAAAGCTGAATCCAGTTGGAGCTGGTCCTTCTCTGGATGCCTCAGGAACCTCGCAGGGTCAGCCTTTGTCTACTGAAGCTGGCAAAATCTCCCGATGCCTCGGGATGGGTAGAGAAATACAGAACAGATGGGGAGAATTAGCGTAGTTGCCATTCGGTATAGGTGTACTGGAGTATGAGTACTGGGATGAGTTATGTGTATGCCAGATTAAAAAGATGCGTCTTGAGTCTACTTTTGAACTGAGAAACCGTGTCTGCTCCCCGAACACTGTCTGGAAGGCTATTCCAAAGCTTTGGAGCTAAATATGAAAAAGCCCTACCCCCTTTTGTAGATTTTGAAATTCTGGGAACTACCAGAAGTCCGGAGTTTTGTGATCTTAAGGCGCGTGGTGGATTGTAGCGTATCAGAAGACTGGTTAGGTATGTGGGAGCTAAACCATTTAAAGCCTTGTATGTAAGTAATACTATTTTGTAATTTATTCTAAACTGAACAGGTAGCCAGTGCAGGGATGATAATATTGGGGTTATATGATCATATTTTCTGGATCTAGTGAGAACCCTGGCAGCTGCATTTTGGATTAACTGAAGCTTGTTTATTGAGGATGCAGGACAACCACCTAGTAATGCATTACAATAGTCCAGTCTGGAGGTCATGAATGCATGAACTAGTTTTTCTGCATCAGATACGGATAAGATGTTCCTAAGTTTAGCAATATTTCGAAGATGTAAAAAGGCTGTTTTTGTGATATTTGAAATGTGATTTTCAAAAGACAAGTTACTGTCTAATATTACTCCCAGATCTTTTACTGCTGAGCTGGTAATAACAGTACATCCTTCTAAGCGCAAGCTGAATTGTGAAAGCTGTTGTTTGCTGGTTTTTGGGCCAATAAGTAATATCTCTGTCTTATCTGAATTTAATAAAAGAAAGTTATTGGTCATCCAATCTTTTATGTCCTGGACACACTCAGTTAATCTAGACAACTTAGGTATTTCGTCTGGTTTAGTTGAGATATATAATTGGGTATCATCAGCATAACAATGGAAACTAATCCCATGTCTTCTAATGATGTTACCCAAGGGAAGCATGTATATTGAGAACAACAGAGGTCCTAAAACTGACCCTTGTGGGACCCCATATTTCACTGGCATTATACCAGACGGTTCTCCATTTAGATCTACAAAATGGTAGCGATCAGACAGGTAAGATCTAAACCATTTTAGTGCCTGTCCCTGAATACCTATATAATTTTGTAAGCGATCTATGAGAATATTATGATCTATAGTGTCGAATGCAGCACTAAGATCGAGCAGGACTAGCAATGAGATGCAGCCTTGGTCTGAAGCTAAAAACAAGTCATTTGTAATCTTAACTAGTGCAGTTTCTGTGCTATGATGGGGCCTGAAACCTGACTGAAATTCTTCAAGGATGTTGTTATCCTGCAAGAATGTGCAAATTTGAGCTGATACTACTTTTTCTAGTATTTTTGATATGAACGGGAGGTTTGAAATCGGTCTGTAATTCTTAATAACTGCTAACTTGAAAGGTTTAGGGACGTGACCTAGATGTAATGAAGAATTAATAATGTTTAGGAGTGGCTCTCCAACCGTAAGCATCACTTCTTTTAAAAATCTGGTTGGGATTGGGTCTAACAGGCACGTTGTTGATTTAGCCGAGTTGATGAGTTTATACAGCTCTTCCTGTCCTATACCTGTAAAGCAGTGAAAATCTAAATGTGGAGCTATAGGCTGAACTGGATCGTGAGATGCTATTAGAGGTTGAACCTCCATTATTTTCTTCCTGATATTATTGATTTTTTCATTAAAGAAGTCCATAAAGTCTTCACTTCTAAACTGTGATGGGATACTCTCTGCGGGCATCTTAGGTTTTGTTAGGCGAGCCACTGTACTAAATAAGAACCTGGGATTGTTTTGGTTTCTTGCTATCAGTTGGCTAAGATGCTCGGTCCTAGCAGTTTTTAGAGCCTGTCTATAGCTGCACATACTGTCTTTATACGCAATTCGAAAAACTTCTAATTTAGTTTTCCTCCATTTTCGCTCGAGGTTACGGGTTGCTCTCTTTAGGGCGCGAGTATGACTGTTGTACCACGGTGCCAATGTTTTATCTCTGACTTTTTTTAATCTGATGGGAGCAACAGTGTCTAATGTACTGGTAAAAATAGTGCCCATGCTGCTAGTCACTTCATCTAGATCATCTGCATTTAGGGGTCTAATAAGAAATTGGGACAGATCCGGCAGATTACTTGTGAATCTGTCTTTAGAGGTGGGATTCATATTTCTAACAGATTGATAGCGTTACAGATAGATAGATAGACACAACTAGATAGACAGATAGATAGACACAACTAATCTGTTCTACGGGTAGAGTATATGTCAGGAGGTGATGATCTGTGATATCATCACTTTGAGGTATGATCTCTATATTAGAGACATCTATACCATGGGATATAATTAAATCTAGCGTATGATTAAAGCGGTGAGTTGCTCCAATTATATTTTGCTTAACCCCAAAGGTATTTAGTAAATCCATAAATGTGAGTGCTAAAGCGTCGTTAGCATCATCTACATGAATGTTAAAGTCTCCTACTATCAATACTTTGTCAGAGTTAACCAATAGGTCTGATAGCAGATGTCCAAATTCTTTAAGAAAATCGCCATATGGCCCCGGGGGTCTGTACACGGTGGCCAAGGTAAAATATAGCAAGGGTTTATTACGTATTTCATTTAGTGCAACATTAATGATAAGCACTTCAAATGAATTAAACCTGGGCCTTATTTTCTGGGTAACAGTGAGTACATCATTGTAGATAGTGGCGACACCACCACCGCGACCAATTAGACGGGGCTCGTGCTTATAGAAATATCCTGACGGAGTAGACTCATTCAGACCAAAATATTCATTTGGTTTAAGCCAGGTTTCAGTGAGACAGAGTGCGTCAAGGCAATAATCTGAGATAATTTCATTAACAATAAGTGCTTTAGGCGCAAGGGATCTAATGTTGAGTAGTCCAAACTTTAGAGGTGGATTTTGACTACTTATTTTGCCTTTTTCTGGTTTTATGGTTATCAGATTGCTTCGGGCAAATTTAACAAATTTATTCTTTTTTCTCAGTATTCGGGGAACAGACACAGTTTCTATAGGACAAGCTATGTGTGTTCGTCTATCACTACGGTGAGTTGTGATGTGTCTAATATGTTTGGAATCTACAGTATGACTTACCGCCAGTCAGATGGTTCGTAGTGTTCTGGAGATGTTGTCAGAGAGGACCGCTGCTCCAGCTCTGCTAGGGTGTAGGCCATCGGTGTGATAGAGCCTAGGACGCTCCCAGAAAACATTCCAGTTATCAACAAAGCGTAATTTCTGTTGTTGACACCAAGATTGTAACCATTCATTAAAAGCAAATAATCTACTGAACTTCTCGATTCCTCGCTGAAATGTGGGAAGCGGTCCAGATACGATGATCCTTGTCGTGGGTGATGTGCTGCGGACCTTCTCGACCAGGCTCCTGAAGTCCTTCTTTAGGATCTCCGTCTGCCTCAGCCTGGTGTCGTTCGTGCCGGCATGAAGAACCACAGCTCCAATGTTCCTCCTCAGGGCAGCAGGCACCTGTGCAGCAACATCAAGAACACGTGCACCAGGTAAACAGCGTGTGTGCACCTTACCTTTAGCCGCGGTAGCACGCACGTGACGAACGATGGAGTCTCCGATGACCAGGACGTCGTGTGCCATCTCGCGGAGAGGAGCGAAGCGGTTTTGGGTCGAGATGTCGAAGACGGGTGGTGGTGGTGGAGAGGTCCTCGCCCGGGGCTTGGCGTGCTTCTTCCGCTGCTGCTGTATCCAGGGTCCGTGGTATCCCGGCGCCGGGGTGTAGGAACACTGGGCGGGATGCGTCCTTGGTGTGTTGGACCTGGGCAGAGAAACACGCGGGGTTGAGGTTGTAGGAGAATTCTCATGCCGAGAATTTACCTGGGACAGGTGAGTGTCGGTCCGCGTCGATTCCAGCGTGGCTTTCCGCTGCTGTAGCCGGGCCAGCTTCACCTGTAGCTCACGGATCAGCTTCTCCTTCATCATACCAACAGTAAAATATGGTGGTGGTAGTGTGATGGTCTGGGGTTGTTTTGCTGCTTCAGGACCTGGAAGGCTTGCTGTGATAGATGGAACCATGAATTCTACTGTCTACCAAAAAATCCTGAAGGAGAATGTCCGGCCATCTGTTCGTCAACTCAAGCTGAAGCGATCTTGGATGCTGCAGCAGGACAATGACCCAAAACACACCAGCAAATCCACCTCTGAATGGCTGAAGAAAAACAAAATGAAGACTTTGAAGTGGCCTAGTCAAAGTCCTGACCTGAATCCTATTGAGATGTTGTGGCATGACCTTAAAAAGGCGGTTCATGCTAGAAAACCCTCAAATAAAGCTGAATTACAACAATTCTGCAAAGATGAGTGGGCCAAAATTCCTCCAGAGCGCTGTAAAAGACTCGTTGCAAGTTATCGCAAACGCTTGATTGCAGTTATTGCTGCTAAGGGTGGCCCAACCAGTTATTAGGTTCAGGGGTCAATTACTTTTTCACACAGGGCCATGTAGGTTTGGATTTTTTTCTCCCTAAATAATAAAACCCCTCATTTAAAAACTGCATTTTGTGTTTACTTGTGTTATCTTTGACTAATAGTTAAATGTGTTTGATGATCAGAAACATTTTGTGTGACAAACATGCAAAAGAATAAGAAATCAGGGGGGGGCAAATAGTTTTTCACACCACTGTATATATAGGTCCTTCTCAAAAAATTTGCATATTGTGATGAAGTTCATTATTTTCTGTAATGTACTGATAAACATTAGACTTTCATATATTTTAGATTCATTACACACAACTGAAGTAGTTCAAGCCTTTTATTGTTTTAATATTAATGATTGTGGCATACAGCTCATGAAAATCTAAAAAAATTTGCATATCATGAAAAGGTTCTCTAAACGAGCTATTAACCTAATCATCTGAATCAACTAATTAACTCTAAACACCTGCAAAAGATTCCTGAGGCTTTTAAAAATTCCCAGCCTGGTTCATTACTCAAAACCGCAATCATGGGTAAGACTGCCGACCTGACTGCTGTCCAGAAGGCCATCATTGACACCCTCAAGCAAGAGGGTAAGACACAGAAAGACATTTCTGAACGAATAGGCTGTTCCCAGAGTGCTGTATCAAGGCACCTCAGTGGGAAGTCTGTGGGAAGGAAAACGTGTGGCAGAAAACGCTGCACAACGAGAAGAGGTGACCGGGCCCTGAGGAAGATTGTGGAGAAGGACCGATTCCAGACCTTGGGGGACCTGCGGAAGCAGTGGACTGAGTCTGGAGTAGAAACATCCAGAGCCACCGTGTACAGGCGTGTGCAGGAAATGGGCTACAGGTTGCAAATTTTGCACGTCATTCATCAAGGTGCCAGAGTCTGGAGGAAGACTGGGGAGAGGGAAATGCCAAAATGTCTGAAGTCCAGTGTCAAGTACCCACAGTCAGTGATGGTCTGGGGTGCCATGTCAGCTGCTGGTGTTGGTCCACTGTGTTTTATCAAGGGCAGGGTCAATGCAGCTAGCTATCAGGAGATTTTGGAGCACTTCATGCTTCCATCTGCTGAAAAGCTTTATGGAGATGAAGATTTCATTTTTCAGCACGACCTGGCACCTGCTCACAGTGCCAAAACCACTGGTAAATGGTTTACTGACCATGGTATTACTGTGCTCAATTGGCCTGCCAACTCTCCTGACCTGAACCCCATAGAGAATCTGTGGGATATTGTGAAGAGAAAGTTGAGAGACACAAGAATCTGCAAAAGGATTCCCGACCAAGTATCGAGTTCATAACTGAACATAATTATTTGAAGGTTGACTTTTTTTGTATTCAAAACACTTTTCTTTTATTGGTCGGATGAAATATGCTAATTTTTTGAGATAGGGATTTTGGGTTTTCATGAGCTGTATGCCACAATCATCAATATTAAAACAATAAAAGGCTTGAACTACTTCAGTTGTGTGTAATGAATCTAAAATATATGAAAGTCTAATGTTTATCAGTACATTACAGAAAATAATGAACTTTATCACAATATGCTAATTTTTTGAGAAGGACCTGTATATATTCCCTTTCAGGGGTCGCCACAGTGAATCATCTGCCTTCATCTATCCCTATCCTCTGCATCCTCTTCTCTCACACCAACTAACTTCATGTCCTCTCTCACTGCACCAAATCTCCTGCTCCTGCACCAAATCGCCTCTTTGGTCTTCCTCTAGACCTCTTGCCTGGCAGTTCCAACCTCAGCATCCTTCTACCAATATGCTAACAATCTCTCCTCTGAACATGTCCAAACCACCTCAATCTGGCCTCTCTGACTTTATCTCCAAAACATCTAACATGGGTTGTCCCTCTGATGAACCTCAACATATTCATCTCTGCTACCTCTAGCTCTGCCTCCTGTCTTTTCTTCAGTGCCACTGTCTCTAAGCCATAGAGCATTGCTGGTCTCACCACTGTCCTGTACACCTTCATTCTCGCTGATACTTTTATCGCACAACACACCTGACACTTTTCTCCACCCATTCCAACCAACCTGCCTGTGTATATATTCAAGATTCAAGATTCAAGATTCAAAGAACTTTATTAATCCCAAAGGGAAATTGCTTATGCTCGGTTACAGGTGCTCACAGTTGTTAACTAAGGAAGGTAAAAAAAAAAAAAAAAAAAAAAAAGGGTAAGTATTAGTGTCCTGTTGTATACCAGTCAGTGAAAAAATCCACATACATGTGTGTATGAGTTACAGAGAAGAGTTGTAAAGTTTTATGGCCGTTGGGAGAAAGGATCTCCTGTGACGCTCAGTGGAACACTTGATAGTAATCAGTCTCTGGCTGAAACTGCTCCTCTGTTCAGCCAAAACACTGTATAGCGGGTGAGAAGGATTGTTCACAATGGATTGTACTTTGGACAGAATCCTCCTCTTTGCTACTACATCCACCGAGTCAAGCTCCATGCCTAGCACAGATCCGGCCTTTTTAATTGACTTGTCCAGTTTGTTCTTATCAGACACCTTAATGTTACCACCCCAACAGACCACAGCGTAAAAAATGACACTCGCCACAACGGTCTCATAGAACATCTGTAGAATGGTATTACAGACGTTAAAAGACCTGAGCCTTCGAAGAAAGTACAATCGACTCTGACCTTTCTTGTAGAGTGCCGTTGTGTTGAGTGACCAGTCAAGTTTGTTGTCCAGATAAACTCCCAGATATTTGTAATCGGAGACAATGTCCACTATCTCCCCCTTGACAGATATAGGAGTCACAGGGGTCTTGCTTCTCCTAAAGTCTACCACCATCTCCTTTGTTTTCCTGATGTTGAGTTGTAGGTGATTACGCTCACACCAGGAAACGAAGTCATCCACAACAGACTGGTACTCCGAGGTGTCACCCTCCTCTATACACCCAACAACCACAGAGTCGTCAGAGAACTTCTGCAGGTGGCATGACTCTGAGTTATATCTAAAGTCGGATGTATAGAGGGTGAAAAGAAACGGAGACAGTACCGTCCCCTGGGGAGCTCCAGTGCTGCAGATCAAAGTCTCTGACACACAGTTCTTTAGTCGGACATACTGGGGGCGACAGGTCAGGTAGTCCATGATCCAGGAAACCAAGCGGGTGTCAATGTTTATGTTCCTTAATTTCTCCCCCAGTACTGCTGGTTGGATGGTGTTGAAGGCACTGGAGAAGTCAAAGAACATCATCCTTACGGAGGTCCTAGGCTTGTCAAGGTGAGAGTAGGTGCGATGTAGCAGGTGTATTATGGCGTCATCAACACCCATGAACGGCTGATAGGCAAACTGAAGAGGGTCCAGAGAGGACTTCACCAGGGGACGAAGTGTATCCAGGATCAGTCTCTCAAACACCTTCATAATATGCGATGTTAAAGCAACCGGCCTGTAGTCGTTCTGGGCACAGGGACGTGGTGTTTTGGGTACCGGCACAATGCATGATGTTTTCCACAGTGCAGGGACTTTCTGAAGAGACAGACTCAGGCTAAAGAGGTACTGGAGGACACCACATAGTTGGGGAGCACAGGATTTCAGGACTCTCGGATTGATCTTATCCGGACCTACAGCTTTTGTAGGGCTGATCTTACTCAGGCCATGTTTAACCTGATCCACTGAGATGTTGATTGCTGGGAGTGCAGGAGTAGTGACTGTGACTGTTCTCTGTGTAGGGGAGGACATAGGAGCAGGAATGTGTGGATTTGGGTTGAAGTCGGGGGGAGTGTGAGACATAGGGACATCAAATCTATTGAAGAAAGTGTTGAGGTCGTTTGCACGTTCCCTATTCCCCTCAATAGCCTGGCCGCTTGTCTTATAGCCAGTGATACTCCTCATGCCCCTCCACACCTCTCTCGTGTTGTTTTGCTTCAGCCTTTGTTCTAGTTTTCTCCTGTATGCCTCTTTCCCCTCCTTGATTTTCCCGGTTATATATATATATATATGTGTGTGTGTGTGTGTGTGTGTGTGTGTGTGTGTGTGTGTGTGTGTATATATATACTGTATATTGCAGTGCACACTAAAATCATTATATTCATACTTATTGTTTTACTGAAACTTATTTATTAAATATTGAATTTATTAAAATTAGACTGGCAAATGGTAAGCTTACTTTACATTCTGTACAAATGTCATTACCAATAAAGAACTAAAATAGAATAAAATCTATATTTATAATCAGGAAGTGGAGCAACGAGATAATGTTTGTGTTCAGTGATTTCTTTTGATTGTGTAAAGCTGTTTTGAGACAATGTCAATTGTTAAAAGCGCTATACAAATAAAACTGAATTGAATTGAATTGAATTTCTGTATACACTTATTCTATCATTTTAAGCCAATCCTATTTTTGATTATACATTTATGACTAAATGTACAACATTTTTTTTTCATGGCCAACCCAACTAAGCCTACAGTACATGTAGATTCTAATAAAGACAGCATAAGTTTAAGTGGCCAGTGTGGTAGAGAAATGTGCAGGGCATCACCAGGCCTCGGTGTCAAGTCAGCAAATAACACTTTACGAAGCATCATTCCAGACCTCTAGGGGGCGGTAGCGCATTGCCTACTTTGCCTGCCGCAGATCAAATGAAGACCAAGAAGAAGACAAAGCGGCCAGTGAAGGTTGGGTTTTACTTTTTGCGCCGAATTTAAAATTAAGTGTGTCGTAATTATTGACAAGAAGTCAAAATGTAAAAAAAAAAAAAAAAAGTTAAAACCACAGAGTCTGTGGTCAAAAATTTAGTAATTTAGCTGAAAATTACATGGCTTATGTTTGTTCTTTAAATTGATCAGGAATTCAAATTCTACTCATTCTGGTATTTAGGTAAATCTAAAATGTTTTAATAACCCCGCCCCCCCCCCCAATGAGATACTGAGCAGCTTCAGGAGTTGCAGACTTTGGACAAACTTGTTGGACACCCACCACAAGATGATGAGAAAAGAACTTGGTGAGAGAGAACTTTTCCAGTCCTTTTCCTGTAAGCCCTTACATACAGCAAGCAACCAATTTCCCCTTACTTTTTTAATTTCCTATTTGACTGATTCTTTTCACAGGAAGATTGGCACAATGCTGTGACCTTTGTGTAACTCCTGTATAAATCATTCTTTGAGTTGAGCAGTGTGACACTTAATATCTTTGTCAGGTTGTGTGACCTCGGTATCGGTATCCATTTAGTGTCCTGATTTGGCAGATTTTGCTGGTGTCTGTTATTTTCTGCAAATGAAAAATTCATTACACAATAAAAACTGTATACCATGGAACCTCGGATTACGAGTAACACGGTTTACGAGTGTTCTGCAAGACGAGCAAAGATTTTGAATCAATTTTGACTTGAAAAACGAGCATTGTCTTGGTGTACGAGTACCAAGTATCATGTCTCACGCATGCGCTAATTGTTTTGATGCCGAGCGTCACGTGATCACAACTGAGCCATTGGTTTTCCCTCTCTTGCACTGCAGAATTGTAGGTAATCGTCTCCCCTGCTGGGTCTTGGTGCTTGCTGTGTAAGGCAGAGTGTGTGTGTTTGTGTGGGAAGTTGAGAGGTGGAGCCCCCCCCAGGAGGCGGCTGTAAAGGCGTGTGTTTGCGTGCGTAATTTGACATCGTGCTCCTTCACTCACAAAAAAACACACACTCGCAGCCCCCCTCTCACCTCCTCCTCCTCTCGGCTTCACACACACATACAGACGCACACTCTCTGCCTTACACAGAAACTCTGCTCTGTCATGATTATTTTTTTCAATTCAATTATATTTATTATTGTGTAAAGCTGCTTTAACAATCAAAAGAATTATTTAATAATTTTCAAAGGTAAAGTGCATTAATTTATATTTTTATATAAACTTTACAGCAGTGATTCCGGTAGTGTGCGCTCATGCGAATGTGATTTGCGATGTTCCTTGCTAATTTTTCTGATAAAACAGTCTCTCCGTTAATGTGTGTGTATATACACACACACACACACACACACACACACAAACGCGCCTGCTTGTACAAACGGAAAAGCAGGATTTAAAAAAAAAATTTCTTAAAGGTAAAGTGCAGGTTAATTTGTTTTATTTTTACTTTATATTTTGTATTCATTATTTTTATGTATTTATTTTGAAAGAAATAATTTGAGTTTCCATTATTTCCTGTGGGAAAATTATATTTGGAATACGAGCCCGCTTCCGGAACGAATTATGCTCGTAATCCGAGGTTCCACTGCATTGTATTATGCACATTTAATTTACCATTTAATTTACCCATGGGCTCGATTTTCAAATTAGTGGTATTAATAAACAGTTTTTTTTTTTTTTTTTTTATGGTTAACCTGCTGGTTTTAATGTTGTGGTGGACAGAGGTCAGTGTGGTCACTGACTGGCCTCAGGTGGTGTTTGTTGTGGCTCATCACTGTATGCTGTTATTTGAGGATTTGATATGTTCAATAAAATTATAAAATTTCTCATGTGTTTTATGCATAAGTAAATGAGCCATATGCATATTATAAAGAAATAGATATATTTAATAAAATTCAATATATTATGAAGTATATTGTTAAATATAAAATTACATACATTAAGATATATATGAAAAGTGGCAATTCCTTTTGTATTTTTCAATATTGTAATACATTACTATATATTATTCCATATATTGTAAATATATTTAGATCAGAACACAATTATTCAATATATTTACAGGTAATATATAGAGAAATATATTTTCTTTCCGTAAGGGTGTATTAAGTAAACTGGGTATTTATTCGTTGCGATTTTCATACAAATAACTTGAATGATATAACATTCATACATGAGTATTAGCCAAAATAACACGCCATTTTTAAACATCACTTACAGTAACTTACTGAGTATTGAAAAGCCTCTGCTTAACTGTTAAACACTTCTGTCTTTTTCCCAAACTTTTGTTAGCTAGGTGATCAAGCCTACATTGCATCCGGAAAGTATTCACAGCGCATCACTTTTTCCACATTTTGTTATGTCACAGCCTTATTCTAAAATGGATTAAATTATTTTTTTTGGATTAAATTAATTCTACACACAACACCTCCATAATGACATGAAAAAAGTTTACTTGAGATTTTTGCTAATTTATAAAAAATAATAATTGAGAAAGCACATAAGTATTCACAGCCTTTGCCATGAAGCTCAAAACACAAGTTTTGGCAATGTGGAAAAAGTGATGCGCTGTGAATACTTTCCGGATGCACTGTACAGTGTGTGTGCTGGGGTGGACAAGGATGCTAGCTTCTGTAAATCTAGCCCCAGTTGTGGATGACAGATTGAACTGTGCACTTTCTCAGCGTGCAAAGCAGATGGGAGAAACCATTCCCAGTTTGCCAAAATAATTTATGCCCATGAACCATCCACATCTGCTCCTATAAGCAAAAACAATTAGTTTAAGAATTCTTATCAATTCTGATTATTTTCTGATTCAAATCTGATCTTGCGAATGAGAAAAAGAGAATTAATGGTGGTACAATATATGTACTTTGAAACAGTACGTTATGCAATAGATATCACATATTCCAACTGTGAAGTAATCATAGTGTTTTATCATTATTGTAAAGTTTAATCTTTTTTGCTTTCAGTTTTGCTGCATTCCTGTATTTTCTGTATTTAAGAATAATGAACAGAAGGATTTGAAGCTCAGATTAAATCAGATTAACTACCTTTAAATATAACATTTTGTGCAGTAAAAATAGCAGATGTTAAAAAAAAAAAAGAAAAAAGTGAAAGTGTTACCTTCTCATAAGTACACACTGTTTTGGTTGCAAAATATTTTAATTGATTAAGATTTTTCTACCAAATGTTCTATTACACTGACTGCATTGTCTGTTGTTTCAATATTAGTTCATATTGGGAAAAAACATAAACAGCAAATGCTACATTTAATTGCTCATTAGTGTCTTGAATTGTCTCTCTTTACATAGGTTACCCAGTTCCTGAGCTGACTTGGTATAAAGATGACATGGAATTAGACAGATATTGTGGACTTCCCAAATATGAAATTTTTCGCAATGGCAAAATCCATACCATCCATATCTACAAGTATGTTAAGTAGAACTGACTTTCATTAATAGTAACTAGATAGAACATTTGTAGAACCAATATTTAGAAAAAAGTTGTTAAGCCAAACCTTATTTGCATTTTTCACTTTAACATCAGCATTATTTAAACTGGATTTTTATTCAGTTATCCACTTATTATTATTATTATTATTATTATTATTTAAAAAAAAATTACATTTATTTTGGGAGGAGGTGACCTAGTATTTAAATCATGGTATATCATTCTTAACTTTACATCATACTTAATGACTATGTGATTGTCATTTTCTTTTTAGCTGCACAGTGGATGATGCAGCCATCTATCAGGCATCAGCCAGGAACAGCAAGGGTATTGTCTCTTGTTCTGGGGTGTTAGAGGTTGGCACCATGAGTGAATACAAAATCCACCAAAGGTTCTTTTCCAAGCTCAAGCAGAAGGCTGAGCTCAAACGAAGAGAGTTAGAACAAACATACTGTCAAGAAAAGGAGAATATTCTAAAGGAGCAACTTGGCAGCTGCCAAAATAATGTTTGTTGGACTGATGATCAAGAGCAAAATTCATTATCTGTCCAGGTTAGAGAGGATAATGAAGAAAAAGAAAATAATAAAACTGAGGAGCAACAGGAAGCTCTTAGGGAGGAGACGAATAGTCATTCAGTGATACCCCACAGATATACAATTAGTTCTGATACAATTCAAGAAGATGACAATCAGAATATGAGCTTAGATGTAGGTCAAAAGAATAACACCAGTGTGCTTATTTGTGGTTTTGAGAAAACAGTAACTGGAGGCACCACCATGTCCACCAAAGAAAAAGTAAGCAGAAATAATATCACACTCTCCAATGGACGTGAAGAGGGTTTTACCACTCAGTCCTGTCAAGTTCCAAGAGAAGGGAAAGATGGGGGAAATGATGAAATGAGTCTGACAAAAATCTTGGTAGAGTCCTTGAAATTAAAACTTGATGAAGAACATCAAAATGCTATCCTCCAGTCTCAGGAGATCACAGACACTAAAGCCACCACAATAAAAAAAATGAATAAAAAGAAGGATGTAGCCCCAGAGGGTGAAAATATGAAAGCTGACACAAGGCATCAAGAGTGTAAAAGTTGCTGGGAAGGAGAACTGGAAAATGTTACACAATTTAAGCCTGAACATAAAGATTTTGCAGCTGCTTCTGAAGAAAATAAAATTGTATACAAAGAGCCGGACTATCAACAGAAGTCTGCACTCAGCTCAGTGTTTCATTCCCTAAAGGACATATTCTTTGGGAGGGGGAAAAAAACATCCGAGATTGCAGGCTCCATTAAGAAAGTCACTGACATAAATGTCAAAAAAGAAATCCTGGCTGTTAATACAGAAGCACATTACAGTCTCCCAGAGGTACCGCCACTAACACATGACACATCAGGTATCTGTGGTGCCATGAGAGATCAGCTTGTTCCTGTGGCGTTAGATCAGGAAAGTCAAATTGCAACCTTTTGTGAAAATGCACACATTTTCCAGGAAACACCCTCATTACCAATTAAGACTGAAATTAAGAGTTTGAATTTGGATAATCACATTCATGGATTTACTACGTGTGATTGCAAAGATATAGATTGCATAGAAGAAGAAAAAGAATCTGGTTCAGAATCACGTCAAAAGAACACCTTTGAGGTGAGTTTATTCCTACTCCTTATCTACATTAATGTTTGTGTCCATTATGAATATGCATTCAAAGACATGTTTTATTAAGTAGAAGATGAGAAGAGCCACAGTCAAACACCAAGCACATTTGATGATTATTCCTGGTCGTTTTGTTTTCTTCTTTTCCTGTTTGGCCCTTGCTCTTCTGGCTGCCTGTGGTCACTCATCTCTTGTTAGGGCCCAAGAACTATGACATCAGCCCTATGTCATCATAGTGTGTGAAGGGCCCTGTTGCTTTCCTAAGGATTTTTTCATCACTGAAAATGTTCATTATTGGTTAGTTGTCTAAAAACCTTATGCATTTGCTCAAGGGCAATAGAAAGGTTACCATTAGTGTCATCATAAGGGGTACGTATGTACAACACTGATCATCAACTAAATCATAAACACTTCCTTTCTTATGAGCAAAATATCCAAAGCCTAAATGTCAACAAATAAGCTTCTGAAAAAGTATGGGGCAAATGAGAAATAGAATAGTCACATTGAGCACAGAACAATATCCATCACCATAAATATGTGTACCATGTTTTAAAGGAGTAGAAGTCAGGGCACACTGGTGAGGTAGTGATCTCATGTAGACAGTCAAGATCTAACCAAGTGGGGTCTGATCAGGTCCACAAAGTGTCAACAGATGGTGTAAGAGTACAACTGGAATCCTGGGAGAAGAAATATAATACTAATTATATTATTACTAATACTAATTACTAACTGATTATAAGTGGCACAAAGAAACTTTAAAAAGAGTCATGTCATGTGTTGTCATGTGTTGAGTTTGAATGTTATTGAGGATCATTATAACTTGATGAGAGTAATGTAATATTAAGGGGTAAGAAAGAACAATGTTTTCAGGATGCACAAAATGAGAGCAGAACCATCTACAGAACAAGCAGGCAGCCCTGAAGCAAGTATAGAGACTTTTAGACAAATATGCAACTGGGTGATCGGACATGCTGTGTTAGGGATAACAATAGATTTGTCAGTACAACCAAACTGTGGGAGTCCTTCAGAGAACATGGTCATGAGAAGTCCATTAAAATTTTACCATGTGCAATAGAGATACAGTGGTGTGAAAAACTATTTGCCCCCCTCCTGATTTCTTATTCTTTTGCATGTTTGTCACACAAAATGTTTCTGATCATCAAACACATTTAACTATTAGTCAAAGATAACACAAGTAAACACAAAATGCAGTTTTTAAATGAGGGGTTTTATTATTTAGGGAGAAAAAAAATCCAAACCTACATGGCCCTGTGTGAAAAAGTAATTGCCCCCTGAACCTAATAACTGGTTGGGCCACCCTTAGCAGCAATAACTGCAATCAAGCGTTTGCGATAACTTGCAACGAGTCTTTTACAGCGCTCTGGAGGAATTTTGGCCCACTCATCTTTGCAGAATTGTTGTAATTCAGCTTTATTTGAGGGTTTTCTAGCATGAACCGCCTTTTTAAGGTCATGCCACAACATCTCAATAGGATTCAGGTCAGGACTTTGACTAGGCCACTCCAAAGTCTTCATTTTGTTTTTCTTCAGCCATTCAGAGGTGGATTTGCTGGTGTGTTTTGTGTCATTGTCCTGCTGCAGCACCCAAGATCGCTTCAGCTTGAGTTGACGAACAGATGGCCGGACATTCAGCATCCTTCAGGATTTTTTGGTAGACAGTAGAATTCATGGTTCCATCTATCACAGCAAGCCTTCCAGGTCCTGAAGCAGCAAAACAACCCCAGACCATCACACTACCACCACCATATTTTACTGTTGGTATGATGTTCTTTTTCTGCAATGCTGTGTTACTTTTACGCCAGATGTAACGGGACACGCACCTTCCAAAAAGTTAAACTTTTGTCTCATCGGTCCACAAGGTATTTTCCCAAAAGTCTTGGCAATCATTGAGATGTTTTTTACCAAAATTGAGACGAGCCTTAATGTTATTTTTGCTTAAAAGTGGTTTGCGCCTTGGAAATCTGCCATGCAGGCCGTTATTGCCCAGTCTCTTTCTTATGGTGGAGTCGTGAACACTGACCTTAATTGAGGCAAGTGAGGCCTGCAGTTCTTTAGATGTTGTCCTGGGGTCTTTTGTGGCCTCTCGGATGAGTCGTCTCTGCGCTCTTGGGGTAATTTCGGTCGGCCGGCCACTCCTGGGAAGGTTCACCACTGTTCCATGTTTTTGCCATTTGTGGATAATGGCTCTCACTGTGGTTCACTGGAGTCCCAAAGCTTTAGAAATGGCTTTATAACCTTTACCAGACTGATAGATCTCAATTACTTTTGTTCTCATTTGTTCCTGAATTTCTTTGGATCTTGGCATGATGTCTAGCTTTTGAGGTGCTTTTGGTCTACTTCTCTGTGTCAGGTAGCTCCTATTTAAGTGATTTCTTGATTGAAACAGGTGTGGCAGTAATCAGGCCTGGGGGTGACTACAGAAATTGAACTCCGGTGTGATAAACCACAGTTAAGTTATTTTTTAACAAGGGGGGCAATCACTGTTTCACACAGGGCCATGTAGATTTGGAGTTTTTTTTTCTCCCTTAATAACGTAAACCTTCATTTAAAAACTGCATTTTGTGTTCAATTATGTTACCTTTGACTAATAGTTAACGGTTTTTGATGAGCAGAAACATTTAAGTGTGACAAACATGCAAAAGAATAAGAAATCAGGAAGGGGGCAAATAGTTTTTCACACCACTGTACAATAGTCTAAATTTAGAAATTAAATCATGACCTAGTAAATTTAAAGAAATGTAATTTGGGTATGGAAAAGAATTCCACCCACTCAACAATAATCACATTTTGTTTCTTTGCAGCCAAAAATTAAGACAGTTCCCAGTTTTTGTTTTATCCAGCTATATTGCTCAGTGCAGCTTTTAATATCCAAGTGAAAGATATAATACCAACATGTCAAAAAGAATAACTGATTTGGATCACACCTTTCCCAAAAATGACTTGTAAACTCAATCAGGTGAAGCTAATTACTTTCTCAATGGCACAGCCATGCACACTCTTCTTTGCAGAACAGGTTAAGTTGAACTAAACAATGTGACGCCATTTTGCCCCATCCATTTTTCTTCTATCCTGAGAAACACCACAGGATATCCATGCTTTACTGTAGGAATAGTGTTATTTGGGTGGTGAGCTGTATTGGATTTCTGCAGGCATATTGTTTGGTGTTGTGAAAATAATTTAATGTTCGTCTCATCTGACCATAATACAGTACATTTTTTTGTGGAGAAAAAGTAATGCAAATTAGGTTTTTGGCTTTACAACTTATTGGTTGTAAAAATATTTCCATCTACTAGTTAGGTACTGTTAGTGAAAGTCAGTTCTGGTGATCCTTTCCCATGTCATACTTTTTTTTTCTTCTTCTATTTTTTTTTCTGTGTTAGTGGAACTTTTAACATTCAAGGGAATGATATAACACCAGGTAAATACAGCTGGACAAAGCAACAAAATGTGATTATTTTAAAGAATGTGATTCTTTTCAATAATCTTTGTATAATTGGACAGTACATATAATTTGGGGTTGGGGGCAGTTACAACTTAACATTTGGATTATATTTTATCAATCAGCAGTAAGAAGGTTATTTAAAATTGAATTTTGGCTAATTATAGGCCAGATGCTTTTTGTAGATTTACTTATTTTGATGTTGAGGGAATTTTGGACATATATATTAGGTAACGTATAAAATATTTGGGACAGTAAAACGTTGAAGTATTTAGAGTATTTACTTTTGGTTTGGGTGATTTAAATTTAAGTTTTGGATGTGTTTTGACAGTATTCACAATGACGACATAATATATAATGTCTCATCATGTGTAATGTTGAACTAGTCTTCATCTAAACAATCCAAGGAAAATGGAATCACTGTTTAATTTGTTGCAGAGATATTATTGTGATCGTATGTCCAAATTTGTCCTACTGGGGGAATAGTGCGGTTGAATGGCATAAGCCGGAATGGTTGTGAGGATAGCAGAGTCATGATGACTCAAATAAGTGGAAATAAAATATCCTTATAGAATGGGTTGCAAATGAAAATCCTGAAAACTCCAGGCAAAAGTTATTACCTAAAAATAAAGTCATAAACACTTGAGTGCAACCTAACTTCATGTGGGATAAGCACTTCTCTATAAATTAGTCTTCAGATGTGATTTTAATGTGGTTAAAGAGTCTATATCATTGATGCTTTCTGGAAGAGAATTCCAGAGATGAGGAGCAGCGCGGCAAAAGGGTTTAGAGCCCATGGTGGTCAACTGGTGAATGGGAGTTTAGTCTACCACTGGCTACTTTGTTTCCCTGATGTTGAGATGTAGGTGATTATGCACAGAGGTGGAAAGAGTAATAAAATTTTGTACTCAAGTACAAGTACTGTTACTTCAGTGAAATTTTAATTTCAAGTAAAATTTTAAGTACAAGTAAAGTTACCATTATAAAAATCTACTCAAATAAAAGTAAAGAGTAGCTCATTAAAAAATTTGCAGAGTTACTTTTTTATTTAAATTTGGGTGGGATGAGGCATTCTAGCACAAAAAAAGTTCTAGTTCAAAAAAGATGAGCAGATATAAATCTCAAACTAGTTGTTTTTAACTGAAGGAACACCTTTGCATAATAAAGCTGTTGTCTTTGTTGTGCTTGAAAATCAAAGTGGTCACTTAAATATGGTGTTACGTCCCAGTCTAGGGCCATACAGCAAAATAATGGTTCAGGGTTCTATTTTAAACTGTATGGAAATGGTGGTATATGGCAGAAAGAACTAGATCCAATCATTAACTGATGAAATAATGAGGTTTGTATACACACACACACACACACAGACACACACAACAGGAGGAGGAGGATCGGATTCAGGGTGGACCCAGGCCAAAATAATAAACAAAATGGTATTTATATTTAGTAGCTAGATTACCTGCAAAAAAAAAAAAAAACACAAACAAAAATACAGGTACCTTCTCGGACTCCCTAAACCAAAAACAGTGAAATTATCTACAAATATATACAAAGACCAACCAAACCAAAGGGAAAAAGCAATAATCAAAGTCAATTGGAGGCAAAAAGTCAAAACCAGAATACACAACCAAATATCAAAACGGCAAAATCACAACCTCTTTCCTCTTTTCTGCGTCTCTCTTCGGTTTATACTGTATATGGTCGCGCTAGTCGATGACGTCACTCTCAGGGCAGAAGCGACCTTGTGGAAGGTCAGGGAGATGTGGGGACAGTCAGAAAACCTGGAGTGGAGTCTGGAGCGGCGCGCGACCAGGACATGATACACACACGCGAGCGCAACGGAGCATTTATAAAAAGCATAATATTTTCATTATTTTAGCATTTTCATTCATTTATTTTTTACTCAGTAGCGAATATGATTTAAAATGTAGCGAATTACAATACTTCAAACAAAACGTACTTAAGTAAAATTACAGATTTTTAAAACTACTTTAAAAAGTAGAAATACACAAAAAATCTACTCAATTACAGTAACGCGAGTAAATGTAATTCGTTACTTTCCACCTCTGATTATGCACCAGAAGACAAAGTCACCCACCACAGACAGATACTAAGAGATGTCACATTGCTTAATATATCCAACAACCACAGAGACATCAGATAACTTCTGCAGATGGCATGACTCTGAGTTATATATAAAGTTGGATTAGGGGTGGGCGATATAACCAAAATCTTCTATCACGGTAGAAGCAATTTTCTACCTCGATAATGATATACATCACAATATAGCAATTTTTATCTGAAAATGCATGAATTAAAATTCAAACACAAAGAAACTGTTTTACATAATGTAATTTTATTTAAACTGGGAATTGCTGAGGATTGCCCCATTTTTTTTTTTTTTTTTTTTTACTTTGGCCATATTCAACTGGATGTGTAACAAACCTAATTTGATTTTGTTATATTGTGCTAATGTTAGATGCACAGGCGTTCGTGAGGTGCATATGTGTTTGTGAGGTTTTTATCCCCTCGGGGCTTGCCGTAGAAGGGCAAAAGGCGCCTGCTCTAGAGTGTTGCAAGTGTTGGAGTGTGTTTTTGTGAATAAAGGAGAATAAACAGGTGATAAGGATTTTGTGCGCTCTCGTTTTTGTTTTTACATCCGATTGAACCAAATATCTGTGGACAGCGCAGCGCGACTATCTGGATAGCGCAGAGATGAACTGGTTTATTTGCGCAGCCCGGTGGATCGCTGTTTTTTTTTATTTAAAAACAATTTATTTAAAATGTAAGGACTGTTTAATATTGTTTCCGCGTTCCCATGCCTGGTTTGTACGTGCGCATCCCAGCAGGGTAAAATATATTTTGATGGTCGGCGCGCATCTATTTCTATCAGCGGCGTGCAGGTTTGAGATTTGAGCGGAGCGATCCACCGGGTCTGGATATTTGGTCTGCCCACGCCGGCTCAATCGGGTGCCACGGTTTCGTCCCACTTTAATTCAATTTTTCAGTTCAATTCAGTTTTATTTGTATAGCGCTTTTAACAATTGACATTGTCTCAAAACAGCTTTACACAATCAAAAGAATTATTTAAGTTTGTATGGAATGTGAATGTGTATGAATCAAAAATACACACCGATAGTCCCCGGTGAGCAAGCCCGAGGGCGACAGTGGCAAGGAATAACTCCCTGAGATGGTAATAGGAAGAAACCTTAAGAGGAAACAGACTCAACAGGGAACCCATCCTCATCTGGGTGAAACAGATAGCAGGAAATTATGTGCATTTATACAGTGTGTTAGGTGACAGGCAGTTCAGCTATAATAGTTGATGTTAATTGATGTTATAATAGTTGATGTAAAATGGAGTCCAGTAGTTATTGGAGACTCAGATAGACTTGTAGAAAGTTCCAGTCCTGAACTATCGAATCGTCAAGTCCTCAGAGAAACAGCTGACAACACCAGTCAAGGCCAGAACCATCTTCTAAGTAGAGAGAATCATCCCCAGACACCAGACGCATCCCAAAGAGACACACAGGGCATCCATGCGACGAGACCTCCAACCAGAAACGGGGCACCAGGATGGATCAGACAGGTCCGGAGGGCAGAGGGAGTCTGGATCACTGGCAGCTCAGGAACCACATGTGTAGCTTGACAGAGAGAGAGAGAGAAAGAGTGAAAGGGGGAGACAGGGGGAGGGAGGAAAGAGAAAGAGGGGGAGGAAGAGAAGAGGAGGAGAGATTGCAATTAGGTATGGTCACAGTCACAATGTCTAATGTGAATGTATATTTACTGTAGAGTGCAAGCAGGGACTCCGGCAGGACTAACTATGACATCATAACTAAAAGGGAGAGCCAGAAGGAAACACAAACATGAGGGGGAACTGAGATGTAAAGCAAACAATCACCTCACCGTCAACAAACCTGAGTGATCAAATGAAAGTGAGGAAGACAGCATCTAAACACTCTACGTCCATGAGTCCCCCAGATCTGCTCCTTTACCTTATGGCAAATCTATTTATAAAAATGCTTGGCTAAATAAATAGGTTTTGAGCCTAGACTTAAACACCGAGACTGTGTCTGAGTCCCGGACACTATTTGGAAGACTATTCCATAATTTTGGGGCTTTGTAAGAAAAAACTCCCCCAGCTGTAGTTTTCATAATATGCGGTACTGACAAGCAGCCTGCATCCTTTGACCGAAGTAGGCGTGGCGGATCGTAAGACACTAGCAGTTCGCTCAGATACTGCGGCGCGAGACCATTTAATGCTTTATATGTCAAGAGTAGTATTTTAAAATCAATGTGAAATTTCACAGGGAGCCAATGTAGTGAAGATAGGATAGGTGTGATGTGCTCATATCTTCTGGTTCTAGTGAGGACTCTCGCTGCTGCATTCTGGACTAGCTGAAGCTTGTTTATGCACCTAGCTGAACAACCAGACAGTAAGGCATTGCAATAGTCCAACCTAGAAGTGATAAAAGCATGAACTAGTTTTTCTGCATTGTTTAGCGACAATATATTTCTTATCTTGGCGATATTTCTGAGGTGAAAGAATGCTATCCTGGTGATATTATCTACATGAGCTTCAAATGAAAGGCTGGAATCTATAATCACGCTGAGGTCTTTTACTGTTGCACTTGATGGAACAGAAAGGCCATCTAAAGTTACGGTGTGATCTAAGATTTTACTTCTAGGTGTATGCGGTCCTATGACTAGAACTTCTGTCTTATCAGGATTAAGCAGAAGGAAGTTAATTAGCACTTTAGATGTGTTTGGCTTCCCATAGAAGTGAATGTGTATTGTGTGGTTACGTAACGTGCAACGTCACGTGATCTCAACTCTGATTAAGACGATAGACCAAAATCTCTATCGGTTGACAAATTTCTACCGGTTAACCGTGTATACCGGTATATCGCCCACCCCTAAGTTGGATGTATAGAGGGTAAAAAGACGTGATGACTACAGTCCCCTGAGGATATCCAGTGCTGCAGATCACTGTCTCGGACACAGTTTTGTAATCGAACATACTGGGGATGGCAGGTCAGGTAGTCCATGAAGAACCAATGGAGCATCTTTGCTCATCTTCTTTAGTTATTCCCCAGTATTTCCAGTCTAATGATGTTGAAGGCACTGGAAAAGTCAAAGAAGATAATCTTTACAGTGGTCGCAGGTTTGTCGAGGTTGGAATAGGTTAGATGGACTACGTGTATTATGACATTCTCTACTTACAGAAAAGGCTGATAGCCAAAATGAAGAGGATCGTCTTGGGTTACTTTGCTGTAACTCTGTTCCCTGAAAAAGTGGGAACGAGATGCTGCGCTGAAAGCGCTATGTCCCACTCCGCTGCACTGCAAGTGCCTGGACCCCCAGGGTTGTGTAATGTGCGCACATACCCCTAGGAGTCCAGACATAATTCTGGGATGCTGACTCGAGGGCCCTGAGCCTGGCATTCGACTATGAAGCCTGACCAATGTCTTGCTGACAGGCAGCCTGCCGCATGACATACTTGGAAACCCCTCTTGCCAGAGCAATTGATGAGGTAAGCTTATTAGTCACTAGAGGCGAAGTGTGCCACGCGCCTCATAGGCTAAGGCACTAGCATCTCCAACCCGACTTGTCTAATGGCGGCTGCCCTTTGGCCGCGGCCCCATACATATGAAACCCTGCTCTAATTTACGGCCCTGGCTTAATGCAGAGGTGCGCTGTAAATCAAAGAGTATGAGCTGGACACAGCGAATGAAGCCTTACTGTTCCAGAGCTAACGGCGGAGGACAGAAGGCTTCGGCTGTGGAAGATAGTTGGGTAAGAATGCAGAACAGTTTTTTTTTTTTTTTTTGCTGAAACTTCCAGCACTGAAACAGTTTGGCAGTGGACTGGGTCTACATGTTTTATGTCCTGGAATGTAAAAGATTCTGAGGGACAGAATTTCTCCTGTCCTCCTAGGCTAGGGCACTAGCATCTCTGACCCGACTCGTCTAACGGCGGCTGCCCTTCGGCCGCGGTCCCATGACATATGAAATCTGCTCTGATTTACGCCACTAGCCAGTGCGGTGGTGTACTGTAAATCTTGAAGAGCATTAACTAGACACAGTGAATGAAGTCTTACTGCTCCGTAGCTGTACGGCGGAGAACAGAGGCTTTGAGAACAACTGCGAAAGATAGTTGGGTGAGGATGCAGAATAGCTCTAGCTAGACAAATGGCAAAGCCTAAGCACAATAGAAAGGCTGATGAGGCCCGCGAATAAGCCGGCAACTAAGGGGGCTTTCCCCAAACCCCATCGGTCAGGACTTCACCATGTAACCTCTGTAAAACACATCATACTGCACCCGTGGACAATGTTCTTAGGCCTTAATAAGGCCATGTCCACAAGTAGCCGGGTATTTTTAAAAACTGAGATTTTTCTACTTTGTTTTTTAAAATAATTCTGTTTACATTACCTATCTTTTAAAAATATCTTTGTCCACATGAAAACTTGTTTTGTTTTGTTAGGAGCATCCTTAACATCCCTAATGCTATTACCGGTTGCGCTTTATAGAAGTCCGTTGGATCTCGTCCGCGCGTGTCTTCTGAGTTTTGTATGTAGAAGCACGATGTGTAACGATGGCGCGGCCACGTCCAGACGCCTTCCTGATCGCTCCGTACAAACTGTGCGTTTTTTTCCTTCTTTCTTTATTTATTTTACTTTCATTCGCTAAGAGTACTTCAGGTTTAGTGACCTATGACAGTAGAACACTACTGGATATAGGAATTCAGATTTCGGCGCTTACTTATTCCACCTTTAAGCCTGACCCGTCGTGGCCCTCTGAGATACTACGCTGCTCAGACGACAACAACAATGGACGGGACGCTAACCCGCGGCGAAGAACAAAGAAGCGTCGAGGGAAACGCGGCGGCGTCCGTAACAGAATGAGAGAACAAGCTCATCGCACCCCTCTGCCGAGTATCCTGCTGGCTAATGTACAGTCACTGGAGAATAAGCTTGATGACCTCAGAGCCAGAGTTACTTTCCAGCGAGATATCAGGGATTGTAATCTTCTGTGCTTTACAGAAACATGGCTGACCCCCATTGTGCCGGACCGAGTCGTAACCCCATCGGACTCATTCTCTGTGTTCCGCATGGACAGGACGGCAGAGTCTAACAAAGCTAAAGGTGGAGGTGTGTGCTTCATGGTCAACAAGAAGTGGTGCGATGCCAGGAGTGTTTCCATTCTCTCCAGTAGCTGCTCGCCTCATTTGGAATATCTGAGTGTTAAATGTCGTCCTTTCTACCTGCCTCGCGAGTTCACCTCGGTCATTGCCACGGCGGTCTACATCCCACCCCACGCGGACACAGGCACTGCTCTGTCTGAACTACATGATGTGCTGAGTGAGTTCCAAAACAAACACCCGGACGCAGCGCACATTGTAGCAGGTGACTTTAATAAAGCGAACCTCAGACAGGTTATGCCAAACTTTCACCAACATGTTACATGTCCGACAAGGGGACTCAACATTCTGGACCACTGTTACACACCATACAAGCGGGGCTACAAAGCTGTTTCACATCCAGCATTCGGGAAATCAGACCACAACGCCATTTTCCTCATACCGGAATATCAACAAAGCTTTCGTCGTGAAGCTCCGGTCATGAGGGAGGTGCAACGCTGGTCTGCCCAATCAGAAGCTACGCTACAGGACGCGCTCGATGACGTAGATTGGGACATGTTCCGAGCCTGCGCAGTAGACATCAACGAGTTTGCGGATGTAGCAGTTAGCTTCGTTAGCACGCTCGTAAATGAAGTTGTCCCGACAGTGAGGTTCAAATCGTTTCCGAACCAGAAGCCTTGGGTAGACCGATCGATCCGCGATGCTGTGAATGCCCGGACCGCTGCTTATAATGCCGCACTCATTAGCGGCGATATGAGCGCATACAAAGCGGCTTCTTATAGCGTCAGGCGAGCGGTGAGGGAAGCTAAGGGGCGGTTCCGACAGCGAACTGAATCACACTTCCATCAGGGTGACACACGCCGCATGTGGCACGGATTACGCACAATCACGGACTACAAGGTTGCCAAAGACACCACGACGATCGTCGCCGACTCTGCATTCGCCAACGAGCTGAACGCATTCTTCGCCCGGTTCGAGGTTAGCCAGGCGGCTAATGCTAGCAGCCTGCTGACTGAGAGTGATGACGTCATCAGCGAGGATTGCGTCATCAGCATCGCAGAGCACGACGTGCGCACGGCGCTGAGGAGGGTGAACACCAGGAAAGCGGCGGGTCCAGATGGCATCTCTGGGCGCCTGCTGCGCTGCTGCGCTGACCAGCTGTCAGGTGTGTTCACCTGTATCTTTAATGAGTCCCTGGCGAAGTCTGTGGTCCCGGCGTGTTTCAAGAGATCCACCATTGTCCCCGTGCCCAAGACCAACAAACCCTCATGCCTGAATGACTACCGGCCTGTTGCACTGACATCGATGGTCATGAAGGTATTTGAGGGTCTGCTAAAAAACATCATCTCCTCCTCCATCCCCAGCTCCATAGATCCACTTCAGTTCGCCTACCGCCCCAACAGATCCACAGAGGATGCCATCTCCCATGTTCTGCACACCACTCTCAGCCACGTGGACAAGATGCAAGGTAACTATGTGAGATTGCTTTTTATAGATTACAGCTCTGCCTTCAACACAATAGTGCCTAACAGACTGTTCACAAAGCTGAGAGATCTAGGACTTAACAAACGCTTGTGTGCCTGGGTGTTGGACTTCCTCTCGGACAGATCTCAAGCGGTGAGAGTGGGCAAGTGCTTCTCCAGCAGCATCACCATCAACACAGGTGCTCCACAGGGATGTGTTCTCTCTCCACTGCTATACTCTCTCTACACTTCAGACTGTGTGGCCATGTTCGACTCCAACACCATCGTTAAGTTTGCTGACGATACGGTGGTGCTGGGCTTCATCTCCAACAACGATGAGTCGGCCTACATAGATGAAGTGGAGAACCTGGCACTATGGTGTGAAGAAAACTGCCTCCGACTGAACGTCAGTAAGACGAAGGAGCTGGTGGTGGACTTCAGAAGGGGACAACTGGACCACAAACCCCTCATCATCAATGGAGCTCCAGTGGAGAGGGTGAGCAGCTTTAAGTACTTGGGCGTCCACATCTCCGAGGATCTGACATGGACTGAGCATATCTGTGCTCAGACGAAAAGGGCAAAGCAGCGTCTGTACCACCTGAGGCAGTTGAGGAAGTTTGGGGTTTCCCCTGCTGTCCTTAAGGCTTTCTACTCGGGTGCTGTTGAGAGCATCCTAACACAGAACATTTCATCCTGGTTTGGGAATAGCTGTGTACAGGACAGGAAAGCCCTCCAGAGAGTGATCCGGGCAGCTGAACGCTGCTGCAGGTTAACTCTCCCCTCCATGCAGGACATCTACACCAGGAGATGTAAAACCAGGGCAGCTCGTATCATTAAGGACTTGTCGCACCCCAATAACGGACTGTTCAAACTTCTGCATTCAGGCAGAAGGTTCCGGGTCATTATGGCCAAAACGGAGAGACTCAGGAGGAGTTTTTATCCACAGGCGATTAGACTCCTCAACCATGATGGGCCACTCTCCCATTCATAGGACTGGTAACAGTTCACCCACACACTGCTGTGCTGACATTCCACACTGCACACTGCACTTTAGTCTGGACTGTAAGCATCACTTGCACTAACACCTTTATCCTGCTCAGATACACACTTTATTATTATGTTTACATTTGCACCTTTTTTTTTTTTTTTTTTTTCTCTATTTCTATTTATAGATTATTTCTTTTGTTTCTTGTTATTTGCACAAAGTAGGAGCGGTTCAGGATACATTTCACTGCGTGTTGTACTTGTATAACTATGCATGTGACAAATAAAGAATCTTGAATCTTGAATCTTGAATCTTGAATCTTGAAGCTCTGAACAACTTCCTCTGTTCATTTACAAAATGTGTGAGTAACAGTGCGTGCATGTACACGCATGTAAAAAAAAAAAAAAAGGCCAGTAAGCAACACAGTTACCGGTTTACTGTACACAAGTCCACCATTGCACAAATATCCTCATAAACAAAGCTGATGTCAAATCAAGGAGACTAGCACACAGACATTAACATCATCAGCACACAAGGTGTTACAACAAGCCGAAATCTCTGTTTCCCCTGTCCACACCACTGCAAACAGATTTTTGGAAAATCTTCACTTTGGACTGATTTTTCCAAAAGCTCAGTTTTCAACAACCAAAACTGCTTTGTGTGTAGAAGAAAACTGTACTTTTCATCTTTATCTCCATTTTGACCTCCTCTGTGCCTTTTTTCCCCACCTCTGCATCCTCTCAGTGTCTGCATCAAACTCATTGGGGATGTTTAGAGTCTTAGACAAAACTGGGTCTCTAATGCTGACTGGCTTAAGTGATCAGCTATTTCCTAGTGTAAACGAAGGAACCGTCTCCCTTCTGTGTATTGATCACACAGAGAGCTAAAAACATATTTTTAGATATGCGACACTAATTAAGATCACTTTCCATATTAATATATAAAAATTAAGTTATAAATAAATAATAGAGGAAAAGTATTATAAACAAGTAAAAACACAAAAATCTGGAGAGCAACCATATGCAACCAATATGCTTCATGCTTATGCATGTGCAGAACTCACAATGTTAATTTAAAAATGCTAATGACAAATGTCAGATGTTAATATCAAATGTTAATGACCTTATTAGTACGCAGCTTTTTGTACAATCCATCTAATCATGTCAAATCTCATTATGTACTATAAAGGCCTCTGAGAACACACTGCAGTGCAAACCCCATACCTGAAGAATATAACTTTAATCATTAAAATATCAGACTGCTTGATGACAATTTGTAATAAAGAAAAATTTACTTTTTATATTATTAACTTTTTAAGGGGTGTGGAGGTGTGTATTAAAGCTCACAACTACACTTATGTAAAGGCACATAAGAAAACATACTGTACAATGCATGACCATCTCCCCAATTTTGTAGGTGACAGTAGGATTTATTTTATTTTATCTTTGACCACAATTTTGTTCCCTGCCCAAATTTTTTTTAGAAATTTCTTGGCAATCTACCAGACATTATTTTCTTAATTAAATAAATTGCTGGTAAACCTACAGTGGTGTGAAAAACTATTTGCCCCCTTCCTGATTTCTTATTCTTTTGCATGTTTGTCACACTTAAATGTTTCTGCTCATCAAAAACCGTTAACTATTAGTCAAAGATAACATAATTGAACACAAAATGCAGTTTTTAAATGAAGGTTTGCGTTATTAAGGGAGAAAAAAAACTCCAAATCTACATGGCCCTGTGTGAAAAAGTGATTGCCCCCCTTGTTAAAAAATAACTTAACTGTGGTTTATCACACCTGAGTTCAATTTCTGTAGTCACCCCCAGGCCTGATTACTGCCACACCTGTTTCAATCAAGAAATCACTTAAATAGGAGCTACCTGACACAGAGAAGTAGACCAAAAGCACCTCAAAAGCTAGACATCATGCCAAGATCCAAAGAAATTCAGGAACAAATGAGAACAAAAGTAATTGAGATCTATCAGTCTGGTAAAGGTTATAAAGCCATTTCTAAAGCTTTGGGACTCCAGCGAACCACAGTGAGAGCCATTATCCACAAATGGCAAAAACATGGAACAGTGGTGAACCTTCCCAGGAGTGGCCGGCCGACCAAAATTACCCCAAGAGCGCAGAGACAACTCATCCGAGAGGCCACAAAAGACCCCAGGACAACATCTAAAGAACTGCAGGCCTCACTTGCCTCAATTAAGGTCAGTGTTCACGACTCCACCATAAGAAAGAGACTGGGCAAAAACGGCCTGCATGGCAGATTTCCAAGGCGCAAACCACTTTTAAGCAAAAAGAACATTAAGGCTCGTCTCAATTTTGCTAAAAAACATCTCAATGATTGCCAAGACTTTTGGGAAAATACCTTGTGGACCGACGAGACAAAAGTTTAACTTTTTGGAAGGTGCGTGTCCCGTTACATCTGGCGTAAAAGTAACACAGCATTTCAGAAAAAGAACATCATAGCAACAGTAAAATATGGTGGTGGTAGTGTGATGGTCTGGGGTTGTTTTGCTGCTTCAGGACCTGGAAGGCTTGCTGTGATAGATGGAACCATGAATTCTACTGTCTACCAAAAAAATCCTGAAGGAGAATGTCCGGCCATCTGTTCGTCAACTCAAGCTGAAGCGATCTTGGGTGCTGCAGCAGGACAATGACCCAAAACACCAGCAAATCCACCTCTGAATGGCTGAAGAAAAACAAAATGAAGACTTTGGAGTGGCCTAGTCAAAGTCCTGACCTGAATCCTATTGAGATGTTGTGGCATGACCGTAAAAAGGTGGTTCATGCTAGAAAACCCTCAAGTAAAGCTGAATTACAACAATTCTGCAAAGATGAGTGGGCCAAAATTCCTCCAGAGCGCTGTAAAAGACTCGTTGCAAGTTATCGCAAACGCTTGATTGCAGTTATTGCTGCTAAGGGCGGCCCAACCAGTTATTAGGTTCAGGGGGCAATTACTTTTTCACACAGGGCCATGTAGGTTTGGATTTTTTTTCTCCCTAAATAATAAAACCCCTCATTTAAAAACTGCATTTTGTGTTTACTTGTGTTATCTTTGACTAATAGTTAAATGTGTTTGATGATCAGAAACATGTTTTGTGACAAACATGCAAAAGAATAAGAAATCAGGAGGGGGGCAAATAGTTTCTCACACCACTGTAGGCTATTCTTATTGAGCATTCATTTGTACACTTTCTATGAGAGAATGTTCTAGCATACTAGTTGATCTTCCTACTTTATTTGTCCCCAGTACTGAATTTTGTGGGTGGGTTTAACTAAATTGGCCTTTTACTTTAATGGCATTCTCTGATCTTGTTTCTGAATATGTTTGATCTCAAAGCAGGTGAAATAAATGCCTCCTTAAGCATTCTGTGTTAATCATATTTCTTTTATTTTCTTCTTTTTTTAAGCATTAATGCATTCAATACATTAATTAGACCAAAAGTTAAGAACATTACAGTGGAACCTTGGATTACGAGTAACACGGTTTACGAGTAAGGCAGAGAGTGTGTGTGTTTGTTTGGGAACCTGACAGAAGGGGGGCTGTAAACGCGAGCGTGTTTGTGTATGTGCGCGCTCATTCACTTACACCAACACACACACACACACACACACACTCTCTCTCTCTCTCTCTCGGCTTTACAGCCCCCACTCCGCTCAGGTTCCCAAACAAACACACAGAAACTCTTCTCTGTCGCTATTTCAAAGGTAAACATTTTTTCTTTTGTTGTTGTTTTACTTTACAGCAGTGTTCCTTGCTAATTTTTAAATGGTTTTAAAAACGGTCTCTCCAGCGCACACACAGCGCCTGCATGCACAAACGGAAACACTTATCTGTCGGGATTTATTTTCACAGGTTAATTTGTTTTATTTTGAAACAAATAATTTGAGTTTACATTATTTCCTATGGGAAAATTAAATTTGGTTTACGAGTGTTTTGGAATATGAGCCCACTTCCGGAACGAATTATGCTTGTAATCCGAGGTTCCACTGTACATTTTTTTTGTTGAGAAAATCCATTGTAAATTATTTCTATAAATACAGGTAATAGGAGGAGTTGCAAAGGCAACCTGTTCTAGCGGCCACAATGGTTAAAGTATTAGACTGTACATACTGAACTACAGCCATTTTTTTTGTATTCTGGTCAGCTCTGTACTCAAATACATCAACTATGACTCCACTTTGGGATTGCAGTCCAAAAAATTATGTTCCAGTTCCAGGAGATTAAAATAGGCATGTTTTTTTTCCATCTAACCTTTAAGATCAGTTATGGTCCACATGACAATTTCATTTAGAAGATTTGAGTGGCTGCATTACATGTATCTGTTTGACACTTCTGGTTTCGGGTGCATGTGAGTGCAGTTTGCTATGAACGAACTATGTCTTTATGCCTCAAGGCTTCAGATGACCATACAAAGCCCAACGATAAGGAGCACTTGGTTCAAGTGTGTCATGAAACTGCTGCACAGGAATACACTGGTTCTGAAATACAAGCCGTTAAGGAACAAGATGATACTGCAGACTTCATAATGATGTCAACGACCTCCATGCCAATGCCAAACATGACAGACTTGAAAAGTTGCAGAAGCTGTCCTGAGGCTCAAATTTCAACGTCACTCAACCAAGCAACTTATCTGGTGCCCAACAAATATATGCACAAGGAAAGTATTAGGGTGGAGGAGAGCACGGCAGAATGTAATCTTAGTAAAGGAAGCAAAGACAAGATGCATGTAGCAATAGCAGAATCAGTACATTTTATAAAGAAGCCTGAGACAGACACAGTCGATGTTACAGAAAGATTAGCTCTTCCTATATATGAGAGGGGACAACAATGCAATGTCACTAATCAAGAAAAATTAAACCCAATAATTGAAATGGGTCATGGGGAGTCTTATATAATAGACAATAACATTACCCAAAATAGAAATTTGATTCATGCGTTTAATAGTTTTATGGAAAATGTGCAAGGGCCTGCAGCAGACTCTGTTAAACATGAAACTAGTAAGGTGGAAACTAAAATTAGCATTGGAAATAAAGACAATAACATTGAAACAAAGAAGGTTGATAGTATTGAAAAAATGCTGGGGAAGCAAGATGAAAGTAAGGAGAAAAAGAGGGGTAATGAAACTGAGCAGAGATCTGATAGCAAAGAAGAAAGCACAAACTTTATCCTTCAAGAAGGTGCAAGAATTTATAAAAGGCAAACAGGAACTGAGAGACTAGAGACTGATTTAAATTTAAGAATTGTTGAAAAAACAACAATGCATACAAAATCACAACCAGAAAGGCACACATGTGAGTCTAGGGATCAATCTGGTGTCTCTCCAATCATAATTCTTCCTGACACACGGGAAACCGTCATAAAAAATGTAGCAAAGATGAGAGCTATGCCATTTACCCCAGAAATCAAGGTTACAGTCCCAGAAGTCAAAATCAAACACGAGGAGACTTTCAGTGTCCCTAGAGTAGATATTCTATTGTCAGAAGCTGAAAAAATTAGCCATCCACCAGTGGATGATGTTGTATTTAAAGACAATGACATTTCTTCAGAGGACACAATGGTCAATGCCCCAAGAGCTCCAAACAAAAATAATTTAGTTGACAGCGTGGAGATAATCAAAGAGCCAATAGATGTTATACCTCCTCAGCATAAAAATAATGTGCCATCAGACCAGAGAATCATAGAAGTTAAACCAGAAAATTTGGAGGGTCAAATGCGTGATAGAGTAGAATCATTTAAAGACAGTAGGAGAGGAACTGACAGCAATAGCATCCCTATAATCAGCATAGCATGTGCTGATGATAATACACCTTTCCAAGAACTGGACAATGAACATGGAAAACCTGCCTTTCGTGATACAGTTCACCCAGACAGTATAGCTCTTAAAATGCAGACTTATTTATCTTCATTTATTCCTACAACCGAAATAGAAACCAGTACAGAAAGCAGTATAAAAAAGGAAATCGTACCAGAGTATATAGCAGTCAGTGTAGCCAGCCATAACACAAATCAAGTCCTAGAGAAAGCTGCGCTGCAAAAAGAAAGAACTGAGAGAAGGAACTTGGTGGAGATTCAAATGATCTCTGATGTTTGTTCAGTATTATCACAAAAAGTACTTCAAAATACCACAGACAATGACACTGAAATCTGTGTAGACAAAGAATCAAAAGTGGAACTTGATGCTGACAGGTTGCAAAGGGACAAACCTGCAATGGAGAAACTTGGCCTAACAACCCCTGTTGGACCAACACTTCCACCACTCAGCCCGGCCAGTTTGCGTAGGCTTATGGCAAAGAATAACCCTAACTTAGAAAGCCAGGGTTCTACCGTCTCTGTGTTAGGGGATGGAAGTGAAAAGAAAGGAGAAGATAGTGGAGGCAGCACACCCACATCCACTCTGTCCTGTGAGAGCAGCCCGAAGATGAAACGGCGAGACAGCCTTACCCTTATCCCCTCTGCTACCCCAGAGGAGCTGGCATCTGGGGCTCGCAGAAAAATCTACCTTGCTAAAACAAAGTCTGAAGATGAAGGCTCAGACACCCAAAGCAGAAGAGACAGCCCATACATGTCACCCAGCCAGGCACGCAGGGCTGCTTTTTTGCAACTTCAGAGTGGTCAACAAGCGCAGCACATGGAAAAACGTTCACCTTTGTTAGGTCGCCGCAAAACCACCGTGGACATGCACAAACCTAAGGAGGAGCCTTCTGATGAAACTAACATGTCACAAACAGAAAGCAAACCAGCAGATAAAGAAAAGCTAGACCCCTACAAAGGTAAGATTCTTCTTTATCTATATAGCAGAGCAAAAACAACATATAAACCTAATTTCCTACCAAAAATAACTTTGCTGTACAGTTAGAATTCAGCATTTAGTTTAGCCTTCCTACGTGCATATATTTGTGTCCCTAATTGGGCATTTGCTATTCTCCCTGGGTCAAAATTACATTTAACTTAAAGACATATCATTTTACATTTTATATAGAATTACTAATGAACAAAGTAGCAAACATTGCACAGGAAATGAATTTACTAGAACACAACAATGTTATCAAATTCAGGGATTTTTAATAGGTTAAAAATTATAATAATAATATATAAACTACTATGATTTATTGATTTGTATCATAGTGCATCTGAATCTGATTGATTAGATTTTTCTAAAACTAGAGGCTCAGACAACAGTTCTGGCTTGAACAATAGGTTTATATTTATGCACTCATTCTATAATAGTCAATTCTTTAGTAACCATAGTTCAATTTCACAGTTTAAACCTAATAATACATCACAGTTATAATATACTGTATATATATTCCAGAAAACGGCGGCGCGGTGGTGTAGTGGTTAGCACTGTCGCCTTGCACCTCCAGGGTCTGGGTTCGATTCTCCGGCCAGGCTCGATTCCCGTCTCTGTGTGCATGGAGTTTGCATGTTCTCCCCGTGCTTGGTGGGTTTCCTCCGGGTACTCCGGTTTCCTCCCACAGTCCAAAGACATGCAGGTTAGGCTAATTGGCGTTCCTAAATTGCCTGTAGTGTGTGATTGGGTGTGTGAGTGTGTGTGTGTGTGTGCCCTGCGATGGATTGGCACCCTGTCCATGGTGTACCCCGCCTAGTGCCCGAAGTCTCCTGGGATAGGCTCCAGGCCCCCCGCGACCCTGAACACAGGATTAAGCGGTATAGAAGATGAATGAATGAATGAATGAATATTCCAGAAAACTAAAATCACAGGAGAAATGAATAACGTTTATTATCTAATTATAAAAGCAAAGTATTTCCAAAATAGCAGGTCTTGTGGTTCCTGGTATGCTATGGTTAATATCAATTAAAAATGGTCCAAGGAAAGACAACCAGTGAATTGGTGATAGGGCCATGGGCACCCAGGCTCACTGATAAATGTGTAAGTTGATGCTGGCAATGATAGAAAGGTGCCAAAATACACTGTACATAGCAGCTTGCTGCATTGCCAAATCCCTGTTAGAATGATATTGCACCCTGCCACATCGAAAAAAAAATGTTCAGCAATAGATAGGAACATGACAATGAATTCAGGGTGTTGACATGGTCTCCCTAATTGGCGTTCCCAAACTGCCCATAGTGTGTATGTGTGTGTGTGTGTGTGGATTGGCACCCTGTCCAGGGTGTACCGTACCTCCGTGCCTTACGCCTCCTGGAATAGGCTCCAGGCCCCACGCGACCTTGAATACAGGGATAAAGCGATATAGAAGATGAGTGAGTGAGTGAGTGAAATGGCCTCCAAATTTCCCAGATCTCAATCTGATGTAATTTTCTGGACAAACAAATCTGATGCATGTAGGCCCCACCTCAGACGAGGCTGAAGTTAGCTCCTTATTCGTAGCTTCCGATTCGTTTGGCTCCTTATTGCGCAGCGCCTCATTCTGTGGACCGACGGACCCAATATAGACATGATCTGCACGTCTATCCGACGTCCAATGTTTAGTGGGTTCTTATTTACACCATTGTGCATAATAGAATGACATATTTATATTTGATATTTAAAGTGTAAAATCAATCTGGGCCAGGACAATTTCACTTTTACTATATAGTTGTACATGCTGTGTATTGTATAGTTCATATTTGCCTGGCCAAAATGGTTTAAGCCACCAAAATAACGTTTTATTGATAAACTGCGCAGCTTTCGCCAACGTGAACACTCCCGTTAGTAACGAGGTGAATAAGGAGTTAACTTCAGCCGCAGAATGAGACGCTGCGCAATAAGAAGCCAAACGAATCGGAAGCTGCGAATAAGGAGCTAACTTCAGCCTCGTCCATCTCAGAACTTACAGGTGTAAAGCCTTAACGGCAGCGGCGAAGTGACACAGGCACAGACACAGAGGTTGTGGTGTTCACAGTGATGTGATTTTTATTTATTTTTAAGTGTTTAGGAACGTAAATAGGGTAGGAGTGCAGAGAAGGGGTTGGTAAATCGATCGTCTCTGTTCAACGCTGGGAAGAGCCGCCGTATTCCCACGGGGGGCAGTAACAGGGCGTCGGAGTGGAACCGACGTGCGAACCTGCGGGGAGGATGGCCGGGCAGCGGCGCGTAGTCCTCCTATGGGTTTTCGCATGGGGCTCAGCGGGGAGAGAGAAACAACGACAGAGGGGGAAAAAAAAAGTGACGTTAATAGGGAAGTCTCTATTCTCATACTTACCACCCACCGAACTGGAGTTCCGCTCTCCTTTTATAGCTGCCGGAGTACTCCAGGACGGTGAATGAAAATGAAAAGCCGGCAGTGCATGGTTCTGGCGCCCCGCCCCTTTTCCGCTGATTTTAGTGCCACCTTGCCGGTAGGTCCACGGGGTTGGACAGAGAGCGGAGCAGGTCAGGACATAGATGATCTCTATGGAGGCAGATCGGTCGGAGGCAGATTGGTCTCATAAATAATTCACACAAAAGACACGATGTTCACGTGCGTAAAACCCAATTCACGTGTACGAAAAAAATATATATTCACAAAAAAACACATACACGTCTAAAAAAATATACATATTGTTTTGCTGCATTTAATAAACATCACCTGAATCACCCGAATAAGGAATGTCTATATGCAAAGGACGGAACATTACCGGTATCTAATTCTGTAAAGACAAGTGTGTGACTCACCTTAGAAGAAGGCAAATGTAGTCCCCGGAACCGTCTGTTCTCGAAGCAGGAAACAAACTCACACTCTGGGCACCGTGCTGGGGGCACTGGCCTCACAATGGGAGGCAGTCCTTTTATTATTTTATATTGCCAAATATTACAACTTAAGCAAATAAAACGAGGTAGATTTATTGTAAATACAAATAGCAAATACTAAGCAAAAAGTTCAATGGAAAATAAAAGAACACAAAGTCTTGTGAACTCAAATTAACAATGTATGCTAACACTGCTCCACGAACCCAAAAAGAAGAACCAAACTAAAGTCTAACAGAACCCTCTTATACCTTCGTCCTGTGACTCATTTCCTAGCAGTCTTATGCTTCTTAACCAATTAGCAGGCCTTGACCTTATATGGTAAACATTGGCAATCACAAACTAAGCTTATACTGCTACTAACTAACCTAACACATTTTTACAAAATACAGATTTGGGTATTGGGGCTGGCTTCCGGCCAAACTTAGAACAGAACGTTCTGTCCTTTCAGACTTGACTTCTTCACTGCTCCTCTTCCGGGGTGCAGGGTATTTCTGGTAACCACAGTCTTGTAGGTGTTGCTCCCTTGTCTGGTTGCATGCGCTGCAAGCGTGGCCTGATGAGATGCCTCTTGCGTTTCCTCTCAAGTCTTCGTCGAGCTTTGACCTCTCTTTAACACATTTAACTTCATGCAATACATCTCCTAATGTAAGCTGGGACATATGACAGTTTAAAACATTAATCGGTTCCACGACACCCTCTTGGCATATGCCCTGGCAGTTTTATCTTTTTTACTACTTCAGTTCGGGGAATCACAGGGAAGCACATGTTCACTCTTAGGACTCTTTCAGTAACTAAGAGTAAATTCTTTACCTTATTAAAGAGCCAGATTCGGGCATGAGACTGTTCAGTCTCAGGGTCATACTCCCTATATAATTTCGCTTCATAGGCCGGAGCTCCCAAGTCGAGGTCTCTCCCTCGTGCTGGTGCTCGCCTCTGAAGAACTCCAATTTGTGCAGGTACCGGTTTCAATGTTAATTACCCCTCGGCCTCTGGATGAAAGAACAATCTGGTTATAGAGCGGCTGGGACCACGGGACTGGAGCAGTTTCTTTAGCCGGCGGAGCCGTATAGGTGTCAGAGTCCCGCCCATCTCCACTACTGCTACCTGCGACAGAGCACAAAGTCACGGTTTCACGATTCACTTGTCTGATCCATCATTAAAAACAAAATGGCTAAAAAATTACAACTCTGAATATCATACATTTCTCCTATGTATCTGCACATTACAAATAAACATCCAGTGAAAGACAGTTGTCTTACTGGCTTCCAGGATTTCACCTGCAATCCACTACAAACAATGCAATACAATCCAACACACAAACTTTGCCAAATCAGCATCCCCTTGATATAGACAGTTAACCACATTACATAATTCATTATCCACATTCCGGCAGTGTAGTTAGCCATATACACCATGATAGCAACTTTTCCCCTTGTTTTAATTAGCTGGTTCCATCCCTTACTACCAGTCACCAGACTGGCCGCGATCATATTTGGAGTAGCCAAATCACCGAGATGGAAGTAGCTAGTATACAAAGCTGGTAGCCAGGATTTCTTTCTAATGATTTCAAAATTATCCAAATGGTCCATACGGTGAGTTGGAGACCGACACTCACCCATTTAGTGGTTCCGAAGGCATCCGCCTCTGGATTAACTGGAATACTTGGTGTGTCATCTGCAGTGACGCTGTCGAATGTTTGATTTAGTGCCATCTCTAAATCTTTTGGATCCTGGCTACAATGCATTTAGAATGTTAACTCTGCCTTAATCAGTCTCCACTCTCTAGACATGTCTTATGGAGCATGCCTTTTATCTATGCCTAGGGCCAAATTTTTACATCTTGCGGTTATGCCCCCCATGTGGTTTGCCTCTGAACTTTTTCCGCCCTTCCGCGGTTTTCAATAGCTTCTTGAGTTCATGCTGCTCTTTCGACCTTTTGAACTTCCGCTGAGTTCTTCTAATAACCTTACAAGTTAACAAGTTCCAAGCAACGCTAATGCATCTGCAAAGTTGCAAATCTTTGCAGAGGCGTACTAGCTTGCCGGCAATAGCAAGGAATAAAATTGAAGCGATAATAATGAAAAATATCCACCACCACTTAGCAATCCAATTGGCCGCGGATTTGCACCACTCCCAAGTTCGATGGAAACTATTACTCACTACGTTCCACCCATCCGTTGCTACTTTTGTGACTGTATCAAAACCTTGTACAAAGACATCGCCCACACCCACGAATGCATTTCACAAATCTGTCGCCCAGCCGGCCGACCATTTAGTTTGACCTGGGTAGCCTATGTCCAGATGCATGTGATGTACCCATGCCCAATTTGCACCTATGGACGAGGGTTCAATCAACGTGGTGACCTGAGTGGTTAGGTCTGGTGGTGTCTTAAATTTAATCAAGGTGGAGGTCTGACATAAATTTACTAATTGTCTTTGGAACAATCGGTATAACACTTGTCGACCAGGTTGGCTAGTGGCGGCTCCTCTGCTGCTATACAGCAGTCCGCACATGTTAAGACCATAATCCACCCATGCTTCCCACTCGTTTAAATCGACTGAGCAGGTGTGTAAAGGCACAGGGGTGGCTATTCCCTGTGCAGGGATACCTTGGTCTTTGTTCTCATTTTCTGGCCACAGTAATTACTTGGCTCAATTACTGTTTTACCTAAATAAATACCCGTCCAGTAAAAAACATTATTTACAAACACGCTACTGCGGGAGTCCGAAACATTCCAATTATGCCTTATGATTTTAATGTGAGTCTCATTCTCCGGCGTTATTCTGACAACGCGGCTGATGGTCACATTATTCTCCGTTATATTAAACAGTTTCATAAAGTGAACAGCTGATTCATTTTTAACTTTCAGCCCTGCACTGTGGTTAAAGCAGCCTCGCCATATACTCACGTTCACAGTTTCTAGGGTGTGGTTTTGCAATGAAAATAACACCTCGAGCTCACTCTGCCAGAGCCTGCGATTCCCCTCTATCCGCTTGAGGCGCCCAGGGCATACAATGCTCTGTATCTCACTGTGTGTTTGACACGGAAACCAGTGAAATACTTGTGCTTCGGTCTCAATTGTAAGACCTACTCCGAGTAGAATTATAACTACTGTTAAGGCGGCGATTAAACTTCCAATTATGATTATTGTGTTTATTTTTCTGTGTGCTATACTTCTCTGTTTTTGACGGGATTCCAGAGCATCCAGGAGTTTTTCTTGATCCAGTGATCCTCTGCTCAACTTCTTTTTGAGCATCTGCAACATATAAGCAAAACATGTCGCACATCTACATTTCGGCCTTTCGGCCTTAAAGCATTTTAGTATAATACTTTTCTGATCTTTCTGCCCCACTTCCTCTTCTCCTTATAGTGGGGGCTACTAATAGCTCTGATCTCACAGCTCACTCCTTCAATCGCTATGAAAGTTCCTAGCGTGCTTTGAGTCAGGTTTTTCATGACTCTCACCTCTACAGGAAGTACTCTAGACTCCCATCCTTCTTTCAACTCACCACCTTCCCCCTCTTGGGAGGATTGGAGTACGACCAATTCCACTTTCCTGGAGTGGGCAACCATACTCTGACCGTCAGCCTCAACCATCAGTTCCGTTTCATAGACATTCCTGTCTATTTTGGCTTCTCTCTCGCCCATCGGAACATACAGATGTGTGTCCCATGGGCCCTCGGATTCAGCTACAAGGGTCGACAGGTCTGACCATCTAAGCTTAAGCCATGTGGGAGTGTCCTCACCTGTCACTTCCTTGTTCCTAGCTAACAACCAACCCGAGATCTGGTCCTCAGGCCTCCCCGATCTGCAATGTACAGCCATGACCCTGCTGTGGGTCATCTGTTCCCTCCACGGACCAAAATTAATTGCAGACTCTAGTACAGGTAAGCCTAGTGCCAAAGGCTGACCAACACCTAAACTGGCACTTAACAACACTGCTTCATGTCTCGGCATCAGCCCCCTCGGATCGCAATCCAGACCGGCTGCAATGCCTGCACGCTGGGTGACACCTGGGTCATGATTCAGTCCCACACACCCCGTGCTTTTCCTAGTCTGCCAGACTTCCTTCCGACTGACTACTGTGAGCGTCCCCTCTGCAGTCAACTCGCTACACCTCGGACATAGCTCAACGATTCTTCCATTCCATAAACATTGACACGCTGTGCCCATGAGTCTATATGTATTTCTACATGGCCCACACTGCAGAGTGTTCAGGCAGGTACACTTTGCCTGTAACACTTCTTCCATAATCACCACTTTGGGATGTCTCAGCCGACATTCCCCACACACTGACACCTGACCTATGGCACAGGCATCGGGACAAAACGGCAAGTTTTGCCACACTGGCTTCCTAAAAGCCTTATTCTCATACAAACGGGATTTCGGAGGCCGCTGGCTCTCCAATCCCCACCATAACACTTGAGTGCATGCTGTATCACAAATAACACAATCTTTAGGGTTGTATAGGGTCAGGGTGCTTAAACTATCAGGTTGAGTCATCAGACTCCCTCCAGTCCTATGTCCTTCAGAATTTAACGCTGTACCTTTTCCCAAACTGCCACTTACATTTTGTACTCTTACTAGTCCTCTCTGAGACATAATCAATGTTAATCTCTGTGCCAGGGGCAGTCCCATGCTCCCTGGACTTCCTGATTCACATTTCACTGTGAATGCCTCTGCCATATTAAATCTCTCAATGAGTTAATACTGTTATTTTCAAGTTCAACCGTATCCTTACCTAGGATAGACTTAACGATATCACGAGTTCCTAATTTCGCTTTGAACCTACCTTTCGTGGTGGTTCGTTGTATGTACACGGTATCTCCTACCGCCGGGCCTGTATAACCTTCAACTTCACCTGCAGGGTCGCAGCTTTTCGGCCGTACCCTGTGATTAATAAAATGCAGGCACTTAGTGATGTTCAAATCCCATGCATTTTTAGTATCTGTGTTCTTTGTAAACCACTCTTTAATGCTTCTTATTTGCCTCTCAGCAAACGCATTAGATTGAGGCTGATATTTCACTGATTTGACCAGCCTGACATTCTCAGCAGTTAGAAAATCTTTGACTTTCTTTCCGGAAATGTTATGCACACCATCCGCATGCACTGACAATGGTTTACCATGATATCTAAACCATTCTTTCAAACACTCAATAACCACATCCTCTGTGGCTCTCGAACACGGCCAAATCATAGTCACTTTCGTGCAGTTATCTCGCTGTGCTCGGCAAAATAGGACCAGCAAAATCAATGCTTATTTCTTGTCCTTCAAAATCGCAAGGGAGGGTCCCCTCCCCGAAGTAATGTGACGTCATCGCACGCCTGCAAGACTCACAACTCATTTTTATGCGATGGTATTTTTCTTTGTAGTTAGGTATGTTCAAACCTTGAGCTTTTAGGTATTTACCTAAGTATTTTGTGGTACAATGACTGAGAGCATCGTGCAGCTCTCTCAACAACTTCCCTTCTTTGTCAATCACAGCATACACTTTACGTGCTAATTTGTCAACTTCCATGTTACCCTGCGCAGCAGGTGTCACTTGTTTCGTATGGCTGACCTGATGTAATGGAATGATTTACATTTCTTGTGACAGAGCATTAATCTCTACCCATTTCTCTTTCTGTTGCAACGGCGCACTTTTCGCGCTGTGAAAACCATTCACTCGCCACACTGGGAGGTACTCAGAAATTCCTCTGACTACGTAATCAGAGTCAGACACAAGCACAAAACGCATCGCGCCGAGCGCCTTGGCTCTGTGCAGCGCTTCCGCAACAGCAAACACTTCTGCTTCATGTGCAGAGCCCACAGTTTCTCCGCGCTCTTGTGCTATAATTTTACCATGCTTTTTCAGAATGAACGCCCAAGCAGTATTATCTTTTGTCTTAGAACCATCACTATAAGCCACATACTCATATCCCTTCGGAATAACAGTGACTTTCTGTTTTTTAGGGACTCGCGTCTCGCGAAATAGGAACTGCATGTCATCCAAAATCATTTTCCACTGATTCCATCTGTACTGGCAGATTCATCACTAGATTTTTCTTTAACCGATTGATCAGTCCTATTTCATTCTCTTTAGAGCCGTCAACTTCAATGATTATGGGCTGATCGCGTGCAAGGTTTTTCAATGCAATAAGACTTTTAGCCACGGAAGCGAGAATATCACCCGCGCTCAACGGGGAGAAAGTTAGATGCACTTTATCTTTAGAGTCCGATAGAAAACCAACTGGCATGTTTTCTGACTCATTCAGCAGTTTAAGCTCAATCTCTTCGCTGCCATTCTCTATTTTAACACAGAGCGGCTTCCCTGCATCACGACGCGCAAGCTGCCCGCTCGTGAGCAATGCCTCGATTAAACTCTGCCGCGCGCTCTCTGGTTCAATTTACCACCCTTTATTGTGTTAAAAATGTCCTTAGAATACTTAGCGAAATCGGGAGTTAAAATTCTTGCATAATTCAACGTACCCATTTGCACCTGCACATCCCTCAGTGTTTTAATCGGCTCCTCTTTGAGCCGCTCCAACCGCTCGCGCATGGTCTCAGACAACTCGCGCGATTTTCCTGTGAATTTAAACCCAAGAAATTCAACAGCCTCCTTCCCCAAATCCATCTTTTTCAGGGAGGGCTTCAATCCAGCCTTCACTAGTCTTTTGAGAGTTTTTTCCAAAATCTCAAGATGCTCCTGTACATCATCTGTGACAATCAGTATATCATCAATGTAAACTTTCATAATATACAATTTCATAATATACAATTCACATATGCCCGCGACCCTAAATACAGGATAAAGCGGTATAGAAGATGAATTAATTAATGAATTCACATATGTACAACTGTGTAAAAAAAAGTGCATCATGGACTGTGCATGTGAAAATCGAGTTATGTGTGTGAAAATCGCTGGATTTGTGTGTGTGTTGTTGTTGAGACTTTGCTGGCACGTTGGAGCATCATTCGTGCTCTTTAGCCAATCAGATGCGACCTTACTATTCAGTCAATCACAGCCCTGCAGGAGCGCTCGAGTACCTCAGCTTTACACACCTTTTGCGCAGTCTGAGTTAACTACAATGGAAATCAAGTTTTACCGACTCAAACCAAGAACAGGATGCACATCTAAGTTATTGCTTTATTTCATAATGTTTAATTAATGAACTTCGCCGAAAATAACACAGTTAACCACTTTATCATCTTTATAAACACTTCACCCTCATTACATGTTTGTCAATCAAGACAGTCACAGTTTTTAATTTGGAGAATAGATGTTTCTCTGGGTCACAGGGTATTCTGATATATCTGAATGCCACCAGATTTGCTTTTATTTCATTAACAGCTTTGTGTTATTTTCGGCGAAGTTCATTAATTAAACATTATAAAGTAAAGTAATAACTTAGACGTAAAACTTGATTTCCGTTGTAATTAACTCTGACTCCTGGAGGGCTGTTCTAATAGTATGGTCGAATCCGATTGGCTAAAGTGCACGAATGACGCTCCAACGTGCCAGAGTCTCAAGTCAAGTGCCAAGTCTCAACAACACACATACACACACAAATCCAGCGATATTCACACATGTAACTCGATTTTCACATGCATAGTCCATGATGCACTCGTAAATTTTAAACATTCATATATTTTTTTTACACAGTTGTACATATGTGAATTGTATATTATGAATATGTATATTTTTTTATGCACGCGAATGTGTTTTTTTGTGAATATATATTTTTTTCGTGCACGTGAATTGGGTTACGCACGTGAACATCGTGTCTTTTGTGTGAATTATTTATGAGACCGATCTGCCTCCATACAGTAGATCTCCTGCTACAGTATACCTTCAGAGATCTTGTGGAGTGCATGTTGACACAAAGGGGACCCACAAAGTGTTATGCAGGTAGTTTCAATGTTATGGCTGATGAATGATGGATGTCATAGATATCATTGTATGGTAAAACATTCTGTTAGTATTTATTTATTCAGAATTTATTGAAGCATTCTCTGTTTGCCCATGGTAAATATGTTGTTGAGTTTGTCAACATGAGACAATCTTGATGACAGAGGAGTTTGTATATTCTGGTTTCTTGGTGATATCACATGCTGCATTAAAAATCTTATTAACTTAAAAAAAGTGAAAGGGTATGAAGAATTGCCTGTTTATAGTGTCTATAAGTGACAACAAAAACTTTTTACCATTTATTTTAGCATTTCATGTAACTATAAACAGTTTCAAATTCCAATACATTGTTCATTAATAAATTTACATTGTAGTTATAGACAAATAATTTTACATATCACATCAAATTTACATTTTTATTATAATTTTTTATATAATTTAATTGGAGAACTGCAGTCTTTTGTATGTTTTTCCTTCTTACATAGCTCATGAGTCATATTTACGAATATAGTGTCAACTGACTGTTCTTGCAAGTTGTGATATGATTAGTGAGTACTGAGCTAACAATCTGAACATAGGAAGAGGGAAGTGGAAGCTTTAGACATCATTTATCTGTCTAAAATTAATCCCATTTTCCTCTGCCTTCAGCTCCTCAGGTAATGCGAAAGATCAGGGGAGAACCCTTCTCAGATGCTTTGGGTCACTTAAAGCTGTGGTGTCAATTCTTTAATGTGGTCAGTGACTCTACAATAAAGTGGATCAAAGATGATATAGTGATTGCAGAAATAAAAAGAAGGTAACTTTGTTTCCCTACCCCATCTGTTAACACATATGTTACCTATTTCTCAATTAGACTTTGCAAATTGCACATAAAAATAGTTTGTTTTATAAACGAACCATTGTTTAAAGTGCTATACAAATAAAAATTAATAAAACAAATGTTAAGAAAATTAACCTGTTAGCACACAATTGGCCAAAAAATGTTACAGGAGAATATATCTTCCTCAGTGCAGGGGATGAGAGTCAAGTGGCACTGGCCATTGTTCAGGCATCCAGCAGAGACTGTGGAGTATATGGCTGCACAATCAACAATGAATATGGCACTGACACAACTGACTACTTACTCAGCTCAGATAGTAAATTTGCTTTTGTTATTTAATTGATCAATAAAAATAAACAAACAAACAAAAAAATCTTCAATCTGTCCTTACTCTTTTGCAGTACTGGCGGAGTTTTTCTTACGGGATGATTCAGAAGGTAAGGGCAATTTTAAGAACACATGCAATGCTAACTGAATGTTTCAGCAGTAAAACAACTCTATAGGTCTTGTTCTGCATTCTCCTCAGTGGGAGAGGAGATTGAGATGACCCCCTTGCTGTTCACCAAAGGCCTTGTGGACCCTAGCTACTGGGGTAATAAGTTCTTTGGTCGCATTATGATGGAGGAGCTGCAAATTGGGAATGGATGTGCACACAAAAATAGCAGAGCCAGGGTTATCTATGGTCTGGAGCCTATCTTTGAGTCAGGGAGCACTTGCATTGTCAAAGTGAGAAGCCAAATTGTGTATGGGATCAAAGAAGAAAACTGCTTGGCTGAGATAAATTTAGAGATTACTAAACAAGTAAGTAATTGAATGGTTATGCATTCTGTTAAATGCATAACCAAGAATAAAAGGCACTTATTAATTTCCTTATTTCTAAGGACTTATGACTACCAGTTTTTTTCTGTTAAATGTAACTTGCAAAAAAGGGTGTAAAATTTCTGTTTCCTTAGGAATGTAAAACCCAGAACACAGTCCGTGAGTACTGCAAGATCTTTGCTGCTGAGGCAAAAGCAATCGATAAATTCGGTTGTGCTTTAGAGTAAGTCTCTCTCTCTCTCACTCTGCATTACTGAATCCGTGCAAAAACATTTTGTATTTCCAAGCATTACTTTTAGGGCAAAAATGCAATGGTTTATTTATCAGTAGATAACACTTTTATCTCACACACACACACACACACACACACACACACACACACACACACACACAGTCTCAAACAACAACACATACACAGAGACACACAAATTGCTTTGATTACTTTACACACTATTGGAATTTTTCAACCAAATTTTTCAAAGCTATCATTATGGTTGCTACGTTGAAGAGTCTAAAATATGAAGTATAAGTTTTTTGTTATGAAGGCACATATCTGTACAATTACAGATCTACTAATTTCCCCCCCTTATTTTGTACCATTGTCTTTGATTGGGTGTACTGTATGTGATTTTGTCATGTCCAACATGCTGCTCTACTAACTTCAGTGTGAGTGCAATAAGTAGTTAAATTAAATTATGTAACATTTTGCACATGTTCCTAAAATTTCTGTCCACACTTTAATTTTGAGGTTACTATCCCTTTAAGAAACTTGCTGATGTAATTAGTCATATCACTACGATAATTTTGTGTTTCAACAACTTCTATAAACATATTAGGTATTTACACTTCTATTTCCCAATTTTCATCATATTGTTTCTGTCATTTGATGTTGTCAAGCTAAACATGTCCTCTCTAATGGAATGTTAATAAATATAAAAACTTGGTAACATGCTAATATTGTTAGCATAACAATAGCAAAATGCTAATCACATTAGGATCATGCTAACAGCATGCTAATGATGTTGCTAGAGGGGCATGGCTTATTAGCATCATAAACAGAAAAGACTGATTGGTTAAATGAGTGCATAAATTAACATAAATTTTTTATTATTATTTTTTTTTTATTTGTAAATAACGTTTAGATTGATCTTACGAAATAATCTAATATATAGATGGTACTCACCCGGCTGCGTCTCCCGGTGATGACGTTTGGGTTTGCAGGTTTTACCACTGAGTTGCGCTGTATGACTATAGACTATATGACTATAACTCAACAAAAAAAAATTCGTTGAGCTAACCTAACACGGTTTCTTCAATCAGTTCCACGAAAATGAATTGAATAACCTGGATGTTGTATGATTAAATAAACACAAATAAACATGGTTCGGTTAAATCAACCAAAGCTAATCATGTAACAACAGAAACAGTTTGTTGTGTTGTTTTAAAGCCTACAGTGTACATTTAAATGACCTTATTCTGTTACTTTATACTTATGCAAAACACCAACATTCTAATTACCTCAAAGTTCATATTTGAATTAACTTTATTCTTCTCGGTTCAACTTAAGTAAAACACATGCTTTCAAATAATCAATTGGAAAAATGCATTTATTCAAGATGTCAGGAGAAACAAGCTAACTTTTTCAAACACTTTCAATTGTTGTTTTCAATGCTGTTATAAAACATTCAGTAATTTTCCTTTTTTCATATTCAGTACATTTCCTTATTTTCAGTCAAACAAATATTAGCAGCATATAAGTGAACCAAAAAAATTATTTTAACTAGCTCTATTAACTCACAGTTCTACTCAACAAAGCAAATCTTCCAGAATCTGCATTTCCAAAAATAAAAGCAATTGTAACTTACATTAATATTGGGTATTGACACACTAATTAAACTGAACACACAAACAAAACACAACAGTAAATTCGTAATGCTAAAGGATCTGTTAAGATATGTTAAAACTTAAATGACTATGTTGCCATATAATGTAAACAAATTTCTAAATCATTCAAACTGAATTTAATCTTTTCATTTAAAAACTTTCACTGACCGTCTCAAAACATCCTAATGTGAACTTGAACAAATACGCCAGCATATTGCTCACTCAAGTAGTTTGTTTTTGAGGACCTGGACTTTTTTTGAGAGACTTGTTGGCTGAAGCTCCAACAGGAGTTTTTGAAGAACTTCAAATGTATATTTGAGACCATCCGGGTATGCAAGGTTTAAAGCATAGACAAGTCCCAGCATAAGGGCACATGCATGTGCTACACTCCTCAAGTTCTGAAGCACTGTCAGTCCTTCAACAATGATACCCACATCTTGGTAGGAGTCGCTGGCTTCAGCCCCTTCACCACATCTGATCACATATATTCCAAGAACTGTAGCACCAATAGACTGCTGAGCATCATCATTGTGAACATCCTCAAAAGGGGGGGGGGGGGGGGGAGGAGAGACAATGCAAAAACAAGTTGTTTGTGCTACAAACTAATTTGAAAGAATTAGTTACAGTAAATGCAGCATTCTGTGTATATAACTACCAACTTACCAAATATTCAGTAACAAGGGTTGTTGGGTCTTCACCAAGATAAACAGCCAGGGCTTTCAGAAGACACTCACGCTTGATATCAGAGGTTCCATTCTGGACAATATAGAAGATATATAAATGGTACTGCTCCATTTTGATTTGGGGAATTTAAAACACAGTTATAGTACCCACCTGATCCATAACTGATATGGTACTGATATTCTTTGCTGCCATGCCCCCTTTCCTTTTGAAGACTCTGATCAGCTGATTGGAGTACTGATCAAGCTGGTGCATAAACTTTGAAACCAAAGGGATGGTGGTAATCCTGGTGAATTCTGCACTCAACTACAACACAAAGTTCACATCAACTTACAGTACAGCCGCTGTACACTGCCATCTCAGTTAGCATTTCAGATCAAGTTAGCAAAACACTGTGAGCTTAAAGTGTATTTCATGTAGCCGGTATTTAAAAGCAACTTGCTCTACACTCCCAATATGTTGCCACAATTACAGTACTTACCTCTTGCTCATGAAACAGAGCTGGCCATCTACTTTTAAATTCCTCAACATATGCATATCTTCATATCTTCTCCTTCTATAAGCAAAGGTTCTTTCCATTTGAGTTTTGATCACATGCTGATTGTTTCTTTTAGTGACCTCTGACAAAAGTCTAATTCTTAGTTCTTCAAGACTGTCCTTATTTTCTCCAGCTGGATAATCAGGACAGTAGTTCACCTCTGCTCTTCTTGGTTTTTTCACTTGATTTGGACGTCCCTCGTCTTGTTTCCGCTTCATGGAATTGATGTCCAGTTCTGGGAATCCTATTTTCCTCAATTTCATGTGGTAATTCCCCATTTTATCTCTGAGACTTATCTTCCACCCACCATAGCCACTCTCAGAACCCCGTTCCTTGAGACATGGATGGTTTAGTATTAGAGCTGCAGCTACATCATCAAGATCCTGAAATGATGGATATGCTTTAAACTTCATTATCTCAGATGCCAATGTCTCTAAAATGCTGGACTTTAATTTTCTACTGGGATTCAGTAAAATGCCATCTCTTTGGAATTCAACATTTGCCTTTTGCAATGCCAGCTCTGCATCATAACTAAATTCTGGAATAGGAAAACTACGTGGCCATATGTTTGTTCTTAGGGACGATGTAGATGCCGGTGACGAGAGTACAGATGTTTCAGAACATGAGAGTTCAGAAGTTTCAGTGGATGAGAGAATATCCGTGTCGGCAGATGATGGAGCAGGTGTCTCATGTGGAGCAGGAGTGTAAGGGGTGAGGACGATGAAGTCAGCAGGTAACTTTACCACCTTTAATGTGGCTTTGTCATGCAGGTCAGCAGTTGAAATCAGGTTGACAAACTCATTGTCAAAATCCACATCTCTAACCTGAAGTCGAAACTCTCCCATGGGTCCAAACTTCCTCTCAATTTCAATCTTAAGTTCTTCCAGGGAGTCTGGTAATCCAGAAGGAAGAACAAGCTTTTCACAATCATTTTCTCCAAGGATTAAACGAAACTTTACAGGGTTGTCCATCATTCACAGCTACTACTGGAGATGGAAAAAAGAAATGGATCCCTTTAAGATTAAGACATTTTTGATTATCAGTATAAGCTTACTATTCAGCTTCACAATTATTCACTGTCTTACCTCACAATGAAAAAATCTTTTTAGGGTAACCATCCGGAGGTGTCCAACCTTATAATCAGCGAGAAGATGTGGGTCTTTCAGTTCACTGTGAGGGATCATCCAAATTTCTCTTGTAGGAATCAATTCAAATGCTTGAAAATGCTCATGATACCACAAAGTCAATTTTTTTTTTTACAATGAAAGCCAATTCATCTTTAATTATGCACATTTGTACAATCTGAACAAATTCTGGCATTCCACCAGCTGATCCATGCACAATTACCATTCCATTCCTGTATTTTATGCCATTAACAGCAACATTTTGGGTAATACTGACCATTGACACACCTGGATATTTCAGACTAAGGCTATGTGCTAGATCTTCCTTCATCACATCAACAGAAATTGTAGAGACATGTGTGACTTCAAGGCAAGACTTGTCAAAAAACTGCAGGTACATCTGGTGGCCAGCCATTAACTGATGTTTACTCGCTAAAGTTAATGTTATGTTCTTGAAACAATTTGTGTGTCGAACCACTTGTTTGAAATAACTGTGTTTAGCCTCAAATCTTATTGTCCATAGCAAAACCAGGGGCCCAAAAAGATGAATCATTTCCGGGTAGTGTTCCAAAAAATTATGTTGTGGAAGCAGCTGATTTTCTGGAAATAGATTAAGATAGGCTTGTCTGTGTTCTGAGATTTTGCACTGCAAGTTTGAAAGTATGGACTCATCCGTGTGAAAAGGAGACACAACCAGATCTACAATAGCTTTCAGGTCCAAAACAACCTGCCACACAGGCTCATATTCAGGAACCAGATGTCCAATCATTAAGGGTAGTAGCCTGATGAGACACCAGTTTTCATGTGAATTGCCACCAATTGTTTTTTTGCTGGCAAATGTTTTTGGAATCATATGAGGTCTGTTGGTCTTGTCGCTCCACTTGTACGGAAATGTACAAATGATGTCATTGAGTTGTTCAAGGCTTATTAATTTTTTTAAAATAAGCGGTCCAAAACAGTGTGCAAGTTCAACTGGCACTATGCCTTAAAAAAGGTCATGTGCCACATCAGGAGGTTAACCCGATGTCATGTTAAAGTTTTCAAGGCTTTCTGTGAAAACACATGTTTTTTTACTCCAAAGCAGCTCACCCCTTTTTCTTTAGCCATTTCAACATGTGCTTGGTGAGACTCTTTTGATCGGAGAGGAAATTCCCCTTCCTTTGTCTGAATTTCTGCACGTTGAGCTGTATAAAATCTGCAGAAATATTCACCAGAAAAGCTTTCTACAAAACCACCCAGAGAATGTGCAGCAAGATTATCAGCAACAATACACTGTACTGTTCCCTTAATAAATGTCCCCAACTTTTGCACAAACAGCCCATTTTTTTCTAAAATGGTAATATCTTGCAAAAGAGGTTGAAAGATTTTTTTTGTAGCCGTAAAACTTAACATCTTCTGTTTTACACAACAATGCCAGATAAATTGTGGACAGTGTTGACTGACAATTTGATGGTACATTACCCAAAATCCAATAGACTGCACATAATTTGTGCTTTTTCCATGAAGTTCCAAGAGGGTTGCATATTTCAAAATCATCTACATACAGTACAAGCAAATTGATATTCTAAACTGATCTGAAAAGAATTCATTAGTTTTAAAATGCTGACCATCTTGGTTTGATCTGTAGACACAGTCATTTCCCATTTCTTGATGTTGAGCATTATGACTTTCTACTAGTTTATCAAGCTAATCATTTTGACTGAGAAGCTGCTCCAAAGACTTCAACAAGGGAACATATTGATAGGTGCTCTTACCCTGGGTGTCAAGTATGTATTCCACAGGATCTACTATTGCAAAATTTTGTCTGTAATACTGTTTCCGTTTAAATCCAGATGTCAATGGACCACCACTTTCAACTGCCCTTAGCAAAGGGTTTGTGTCACATAATGTAGTGGTGAGCTCTCTAATAACAGTTTTATCAATTTGCAGGTTGTGGCATTTGAATGCGTCACTAATGACACTCTCTGAGATAGGCTGAGATGCAGAGCCCAGCAAGAAATGCAATTCATGTAACAGCTCATCCACAGCTGCACTTGGTACATGGTAATAATTTTCCAACCGCAACAAAATAGAAGCCAACTTCAACACAATAGTTGTTGCCAGATTCTCTGGCACTATTGCTGACACACCAGCACCAGAATCACCTTCAACATCATCTAATTCTTCTGTTGGGGATGAATTCACAGAATTTTTAAGCAATTCTTCTGACCTGTTTGTTTGTACGATGTCATCTCTAAAATCTGCCAAGGTGAAGTTGCTATCCTTTCTGTTTCTGTGAGTCTTGAAAGTGGCATACACATTTGTCTTAAATGCACACCTGTTAAATATACAACTAACTGATTCATGGTTCCTCAAATGGTTGTATAAATGACCATTTAATTCACTGAAAGAGGCAATTCCACCACACAAACAAACATGGCAGTTATACACAGCAAATTCATAAGGTTTTGAAACAATATGGTTACTGTGGGACCTACTCAAGTGAGATTTTAGACCATTCCACGTCTTGAATCGGCAAGGGCAATCTGTAAATGTGCATGGATAACTGAGGCTTCTGCCATAATGGCCATGGTCTAACCTGTAGTGTTTGAGCAGGAGGGACCTTGAGGATACTGATATAGAACAGTCTTTGCACTGCCACATCAAAGCCCTGAAGGAAATGAATAAAGGGGAAAAACATAGAATAAATATTATTGCAATAAAAACACAGAATAAATAGATGTCAATGATAAGAGCTTTACTGTACCCAAGTAAATTTTTATTATTTGACTAGGGTTGGGCCAATATTGGATTTCTCTTTATCAATCAGTTTCTTGATTATTCAACATATCTATTTAGGCAAAATACTACCACACTATATTTCTAGCCCATTTTCATTAAGTTCAACGAGTAAACACAAACACCTATTTTTATATGAAAAAAAGGAAATGTTGCACGTTAACACTATCAAAAATAATCAAAAACAGTAAAAAAAAAATAAATAAAAGTTATAACTCAGAAATAACTATTATTATGTTGTTTAAAAAGGGTGAATATACTGATAATGTTAGCGTATTAACGCGTTTAATTCCAATTTGGCCGGGAGAAAATTCATACCGCCGCCCTCACCTTGCTCTTTCTATCTCGCTCACTCTTCCTCTCGTGTGCGCATGCGTCCACACAAGGGTTTTTTTTATTTTCTTTTTTTTACCGCAAATCTCAAGGTAATTCATAACAGGATTATACCAATACTTTATACGATATACTGTAAGGAACGTATGTGATTTTAACACTAACATATGCATCACTTACTTCGAAGGATACCAGTTGCTTCAGGAACAGTCTGGTGCTTCCGTGGTTAACTAAAGAAAATAACACATTAAAGCACGTTTACAACCACACAGCTAAGCAAGTTTGAACAATGCTAACCGTCAAATGTTTAGCATAGTAAATTTAAGTTAAATCCAGAAATATAATTCTGAAGACGGGTTTACTAACTCAGATTAGACCACAACCCATTCACATATCAACTTTTAAAGGGAACATTATGATATATTTTATAGTGACATATGAATCTTACCTAATATTCTACTTCTCAGCACGAAGTCTTCCTCAAGTAGGCGCCGAAACCCGCACATGCGCAGTGCACAAAATAAGAAGAAGGGCCAAACAGCACGAAACAGAATCACATTAAGATAACATAAAACAGCTTAGTAGATTTGATGTGAAGAGTTCTTAAGTAGGGTTAACCTAACTCAATCACGTATTTTTATAAAACAGGTATTTATTGGATTATTTAAATGTTATCTGCCTTCTTCAAATGAACTGCAGCAAAAAAAACATTTTTGTGAGTGTATAGACTGAGGCCTCAGGCCTTAGTTCATTCTCTCAAGGATTAAGGATTCGGAACTCCTTTAGAGCTGCACAAAGTAGCAGATAAAATCAATTGAAACATTGTAATTAAACGATTTCATAGTCACAGTACTAAAATTACAGTAGAAATTTAGAATTTTTATTAAAATAAATCATATTAGGATTTAATTTAAGCAAAGTAAAGGTTGACACAGTGAGTTCCAGTGCCGGCTCAACATCCTGGAACCCGAACCTCATCACATCTCATCTTATCTTCTATACCTCTTTATGCTGTATTCAGGGTCGCAGGGAGCCTAGAGCCTATCCCAGAAGGCTTAGGGCATGAGGCAGGGTACACCCTGGATAGGGTGCCAATCCATTTCAGGGCACACACACATACACTCACACACTACGGGCAATTTGGGAACGTCAATTAGCCTAATCTACAGGTCGTTGGACTGTGGGAGGGAACTGCTGTACCCATAGGAAGCCCACCAGCTGCCTTATACGGCACTTTGTCAGGGTAAATCGTTCAGTGACAAGCCTTTAAATTTCCATGTAAAACAGGTACATGCTGATGACACATCTGCTTTCTGTGACCTGTGTTAAGTGTGTGTGTTGTGTGTGTGTGTGGTGTCACCTGATCCAGGTGTCAAAAAGGACTTACATATTCATGAAATGTCGTGGATTATTCAGTGAAGCAGAGGCTCTGCTAAAAAAAGATTAACTCTCAGTCACTTTATCCCAAATAAAAGGTCTTTCTGAGTGTTATAATATAGCTGTAACATAACAGATATACAAACAAAACAAACGTTGTGCACTGAATAGTAAAACTAAACCGGACGTGCGGTTTAATAAACCAAGAGGCGTTTTTCTTAGCCCCACCCCCATGAAAACTTTTTTTTATTGCAATTGTAGAGTTGCCCGAACAATGAAATTAGCCAGCAAGTCCATCAAGGTGCAAGAGAAAGTGACAAGTATCAGTACAAGAAATAGAAACAATATTAAAAAAAAGTATATGCACGTGGCGGTGGGTGGGGGTATATATATACAGGGGCATCATAAATACAATAAACAGTCGTTTTTAGAATAATTAAAACTATTGGTTAGAATGGTAATTGCACATCTGCTGATATAGTGCACATAGTAGCAGCAATGGAATAACGGCGTGGGAGGTCTACATACGTGCACACTCACACACATGCACGCACACACGCACGCACGCATGCATGCATCCATGCATGCATACACTCTCAAGGTCACCATCGTTCGTGGGGGAAGATTGATGGAGTGGTGTCAGTGTTCTCGTGCATTAAGAGATCTGACAGCCCACGGGTAGAAACTATTTTTTAGTCTGTTGGTTTTGCACCTGATGGATCTGAACCTTTTTCCAGAGGGCAGGATGTTAAATAGGTGATGGTTAGGATGGAGGTGGTCTTTTATAATCGCCCTGGCTCTGGAATGACATCGAGAGCTGGCAAAGGAGTCCAGGGAGGGGAGAGGAAAGCCAATCACCTTCTCTGCTGTTCTGGTGACTCTCTGGAGTCTCTTCTTGTCGGCTGCCATACACCCAGTGTACCACATGGGTATGGCGTGTACCAGCACACTCTGTGGCTCGATAGAGGGACAACAGCCTGTTCCATCTCAGGACCCTTAGAAAATGGAGACGCTGTTGGGCTTTCTTCACTAGGGCGGTTGTACTTGTGGTCCAAGACAGGCCCTCGGAGATGTGGGTCCCGAGGAATTTAAAGAAGGACACCCTCTCTACATGGGCACTGTTTATGTGATGGGTCAGCTTTTGTCTTTTTTGTCCATGATCACTTCCTTGGTTTTCCTGATGTTGAGGGTTAGATTGTTGTAATCACACCATTTTATCAGACACTGGACCTCATCTTTGTAGGCGGAGTCATCATCGTTAGTGAGGGGCCCCACCATAGTGGTGTCGTCTGCGAATGGTGTTACAGGGATGCATGGTAGTACAGTCATTAGTGTAGATGGTGTACTAAACGTCGCATTCAGAGAAATGCTCCCCCATGAGAGGTTGTGCGTGGACTACTGATCTTCTGCGGATTACAAAATTGACATTGTTACAGAGTTTTTATTCACTGGAATGGAAGAGACGGAAAATTTCCTTATCATAACATGTGTTGTATGGTTATGTTATCACTCTATACACAACCCATGTTTTTTATGCTATTTTACAAATGGAAAATACAAATGGAATAATTTTCTTTGGTTTATTTATTTACAGTTTTTATTAAATATAAAATTCAAATATTCTATAAAAATACCAAAGAAAATTATTGTGTATAGAGTGATTAAAATGGTAACATGGTTAACCGGTAACAATGTCAATTTTAGAATCTAGAATCCAGAAGATTTGAAATTTACACACATTTAAGAAGAGGCGCGACGCACTGCAACCCTTCAGAAAAGCCTCAGATCCAAGAGGGTCTAAGTGGGGAGGAGTGCATAAAGCGGTTTAGATGAATGTATAAGTGTGAACAGCTGAGACATGTTCACACCTGGGGAGGCCTCGAGGCAGACGAGCTGGTGTGAGGAACCGGCTAAGAACCCGTGCACACCGCACACCTCTGCCTAGTATCCTGCTCGCCAACGTCCAGTCACTGGAGAACAAACTAGATGACCTCAGGGCCAGGATAAAGTTCCAGAGAGACATTCGGGACTGCAACCTCCTCTGCTTCACCGAGACATGGCTGAACCCAGCGGTGCCAGACCACGCCATACAACCAGCCGAGTTCTTCTCGGTTCACCGCATGGACAGGACGAGGGACTCGGGGAAGTCAAGGGGAGGCGGCGTGTGCTTAATGGTGAACAACAGCTGGTGCAACAGCGCGAGCGTTGTTCCTCTTACACGCTCCTGCACACCAAACCTGGAACTACTGTCCATCATGTGTCGTCCATTTTATCTTCCACGGGAGTTCACATCGGTCATAATCAGCGCCGTTTACATACCTCCACAAGCAGACACAGACAAGGCCTTATGCGAGCTGCATGAGGCGCTCACACAGCACCAGACACAACACCGGGACGCAGCGCCGAACTTTTATCAGCACATCACCTGCCCCACCAGGGGCGAAAGGACACTGGACCACTGTTATACCATGGTCAAAGACGGTTACAAGGCACAATCTCGTCCAGCGTTTGGTAAATCCGACCACGCCGCCATCTTCCTCATGCCAAAATATAAACAAAGGCTGAAACAGGAAGTGCCGGCTCAGAGGGAGGTCGCGCACTGGACGGACCAATCGGTGGCCGCGTTACAGGACGCACTCGATGACGCAGACTGGGACATGTTCAGAAACAGCTCCGATGATGACGTCAGCGTGTTTACGGAAGCGGTTGTGGGATTTATTGAGAAGCTAGTGGACGATACGGTAGAGAAAAAGACTATCAGAACGTTTCCCAACCAGAAGCCGTGGGTGGATAAAACCATCTGCGACGCTCTGAGATCTCGCACCGCTGCCTACAACACGGGACTTGCGTCGGGGGACATGGAACCGTACAAGGCTGCGTCATACAACGTCCGGAAGGCGGTGAAAGAGGCGAAGCAGCGCTACGGGAGAAAACTAGAGTCACAGCTTCAACAGAGTGACTCTAGGAGCCTGTGGCAGGGACTAAGAACAATAACGGACTATAAAGCACCAGCATCCGGTATGACGAACGCGGACGCGACTCTGGCAGACGAGCTGAACACATTTTACGCTCGCTTCGATGCTGCAGCTAAAGACGCTAGCAATGTTAATGCTAACGGCGCTAATGCTAGCGGCGCTAATTCTAGCGGCGCTAACGGCTGCAGACAGGAAGACACAGCCAGCACTGGGAACGCGCTAATCATCTTCGAGCACGACGTGAGGAGAGCCTTCAGAGAGTGAACACCAGGAAAGCAGCAGGACCAGACGACATCTCAGGCCGTATCCTCAGAGCCTGCGCAGACCAGCTAGCACCTGTGTTCACTGAGATATTCAACATATCTTTATGTCAGTCGGTGATCCCCACATGCTTCAAAGAGTCCATCATTGTTCCTGTTCCAAAGAAACCACATCCTGCTTCCCTCAATGACTATCGCCCTGTAGCCCTCACCTCAGTAGTGATGAAGTGCTTTGAACGCCTGGTCAGAGACTTCATCATCTCTTCACTACCGGACACACTCGACCCACTACAGTTCGCTTATCGTCCGAACCGTTCCACAGACGATGCAATCTCATATCTCCTCCACACATCTCTCACCCACCTGGACACTAAGAGGGGAAATTATGTGAAAATGCTCTTCATCGACTACAGCTCTGCATTTAATACCATAATTCCCTCCACACTCACCACCAAGCTGGAGCACCTGGGACTTAGCTCACCCATGTGTCAGTGGATCTCCAACTTCCTAACTGGCAGACCACAGGCAGTAAAGATGGGCGGTCATGTCTCAGCCTCCCTCACACTCAGCACTGGAGCGACCCAGGGTTGTGTTCTGAGCCCCCTGCTGTACTCTTTATACACCTATGACTGCGTGGCCACTACCAACTCCACCGCCGTCATCAAGTTTGCTGACGACACTGTCGTGGTGGGCCTGATCACGAACAACGATGAGTCGGCCTACCTGGAGGAGATTGGGAATCTGGAGAACTGGTGCCAGAGGAACAATCTCCTCCTGAACGTCAGTAAGACAAAGGAGCTGATAGTGGACTTTTGTACAAAGCAGGAGAGGAACTACCAGACCCCCGTCATCAACAAGAGCCCAGTGGAGAGAGTGAACAGCTTCAGATACCTCGGTGTTCACATCACGCAGGACCTGTCATGGTCCTGTCACATCAACACCGTGGTGAAAAAGGCCCGGCAGCGTCTGTACCACCTCAGACGTTTGAGAGACTTCAGACTGCCCTCCAAGGTGCTCAGGAATTTCTACTCCTGCACCATAGAGAGCATCCTGTCGGGAAACATCTCGACCTGGTTTGGAAACAGCACCATGCAGGACAGACGAGCTCTACAGAGGGTGGTGCGTTCAGCTGAGCGCATCATCCGCACCAAGCTCCCTGACCTGCACTCAATCTACACCAAGCGGTGCTGGACCAAGGCCAGGAAGATCGTGAAGGACCTCAGCCATCCCAACAATGGACTGTTCTCTCTGTTGCGGTCAGGAAAGCGCTTCCGCTCCCTGAAGGCCAACACAGAGAGACTGAGGAGGAGCTTCTTCCCGCAGGCAATAAGGTCTCTCAACCATACCACATTCACACCACAAACACAGAACTAATACAACCTGTTAACGTCAACGGACACTATGGACACTTTCATGCACATCTACCCTGACATTGGAACTCATATTTATGTTTATGTTTACATTCTGGACCCCTGCACAAGTCACTTTAATAAGGCACCTTAACACATGTTTCCATGCAAATTACTTGCACACCATACATCCTCCACCAAATTTCAATTTTAAAAGAAAATCTCTATTGTACAGTATATCTCTATTTTTATTTCCATTTTATGTACAGTATACTTTTATTTTTTATTTCTATTTTTATTCTAGTTAAGTAAAAATTTTCCTATTTCTTTATTCATATTTATTCCTTACTGTAAGATTTAATTCTCTTTTTAAGGTCACTGGCGGTCGTGTAAGCATTTCACTGCATATCGTACTGTGTATGACTGTGTATGTGACGAATAAAAAATTTGAATTTGAATTTGAATTATTTGCAATTGAAAGATGTCTGACATTGTAAAGCACAGTAACACTAAAACAACAACAACCTAGAATAAAAAGGATTCTGCTTATACTGCGTAAATATTATTTAGTACAACAAAATTCCTGAAAAAAACTCATACAGTATGAGACTTTTAAAACAAATGTAAGACAATTTACACTTTAAAATCTGCTGGGTTAAAAAAAAAAAAACCCAACCGTAACCCAGCCGCTGCGTCACTATTCAACTGAACACGAGTTGCATTGTTTTGACCCAAGTGCTGGGTTTTACCATTTAACTCTACCTGGGTTAAATGTTAAAGTGCTGGGTTATTTTATTTGCTCAAGTACTTTTGACACATTCCATTTGATTTAGTAAATAAAAACATTTTGATTTCAAAAAATCCCAAAAATGTACAGAACGTCACATAATGTAAATATATTGTCACACAATAAGAATGCAAATAACTAAATTTTGACAAAAATGTCAGACGGAATCATATAATCCCAAGGTTACAATTCGTGAAATATAAAGCAAATGTATCACAAACACTCTCTGTAAAACAATAAAACCAAGAGGCCCCTGTTAATCTGTTATTTAGAAGTTTACAATAAAAGTCTTATAATGCCCACATGACATCAAACATTTCCCATCTTCATGTTTTAACTATTTATTTTAAATATTTAAACTATTAAACTATTTATTTTAACTATTTAAACTATTACTATTTCATTTACTTCAAAATAACATTAACAACAAGAAGAATTCATTCATTCATTCATTCATTCATTTTCTATGCCGCTTAATCCTGTGTTCAGGGTCGCGGGGACCTGGAGCCTATCCCAGGAGACTTCGGGCACTAGGCGGGGTACACCCTGGACAGGGTGCCAATCCATCGCAGGGCACACACACACACACATACACACACTCACACACCCAATCACACACTACGGGCAATTATTTGGGAACGCCAATTAGCCTCACCTGCATATCTTTGGACTGTGGGAGGAAACCGGAGTACCCGGAGGAAACCCACCAAGCACGGGGAGAACATGCAAACTCCATGCACACAGAGACGGGAATCGAGCCTGGCCGGGGAATCGAACCCAGACCCTGGAGGTGCAAGGCGACAGTGCTAACCACTACACCACCACGCCACCACAAGAAGAATAAAATGTTAAAAAATATTATTGATTAAATGTGAGCTGAAAAAATTGTTGTCCTCAAAAATTTAACAGATGAGGACCCATGTGCATTAATCTGATATACAGTACCAAGTATGCTTGGTGGGTTTCATCTGGGTACTCCGGTTTCCTCCCACAATCCAAAGACATGTAGGTTAGGCTAATTGACATTCCAAATTGCCCGTAGTGTGTGAATGAGTATGTGTGTGTGCCCTGCGATGGATTGGCACCCTGTCCAGGGTGTACCCCGCCTTGTGCCCTAAGTTTCCTGGGATAGGCTCCAGGCCCCCGCGACCCTGTATATAAGGATAAAGCGGTACAGAAAATTAATGAATGAATAATTTTCATATTAGCCACAGATTCCGTGCTTCAATTTTCTTTTTGCAAATAATCACCTGCGTTTTCTGCCGCTGCAATATTGAGTCATTATGTGGACAGTTCTGAATAAGCCTTGTGATTGAGCAGTGATGATCATTATACTGTCCTACTCCGTCTTCTAAACTGTCCAACAGCAGGCTGTTTACAAACCAGTTACTACACACCAGTTACTACCATTCAGGGGGAATGAAGCGAAAAGTTACACTGAGAATCTCCTAGGTGTATGTGCGCGCGCGGAGAGTATGTATGTGTGTGTGAGTGCACATTTCATATGTAGTTGTGTGAGCAGTTAGTAGTATATATGTGTGTGTGAGTGTTTCATACGTGTGTGCATGAGTGAAGTTTGATTTAAGCCCTATACGGCGTCTCATAGTATTAGGAATTTTCGTTGACTACCATCTGTATTGAGATGGTGGATTATTGCCATAATCACTGAAATTAAAATTAAAAAGGCTTGAAATATTTCAATTTACATGTAGTTTTACTTCCTAAAGTAAATCACAAAAGACAATTAAGTGTTTTTATTCAATTGTACATACACAGTACTGTGCAAAAGTCTTAGGCACTACATTATATGCTGTACCAATTTTGTTATATACTGTATGTTTATCATGTCTGCATAATTATGTACAAAATCATTCAGTATTTCCATATATAATTTAAACATTTATAAATAAATAACACAAGTTATAAGTAACATTACTATAAGTAAAATAGTTGTTAGGTTTTACTGAGCTTGCTGGAGAATATGAGTTATTCTAGTAACTTTTAAGATGACAGTAGGAGGAAACCTTGAGAGGAACCAGACTAGACAGGGAACCCATCCTCATTTGGGTGACAATGCAGGGATTGATCTGCTGTCATACCGTGCGGTTGGCTGAGATTTCAGAATAATGGGAAAGGTGTTTAAATTAATAAGTCCAATTTGTTGCTGGGGGCTCAGGTACAAACTTTTTGTGAGAATTTTAGGCCTATTGTGAGCAACTGCAATCATAAGCCGTAGAAGGAAAACTGCCTATTAATATTATCTACACAAGCTTCAATTGAAAGACTGGTCTTAATAATTATGCCGAGATCTTTTACATAGTGCATAATGAAACAGAAAGGCCATTTTGTGAAACTAAAATGAAATAGTGACGGCCAATATTTTTTGCACTTTTTGAATTGGCAAATTTATGCCACAAAGAAATATATAATAATATATCTCAAATTTTAAATTCCATTTTTTTTTTTTTACTTTAATTGGTGCTTTGGGTCATATGCTGGTAGGTGAAATTTTTGGGTAGGTGCTGGTAGGTGAAATTCATTCAAAAATGAACATCAAATAAATTTTTGGGTATGTACTGTAACAGAGTTTTTGTGCTGTAGCCTTACATGATTCCCTTTATTTTGAAAAGTTCGACCACAACACATCAAACCGTTTTGGTGTGATCTTAGTGAGAGACATGAGTTTGTTTTTCTTTTTTTTCCCTTTTAGTCCAGACATGTAAAGAATATAAATGATTGTTGTCACTGGCAGGGAACGACCAGTAGTTGCTAGATATTCCAACATGGTAGCCTCCTACAGTAGCTTCAATTTCTCCTTGTTCTTTGATAAGTTTTGGAGCGACATAGTTTTCTTAGTAAACTTTCTGTTGTTCCTCATTTTCTCTATTTCTAAACTATTATACTCATTCATAACTATCGACTATAAAGTCAAGAAATATATATTTTTAACATTTCAGTGATTTCCTTTCCGCATCAATCATGATTCAGAAATTTGGGGAAACACTGAGATTTGAGGAGATAGAAAAACATTGAGTGTATATTTTTGAAAGAGCTATTTAATTTCTGTTTTCCCACAGTCCAACCAAACTCTACATGTGTGTGTCTACATTTACAAATATCAAAATAAAAATTCTCATATTTGTTTCTGATCATTACCAATCTGCCTTGCACAATTTCTTCCATTACATATGAATTAAACAGAAAGGTTTTGGAGAACAGGACAGCAACTCTTCCACTGGATTTAGTTGCTAAATGAAGGTTCTATTTAGCAGATTTCTTGATTTAACATTTGAAAAGTCTAACAGTAATCAGGCCTGGGTGTGGCAATCTTCGAATTGCATTTTAATATCATAATAAAAAATGATATTTGAATAACATTTTCTTCATTGTGTTGTTTGATGTGAAAATTACCTAATGCTGTTGACCTGCATCTGTTTTAAGCACTACACTGTTGCCATACAGTTGAACAATTAGATAATTGCATAAATCTACTGCGGTACCAATGTTTCTATCACAGTGACCAATGAGTACACTGTGTGTTACGTAGTTATAGAGTGGAAAAAAGAAACCCACTGATTTTATGTCTTTGTTCTCAAAAAATAGAGTGCTTCCCTTATATTTGATCTACCGGCCTGCCAACACCATCCCATATGCAACAATGGAGGCTGATTTAAAGGGGTTGTACTTGAAATACTGCACAATGGATAGCACGGGGAGACTGATGGTTCAAACCACAACTGAAGTGGAACAAAAATGTTGTACATTTCAGCACTGGATCTATCAGTGGACAAATGGCAATCTACTGGTCACCCAGCTAGAAGGTTAAGTATATTTTATGATTCACTATTTCATGGAGATGAGGATCTACCTCACCGCAGATAATATTTTCAACCATATAGATACCACGCCTTAATATTCCTGTGTATATATTTTTTGGCTAAATTCAGTTGTAGATCTGTGTTCAATTCAATGTTGAAAAATGTTTTACCACTGCAAAATTTTAGAGGTGTCAAGTAACGAAGTACAAATACTTCGTTACCTTACTTAAGTAGAAATTTTGGGTATCTATACTTTACTGGAGTAATTATTTTTCAGCCGACTTTTTACTTCTACTCCTTACATTTTTAAGCAATTATCTGTACTTTCTACTCCTTACATTTTAAAAATAGCCTCGTTACTCTATTTTTATGATCAGAACGTGCAACCCCATCCCCCCCCCCCCCCCCCGGTCGCATAATAAGAACGCGCACAACGCCCGCCCCCTCATCGCATGGTCAGAAAGCGGAACCTTAATGCTTTTGTTGCCCCTCACGGTACTTTTACTTTTATACTTTAAGTAGTTTTGAAACCAGTACTTTTAAACTTTTACTTAAGTAAAAAGCGTGGGTTGATACTTCAACTTAGAAGTATTTTTGAACCCTAGTATCTATACTTCTACTCAAGTAATGAATGTGAATACTTTTGACACCACTGATATATAAAGATAAAATATCCCTTTAATCGCCCCGTAGTTGGGAAGTTTCTTTGTTACAGCAGCAAAGAAAAATGTGCAAGTAGAAAGTAGGGACAGTACAGTGTATAATGTACAAAAGAAAAACAATACACTTTGAAACAAATTGCACTAGGTCCAACAGATTGCACAAGGGTAATATTGCACAGTTTAAAATTGTGTTATTACACAGCTTCAATTGCACACAAATGTATATATATTTGTTTCAGGTGTGGACACAAAGATCACAAATGTTAAGATTGCCACCAAGTCCAAAGGGTTTGTCAATATATTGTACTATATTATCATATTTTTTGGCATGTTCAGGATGTATTATGACTTTCATATAATTATTCATCTACAGCTATCAGAGTCTCACAGACGAAAGCTCTCCAAAGATATTGGAACAATTTGTCATCCAACATCAGTGCAACTATTACTGTGAGCTGCTGGGCCTGAGGGCTTTGATGACTATGGATTCTTTTCAGCAGTCAAAGTTAAAGACATCCAGGAGTCCTTTGATGGCCCGTAAAGTGGGTCTTGCTGATTCATCCAGCCCACAGCTTCTGAAGAAAGGCTCAAGTAGCCCTCAAACAGGCAAGAAGGTCAATTCTAGTCCTAAGGTAGCCAAAAAGACTGTCGAAGATGGGAAGAACAACCCTGCTACCAAACATAGAACAATGGAGATTCCCAAATCAGTCTGAAATGAGGTAAATATTTTTTACTGGGAAAAAAATGAAGAAGCCATCAGAGTATTCTCTTTCACTTAAAAAAAAAAAAAATCTTTTCTTAGTCCTTTTGCTCGAAATTAGAATTTGGGTGGCCAAAATCGACCTTTTCTGTGTTTATCTGTAGCTGGGTAGCAAAAGAAATATTCATCAAAGTTGTTCATCTGTAAAGCAAGCCTGCATAATTCCACTGACAGTTTCATCAATCACCAATTTTGTTTTTAATGTGTTTTTACAATTAAATTTTGTTGTGGTAAATGTGTGTTAATTTTAAAGTTCCTTTAATTTCAATTAATTTCAATAATGAAAACAAATATCAAAATAAACAATAATATAGCAAGTATGGTAAGTTATGTCCTACAAACAAAAAAGTGGTGAACAGAAACATCATACAAAATGTAATGTAGTGTTGTGTAAAATAGGACACTACATTATGTTTTGTCAATCAGGTGTAGTGGTTCAGAGGGCATCTGTCAATCTTTTATAACTCAGTTAAGTCAGAACTAGAGGCAGCACACACTCACTAAACATTTTATTAGGAATGCCTGTACATCTACCAATTTCCGGAATTATCTAATCAGCCAATCAAATGGAACGATGCAATGCCTTTAATCTTGCCATGTAGGCCATAAGCCTTGGATAATGTTCACATCAAACATTGATGATAAAAGAATGTGTTCTGAGTGATTTTGACCAGTCATGATTGTTGGTGCCAGATTAAACTAGGATCAATTTAATGTATAAAAGCATAAGCAAAGAAGCAAAAAAAAAAAAAAAAGTTGAGAGATTAAATCATAATTGTAAACCTAAAGCTTTGAATATAAAAATAATTCTGTAAATGAAAAACAGAAATTTTAAACTTAGAAACTACAACCTGCAACCAAACAGCAGATTTGTATGATGTTTTTGATTGGTAATTAACAAAATTTATTTTTTCTAAAATCCCTCCTTCAGCCCTTAGTTTATGTTAACAGTATAGTCGATACTGAAGCTGAGCTGTTTTTAAGTATTAATGCTCATTGCCCACTGAGTAAATGATTGACATCTGGCTCAAATGTCTAGTATATGCTTTACCACTGCATGTGTTAGTTATAGGCTTATCATTTTTCCATCAGCATATGGTAAACTTACCCAAACTAATGAGTAAAAGAAAAGCAGAAACATAAACATCAATCAGCAATAAAAAGCATAAGACAAATCAGCAGTTTGGTTGCAATCTGTAGTTTTTAATTTCAGTTTTTCATTTACTGGATTATTATTATGTTTACAGGTTTGGACTTAGGACTATCATTTGGATAAATATAGCACATACATCTCTCTATATACACACACAACACATACAACACTTTATATAGATTATTGAGAATGTGTTGAAACACATTAATATGTTAATAACTTTGATAACCGTTCTGTGCAATTGTGGCGAGTGGAAAGTTTTTTCGGATTGCACAGCAAATTCAACATTTGGGTGGATGGGCTTCAACAAAAAAAGAGGCTGCAGAACTGCTGTATGTCCCTACCCAGTATTTGTGAGTGTATAACGCTGTTTGAAAGACTTTTCCCCATTTCATCATTCATGATCATTTTCTGATATTATTAAATAATGAATATGGACACCCAGAACCAGTCAAAAGTTTGGACACTGCTTTCCTTTAGTTTCCTTAGGTTTTTCTTTACAGTTAATCCTTGAATTATGAGCATAATTCATTCCGGAACTCAGACGAGTCATTCCACAACCCAAAAATATTAATTAATTAATTCATTCATTTTCTATACCACTTAATCCTGTGTTCAGGGTCGCGGGGGGCCTGGAGCCTATCCCAGGAGACTTCGGGCACTAGGCGGGGTACACCCTGGACAGGGTGCCAATCCATCGCAGGGCACACACACATACACACACTCACACACCCAATCACACACTACGGGCAATTTAGGAACGCCAGTTAGCCTAACCTGCATATCTTTGGACTGTGGGAGGAAACCGGAGTACCCGGAGGAAACCCACCAAGCACGGGGAGAACATGCAAACTCCATGCACACAGAGACGGGAATCGAGCCTGGCCGGGGAATCGAACCCAGACCCTGGAAGTGCAAGGCAACAGTGCTAACCACTACACCACCATGCCGCCAAAAATATTAATATTAAAATAATTAATACAAAATATAACGTAAAAATAAAACAAATTAACTTGCATTTTTATCTTTGAAAAACCTTTATTGACAACAACAGAAAAGCATGAAATAGCTATGGCAAAAACTAATGACACATGCTCTCTCCGCTCCTTTTGAACATGACAATCCTAGTGGATAGGTAGGTTTATTGTTCACCTATCCACTAGATGGCAGTAGTGATGGTAATGGTAAGGATTGGCATGTTCAAAAAGAGCGGATAACAAGCAGCTGAATGCAGGAAGCAGAGAGCATGTGTGTCATTAGTTTTTGACACAATCACTGCAATAGAAACCTAGGTGCAGTGATTGAGACCAGAGAGAGAGGAGAGGAGGAAGGTGGGGAAAGGGAGCTGCTGTGTACGGAACACACCCGCGCGGGCATACATACCCACCCCGTCTGAGCACACAGACATACAAACACAAAATAAATGATGCTTTAGAGAAAAACTATTGGCTCAGTTATGATCACGTTACGTTCTGTGTCGAAACAAGAAGTGCATGCGTGCCACATGATACTCGATGATATTTGGTACTCGTAAACTAAGAATCACTCGTTTATCAAAATTTATTATAATTATTTTGCTTCTCTTGCGGAATGCGCGCAAACCGGGTTACTCGCAATCCGAGGTTTCACTGTTTTTCTTTTAATTTTCTCATAGTACTGAAAATATCCAAACTATGAAACAACACATACAATATGGAATTATATAATGAACAAGAAATTTTAAACAACCCAGAATGTGTGTTATATTTTAGATTGTCCAAAGTATCAACATTAGCTTTGACAACAGCTTGGCACACTCATGGCATTCCCTCATAAAATTCACAAGTTACCCACCTGGAATTATTTGAGTCATAGACATTCTCTCACATTTCATACACATTTCCAAAATTTTGTTTTGCTCCTGTAAAGCTGGTTTGTGACAATGACCATTGTCGTTGAGTTTAGTTGAATTAAATGGATTTCAGTTCACAGTTGTGCCTTGTCAAGAGTGAATTTGTAATATGTATTGCCTTTTGTTTACTACATAATTGTTTACAAAAATTTTTTTAATACATAATCTTATGTGTGTTCTTTCATAATTTGGATGTCTTCAGTATTTATGTGCAATGTTTAAAATAATAATAATAATAAAAAAAAAGAAGAAAAACAATGGTAGTGTGTGTGTGTATATGTGGGTGTGTGTGAGTATTGATATATTGTTATGAATATGACGGCGCCCACAATTGCAGGTAAGGTCTCAGAGGTTTACTTAGATGGTAAACACTGGCAATAAAAAGCAAACAGGTAATCATAAACTGAGGTCAGTAAACAGGCAAGGGTCAGTCGATCTACTAACAACATGAACTAGGGCAAATCCAAACTCAAAATCAGAAATCAAATCACGGTCATACACAGAAAACACAGTCAATGCTGCAGGTCCATTTATATCTGCTGCTCATACAGGTATGCCTGATTAGTACTCAGGGGAACCGGAGCATGTATGCTGGGTGTTGTAGTTTGTTTCCCTTGCTGCCTGTGGCTTGAAATACACAGTATATATCAGTATCACACAAAAGTGAGTACACCGCTCACATTTCAGGAATCACTTTATTATATGTTCTCGTGGGACAATGCTATAGAAATGAAAATTTAATATACTTTAGACTAGTCAATGTGCAGCTTGTATAGCAGTACAGATTTACTGTCCTCTAACAACACCTCAACATGCAGACTTTATTTTAATAACTGGAAATGAAAATTAATACACCCTAAGAGAACATGTCAAAACTGTGTCCAATGTGTCAATATTTTATGTGAGCACCATTGTTGTTCAGCACTCTCCTGGGCATGGAATTCACCAGAGTTGCACATGTTGTTGCTGCGCTCCTCTTTCACGCCACCATAATGATATCATGGAGCTGTTGGATGTTAGACACATACAGTAGCACTTTGCCACCCTCTGCTTGAGAATGCTCCACAGGTGCTCAGTAGGGTTCAAGTCTGGAGACCTACTTGGCCAGTTAATGACCTTCAGCTTCCTCAGCAAGGCAATTGTCATCTTGGTGGTGTGTTTGGGGTTGTTTTCATGTTAGAAAACTGCTGTTTTTTAAGGGAGGGCATCATGTTCTGCTTTAGAATGTCACAGTTCATGCTGAAATCAATGTTTCCTTCATTGAACCGCAGCCCCCAGTACCAGCAGCACTCATGCAGCCCCAGACCATCATGCTACCACCACCATGCCTAACTGTAGCCATGCTACAGTTGTAGTACATGCTACTCTACCACCACCATGCCTAACCACTGCCTAATTGTACTCCATCTGACCCAATCAAGTTTATCTTAAGTAATTAATTTAATTAAGTTAAGCCTTTATTTGTCACGTATACATTACAGCCACGTTACTGGGGTCAGAGCCATGATACAGCACCCCTGGAGCAGATAGGGTTAAGAGCCTTGCTCAAGGGCCCAACAGTGGCAACCTGGTGGAGCTGGGGATCGAACCGCCGATTGTCCGATCAGTAACTCAGTGCCTTAGCCCTCTGAGCCACCTCTTCCCACATGCTCTTGGACAGATTGTCCAACAAACTGTTTGTGGACTTTTTTGTCAGAAGCTTCCTTCTGGGATGATGGCCATGCAAACCAACTTGTTGCAGTGTGCGGCATATGGTCTGAGCACCGACAAGCTGACCTTTCTTCAAAACATGATCATAACCTGGACTATAAACATTTTTTATAAAAATCATTGCTTCTTGCACTTGTCGCGTTTCCTAAAATAAATAAAAAAATCCCACCACTATTCACTGTTACCTCACTCAAAGTACATTAACTATGATTACTTGCATAATTATCTATTAATGGAAATTTGTGTTACAAACACATAACAACTGTCAAAAGTAACATAACAGGTGGGCGGAAGTTCGCTGTCACTGTAGTCCACCTAGTCCACTTATTGTACCTTTGTGTGCATAGGCCTTGTAACAAATTTCTGCATTTCTATGGCTCTGTACATGTACTCTGCACAATGACAATACAGTTGAATCTAATCTAATTTTGCATATTACAGTTATCTTAAGATTTATCTTAAAATTTTGACTTGAAAAATGAGCGAGTATTGATATTGGTATATCAATTGTCTTCCATTCTTGGTCTCAGTTCGCGTGCGTCACTCGTATAGTCAACATCTGTGCGTGTGCACCACATGTGTGCGTCTAAAGCATCTTTTATTTTGTGTTTGTATGTGTGTGTGAAAGTCATCCTTTCACATGCCGTGTACTGTTTATTATAACACGTGTGTGCATGTACATACAGTAAAGCAAGAGCAAGAGTCATTAGAGAGGTTAAAAATCTATTTTCTCTCTCTGTCAGACTGTACTGATTCCGTTAGTGTGTGTGCGCACGCAACTACCTGTATCATTAGAAAGTGTGTCTCCATTCTCTTCCTCTCACCTTCACACACACACACACACACACACACACACACACACACACACACACACACACACACACACACACACACACACACAAACTCTAATGGAAACACTGCTTTGACACGATTCCTTTCAAAGGTAAAGTGCAGGTTAATTGGTTTTATTTTTACTTTCACCTCAACTCAACTTTCAACTTGTCATTGTTATAAATAACAGAGTATAAATAACAATGAGATATCGTTAGATCATCATCTTCCCAGCATGTGATGTAATAAAGTGCATCTATTGTGTGAGTGCCGTACGCAATGTAGGAATAGGTGGGGTAAAAGGCAGAGAGGGAGGTAACTACTCATTCAACAGTCTTACAAGTGTGGTTCTGGTGTGTATGGACATATACCTTCTGCCTGCGGGTAGTAACTAGAACAGGTGATGTGAAGGGTGATTCTGATCACGTAGAATGCTGTGCACTCTTCGAAAGGCAGCGTGTGATGTAAATGGTGCTAACCTCCGGGAGAGTAGTCTCGGTCATTTTCCCCACTGCTTTAATCACCTGCTGCAGTGCCTGCTGTTCCGCCTTAAAACCACACCAATTCAATTCAATTTTATTTGTATAGCGCTTATAACAAAGCAACATTACACAATCAAAAGAATTATTTAGGTTTGTTTGGAATGTGTATGAATCAAATGGTCAGATAGTCTCTGGTGAGCAAGCCGAGGATGACAGTGGCAAGGAAAAACTCCCTCAGATGGCAATAGGAAGAAACCTTGAGAGGAACCAGACTCAACAGGGCACCCATCCTCATTTGGGTGAAACAGAGAGAAGGAATTGATCTGCATTCATACTGTGTGTTAGGTGGCATCCAGTTCAGCTATAACAGTTGATGTTAATTGATCTTAATATGGAGTCCAGGTAAACTCAGGAAATTCCAGTTCTGAACTATCGAGCAACTGCAGCCACGTCCAGTACTCAGAGAAACAGCTGTCAACATCAGTCGAGGCTAGAACCATCATCATGGTAGAGTGGAACCGTCCCCAGACATCGGACTCATCCCAAAGAGACACACGGGGCATCCATGTGACGAGATCTCCAAGCAGAAGCTCAGGAACCACATGTGTACTGTAGCTCGACAGAGAGAAGTAAAGAGATAGGGGAGAGAGCACAGGAGAGGGGAAAGAAAAAGAGGAGAGATAACAGTTACAGTAGGTATGGTCACAGTCACATAATGTATAATGTGAATGTATATTTAGTGTAGAGTGCAACCAGAGACTCCGGCAGGACAAACTATAGCAGCATAACTAAAAGGGAGAGCCAGAAGAAAACACAGACATGAGGGGTCCCTGAAATGTAAAGCCCCCAGATCTGGGGGTCCCCAGCCGTAATTTTCATAATACGCGTTACTGACAAGCAGCCTGTTTCCTTTGATCGAAGTAGGCGTGGCGGATCGTAAGACACTAGCAGTTCAGTCAGATACTGCGGCCAAAATTCCATATGTCAGCACACTTTACAGCAGTGATTCCGTTAGTGTGTGCTCGCGCTCAAGTCTCATTAGAGTGGTTTCTTGTTAAGTTGTCCAATAAAGCAGTGTTTCTGTTAGGGTTTGTGTGTGTGAAAGTATATACTTATTCAAACTTATTGATCATATCATCAAAAAGTTTATGTATTTCATTAATTAAATAAAAAAATGAAATCCATATATTATATAGATTCATTACACACAAACCGATATATTTCTTTTCATTTTAATTACGGCTTACAGCTAATGAAAACCCAAAATTTTAACATTGTGAAAAAATGTCACACCCTAATCAGCTCATTAACTCAATACATATGCAAAGGTTTCCTGAGCCTTTGAAATGCTTTCTCAGTCTGGTTCAGTAAGCTACACTGTCATGGAGAAGACTGCTAACTTGTCAGTTGTCCAGAAGATGATTATTGACACTCTGCACATGGAGGGTAAGACTCAACAGGTTGAATAGGAGGAAAACATTCATTTTCCAGCAGGACAAGAGCAACTACCCACACTGCCAAAAGTACTACTATTAAAGACCATGTTATCCCTGTGCTAGATTGGCCAGCAAGCTCGTCCGGCCTAAACACCCTAGAGAATCTATGGTATTGCGAAGTGGAAGATGCGAGATACCAGACCCAGCGCCGAAGAGCTGAGGGCCGCTATCAAGACAAGCTCGGCATCCATAACACCTCAGCAGGACCACAAACTGATCGCCGGTTATACCGTGATGCACGATACCGATTGCTTTGCTGCAGTAATTCATACAAAGGGTTCCCTTTGCCGTTGTGTCCTATGCATGTTTATATTTTTCAGTAATCCGACATTTCTGTGTTAAAAATAATGTATTGTTTTTTTTTATTTTTTATAGGAATATTACGTAGGTTTGGTAGTGGTTTAGTTTTCTTTCTGACTTTTGAAAGCGTTCTAAAAACAATTAACCACAATTTGTAAAACCACAATTTTATATCTATCTATCTATCTATCTATGAATTTTTTTTGCATAAGTTAACTTTTACACATAAAACAAATTTTATTCATAACACATAGGTAAAACTAACGGAGGAAAGGATGGTCCAAATTATTTGTCGTTTACTTCTTGTTTTAAATGAAAGTTTTTACATTTGACTAAAGGATAAATTATTTGGACTTTCCTTTTCTACACTGTCTTAGTTTTATGTTATGTAAGCTTTTTGAGCCATTTGCAGTGAACATTTTTCTTTGCATCAACATTGGATATCATTATTGCTTAGTTTCACGTAAAAAGTTTTTTCCCTGAAAGATTCCATGAGAGATTCCTCTGATGTCTACTAAATGATTTTTGCTAAGTTAAACTGGAGAACTTTGTATAGCTACTGGGCCAGAACAGCTTGTTTCCACACAGATTATGCTGATTTATCAATTGTACACAAATCATTGCTTATGTTTGCTGAATTTCTCATGCTTTAAACAAATATTTGTTTTTACTCATTCCACTGCAACTTTGATGAATTATGCCTAATGTTTTCTTCTATTACTGATACATTTTTGAAATTTGAGTTTACTCACTCACTCATCGTCTATACCGCTTTATCCGGTATTCAGGCTCCTGGAGCCTATCCCACGAGGCAGGGTACACCCTGTACAGGGCCAGTCCATCACAGGGCACACACATACACACACTACGGGCAATTTGGGAACGGCAATTAGCCTAACTTGCCTGTCTTTGGACTGTAGGAGGAAACCCACCAAGCACAGGGAAAACATGCAAACTCCACGCACACAGAGACGGGAATCGAGCCTGGATGTGCATGGTGACACTGCTAACCACTACACCACCGTGCCGCCCACTATACAGTTTAGTAATAGGCAAAATAATGACCACAGTAGTTATGGATTAATCAATACAGATTATCACATTTTTCAAATTCAAGTCAACAATTGTTTTGATCAACAGTAATATGAAGTGCATTTTAAAAACACATTACATAAATGTAAATCGAAAAACTGGACATTTTATACACAGTGGAACCTCGGATTACAAGTAACATGGTTTGCGAGTGTTGCAAGACGAGCAAAGATTTTTAATAAATTTTGACTTGAAAAACGAGCATTGTCTTGGTTTACAAGTACCGAGTATCATGTATCACGCATGCGCTTCTTGTTTTGATGCCAAACTTCACATGATCACAACTGAGCCCAACAGGTTTTCTCTCTCTTGTGCTGCAGAATTGTAGGTAATCGTCTCCCCTGCTGGGTCTTAGTGCTCGTCTCTCACTGGTATAATCAACATCCATGCACGAGTGTACTGTTTACTATAGCACTGTAACCACGTGTGTGTGTTTGTGTAAAACATATTTTATTTTTATTTATTGTGTTTGTAAGCGTGTGTGTACAGCGCACGTGTATTCTTTTTATAACACACGTGTGTATACACGTATAAAGCAAAAGAAAGTCTCAGAGGGTAAAGATCCATTTTTCTCTCCCTCTCTGTATCAGCCAGGCAGAGAGTCTGCGTCAGTATGTCAACCAATCGAGTTCATTTACAGCTTTTTAAAAAATATTGTTAATAAAATACATAAATGTGGAATATTCTCAGCAAGAATATCCACTATCCTTATGTTATTAAATTAATAAATATAAAAGGGTTGTTAAACATCAGAATTGTTTATAAATACAAACATTTATGACACATGAATGAATTATGATAACACATTAATGATTTTTTTTTAAAAATTTAAGATTTTTTCACAGTTATTTCTGATAGAGGAGAAAGCAGGCATTTATACATCTCTCTGTGGTAAAGCATTAATTCTCCCTCCCAATATAATAATTGCAGGCGAAAAAGCAGTCTGGGTCTTATGTTCCATCATAAAATCCTCAGAGGCAACCATGTTTCCCATTTCCGTAATAACCGAAGCAGGTCGTGAGTAACATTTTACACATTTTGCATTCTTTAATTACTTTAATTGTCAACATCGAGGATCTGCAAATAGAAGGAATAGATTGTTGGTTTTAGTATCAAATTATTTAAATTGTGCATATATAATAGTTGCATTATAGAAAACAAGCCCTCCTTTTTCATGCACCGTGTGCTGAATGATTTTATTCACAGAAACAAATCCTAACATTTTTCTCTTTTAAAGTAGAAGTTAAAATCACTACATTAAAAATTAAATCGTTTAAGTTAATTTACTGAGGAAAAAATAAATTTAAACGAACTCATTATGTCAGTCCCACACTTATCACATCGAGGCTCGTTTACAGTAAAACATCATCCGTGACAGACGATGAATTGTATACATATGCATGAATTACTAACATTTATAGATGGAAACTATAATCATGACATATGACGCATGCACTGAGGAAGACACACCATCTCAAATGGATTAAAAAGCACACACAAAAAACTTACTTAATATACTCATTGGGCTGCAACAACTAATAGATAAAATCGATAATTATCGATAATGAAATTCATTGTCAACGAATGCCGTTATCGATTAGTGGGGCTGCTCACTTTACTGAGAAGCGCGACCACAAGATGCACAAATACACACAGACACACACATGGAGGTTACAGAAGCATTTGCAGGAAAAAGTGCGCACCCCAAGTCCTCCCAGGTATGGCAGCAATTTACATTAAACACCTCTTATCGGCCATTAAAATCGAGTGTTTTTTTAAATCGGGTGTTCGTAGTGTCCGGTGAGTGCGGATGAAGTGCTGAGGGTTTTCTACACATAGGAGTCAGTGAGAGTGTTCACACAGGCTTTAGTGACGTGCGTTTGTCCAGCTGCGCGGTTATACGGTGTCAAAAAATACGTGGCATGCAAATTTTTCAAATCCCAACAAACGCAAGGAAAACACTTCTAGTGCGTTTTCTTCAGGTTCATTTTACACTTCGGAAGACCAGATATACCCCATGATCCTACATGCTATACATAGGGAAATGCAAGAAAAGGGCAAAATTATTAAGTTGAATTAATTTAAGAGAATTTAAACTATATATATATGTATTTTTTTAAACTATATACAGTGGTGTGAAAAACTATTTGCCCCCCTCCTGATTTCTTATTCTTTTGCATGTTTGTCACACAAAATGTTTCTGATCATCAAACACATTTAACTATTAGTCAAAGATAACACAAGTAAACACAAAAAGCAGTTTTTAAAGAGGGGTTTTATTATTTAGGGAGAAAAAAAATCCAAACCTACATGGCCCTGTGTGAAAAAGTAATTGCCCCCTGAACCTAATAACTGGTTGGGCCACCGTTAGGAGCAATAACTGCAATCAAGCGTTTGCGATAACTTGCAAACGCAAGTTTTTTACAGCGCTCTGGAGGAATTTTGGCCCACTCATCTTTGCAGAATTGTTGTAATTCAGCTTTATTTGAGGGTTTTCTAGCATGAACTGCCTTTTTAAGGTCATGCCACAACATCTCAATAGGATTCAGGTCAGGACTTTGACTAGGCCACTCCAAAGTCTTTATTTTGTTTTTCTTCAGCCATTCAGAGGTGGATTTGCTGGTGTGTTTTGGGTCATTGTCCTGCTGCAGCACCCAAGATCGCTTCAGCTTGAGTTGACGAACAGATGGCTGGACATTCTCCTTCAGGATTTTTTGGTAGACAGTAGAATTCATGGTTCCATCTATCACAGCAAGCCTTCCAGGTCCTGAAGCAGCAAAACAACCCCAGACCATCACACTACCACCACCATATTTTACTGTTGGTATGATGTTCTTTTTCTGAAATGCTGTGTTACTTTTACGCCAGATGTAACGGGACACGCACCTTCCAAAAAGTTTTACTTTTGTCTCGTCGGTCCACAAGGTATTTTCCCAAAAGTCTTGGCAATCATTGAGATGTTTTTTAGCAAAATTGAGACGAGCCTTAATGTTCTTTTAGCTTAAAAGTGGTTTGCGCCTTGGAAATCTGCCATGCAGGCCGTTTTTGCCCAGTCTCTTTCTTATGGTGGAGTCGTGAACACTGACCTTAATTGAGGCAAGTGAGGCCTGCAGTTCTTTAGATGTTGTCCTGGGGTCTTTTGTGGCCTCTCGGATGAGTTGTCTCTGCGCTCTTGGGGTAATTTTGGTCGGCCGGCCACTCCTGGGAAGGTTCACCACTGTTCCATGTTTTTGCCATTTGTGGATAATGGCTCTCACTGTGGTTCGCTGGAGTCCCAAAGCTTTAGAAATGTCTTTATAACCTTTACCAGACTGATAGATCTCAATTACTTTTGTTCTCATTTGTTCCTGAATTTCTTTGGATCTTGGCATGATGTCTAGCTTTTGAGGTGCTTTTGGTCTACTTCTCTGTGTCAGGTAGCTCCTATTTAAGTGATTTCTTCATTGAAACAGGTGTGGCAGTAATCAGGCCTGGGGGTGACTACAGAAATTGAACTCAGTTGTAATAAACCACAGTTAAGTTAGTTTTTAACAAGGGGGGCAATCACTTTTCCACACAGGGCCATGTAGATTTGGAGTTTTTTTTCTCCCTTAATAACGTAAACCTTCATTTAAAAAGTGCATTTTGTGTTCAATTATGTTATCTTTGACTAATAGTTAATGGTTTTTGATGAGCAGAAACATTTAAGTGTGACAAACATGCAAAAGAATAAGAAATCAGGAGGGGGGCAAATAGTTTTTCACACCACTGTATATATATATATATATATATATATATATATATTTTTTTTTTTTTTTTAACTATACACAGTCAACTTGCCATCTGCAATTATTGTTAAAAACAAAAATGTTGATTTACATAAAATAAGGTTTAAATGTCAAAATTAAAGATCATTAAACTCTATGTGGCTATTGCATTTTTTTAAAGTTTACTTTTATACATAAATAATACCTTGATTTATGGTTTTATATAGTTAAGCAAAACATCAAATTAAAGCGGTTATCCGATTAATCGATTAAACCAAAATTTTTTAAAAAATAAATCGTTAGTTGCAGCCCTACATACTCACTATACACTTTAAATTAACAATTTACACAAAAATGTAGCAGGTGCACTCACTCACCATGCAGCAAAGAACACCAGAAATGAAAAGTTTCAACATCATTACTTTGCCACCAATGAGATGAGTTGTGGTTAAGGCATTGAACTACAATTCAGAAGATCCCAGGTTCAAACCCCACAACTACCAAGTTGCCACTGTTGGGCCCTTGAGCAAGGCCCTTAACCCTCAACTGCTCTGATGTGTAATAAAAAAAAGATACTGTAAGAGCGTCTGCCAAATGCCTAAATGTAAACATTATTACTTACAACCAATGAGAAGGCATGTGGGCAGGGTGAGCCCGTGTGTTACGAGTGTTTTGGAATACGAGCCCACTTCCTGAAGGAATTATACTCGTAATCTGAGGTTCCGCTGTACTTAACTTTCAGAGCATTAGTAAGATTTTGTACAGCTAAGCTTATGTAGTGTTTATCTCAACAGTTATATTAAGAATTAAAATACACAGTACAGTTTGACATTTTAATATTTGGATGTTTTATTTGAATATTATTTCATGGCACCAAGGAACTAAGAAAAATGTGACATTCTCAAATTCTCAATCATATATTATTCATATTATGTACTAGGGCTGGGCGATATGGCAAAAAAGTAATCTCGATAATTTTTGGCCCATATTGAACGATAACAATATTTATTTCGATATAAGCTGTTAATGCTGCCAGCTTTAAAAGAGAATCCCAACAATGACTGAAGCCACAACAATTAAAGGGTTCATTAAATTACATTTTAAAGTATAGTTTATTAACAAAAACAGATGACAGATTTGGCCGTAAAAATTAAGATACTATAGGCACATGCTCAGAATCTTTACAAGGCAAAGATTTTTATAAAAAAAAAAAATACTTGTTTGTGATGATAAAAAGTATCTTTTGATGATATATTACAGTGTTTTGAAATTTTTAAACAATAATGAGAAACAACATTTAGACCATACACACTAGGGCTGTCTTTTAATGCCACAATTCAGAGTTAAATGAAGGCTATTTCACACGGCCCCAATAAACTGACATAATGGCGTAAACATGCAATGACAACAAAAATGGAATGAATTATGCAGCCATCAATCTGGACCAGGACAATTTCACTTTTACTATATAGTCGGGTACCTGCTAGGTGTTGTATAGTTCATATTTGCTTGGCCAGAATGGTTTAAGCCACCAAAATAACATTTTATTGATAAAGCTACGAATAAGGAGCTAACTTCAGCCTCGTGTGCTTTCGCTAGAAAGTTAGAAACGGCCCTGGTTGGTTTGACGTTGGATATTCGAGCTCCGGGCTCCAGATTCTGTCTGTAGCGGAGATTCGCTGATTTGTAGCGGAGATTTACTAACAGAGTCCAGCGAAAGCACGTCGCCTACTGCGCGAGTTAGGGACCGTCTGCAAATTATTGTCCGACTGAAATACGGATAATATTTATATTATGAACATATTTTAAATAAATAAATGATCTATTGCCTCAAAACCTATTCTGAAATGTGTGTCCACTTGTCCTGCAGAGGGAACAACCTTTTTGTATTCAATATTATCACTTTTCATATTTATTAATAATTAATATTTAATAATTCTGCATTTTACTTCAATACCGTCATGGTCAAGTGACCTATTGCCTCACTTTCATCTACAAACTCGATTCCAAAACAGTTGGGACACTGTACATCTATTTAGAATATCAAATGTTGAAAGTGAGACCTTGACGGTATTGCAGACGGTCCCTAACTCGCGCAGTAGGCGACGTGCTTTCACTGCGGTAAAGCCAGCCGCGGTTCAGAAGAACACGGTCAAGCCAGCCGCGATTGATTTTAGTGTGCGCACATATTACAGTGATTACGGTAGTTTCAGGACCGACACAGAGACAACGCGCTTTCAGAGCGCTTTTCATTTAGACGCCCAGGACTGAGAGATAATACAACATGCTCGTCAATTTTTACTTGCTTATTTATTTGCATTTCTGCTTTAATATCCGTGTTATTTATTGGTGACTTTGACGGTTGTCTGTTACAATATTTTTCTTAAATATTCACCATTCAAATAATTGTTTTATGTAGATAAGTTACAGCAGAATTCGTAGAAAACAGACAAAATAATGTAGTTAGTCTTTCTAAATACCAGAGTTGATTTTTATTTTGTTTTACTGTTCAAAAGTAGCAGTTATTCTTCAATGAATGTTTTCTATAATGAGGATTAACGTCTGCTTTGGAAGAGAGGTCAAATAAACAAATGTTCACAATGGGGAAAAAAAGTTAAATAAAATGCCTTTATTTCACTTCAGAGACCTATGAAAAAATAAATTCTAGTAAGTATAAAACGCCATGGTCAGTTTTTATCCCATATAATGTACACACTCTGTTAGCGAATCTCCGCTACAGGCGGAATCTGGAGCCCGGAGCTCGAATATCCAACGTCAAACCAACTTCACCGCGGTCTGGTTATATCCTTGCTCCATTTGGAACACCTTTGATAAGGTGTAATGGCCACGAAAGACGACACGATCGATATCTGCTTTGGTACAGCCCCACTGCTAGTAGCCCTGCTGGTTGACGGAGTAGCATCGGGCCGCATTTTCATGCTCTCAGTGAGTCGTGTGGGTGCAGCGCTGCTCGAATAACAAACCTGCGCGACGCTGATAGAAATAGACCGCACCAACCATCAAAATACATTTTACCCCGCTGGGATGCGCACGTACAAACCAGGCATGGCAAGGCGGAAACAATATTAAACAGTCCTGACATTTTAAATAAAAAACAGTGAGTCGCGCAGGTTTGTGATTCGAGCTCAAGTTGCTGCGCGAATAAACCAGATCAACTCTGGGCTGTCCAGATAGTGGCGCTGCGCTGTCCACTGGGCGGGTGTAAAAACAATAAAAACGAGAGCACACAAAATCCTTATCAACTGTTTATTCTCCTTTATTCACAAAAACAAACTGAAACTCTAGAGCAGGGAGTGCGCATGCGCCTTTTGCTGTTCTACGGCAAGTCCCGAGGGGATAAAAACCTCACACACACATATGCACCTCACGAGTATGGAACTCCAAAGTGTTCAAAATTAAATAAATAAATAGGACATTATGAAATAAATAACTCTATGGATAAATAAGACATATATATGTAATATGAGAATAATATTGTGAAATAATGGAACATATTTTGAAAAAAAAGCTTATTTATTGTGAAATATATTTACTTATTATTATGAAATAATATTTCATGGTCATTATTTTTCCCAATAACAGAGATTATTGCAGAGGCATTTCATTTAATTCCTGCTATTTTTATTTAAAAATGTCAGTTTTTCAAAGTCAGTTTTTATTTCAAAATCCCGTTTTTCCCGATGGCCTATTTATTTCATAATGCGATTTTTCAGCAGAATGAGTCGTTCTGTCAATCAGCGCCCGTGGGTTGGACCTGCGTGCCTATTGGCTGATCCTTTAACATCGATCAGTTTCCCTGGATACCTGCTCAGTGGACCGCCGCTACAGCTAGCAATAACGTGCTAGCCAGTGGCGGACTGGCCGTCTGGAGCACCGGGAAAACCGCTGGTCAGTGTGGCCAGCCCAGTCAGTACATAAACTTATTTTAAAATGACGGAAACTATAATATTGCATCTCTTTTTTTACGCAGATAGATGAGTGCGTTAATCGTACGGGCGCCGCCGATAAAGAGTGTGTGTTTTTTACTATGTTGTATATCACATCATGTATGTACAGTATGTTGCCCTTTATGAGCTGCTGCGCGTGTCCGCTGAGGAGGTGTGTGTGCGTGCGCGTGAAGAGGAGAGAACAGAGCTGGAGCTCAGCTGTGCTGCTCCCCCCGAAACCCTCTATTGTTTTACCCTTTTCTTTACTTTTACTGTATGTTTTGTATTATAATTTTGTGACACTGAAAACGGTTTTGTGCTGAACGCTATTGTTGGCTCTGAGCTCTTTTTTCCCCCGGCTATCCGGCCCAAAGCAGTACAGTTTGTGTGCATGTCAATGTATTGTAATTCTATTCCAATACGTGTTCTGAAACCACGCCCCCTTCCACTTTTAATTTACAGAGGGAGAGATATGGATCCTTTCTCGATACAGCAAATAATAAATAATTGCCATGGATGTAAATTGAAAAAAAGAAAAGAAAAGGTGGAGCTGAAAATTTCGCGACAAGAAGTAAGAGCTTTAAAAGCAGATGCTGTGAAATTCTTCAAATTAACAGATTCTTCCTTTGGCGTGAGGGGAAATTACAGTTCCGCAGGCTCTGACAGCTCTAACATTACTGTCAGGGACAGCGAGTCTGGATCCAGCAGCCTCAGGGTCAGTGATGAGGTTGATCAGCACCTCTCCCCTTCTGTACCCGAGCCAAGTGAAAATCAACTGAACAGATAAACTGGAATAAAATCAGAGGTAGCATTAGCTCTGGCTAGTAAACTAGTTACTCATTTTAATTATTATTGTAGACAATATTAATTAAAAATAAGGCTGAGAAAATATTATTTTGAATTAATATTGACTACAGTAATAATTACTAGCATGAGCTGATGCTGCTACTGATTTTATTCCAGATTACCTGTTCAGTTTGATTGGCATCATTTTCACTCTGGTAGATCAGGGGAGACATGTTGGTCATCATCAGCAGGCACTGGTTCATCATCACTGACCTGCTGCACTTGCAGCTTACACTGATAAGTGGTATAACTTACACTGCATCATGATGATCCCCCCTGACCTGCTAAAATATTGTCTTTATAGTTTTATATGTTGTTTGTCTTAATGTTATTTCCTTTGTTTTACAAATATGACCCAATATATGTTCAGTGATACTTCAAATAATATGCTTTAAAAGCATTTATTTCTGTATTGCGTTATATTTTTATACACCCTAAAAAATACTGGGTTAACCCAGCTGCTGGGTAAATATTGGTCTAACTCAGTGGTTCTCAAACTTTTTCTGTCATTCCCCACGTAAGGGGGTGAGCGAATTTTCAAGCCCCACTTGTCAACAAAATAATAACGAAATCGGCCAAGTTTACTGAAATATCAATTCCTAAACCAATACGATCAAACACCACCAAGTTAAAAAAAGATAAAATACACGTGCAATTGTTATAAAAGGCTTACGTTGTCACATATCTTTGCATAATTGACCCCATGTTTATTAGCTGCTCAGCAATCGTTTGAAGTTTTTTTTGCACTGGCCAATTCTGTATGCAACTTTGAATGAAGCCATTTGTGCTTTGCTGTCCACTGATTCAGATTTTACCATGCGATTCTCCTGCTGTCTGTATTCTGCCAGCTTTCTTTCAAAGACGTCCAGTGGTTTATTAACGTGACTGGAGTGTGTTGTCTCTAAGCGTCTTCCTAATTTGTTGGGTCTCATGCGGTCTGCTGCCAGCAGTTTAAGACACAAAACACACACGGGTCTCTCTTCTGCCCCCACCATCACCACCATGAATCCAAGCTGAAGATAGACTTCATTAGGGGTGGGCGATATAACCAAAATCTTCTATCACGGTAGAAGCAATTTTCTAACTCAATAACGATATATATCACAATATAGCAATTTGTATCTGAAAATGCATAAATAAAAATGAAAACACAAAGAAATTGTTTTACATAATTTTATTTAAACTGTGAATTGCTGAGGTTTGACGCATTTTTTTACTTTGGCCATATTCGTTTGGATGCTTGGATTTCAGATGATAGACAAGGTTTGACGTGTTTCCACCACTTGTTAAAACAGTGCACTTGCGTACCTTCCAAATCACGTTCATCTCATTCGTATCACTTTTCTTATACCCAAACCAATTCCACACCACAGACGAGGCAGCTTTTTTCTTTACAATCTCCTCGTTGTTGGTTTCGTCACATGTAAGCAAACTCACTGCTGCTGCACCGTCTTCTTCCATTGTCGAAGTGTATGTGAAGCCAAACACATCAAAAGTGGGACGAAACCGCGGCACCCGATTGAACCAAATATCTGCGCAAATACAGCGCAGTGCGACTATCTGGATAACGCAGTGATGATCTGGTTTATTTGCGCAGCCCGGTGGATCGCGCAGCGCCGCTCGAATCACAAACCTGCGCGACCCACTGTGTTTTATTTAAAAACAATTTATTTAAAATGTCAGGACTGTTTAATATTGTATCCGCCTTGTCATGCCTGGATTGTACATGCGCATTCCAGCGGGGTAAAATGTAATTTGATGGTCGGCGCGGTTTATTTCTGTCAGAGTCGCGCAGCGCTGCCCAGTGGGTCGCGCAGGTTTGTGATTCGAGCAGCGCTGCTCAAGTTTGTCCGACGTTAAACCGTTATTGTTCCACTATGGTTCCACTTTTTCTCCCGGCCCACAACTGATGTTATTTTAAATTTACTTGTATTAATGATCCATTTATTTGTGTGTGATTGTTTAGTTTTGAGCGTACGCTCTTCATTATCAATAAAAAAAGCATGAATTAAAATAGGTACTTTCCTATTATTTTCCACTAATCCCCTCCCGTTCATTGCACCCCACCTGTCATGTCTGTATTCCCCACTAGTGGGGCGCACCCCGCACTTTGAGAACCACTGGTCTAACTACATGCAAGTTAATTTAACCCAGCAAAATGGGTTAAATATTCAACCCAAATGCTTGGTCATCTTTAACTATCATGTTGGGTTATTTCTACCACATAAATTGGTCAAATGTTCTACCCAGGTGTTGGTTCATTTTAACTGGAATGTTGGATTAATTCTACCTCACAAATAGGTTATTATTTTCATGTTTTACAGTGAATCTGTAAAAAAAAAAAACTACCCATGTCTATTAAACAATTTACTTTTTTAACAATTACTTTGATATACTGGTTTATTACTAAAAAAAAAACTTCCAAGTTTTGCAAACCATACATATATGCAATAAACAAAATCCTATTAAATGTTCATAGATTTTTCAAAAGCACAAGAACAGATAATCAACAGCGACATCATTACTATACTATTACTCACAAGGACAGAATGGAGTAATTGCACAAATAGGCTGAGGCAGCTTCTACAGAGCAGGATCTCTCTGTGAATTCAGATATATTTTCCGCAGAACAAAACTATCCAGCCCTGGTCTCATTTTAACATACAAACACTGTCTATGACTTTTTGAAGTAGGCCTCGCTATTTCATAGCAACATTACAAAAATTCCTATGCAGGAGCACACTGCTTTGGATAGTTAATGTCAAAAAAGCACACATCAACAACCCCAAGTAGTGTGCATTGCTCCAAAGCCTATCCCACCAGAATGACGAATGCCTGAGAGCGGCGCTGGTCATTATCTCCCAACGTCAGGATGTAGGGGTACGGCCTTGACACTTCAGCCTACTGGGGGTATTCCACCATGTTGGTTACAACCTTAGAAAGAAAGAAATGAAAGAAAGTAAAACTTTTGTTGAATAGCAAAGATTAAACTGAATAAGACTATCAATTTAGTGTGAAATAGAATTGATAGTAAATAAAAAATGACAAAGCTGTTCATTAAGATAGGGTATAAATAACCAGAAACAAAAAGATGGGGTCAGCTACTACCAAAAATAAAATATGTATGGCTTTTATAGGATAAATATTTTTATTTTTGTTTATGTCAGACTAGTTGATCTTGTGGTCTGCATTGATTTTAAGCTAATTACCGAAGAAATGTCATAGCTGGGGTCATACTGGCACATTAAAATCACCCTAATATTAATACTTCCATCCAGTAGTTACCTGTACAGCTTTGGTACTTTTCCTGTAGGTGGCGCGTTCACTGATAGTTAATTTAGCCTGAGTCACAAACAACTTTGGTTAAAGAGGGCGACCTGGTTAGCTTACATGCAATTACTGGTGATACATTTGCAAAGGGGGAAAGGTGTAAAATATTGTTATAACTCGGGAGAAACGCGGGAGAATTTTGACCGCGGAGTAAATTACTAGCTAGTGAAAAACGGGAGTGTTAGCAGGTACAGTGTGCATATTTGTGAGAAGATCAGTGTTTTGTAACAACCCAGCATTTAATTGTCTCAAGCAGTGAGATTAATAAAGTTCTAACGCTAGCAACCTAACTAAATGTCTGCGTCATGCTAGCACTAGAGTTCACAGTTTAGCGTTCATTCATCACTTCACCATCTTCGTAACCCTGCAAACATTCTACAGAGAAGCTAAAAAGCTCAGACATCTTAGCCGTTTCTTTCATACACAGGTGGGGTTTATGGCTAGCAGCTATTCTCAGCTAAATTATCATCCAGTACCTCAGACCAGCCGGAAAGTTTGTGTGTAACCTTAACACGGTAACAGTAATAAATGTTACATATAGTAATGATTTTTCAGTCATATGTGAATTAGGTGAGTGAACATGTGTATACAGGCCTTGTATTTAACGCCATTTTCCCTTAAATGTCCGAGGAGGATGAACCGTCATCAGCGGTGTGGGAGCTCAAGAGACATGAAGCTGAGTGACAGCCGCTGAATCCACCGGTGAACTTTGGGGGATGGGCCAAGCAAACTTCAACCCAGCAGCTGGGTTACACAAAACTATCCAACGCTCTGTAAATAACCCAGAAAAATGATCCAACAGCGGCAACCCAGCATTTTTTAGCGTGTACTAGTAAGTTGTGTGCCAAGTTAAAAGTCATGGAAGATGGCTGACTGGTGTGAACTTCATTCAGTTCTGCTCATTTTAGCTGATCAGATAGAGAGGGATAATTTACCAGTAGACACTGTACTGCCACCTACTGCATAGAATACGTATTGCACCTTTAGACCTAAATCGATACTTCATGCGCTAATACTTATGTCTGAATAAAGGAGCAACCAATCACACAGCTGGTTCCGCCCTATCGCTCTTGATTGACAGAACGACTCATTCTGCTGAAAAGTCGCATTATGAAATAAATAGGCCATCGTGAAAAATGGGACTTTGAAATAAAAACTTCTTCTTTGTCTTTCGGCTGTTCCCTTTCAGGGGTCGCCACAGCGAATCATCTGCCTCCATCTAACCCTATCCTCTGCATCCTCTTCTCTAACACCAACTAACTTCATGTCCTCTCTCACTGCATCCATAAATCTCCTCTTTGGTCTTCCTCTAGACCTCCTGCCTGGCAGTTCCAACCTCAGCATCCTTCTACCGATATATTCACAATCTCTCCTCTGAACATGTCCAAACCACCTCAATCTGGCCTCTCTGACTTTATCTCCAAAACATCTCACATGGGTTGTCCCTCTGATGAACTGATTCTTGATCCTATCCATCCTTGTCCCAAAGAGAACCTCAACATCTTCAGCCCTGCTACCTCTAGCTCTGCCTCCTGTCTTTTCTTCAGTGCCACTGTCTCTAAGCCGTAGAGCATTGCTGGTCTCACCACTGTCCTGTACACCTTTCCTTTCATTCTTGCTGATGCTCTTTTATCGCACAACACACCTGACACTTTTCTCCACCCATTCCAACCTGCCTGTACTCGTCTCTTCACCTCCTTTGAACACTCTCCGTTGCTCTCAACCGTTAACTCTAAGTACTTAAAATCCTGCAACTTCTTTACCTCTGCTCCCTGTAGCCTCACTGTTCCTCTTGGGTCCCTCTCATTCACACACATGTATTCCATCTTGCTGCGGCTAACCTTCATTCCTCTGCTTTCCAGAGCGTACCTCCACCTCTCCAAATTTTCCTCTACCTGTTCCCTGCTCTCGCTACAAAGCACAATGTCATCTGCAAACATCATAGACCATGGAGACTCCTGTCTAACTTCATCTGTCATCCTGTCCATCACTAGAGCAAACAAAAAGGGGCTTAGAGCCGATCCTTGATGCAGACCCACCTCCACCTTGAACTCTTCCGTCACACCTACAGCACATCTCACCACTGTCTTACAACTCTCATACATGTCCTGCACCACTCTAACATACTTCTCTGCCACTCCAGACTTCCTCATACAACACCACAGCTCCTCTCTCGGCACCCTGTCGTACGCTTTCTCTAAATCTACAAAGACACAATGCAACTCTTTATTACCTTCTCTGTACTTCTCCATCAGCATCCTCAAAGCAAATACTGCATCTGATGTACTCTTTCTAGGCATAAAACCATATTGCTGCTCACAAATTCTCACCTCTGCCCTTAACCTAGCTTCCACTACTCTTTCCCACAGCTTCATTGTATGGCTCATTAGCTTTATACCTCTGTAATTGCCACAGCTCTGCACATCTCCCTTGTTCTTAAAAATCGGCACCAATACACTTCTCCTCCATTCCTCTGGAATCCTTTCACTCTCCAAGATCTCGTTAAACAAACTAGTCAGAAACTCTACTGCCACCTCTCCTAAGCACTTCCATACCTCCACAGGTATGTCATCAGGACCAACAGCCTTTCCACTCTTCATCCTCTTCAACGCCCTTCTCACCTCGCTTTTACTAATATTTGCTACTTCCTGCTCCACAACAGTCACCTCTTCTACTCTTTGTTCTCTTTCGTTTTCCTCATTCATCAACTCCTCAAAGTACTCCTTCCATCTTCCCATCACCCTCCTGGCATCTGTCAGTACATTTCCATCTCTATCTTTAATCACTCTAACCTGCTGCACATCCTTCCCATCTCTATCTCTTTGCCTCGCCCAACCTGTACAGATCCACCTCACCCTCCTTACTGTCCAGCCTACAGTGGTTACAAAATCGGAGCGTCGTATTTAGCGTCGCCACCGCATTACGGCATGTGCATTTGCTGTGCATTTGCTGGCTTTTACCACTGAGTGGCGCTATATAACTACAGACTGACACCTCATGCCTTACTTCATTCTCTGCCTCACTAATGAGACGCGTCCCATTAAATAATACACGTACTGTAGTAGCCGATAACATCAAGTGAAACACTGTAGTTGACCGAATTCATAATCACAGTACTATAATTACAGTACAAATGTAGAATTCAAATTAAATCAAATCTTATTAAGATCAAATTTAAGCACAATGAATATTAACACAGTGAGCCTTTAGATTTTATCATGTGTAATTAGAAAAGAAGTGTGTAGGGTTTTATTTAAATATAATTTTCTAAACCAATTTTCTAAGATCAAATAACACCAAGTTGTCATGCGCCAGCCAGATCAGCCAAGCACATCCAGGTCTTAATTTCACCTAAGAAAGTCCTGTCTCCCTAACCAATTACCTTCGCACACCTGTAGCCCATCAGCAATCCACCTCTGCCTTTAAAAGGAAGCTTTGAATTTCACTCAGTGCCGAAGTATCTTACGTGCGTGCCTCTCGTCTTGTCAGTCTGTGATTTTCTCTAGTGCCCTGTATCTGTGTTTTGACCTCGATTGCTTCTGGATTTCGATTTCGTCTTTGCCCTCTGGATTTTCTCGTTTGGATTTGACTACGTGCATGACCTCGCCTGTTATCGACTTCGATTTTGGATCACGCTTCTGGATTTCGTCTCTCTCACTGCTGGATAACTGTTGCCGACCCTGCCTGTCTCACCGACCTCGACTCACGCTGTTTCCCGCAACCCGTGTGTGCTTGTGAGCTCTTCCGCGTTCGCGGACAACGCACAGGAGTGTTTTTGCCGATACGCACAGGCATTCAACCTCGAACGAATTCTCGCTCCAAACATCGGGCGCCACGATCACACACACTCTGCCTTAGGCAAGGATTCACGCCCCTTTTCGGAGATTCTCTGTCACGCTCTGCTTCCGGGGTTGTGGAATTCCCCGCACGTCATCGACCCGCCTCCTCTCTCGTCACAGGGGATTTCTCCATTCATTCTGTTCACTCACATGTGCAGCCTCTCTCCCCTCTGCTCCTGCCGCATGGTGAAGATCCTTTATGCTTTCCCATTAATAAAGCTGTTTGTCTGCAATTGGGTTCACTTCCATTTACTCACGTCCCTGACAGTATACTTCGGCCATGACGGACCCAGTGGACTTGGATCAATTAAGGCAGGCACTTTCACACCAGGGGGCGATGCTGAGCTCTCACCAACAAAATATCCAACAGGTAAATCAGACTCTTTCCTCTATTTCCATTCACCTTCAGCAACTCCTAGATAATCCAATACCAGCTCCAGTGCACACCTCACATCATGAACCCCAGCTCCCAAACCCACAACCGTACAACGGGGAACCTGGAACCTGTCGCTCCTTTTTGTCCCAATGCTCCTTGCTTTTGGAGCTCCAGGCATCCTACTTCCCTACTGAACGCTCTAGGGTGGCTTATGTTATCACTCTCCTCACCGATCGTGCACGTGAATGGGGAACTGCTGTTTGGGATGTCAATGATCCTTGCTGCGCGACCTTCAGAACATTTACTGAGGAGATGAGGAGGGTTTTCGACCGCTCCCACTCCGGCAGAGATGCAGCCAGACAATTACTGGAGCTCCGCCAAGGACCCCGTTCTGCATATGATTATGCTATAGAGTTCCGCACACTGGCTGCATCGGCAGACTGGGACACCCAAGCACTCTACGATGTCTTTCTTCACGGTCTCTCTGAAGATGTCAAGGATCAGTTAATGAGGCAAGAGCTCCCCTGTGATTTCAATGGTCTGATGGAATTAGCGGGTCGTGTAGATGCTCGGCTAACTCAAAGACGCTGTTTTCGACCCAAGTTTTCTTCCAGTTCTGGACCCTCAGCACCACCACTGTCTTCTTCCAGCCGGCACACATTACCCGGGATGGGCCCCAGTTCATACCCAGAGTCTATGCAGGTAAACAGAACCCGGATCTCCTTTGAAGAGCGTCAGCGGAGACTCCAATCTGGTTCTTGCCTTTATTGTGGCCAGAAGGGTCACTATGTTCCCCAGTGCCCTCTGAAAGCAAGAACTCCTCCAGTGAATCTAGGGACCCTGGAAGGGTCAGCCATGAACCAATCCCCTAGCTCACGCCCACTTCTACCTACCATCATTGTCGCACAAGGCAGACCTCATGTGGTCCCTGCACTAATTGACTCTGGCTCAGACCAAAATCTGATGTCCGCCTCCAAAGTCAAGGATCTCAACCTCTCAACTCAAGCTCTTGAGTCTCCATTAGCCGTTCGAGCCCTCGACGGCACTTCTCTGTCTTCCATTACTCGGCGTACAGAGCCAGTAATCCTTCGAGTATCTGGCAACCATTCTGAGGAACTCTCTTTTCTTGTTATGCATGATGCCCACTCCTCCTTGGTTCTTGGTCGACCTTGGCTGATCCGTCATAACCCACACATTGATTGGACTAAGAACACGATCCGAGAATGGAGTCCCTTGTGTCTAGCATCCTGCCTGAAGTCTGCTCACCGTTTCACAGTAACATCTCCTGCCACTGAGGAGTTCCCTGACCTCTCAGCTGCTCCGCCTGATTACTCAGACCTCAAGCAGGTATTCAGTAAGTCACGTGCTCTCTCACTCCCCACCCACAGACCCTACGATTGTGCCATCGATCTCCTTCCAGGCACGACTCCTCCCCGGGGTCGATTATATTCATTATGCTCAAATGAGAGGGAAGCCATGGACAAATATATTTCTGAATCCCTTGCTGCTGGCATTATTCGTCCTTCTTCATCCCCCGCGGGGGCAGGATTCTTCTTTGTGGCCAAAAAGGACAAGACTTTACGACCATGTATCGATTACAGGGGGCTTAATGAAATCACCATTAAGAATCGTTACCCTCTTCCCCTGATGTCCACAGCCTTCGACCTCCTTCAGGGGGCTAACATCTTCACCAAACTCGACCTGCGCAACGCTTATCACCTTGTCAGGATCAGGGAAGGGGATGAGTGGAAGACAGCTTTTAACACACCCTCGGGACACTACGAATACCTTGTAGTCCCATTCGGACTAGCCAATGCACCAGCCATTTTCCAATCCTTGGTGAATGATGTTCTCAGGGATTTCCTGAATATCTTCACATTTGTCTATTTAGATGATATTTTGATTTTTTCCCGTTCATTGGATGATCACAAGCTGCATGTTCGGCAAGTTCTTCAGAGACTCCTTGAAAACCAGCTATACGTAAAAGCAGAGAAATGTGAATTTCATCGTCAAACCGTCTCTTTCCTGGGTTTTATCATTGCCCCGTCTAAGATCGAAATGGATCCAGCTAAACTAAAAGCGGTAACCGACTGGCCAAGACCGTCTACCCGGAAAGACCTCCAGCGCTTTCTCGGGTTTGCTAACTTCTACCGCCGATTTATTAGGAACTACAGCTCAGTGGCCGCCCCACTCATCGCACTCACCTCCATTAAGGTTCCTTTTGATTGGTCTGATCAGGCAGAGGAGTCATTTGTCAAATTAAAGGACCGGTTCACCTCAGCACCCATCCTCACGCAACCGGATTCCGCACTCCAGTTCGTAGTGGAAGTAGATGCCTCAGACTCCGGTGTGGGGGCCGTACTTTCTCAGAGGTCTCCCGCCGATGGTAAATTGCACCCTTGCTGCTTCTTCTCTCATCGCCTTTCCACCGCTGAGAAGAACTATGGTATCGGAGATCGTGAGCTGCTCGCGGTAAAACTGGCGCTGGAGGAATGGAGACACTGGCTTGAGGGCCCAGAGGTCCCGTTTCTCATCTGGACAGATCATAAAAACCTTGAAAACCTCAAGTCAGCTAAACGCTTGAACTCTCGCCAAGCCAGATGGTCATTGCTCTTCTCACGTTTCAACTTCTCCCTATCTTATCGACCAGGGAATAAGAATACCAAGCCCGATGCCCTCTCTCGCCAGTTCACTTCAGTCACAGGTGATTTTCCTCCACCGACTATTCTGCCACCACAATGTCTCATAGGCGCAACCCTGCTAGATGTCGAAGCTCTGGTAAAGCAAGTATTAGACCGGGAACCCGGCCCACCAGAAACACCACCTGGTAGGCTATTCGTGCCACCACTAGCACGTCCACGAGTCCTAGAATGGGGACATAGTTCAAGATTGGCCTGTCATCCCGGAGGAGCCCGTACTCTCGCACTAGTCCAACAGCGCTTCTGGTGGCCCTCCATCAGACAAGATACCCGACAATTCGTGTCTGCCTGCGATGTCTGCACTCGCAACAAAGCCATCAATAAACCCCCAGCAGGCCTCCTGAGACCACTCCCAATTCCCCACAGACCATGGTCGCACATAGCCCTAGACTTCGTTACTGGACTCCCAGACTCAAATGGCTACACAAGCATCTTAACCATCGTCGATCGTTTCTCCAAAGCGGTTCACTTTGTTCCCCTGTCTAAACTCCCCTCGGCCAAGGAAACGGCAGAGTTACTCATCCTGCATGTATTTCGCCTTCACGGTATCCCTGTAGACATTGTTTCTGACCGGGGACCCCAATTCTCCGCCCAATACTGGACAGCATTTTGTAGACTCATCGGTGCTACCCCCAGCCTCTCTTCTGGTTATCACCCTCAAACCAACGGCCAGACTGAGAGAGCCAATCAGGACCTCGAAACAGCGATTCGATGTATGACCTCCCAAGACCCACGCTCCTGGAGCCGGATGCTACCGTGGATTGAATATGCACATAATTCACTACCCACATCATCCACGGGCCTCTCACCATTCCAGTGTTGTCTCAGCTACCAACCTCCTTTGTTTCCGTCCCAAGAGGAGGAGGTGGCGGTTCCCTCAGCCCAAGCTTTCATACGTCGCTGTAGAAGGACCTGGCAACGCGCAAGAGTGAGGCTTCGCCATGCTATAACCCTATTTAAGCGCCAAGCAGATCGCCGTCGCTCAACCGCCCCAACCTACCGCGTTGGTCATAGAGTCATGCTCTCCACCCGTAATGTCCCCATTAAAACAATTTCCCACAAGATATCTCCAAGGTTCATTGGTCCTTTCACCATCTCCAAGATTATCAACCCTTGCACAGTCAGGCTACTCTTGCCATCCACAATGCGTCGCATCAATCCTTCATTCCACGTCTCCCAGATAAGACCAATAGTTTCATGCCCATTAAATCCACCCACCCGCCCTCCTCCTCCTCCCCGACTCATTGATGGTGGTGAGGCTTTCACCGTTCGCAGACTTTTGAAGGCACGACGACGCGGTAAAGGGCTCCAATACTTAGTGGATTGGGAAGGTTATGGACCTGAGGAAAGAAGCTGGGTGCCATCCAGATTTATCTTAGATCCTTCCCTCATCATCGATTTTCATCGAAAGAACCCAGAAGCCCCATCAGTAACGCCAGGTGGCGTCCATAGGAGGGGGGGTACTGTCATGCGCCAGCCAGATCAGCCAAGCACATCCAGGTCTTAATTTCACCTAAGAAAGTCCTGCCTCCCTAACCAATTACCTTCGCACACCTGTAGCCCATCAGCAATCCACCTCTGCCTTTAAAAGGAAGCTTTGAATTTCACTCAATGCCGAAGTATCTTACGTGCGTGCCTCTCGTCTTGTCAGTCTGTGATTTTCTCTAGTGCCCTGTATCTGTGTTTTGACCTCGATTGTTTCTGGATTTCGATTTCGTCTTTGCCCTCTGGATTTTCTCGTTTGGATTTGACTACGTGCATGACCTCGCCTGTTATCGACTTCGATTTTGGATCACGCTTCTGGATTTCGTCTCTCTCACTGCTGGATAACTGTTGCCGACCCTGCCTGTCTCACCGACCTCGACTCACGCTGTTTCCCGCAACCCGTGTGTGCTTGTGAGCTCTTCCGTGTTCGCGGACATCGCACAGGAGTGTTTTTGCCGATACGCACAGGCATTCAACCTCGAACGAATTCTCGCTCCAAACATCGGGCGCCACGATCACACACACTCTGCCTTAGGCAAGGATTCACGCCCCTTTTCGGAGATTCTCTGTCACGCTCTGCTTCCGGGGTTGTGGAATTCCCCGCACGTCATCGACCCGCCTCCTCTCTCGTCACAGGGGATTTCTCCATTCATTCTGTTCACTCACATGTGCAGCCTCTCTCCCTCCCCTCCTGCCGCATGGTGAAGATCCTTTATGCTTTCCCATTAATAAAGCTGTTTGTCTGCAATTGGGTTCACTTCCATTTACTCACGTCCCTGACACAAGTTATTATTATAACAGGCTTACTTCGTCACTTATCAAAGAAGTACACTTGCTTTCAAAGAAGTCGAGTGGCTTATTAACGTCTCTGGGGTGCATTGTTTCTAAGTGGCCGCTTGGTGTAGCGGTTAGAACACTCGGCCAGTGATCTACAAAGCCCCGCTTCGAATCCCGAGTGATGATGAAATTGTTTTATTTTAAAACTAAATAAAATGTTTTAAGTGCGCTTACAGTGGTTACAAAATCGGAGCGTCGTATGTAACGTCGCCGCCGCATTACGGGATGTGCATTTGCTGTGCATTTGCTGGCTTTTACCACTGAGTGGCGCTATATAACTACAGACTGACGCCTCATGCCTTAGTTCATTCTCTGCCTCAATAATACACGTAATAGCCGATAACATCAAGTGAAACACTGTAGTTGACCGAATTCATAATCACAGTACTATAATTACAGTATAAATGTAGAATTCAAATTAAATCAAATCTTATTAAGATCAAATTTAAGCACAATAAATATTAACACAGTGAGCCTTTAGATTTTATCACGTGTAATTAGAAAAGAAGTGTGTAGGGTTTTATTTAAATATCAATTTCTAAACCAATTAGATCAAATAACACCAAGTTATTATTATAACAGGCTTACTTCGTCACTTATCAAAGACGTACGCTTGCTTTCAAAGAAGTCGAGTGGCTTATTAACGTCTCTGGTGTGCATTGTCTCTAAGTGGCCGCTTGGTGTAGCGGGTAGAACCCTCGGCCAGTGATCTACGGCAAGCCGTGAATAGCTGGCATTCAGTGACAGCCAATGAAATTGAAGCATTTTCCACGTGGTCTGACGCTGCTTAAATAATAGCATAAAATCATCCAGACACCGGTTCGAATCCCGCTCTGGGTGAAAATGTAATAAATGTGAATCCTTTGTTTTACACTTTTTGCTTATGATTATCATTAAATTATAGCAACTGTGAGGTGAATGCTAATTTTAATGTGTTTCATAGCTTGAGAAATGGAAATGAACGGGAAACGGTTTAGGGTTTTTTTCTACGGCGCATTATAAAGTAAGTAAGCCTGTTATACAATTATACTAGTAAGCCTGTTATACAATTATACTATTTGCACGTGTATTTTATCTGTTTTAAACTTGTTGTCATTTGATCTTATTAGTGTAGAAATGTTTGTAAAAAAACTATTGTTATCAAAAATGTAACAGATGTAACACCGGACTTCATTACCCACAATGCATCTCCCGCACTGGACTACACTGCCGTAAACAGCTGTCGGAAATCAAAACTCCCGGTACTGCAGATGGCCACCACTTTTCATCAGTATAATGACACACACACACACGCAGCAGCAGCAGCAGACCGAGCCGTCACTCCCCTAAATTTAAAGAATACAAACTGGTTGCGTGCGAGTTTGCTGTTTTTTCTATAGTATGCTGAAGCAAAATCAAAATACAACAATTTTTTTTATTTTAATTTTGCTATAATTAAAATTAAAAATTTAAAACATCATCCCTCGGGATTTGAACCGGCTCTTTATGTATCACTGACCGTGTGCTCTAACCGCTACACCAAGCAAGAACTTAAAGACAATGCACCCAAGTAACGTTAAATAAGGCAAGGTTAATAAAGCAAGCTCTGGATAAGTGACGAAGTAAGCTTGTTATAATAATAACTTGGTGTTATTTGATCTCATTGGTTTATAAATTTATATTTAAATAAATAGTAAACTTGGCCGATTTCGTTATAATTTTGTTTGATGAGTGGGGCTTGAAAATTCTCTTGAAAAATATGGTCATTTATTTCAGTTAATAAATCTACTATAATTTTTTTTTACTCATTATTGTACAGTACACATTAATAGCTCTGGTTCAGATTTTTCATGTTTGTGGTGGAAATTACCATCACTGTTGTATTTACTGCGATGAATGAAAATGTCACTTTGCGCCACCTGGCGGCCATTTTACGAATGACTTTGAAATGCAACTGATTTATTTTGGCCGCTGTTGCCTTTAAACGGCGGTATACGCGGCGAGATCGCCATTCCAATTTTGTAACCACTGTAAGATAGAGTCTTATAAAGGCTATGTAGACTTATATAGTTTTATTACTTTTGCACATTAATGTGAGTCCTCATCTGTTAGATCTGTTTAGTTTTTTTTTCCAGCCGGCAGAAATGCGCGGCTCCATCTCTTTCCTGCCTATTCAGGGAGCCTACGGAGTGAGCGATTAACCATAGTCGAATCGATTGGTGTGCTCCCAACTCACGTTACTCGTGAGCCGGCCTATTAATGCCGGCTGGTGATAATTAACGTTAATATGATCTCGGGCTTGCTCACGATGCTCAACATCTATAAAAATAGCAAAGTATTGTGTATAGAGTGATAAAAAAAAAAACTATCTAACGCATGTTAGAAAACATCATTTCCTGCATTTTTTTCTGCTTCAGGAGTCAGTCTGTTCTGAGACAGTGACAGGGATTAAAGTTCTCCGTCGTTACGACGGATTTCCGTTAATTGTAGCGAGTCATCGACGGATTTCCGTCAATCACACTGTTCCGCCTGTCCTTAATGTTTAAAATTCACTTTTCATAATTTTAATGCTGTGTATATATAGGCTTACATGGGTCTTAAATTAAGGAAAGACAGTGTATTCAGCCTGCTGAGGAGGATGTGATCAAAGCCTGGAGTGGAGCGACTGCACGTTCCTCTGTCCACTCTAAGCGTTTTGTTATCACTCCGGTATGGATCCACTCCGGGTTTTGGTTTAGTTTTGAAGAACTACATGTCAGGCTACGGTATAACTATATTTAAGATAGCATGGACACACTTAATGCAGGAAGGCTCCGATGTTTCGGAGATTGATAAAAGTGTAAAAAAAATAAAATAAATGGAGATGGGCTTGGCATAGCGAAATTGGGGAGAATGGCAAGCCTTTTAGTTCGTGGACTAAAAAAAATCAAACATCCAGGTAGGTGTCTCTGCACAGTATGCCACAGGAAACTTCAATATGGCAATAATGGCAAAACAAAGTGCGAGTTCGCCATCAGTCAGCAGCTCGTCACAATGCTGCGGTTCGTGCTCTAACAGTACACATGCTCCCTGTCTGCTGCGACAAGAACCACAACGGAGATTCACACATCTGTGGCCGACCGTGTGCGCGATGTAAAAGTGCGCCTATGTTCTTTCATAGCGGAGCATGACCTGTCGGTCACAGTCTCACAACCACTAGTTAATTTAATGCGATCAGTTGTCAAAAACAAGAGTGCACGTTCAAGATTGTCTATGTCTAATGCACATGCCTACTACTTGCACACATGGCATTGCTGCTTACTGGAAATCCGATTTGTCATCTAAGCTGAAAACGAAGATGTTTTCTTTAAGATACATAAAACATGCACTGAAAAAGCACTTTTTGGAATTTAATGGTGGTGCTATTACTTTTTTCTGTTAATTATTAAGAGTTTCACAAAACATTGTTTGGTGTTATAAGATAAATAAAAACATGCACTGAAAAGATATGTGGTAGATGGTTGATTATTTGTGATAGGTATTTTTTTTTCAACGATTACAAATAGCTTTTAAAATATGCAAACTGGCAATATTAAAGCGGTTTAATCTCCCCTAAAGCTATTGGTCTCGACTATTTAAATAAAGTGTTTGTTAAAGGAATATGGCTTGGCCTGAAAAAAGTTCAGTCAGAAGACTTTTTTTCACTTTAATCCCTGCAGTGAGAGTAGAGGAAGGGGCAGATTCAGAACCAGGGAGGGAGCCGGAGACAGCAGAACAAAGAGATGATATTGCCAGCACCAGCACAGGGAGCACAGTTTTTAGTTTAGATCTCATGTTTACATTTTATTGTATGTTGATGGCTTGACTGTAAACAACATAAACAATGCAATAAATTTATAAAAATATATATTTATTGTCCCCCCTGCTGTTAAATGAAATTTGCATTATTTTACGTTAACGTTACGTTATTACATTATTAACGTCGACAGAATAAAGTAAAGTTTTATTTCTGGAATTGATGCACGGGCTTCATCTTAGGCTTTTTTTTTCTTTCGGTTCTTTCGTTTCTCAGCGCCGGACTGTTGATGTCTCTTTCCAGGACCAGGCATATCGTTCAATTATTATAATTCTTTTGGCCAAATACTGTAGGCAGCCGTAACAGAGGTGAGGGCGCGCGCGTCATCACGTGTGCTTAGCCGACTCTGCGTTCACCGTAAACTTCAATATAGACGTTTATATTTTTGTTTATTTGTATATGTATGTTATTAATATAATTTTTTTAGAGATTGTGTGTGCGTGCACGGAGCGTTTGTGTGGATAAGTTTATGTGGATAAGTTGATAAGTGTATGTTGTCAAAGTATTTGTGGACATATAATTAGGGAAATTTTTTTTTAATTAAGGATGTCTTGAAACATAATGCAGTAACTCTACAGTATTTATTTGAACACGGTAAAGGTGTTAATGTTTCGTACATTCCTTAATTTGTCCTTTCGGTTTGTGTTTTATGTTTCACTGTTTTCAATATACTGTACATACTGTAAAACGTATGGACAACAATGTTCCGGAAGCATTATTAAATATTCAATAAGGCACACACACAATTTAGTTGCAATAAAGTTTTATTAAATATATAATAAAGCAGGCAGTACTGTATATGGAAAATGGTCACTCAAAATCTTTACAAAAGTAAGAGTATTCATTAATTTTTTTTTTTTAGAAAAGAGAAAACTCAATCTTTTCTTTCTAAGAAGTTCGTTAATTATGTCTCTTATTTGCTTGTTGTTGTGGGCTGTGGGGTGGAATTTCCTAGCAACAGCATCGGAAAGTGCTTGAAGCAGAATTACCCCATCAGCGAAAGCGGTTTGATAACTTCACACCAAGGATACTGTAGGTGAGAAGGGGGATTACAGTAACGGTTTCTGTGGGTCAAATGCCTAAATGTCTTCACCAAGAGGTGATGTGGGTCGCGTTGTATTCAGCGAATAAACTAAAACAAAATCATGTTTGCTTCAGCATTGCAAACAATATTGTATTAGGCCAACTTTATTTAAGATTAAAATAATAGTGGGTTAGGAACGTTATTCTTCATATAACTTAAATGGCTGAATGAAGTTAAATATACACAATAAATTAATAATTGCGTTTGCTTTAAATTTTAGCACTCGTGTAAATAGCTTTTTCATTGTATATACTACCATATCATATATCTGTGTCTAATACTGGTTTATTCAGTGAATTAGAAACTTGGTCAGTCTGGCTTTTAGATAAAGTTCTTCAGAGCAAGCATTGTGTAAATATAATATATAAAAAATAATGTAATATAAAATAAAATAAATATATAACATAAATGGTTAATGATAGCAATAAAATCAGACTTAATAGTTGGATTTGATACTTTTCTTTTTATTTACTGTATAGACATCTTATTATGCTTTCTCTGTTATTAATCTCTCTATATTCTCTAATTATGACTTGAATAAATCGGCTCACATCGGAGCGCGCTAGCGTGTTGGAAAAGCGAGTACTGTAGTCTATATATTTGTGTTTGTTGTTTTCCTGGGGGGTGGCGTGTTTATGTCTGCATTTTATCTATAAATCGTGTGTGTGTGTGTGTGTGTGTGTGTGCACGGAGAGTTTATGTGCGTGCACGGAGAGTTTGTGTGTGTGCACACGGAGAGTTTATGAGTGTGCCCCTTTGATGTGCTGGGTATGGCGGTGCGTCGACGGCTGATCAGTGTAAAGTAGCGTACTTTACACACACTGATCAGCACTCGACGCCCCGCCGTACCCAGCAGATCAGAGGGGCAGTTATCGGCTATGACACGTTGAAGGAGAACTTAATAGGTCTCAAAAATAGTGTAAATGTCTGCAACAGTCACTAACCATTAAAATGTTTTTTTTTTTTTTTGTAATTAAACATGAAAATATTAATTATATTTTCTTTATACATATTTCCATTATATATATATATATAATTTAAAACTATTTATTCATTTGTCTTTTATTTACTTACTTACTAGCGAATGCTTTTTTAGGGCTCTAAAAACTACGACAGTATGAGTGACAATGGCCCTTGCCGGTCACACACACACACACACACACACACACACACACACACACACACACAATAAATATATTCGTATTTAATTAAATTCTTAAATCATCGTGTTCACCATTCACTGAAAAAAAGAACTTGTAAGATTTACTTGATAAAATCCTCGTAACAATTTGGACACATAGATTTTAAGTAAATTTTATTGCTCCAATATTAAGGCTGAATACCAAACCCCTTCCCCCTACCATTCCATTTGGCGCGTTCACGTGCAGGGGTAGTGGTGTCTCATTTCTCCTTTGGTTGGAGGTGTAGGGGGAAGGGGAAGGGCCAGATAGCCCTCCAAACGAAGATTTTTCGGGACCTCACTTCAAACGAAGGGCTAAGCGAAATTTTCAACATGGCTGCTCACTCGAGCAAGCAGAGACATAAATGTTAATTACCATTAATAAAGATTTTTATGACAAGTTTTCATTATATGTATATTACCTTTAGTCTTGTGTTTGTGTTTATGGTGATGTTCTGTAAAGAAACGTTTGCAAAAAAATCGCTAAAGTTTGCTAGCGGATAGCACAGATTGCACAATATTACAAATACAGTGGTGTGAAAAACTATTTGCCCCCTTCCTGATTTCTTATTCTTTTGCATGTTTGTCACACTTAAATGTTTCTGCTCATCAAAAACCGTTAACTATTAGTCAAAGATAACATAATTGAACACAAAATGCAGTTTTTAAATGAAGGTTTACGTTATTAAGGGAGAAAAAAAACTCCAAATCTACATGGCCCTGTGTGAAGAAGTGATTGCCCCCCTTGTTAAAAAATAACTTAACTGTGGTTTATCACACCTGGAGTTCAATTTCTGTAGTCACCCCCAGGCCTGATTACTGCCACACCTGTTTCAATCAAGAAATCACTTAAATAGGAGCTACCTGACACAGAGAAGTAGACCAAAAGCACCTCAAAAGCTAGACATCATGCCAAGATCCAAAGAAATTCAGGAACAAATGAGAACAAAAGTAATTGAGATCTATCAGTCTGGTAAAGGTTATAAAGCCATTTCTAAAGCTTTGGGACTCCAGCGAACCACAGTGAGAGCCATTATCCACAAATGGCAAAAACATGGAACAGTGGTGAACCTTCCCAGAAGTGGCCGGCCGACCAAAATTACCCCAAGAGCGCAGAGACAACTCATCCGAGAGGCCACAAAAGACCCCAGGACAACATCTAAAGAACTGCAGGCCTCACTTGCCTCAATTAAGGTCAGTGTTCACGACTCCACCATAAGAAAGAGACTGGGCAAAAACGGCCTGCATGGCAGATTTCCAAGGCGCAAACCACTTTTAAGCAAAAAGAACATTAAGGCTCGTCTCAATTTTGGTAAAAAACATCTCAATGATTGCCAAGACTTTTGGGAAAATACCTTGTGGACCGATGAGACAAAAGTTTAACTTTTTGGAAGGTGCGTGTCCCGTTACATCTGGCGTAAAAGTAACACAGCATTTCAGAAAAAGAACATCATACCAACAGTAAAATATGGTGGTGGTAGTGTGATGGTCTGGGGTTGTTTTGCTGCTTCAGGACCTGGAAGGCTTGCTGTGATAGATGGAACCATGAATTCTACTGTCTACCAAAAAATCCTGAAGGATGCTGAATGTCCGGCCATCTGTTCGTCAACTCAAGCTGAAGCGATCTTGGGTGCTGCAGCAGGACAATGACCCAAAACACACCAGCAAATCCACCTCTGAATGGCTGAAGAAAAACAAAATGAAGACTTTGGAGTGGCCTAGTCAAAGTCCTGACCTGAATCCCATTGAGATGTTGTGGCATGACCTTAAAAAGGCGGTTCATGCTAGAAAACCCTCAAATAAAGCTGAATTACAACAATTCTGCAAAGATGAGTGGGCCAAAATTCCTCCAGAGCGCTGTAAAAGACTCGTTGCAAGTTATCGCAAACGCTTGATTGCAGTTATTGCTGCTAAGGGTGGCCCAACCAGTTATTAGGTTCAGGGGGCAATTACTTTTTCACACAGGGCCATGTAGGTTTGGATTTTTTTTCTCCCTAAATAATGAAACCCCTCATTTAAAAACTGCATTTTGTGTTTACTTGTGTTATCTTTGACTAATAGTTAATGTGTTTGATGATCAGAAACATTTTGTGTGACAAACATGCAAAAGAATAAGAAATCAGGAGGGGGGCAAATAGTTTTTCACACCACTGTATATATTTTATGTCACATACACTTTACTGCATGCTACAAACAAATATGAAAGTTCAGTAGCACGGCAGTTTGCCGAGCATTTGATAACGCATTGTTTGTTTTGCTTACGGCCATATGTGTACATGTAAATGAACGGTGCTTACACTATTCTTACTTATTGCAACGTGACTACAGTTTTGTAATTTATATTATAGGGACGGCTGAGGAAACCCGAAGGCTCATCCGTGTTCGTGGTGAAAATGAGCAACTTTTTTAAAAATCGAAATACGGCGCAAAAAAACCTTTGGGAGTGAGTAATCTCTCTCTTATTGGAATGTGTGATAAACATCGGCGCATATCCTCTGACGTAACATTAGGAACATCTTTCATAAATCACACAACTAAGATATAATTAAACAGTTTATTCACCAACATTACCAAATATTTGTGACATTCACAGTCTAGATCCAAGTTGTCTTTTTAATAAAAGTGCATTCAGCTAAATTTTGCATCCATAGAAACAACTGCACGGCACCAGGGCCTGAAATACTTGTTTTAAACAAAATTGTGTAAAATAATAATAATAATAATAATAAATAAATAAAATACAGCATTCATTTAGAAATAAAATACAGCAGAAAATACATTAAACAAACTGTAGAATAAACGTTAAAACTTAATAGCCCTCTGAAGCAGTGAAGTTGCAACATTCAAATCAGCACTCTGGACTAGTGCACTTAAAAGTATGCCATTGAAACCATAACGCATTAAAACATTTTAAGCTGAACATGTAAACACAACATGTAAAGACTTGTAGTCAAGCCATATCAAATGTTTTAAGATGATAACTTTATCTTTAAAGCTTGCACTTTTGGTGATAGCTTAATCCCATCAAGTTCTAGAAGCACTTTCTGAAAATAGCTCAAATGTGTAGCGCAGTGCTCGGAGCTATTGCCACATTCTTGCAAAATTTCCTCTCCTTCAAGGATTATGGATACACCAACCGGTTCTTCCCCTTCAACAGCACAGACGACAAGGATTTTAAGAAGGTGCATACTGGCATCACTTCGTCTGTCCCCCTGCATAAAATTTACAAGAAATAATTTATTTTGAGAAAGAAAAAAAAAATCTGAATTGCTTCAACCTGTGCTGACTTCATTTCACAGAGAAAAAAAATAAAAATAATTGATAAAAAATAACCATTACTTCATATACTTCATAAACTTGGGTTAAATTGCTTTAGCAATAATCTTGCATCAATACAACATTGTAAAACATGGCATGAGATGGCTACACTCCATAGATTACTCTGCACCTTTACAGTGTCAGGAAATCCTATGATGAATGCTGAGTTTGTATTTAAAGGGTTAGTCCAAACATGAAAATTCGTTCAATAATTACTCAGATTTATATATTCAATTGCATTTATATGCTTCTGTCCAATGCAACAAACACTATATTCAAGGTATTAATAAATTGTATAATTAATAAGAAATGTCTCATGTCTCATCTTTACGCTTTGTTTCTGTGAAAATATTTACATTGTATCATTACATAATCTTTTATTCGTACAACTACATTTAGGCATTTCTTCATCTTTTGTAAGTTTTGCCTTTATCCAAAGCAAATTACAAAAGAGGAAGGCATCAAGCATGTCAAGCAGTGCTACTAACACAAAGTTTCTGACACCGTTAGAAAAATACAAGATAGAACAGCGAGGGATTAAGGAAAAAGTGAGAAGCAAGAATCATGTGTGGAAAGATTAAGCATGCAGGGTCACAGGATGACTCGACTTATTTTTATTGTCTGCAGTGCGATTTAGACAAATTAGAGCTGCTGTCAATACTGTATGAACATATGTACAGGTTCTTTTCAGTTGAAATTTAACTTGTAACTTATTAACACGCCGTTTTCACGACTTGTGGGGGTAAGAAACACACATCTCGGTGTATTAATCCGCGTGCTCGGTTCGTTATTTATTTATTTATGAATCTCCACACTATTAAAAACTGAAATATTGCTAATTGTAAGTCCTGAGATTAAGATGAACATTAATTGGGAGTCATGAAAGCGAGAATCACATCCAAAAAAGAAAGCTAAACTTACCTCGAACACGACAAACTCCAGCTCCAGCCACGCCGTGTTGTACATCCATGATTCCCAACCGACTGATACACAGCGCGGGCACAGCATCTCCAAACACGCATGCGCGGTTTAATTTGGACACATTGTCGGCTTCAGTAGACACTCAATACTGACTGAAACACGACTGCCCCCTACAGGTAATGAATGGCATTTTCACAGCTTCCCGCACGCTGCCGCGCAAAGCCGGCAAAAAAAAACTAAACAGATCTAACAGATGAGGACTCAGATTAATGTGCAAAAAATATATAATAAAACTATATAAGTCTACATAGCCTTTATAAGACTCTATCTTAAGCGCACTTAAAACATTTTATTTAGTTTTAAAATAAAACAATTTTAAAACATCATCACTTGGGATTCGAACCGGGGCTTTGCAGATCTCCGGCCGAGTGCTCTAACCGCTACACCAAGCGGCCACTTAGAGACAATGCACCCCAGAGATGTTAATAAGCCACTCGACTTCTTTGAAAGCAAGCGTACTTCTTTGATAAGTGACGAAGTAAGCCTGTTATAATAATAACTTGGTGTTATTTGATCTTATTGGTTTAGAAATTTATATTTAAATAAATAGTAAACTTGGCCGATTTCGTTATAATTTTGTTTGATGAGTGGGGCTTGAAAATTCTCTTGAAAAATATGGTCATTTATTTCAGTTAATAAATCTACTATAATTTTTTTTTACTCATTATTGTACAGTACACATTAATAGCTCTGGTTCAGATTTTTCATGTTTGTTGTGGAAATTACCATCACTGTTGTATTTACTGCGATGAATGAAAATGTCACTTTGCGCCACCTGGCGGCCATTTTACGAATTACTTTGAAATGCAACTGATTTATTTTGGCCGCTGTTGCCTTTAAACGGCGGTATACGCGGCGGGATAGCCATTCCGATTTTGTAACCACTGTAGCATACAAGTCCTCATATGCTCTTTGTTTGGCCTTTGAAATAAAAACTGACTTTGAAAAAATGACATTTTGAAATAAAAACAGCAGGAATTCAATAAAATGCCTCCGCAATAATCTCTGTTATTCGGAAAAATAATGACCATGAAATATTATTTCATAATAATAAGTAAATATATTTCACAATAATAAGCTTTTTTTTCAAAATATGTTCCATTATTTCACAATATCATTCTCATATTACATATAAATATATGTGTCTTATTTATTCATAGAGTTATTTATTTCATAATGTACTATTTATTTATGAAATTTTGAACACTTTGGAGTTCCATACACAAGTGCCTGTGCATCTATAATTAGCACAATATAACAAAATCAAATTAGGTCTGTTACACATCCAAATGAATATGGCCAAAGTAAAAAAATGCGGCAAACCTCAGCAATTCCCAGTTTAAATAAAATTACGTTATGTAAAACAGTTTCTTTGTGTTAGAATTTTTATTTATGTATTTTCAGATACAAATTGCTATATATCGTTATCGAGGTAGAAAATAGCTTCTACCATGATGGAAGATTTTGGTTATATTGCCCACCCCTACTGCTTCCACTCATTTTTTTTGTCTTCCTGGTGTCAAGTTTGCTTCGCAAAGTGTGGTAGGAAATTAACTTTGACCTGCACGGCACGCGTAAGTTGCACGCTGATTGGTTGTTGTCGCATTGTTCTGCTGTGTGATTGGCTCTTAGATTAATCCATATCGAGCAAAAAATGTCTAGAGCTTTTCATCGTTTTTAAAATCAAATAAATCACGATTCGATATGATATCATTTATCGGCCCAGCCCTATGATGTACTGATTATTAAATTATATTTTCTATATATTTTTTGTTTATTATAACCGAACTTACTCACATTAGCATTTTTGTGATCATATAATCAACTCCAGGCTTATTAGAACTCTTTAGGAAAATGGGCAAAAAAATAAATCCCCTACAAAATCACTTTCATTACACCGTTAACCTTGTGCATTAGAATGTTCTGGTCCAATATTACCAAGGAGTAATAATTATGGAAATACTTGTTAAAGAAACCCCAAAAGACAAATGAAGGTTAAAGTACACAAGTCACGATTATAAACAATCAGTTTAAAATAAGAGTAAGCAGAATCAATATTATGAATGGATAATAGGACGATGAGAGATGCTGGGGTAGCTCCACCACCACCCACCACTGTTTTATTGACAATTATTCAGTCAGAAAGTGCTGTTCAAGCACTCTGTTCTCAGCTAACAAGTTTATAAATCCACATTTAGACACATCCTCCATAACAGCAAGCTATTGGTCCTTATTCAACAAAGTAGAATTAAATTTGATCATGAAACAATTGTACACCTGAACAGTTTCTCTATTCATCAGTCTGCAGGTAATACAATATTGTGCATATTGTAAAATAATCCTGTAATGCCGCAGGTCTAGTGACACAAGTTCTGTAAACACAACGGGATTCTGGTCAGGCAGACCGGTGTCCCCCCTCACATGGAGCTGCTAGTTGAAGCTGCGGTGATGGCGATCAGGAGGAATGCGTGACTCCTGGATGCATGTCTATACATGTATAGGATGTAATAGGTAAAGCAATAGATATGTAGACATAAGGCAACACCAGGTATGAGTGTGAGTTGCTCATGTATAGAGGAAAAGACAGAGAAAGGAAAAGAGAAAACTGAAACAAAAGGAAAACTGTAAAGGAAAAAAGGAGAAAACTGAATGGAATAGAAAAGTGAATAAAGAAAGAAAATTTAAAAAAAGATGAAAAGTCAATGATCAGTGAAAAGAAAATAATTGAAAAGAGAAAAGAATAACACTGAGGGAGTTTTGTGTTCGCGTTTAACATTGCAAAGAGAATCCCATGTTTTCATAATCGTGTCTACCTTAGTGTTAAATTAATAAACCCACGTCACCCCTGAATTGGAAAAGCTTTCCTGAAATCGTTTCCACAATCACTCCCACAGCTCGCATCCACACAGCTTCCTCTCTGAAGCCCTGCATCAGGGCTTGGGATAAAACCATGCACCATCCCTCCACACCATAACAAAACATGGTCATGTCTGGGAATTTACATTTGCACACAATCTTCCCTGGCATTTATAAGAAGGAATAATTCATTAATAATAATAGTTCTGAACAGAATATAAACTAAGAGACGCATCAACACAATGTTACACCTGTGGTGAAAGTATTGTATTACTCATATACTTTAATGAGAAACATTATGATAACATTAATCATAAACTCAATTTAAATTATTCTGTAAAAAGAATAACATCACACAACAAATCTTCTGTAACATGTCTTTGAAGAAAGCCACATGGCATGCAGTTTTTTTGTCATACAATTTGCACAAAATATTAATGAAAAATTATTTTACCCCTTACCCCTTTGTGTGCAATGTTTTAAAATAAACTTTTTTCTAATTGGATTGTGCTCATTTTATATAATAATATATTAATTTCCCAGCCAGATTTACACTTCGCGGTATCCTATCAAAAACCCCCACTATTAAGTAATGTTGACACAACAGAGTGTTAAATCTCACCGATTTTGCACAAAAGCAAATGCATTAAGATATTATTCAGTTGGCTCAGTTGGGTAATCTGAATTAGTACTAAAACTAGGTGTTATAACTATTTAGTTAGAATATGTTGTGCCATAGACGATGCTGCCTACTGTAACATTCAGTGCAAACACTGGTCATAGACCAAATATACAAACACATTTTTTTATTTACATTTAACTATATGCAAGTTCTTATATAATTAGTTTATTCTTGTCAGTTAACTCCTAGGCTTTTGATTTGCAGTGAACTCAGTATAAACTCAAACAATGATATGCGTGCCATGCACACACAATAAAATTAAACAAATGAATAAAAATATAATACTGATGGTTGTGAAATAAGTTCTATGCATATAAATCTATGTATCTCTCAGTTGAAAATGCCCATTATTTTTCCAGTCATGCTATATTGAACACAACTGGCTCAATATAAAAAGGCGGTGAAAGAGTGCAGCCAGCTGAAGAATGGTCCACTGTTCAATCCATAGGTTAAGTATTTAGGAGGAACCATGGGTATGTACATATACTATTTTGACGTGAGTTTTTTCTGTTTGTTGTATTTAATTGCTGCCCTTACCAAAAAACATACTATACCACACCTATATAAATGTGCGCGCAGTATATTTGTAAACTTACATTTACAATACATGTTGGGAACAAATATTCAATTCAATTCAATTCAATTTTATTTATATAGCGCTTTTAACAATGGTCATTGTCTCCAAGCAGCTTCACAAAAATTAAATAAATTAAAAAAAAAAAAAAAAAAAAAAAAAAATATATATATATATATATATATATATATATATATATAAAATAATAATAATAATAAATAAATAAATAAAATAATAATAATAATAGAAAATAAATAAATAAAAACAAATAATAATAATAATTATAGAAAAGAAAATAATTGGAAGTGTGGATGTGTGAGAAAAATGTGCAGATAATAATGAGACGAATGAATGAAATTTCTCTGATGAGAAAGCCAAGGGTGACGGCGACGGTGGCAAGGAAAAACTCCCTGAGATGGCATTAGGAAGAAACCTTGAGAGGAACCAGACTCAACAGGGAACCCATCCTCATTTGGGCGATAACAGATAGAAATGATATAACATCTTGTGTGTTGTGCAGGTGAAAATTCAATATGACAGAAATTATTTAAATTGACATGAAGACCAGTTCAGCATAGGGACGAGTCAGTAGGTGCAGAGGGCAGATGAGGTCTGGATCACTGGAAGCACAGGAGCAGCATGTGTAGCTCCAACCATCATAAAGCTGAATCCAGCTGGAGCTGCTCCTTCTCTGGATGCCTCAGGAACCTCGCAGGGTCGGCCTTTGTCTACTGAAGCTGGCAAAATCTCCCGATGCCTCGGGATGGGTAGAGAAATACAGAACAGATCAGGTTTAGATCAAAGCATATTCATGGTTGGAATGACCCAGTCCACTCTCTAGAAAATTCACTCTCTAGATGTACAAAGCTGGTAGAGACATACCCAACAAGAGTTGCAGCTGTAATTGCAGTGAACGTTTTGGCTCAGGGGGGCTGAATACAAATGCACTGGTATTTTTTGCAAAATCGTTTTTTAAACCATTCATCATTTTCCTTCCACTTCACAATTATGTGCCACTTTGTGTTGGTCAATCACAAAAAATCCTAATAAAATACATTTATGTTGGTGCATGTCATACATTTATGTTGTACCATGACATGTGGAAAGTTTAAGGGTTATATACAGTACATTGTTGGGTGTAACACATTACAAAGTTCATTTGATCTAATGAGTAATCTAACGCGTTAGGTCCGCCATTTAAGTACTCAGTTATTTAGTTATATTTTCAAAACGTAATCCGTTACTCAGACAATTTATGTATTCCATGAGCCAGACAGCAATCAATCAGTAAGTGTGTGTGTGTGAAAGTCATCCTAGAAGCCCCATCCCTGATAACCCGCCCACTCTGTTATTCCTGCGCGGTGGCTGTAAGCACAGTTCATCATGATTTACTATGAGTTTTGGCACTGTGATTACGTTTCCATCTTTCCGGGCAAAAAATTTAACAAACAAATGTTAAATTTTTTTGCCAGCCCTCGGACCTTGCAGAACATCGCAGGACGTCGGGTGGTCACTCGCGATGGCCCAGAGTGCCTATCACGGTGGCCCAGAGAGCACATCTCACTGCAAGTCAAACCGCATAGGTGAGAAGTTAACAGATTATGGGCCAAACTTCGCTTAGTGATGGTAGAATAATTGTAAAGGTCTTGACTAAATCAACATGCATGAGGAATCCCAAAGGAGTTTTCATTTTCTGCAATGTAAAAGTACTCTAACTAGTTACTTTTATCAGAAAGTAACACTGTAATGTTATTGATTACTTTTTAAAGACAGTAATTTTGTTATGCAATAAGTTACTTTAAAAAGTAACATCCCCCCAACAAAGTAATATACACTTTTCCAATGCTCTGTATCTTCTAACTATATACAGGTCCTTCTCAAAAAATTTGCATATTGTGATAACGTTCATTATTTTCTGTAATGTACTGATAAACATTAGACTTTCATATATTTTAGATTCATTACACACAACTGAAGTAGTTCAAGCCTTTTATTGTTTTAATATTGATGATTGTGGCATACAGCTCATGAAAACCCAAAATCCCTATCTCAAAAAATTAGCATATCATGAAAAGGTTCTCTAAACGAGCTATTAACCTAATCATCTGAATCAACTAATTAACTCTAAACACCTGCAAAAGATTCCTGAGGCTTTTAAAAACTCCCAGCCTGGTTCATTACTCAAAACCGCAATCATGGGTAAGACTGCCGACCTGACTGCTGTCCAGAAGGCCATCATTGACACCCTCAAGCAAGAGGGTAAGACATTCATTCATTCATTCATTCATCTTCTATACCGCTTTATCCTGTATTTTAGGGTCGCGGGGACCTGGAGCCTATCCCAGGAGACTCTGGGCACGAGCCAGGGTACACCCTGGACAGCAGGCCAATCGCAGAGCAGAGGGTAAGACACAAAGAAATTTCTGAACAAATAGGCTGTTCCCAGAGTGCTGTATCAAGGCACCTCAGTGGGAAGTCTGTGGGAAGGAAAAAGTGTGGCAGAAAACGCTGCAGAACGAGAAGAGGTGACCGGGCCCTGAGGAAGATTGTGGAGAAGGATTCCAGACCTTGGGGGACCTGCGGAAGCAGTGGACTGAGTCTGGAGTAGAAACATCCAGAGCCACCGTGTACAGGCGTGTGCAGGAAATGGGCTACAGGTTGCAAATTTTGCATGTCATTGGGAAATCAAGGTGCCAGAGTCTGGAGGAAGACTGGGGAGAGGGAAATGCCAAAATGCCTGAAGTCCAGTGTCAAGTACCCACAGTCAGTGATGGTCTGGGGTGCCATGTCAGCTGCTGGTGTTGGTCCACTGTGTTTTATCAAGGGCAGGTTCAATGCAGCTAGCTATCAGGAGATTTTGGAGCACTTCATGCTTCCATCTGCTGAAAAGCTTTATGGAGATGAAGATTTCATTTTTCAGCACGACCTGGCACCTGCTCACAGTGCCAAAACCACTGCTAAATGGTTTACTGACCATGGTATTACTGTGCTCAATTGGCCTGCCAACTCTCCTGACCTGAACCCCATAGAGAATCTGTGGGATATTGTGAAGAGAAAGTTGAGAGACACAAGACACAAGAATCTGCAAAAGGATTCCCGACCAAGTATTGAGTGCAGAACTGAACATAATTATTTGAAGGTTGACTTTTTTTGTATTAAAAACACTTTTTGTTTATTGGTCGGATGAAATATGCAAATTTTTTGAGATAGGGATTTTGGGTTTTCATGAGCTGTATGCCGCAATCATCAATATTAAAACAATAAAAGGCTTGAACTACTTCAGTTTGTGTGTAATGAATCTAAAATATATGAAAGTCTAATGTTTATCAGTACATTACTATACTATATAGACAGGCTATAGACAGGCTCTAAAAACTGCTAGGACCGAGCATCTTAGCCAACTGATAGCAAGAAACCAAAACAATCCCAGATTCTTATTTAGTACAGTGGCTCGCCTAACAAAACCTAAGATGCCCGCACAGAGTATCCCATCACAGTTTAGAAGTGAAGACTTTATGGACTTCTTTAATGAAAAAATCAATAATATCAGGAAGAAAATAATGGAGGTTCAACCTCTAATAGTATCTCACGATCCAGTTCAGCCTATAGCTTCACATTTAGATTTTCACTGCTTTACAGGTATAGGACAGGAAGAGCTGTATAAACTCATCACCTCGGCTAAATCAACAACGTGCCTGTTAGACCCAATCCCAACCAGATTTTTAAAAGAAGTGATGCTTACAGTTGGAGAGCCACTCCTAAACATTATTAATTCTTCATTACATCTAGGTCACGTCCCTAAACCTTTCAAGTTAGCAGTTATTAAGCCGCTTCTTAAAAAATCTAATTTGGACGCGAATGAAATAAAAAATTACAGACCGATTTCAAACCTCCCGTTCATATCAAAAATACTAGAAAAAGTAGTATCAGCTCAAATTTGCACATTCTTGCAGGATAACAACATCCTTGAAGAATTTCAGTCAGGTTTCAGGCCCCATCATAGCACAGAAACTGCACTAGTTAAGATTACAAATGACTTGTTTTTAGCTTCAGACCAAGGCTGCATCTCATTGCTAGTCCTGCTTGATCTTAGTGCTGCATTCGACACTATAGATCATAATATTCTCATAGATCGCTTACAAAATTATATAGGTATTCAGGGACAGGCATTAAAATGGTTTAGATCTTACCTGTCTGATCGCTACCATTTTGTAGATCTAAATGGAGAACCGTCTGGTATAATGCCAGTGAAATATGGGGTCCCACAAGGGTCAGTTTTAGGACCTCTGTTGTTCTCAATATACATGCTTCCCTTGGGTAACATCATTAGAAGACATGGGATTAGTTTCCATTGTTATGCTGATGATACCCAATTATATATCTCAACTAAACCAGACGAAATACCTAAGCTGTCTAGATTAACTGAGTGTGTCCAGGACATAAAAGATTGGATGACCAATAACTTTCTTTTATTAAATTCAGATAAGACAGAGATATTACTTATTGGCCCAAAAACCAGCACACAACAGCTTTCACAATTCAGCTTGCGCTTAGAAGGATGTACTGTTATTACCAGCTCAGCAGTAAAAGATCTGGGAGTAATATTAGACAGTAACTTGTCTTTTGAAAATCACATTTCAAATATCACAAAAACAGCCTTTTTCCATCTTCGAAATATTGCTAAACTTAGGAACATCTTATCCGTATCTGATGCAGAAAAACTAGTTCATGCATTCATGACCTCCAGACTGGACTATTGTAATGCATTACTAGGTGGTTGTCCTGCATCCTCAATAAACAAGCTTCAGTTAATCCAAAATGCAGCTGCCAGGGTTCTCACTAGATCCAGAAAATATGATCATATAACCCCAATATTATCATCCCTGCACTGGCTACCTGTTCAGTTTAGAATAAATTACAAAATAGTATTACTTACATACAAGGCCTTAAATGGTTTAGCTCCCACATACCTAACCAGTCTTCTGATACGCTACAATCCACCACGCGCCTTAAGATCACAAAACTCCGGACTTCTGGTAGTTCCCAGAATTTCAAAATCTACAAAAGGGGGTAGGGCTTTTTCATATTTAGCTCCAAAGCTTTGGAATAGCCTTCCAGACAGTGTTCGGGGAGCAGACACGGTTTCTCAGTTCAAAAGTAGACTCAAGACGCATCTTTTTAATCTGGCATACACATAACTCATCCCAGTACTCATACTCCAGTACACCTATACCGAATGGCAACTACGCTAATTCTCCCCATCTGTTCTGTATTTCTCTACCCATCCCGAGGCATCGGGAGATTTTGCCAGCTTCAGTAGACAAAGGCCGACCCTGCGAGGTTCCTGAGGCATCCAGAGAAGGACCAGCTCCAGCTGGATTCAGCTTTATGATGGTTGGAGCTACACATGCTGCTCCTGTGCTTCCAGTGATCCAGACCTCATCTGCCCTCTGCACCTACTGACTCGTCCCTATGCTGAACTGGTCTTCATGTCAATTTAAATAATTTCTGTCATATTGAATTTTCACCTGCACAACACACAAGATGTTATATTTCTATCTGTTATCGCCCAAATGAGGATGGGTTCCCTGTTGAGTCTGGTTCCTCTCAAGGTTTCTTCCTATTGCCATCTCAGGGAGTTTTTCCTTGCCACCGTCGCCGTCACCCTTGGCTTGCTCATCAGAGAAATTTCATTCATTTGTCTCATTATTATCTGCACATTTTTCTCACACATCCACACTTCCAATTATTTTCTTTTCTATAATTATTATTATTATTTGTTTTTATTTATTTATTTTCTATTATAATTTTATTTATTTATTTATTATTTTATATATAATTATTCTATATACAGTTTTTTTTGTTAAATTTCTTTAATTTTTGTGAAGCTGCTTTGAGACAATGACCATTGTTAAAAGCGCTATATAAATAAAATTGAATTGAATTGAATTACAGAAAATAATGAACTTTATCACAATATGCTAATTTTTTTAGAAGGACCTGTATATTACTAACCCTCTTTTTGTTTTATCAAAGTATACCTTTTTTATATATACTTATTTATAATCTTTAAAGTGTACTTTTTAATTTAGAATTTCTTACAGTTGAATTATGCCTTTTAATAAGTAGACTTATCTAATTCAAATTAATTTTACCACTAGACTTCATGTAAAAAAAAATAGAAGTATACTAATGGCACATAAATGGCACTAAAAGCATCTTTTTTTTAAGGGTACTAAAATGTTAATATAAATGACATGCTTTACAAACAGTTAAAGAAATCTCTTCTCATTAATATATAGCTAGATAAAATACTAGGTGGGTGAAAAAAGTAGCCATTAAAAATTGGGAATAAAGTCCATATTTCCACAATACAAATGCATTGAACATAAAAATGTACGTATATACTGTATTACATATGAAAGTTGCTTTGGATAGTGCTGAGAACATCCTGGATCCATGCCTCCAAGTCCTCCATTATGTGAGGTTTTGTACTATACACCTCACTTTTTGCGTAGACCAACAGTAATAAATAAATGAATAAATAAAATTAAAAAAATCACATGGATCTGTGACTTGTGACTTGTTGGAGGCTGGGGTCTGCGTAATCCCAGCCAACATTCTGGAAAATGCTATTCTAACCACACATTCACAGTAAGAGCAAAATATGGAGAGACATGTTTTCAGGCATTAAATATTGCTTAATTAATTTTCACCCACCCTCTATACTATGTGAGCAGGGCTGTAGTGGTAAAAATGTGGGTAAACTATGAATTATGTGCTTCATGGTTAGTAAAGCAACTAAACGTACCATCTGCACCTTTAATGAAGAATAAATATATTAATAAAAGTCTTGACTAAATAAATAAATAAATCCAAAAATTAATCAAGCCTACTCCATAACTTTCGGGCTCTGCCCCATGCTTTATTTTTCATAATATGAGGTAACAAAAAGCAGCATGTACCATAAAGCAAGACTATTAGTGCTCTATATATCAATGGTACTATTTTAAAATCAAAGTGAAATGTCACTGGGAGCAAATCCAGTGTGAATAGGATAGTGGTGATTGTGCCCTTTTCTTCTTGCTCTGCTAAGTGCTCTGGCACTTCCTGTCCAGGGTGTACCCGACCTCATGCCCCAAGTCTCCTGGAATAGGCTCCAGGCTCCCCGTGACCCTGAATACAGGATAAAGTGGTATGTGAGTAAGTAAATGAATCACATTACTACCTGGCTAGCCCAATAATAATATAAAATATTCTCAATACAGTTTTGTCAGTTTCTTTTTTTCTCAGTGTTTGATTTCTTTTTCTGGCATAACCAGGAAAAGGCTTATAATTTCCACACTTTAAGAATCATTGTACATACATGTTTTCAAACTTTAACTCATCAACTAGCTGACAAGACACAATGTGATTGGTCAAAGACAGTAAAGATAATGGAAATGCTGAATATGGAAAACACTGCAGTTTGATCTGGAAAACTATTTGAATAACCCAAGTTGTTGAAAGCCAGTTCTAAGAATAGCTTTTACTAGCAAATTTTAGTGATAACGCTAAACAGAGGTGGGTAAACATCATGTCAAAAATGTGTAAATTTACATTTGTTTAGCCACCTCTAATGTCAAAGAAATATGCAGAAGTTGTAACTTTTCAGTCAAAAATAATTGTTTACATCACAATAAACATCTCAGAACTTTTGAGTGCTTATACATTCAATTATTATTATTATTATTATTATTATTATTATTATTATTCATAAAATAGTAATGTCAGTGTCCTAAAACCCTTTAAATAAAATTGTCGTGTCCTGTTAGGTGTCGGACTGTGGGCATGAAGGTGAGGCATAGGCGCATAGGGGATAAGGTGGCAAATAAAGTCATTAATGACCCACACGGAAATAACCTATATAAACATATATGTTTCAATATAAGTTTTGATATAGGTTTTTAATATATGTGACATATATAAAATTGGCCGTTTTCCTATATTATATGCATGTCACGAACTCCTGTCACTCCTCTCGTTTGTTGTTGTTTTTGTTCCCACGCTGTCAGATTTCTCTACTCGCGGTCACGTTGTCTCTAGACTGTCACGTCTTTTCCCACGCCTTCGTACCGCCCCTCCCACACACACCGGCTCCCCATTCACAAATAATTTCTCCCGACATTTAAGGAAGCGCAGCACGCTTTCTCGCTGCCGAATTATTGCGTGCTCCACAGCCCAGTTTCCTCGCGGTTATTTTTCCTATGATTCATGCGTTTTTTGACCAAGTGCTTTGTTTAACGGCTTTCGCTTTTCGCTCGTCCCTACGGATTTGTTAGACCTGATATTTGCTTCACGGACATCGACCCACGCCTCGCCCCTCGTCTTCGCTATCGTCTTCCGCTTCGGATTGTTTGACCTGGCCTTGACTGCTCTCACGGACACTGACTCACGCTTCACCCCTTGACTTCACGATTGTTTCTCACTTCCGGATTCCACATCCTTCGAGACACCAACAGGTGAAACGCCTCTGCTCCTCTCAATCTCTGCATCCACGTCTGTTTTTCCACTACATAAAGGCACCCAGCAGCCATCCTCCACGTCAAGGTGAACTACAGAATCTCACTTCATTAAACGTCAGAGAACCGCTTCAGAGCTGCACCTCTGTCCTCCATTACAGTCCCGTGTTCATTATACACCTGTATTCCGTGAGAAAGTAACACCAAGCACTACCAACCCTATCTCCTACAGTTTCATCACTAAAGCCTTTTTAAGAATATCATCCCAGAGTGGTGTCTGCTCTTGGGTCCTATCAGCCTGCCTGACCTCGCACAGCGCCGTGACAATGCACATATATAGGGGTAGCTCAGTGGTTAAGGCATTGGATTACGGTTCAGAAGATCCCAGGTTCAAACCCCACAACCACCAAGTTACCACTGTTGGGCCCTTGAGCAAGGCCCTTAACCCTCAACTGCTCAGATGTGTAATGAGATAAAAAAAAAAAGTAAGTCTAAATGTAAATGTGTATGTATGCACGCATATATGTCCACATTACTAAAATCTAGGTAAACATAGGTGCACACAAACATGCATACGTGCATATATGCACCTATATGTTTACCTAGATATTAGTAAAATTATCCCAAAATGTAGAAATTAATTAAATTTTTTTTTTTAAGAACAATCACATAGCATGAACAACAATATAATACAAGGACAAAAATAAGACAAAAAAATTAACAGGAAGAAAAATATATATATTTTGAGGACCTTCTCAGCTCCATGAGCTTTGAATTGATAGATGTGCCTATCTGCCCTCGGGTGGCCTCTTCTTCAATGTTGCATCTAGAGAAGACAAAAATAATGAGACAGAATAATAATAATAATAATAATAAATGATTATTTATAAAAAATTCAGACAACAACAATTAGTGCCACGAGGTTATTTGCAACACTATATGTTCTACAACATAGAGGACTACACACCTTACAGCACAATATAATATGGCTTTAGAAGAGGAAAGGTAGAATTAAGAAGTGAGCAAGTGATGAATTAGTATTTTAGGTCCCAAGCAGATACAGTAACAATAATGGGTGCCCTATGTTATGCAGTCTCCATTGATGGCTAATAAACATTGATACAAGTAGGCTATGGTTAAAGTGGTGAACTTATAAAGTCTTAAATGTTTTGTTTTCCCTTCTCAACGCATTATGCATTTACTCACCAATAATGGCTACCTTTTTAATTTGGTCAAGTCTCCAAGTCGAAGGTGCCCAGCAGCAGATTCCGTACCGTGGCAGTAGCAGAGGTGGCAAGGCGGGCTGCTCTCCACGCTTCTGCCTGGCAAAACACCCCAGAGCCCTTTATAACTTCAATCTGAAAAATAATTTCACATCACAATATTAATTTATTGGCAACTTTTAGAAACTTTTACGACTTCATTGTTTTGTGCTGTGTAGTATAGTATTGTAATAGCTGATCAGAGTGATCAACTCCCCATGTGCTGGTTGTACGCAGTCACAGGACATGGTGTAACGCTCAGAATTATTATTAGAGCTAATTACACTAAAACGGGTATATAAATCTATATACGGGCTGGGCTGATTACACTCACTTCCGGTATTGCACAACCTTCGCGGAGCAAGGAAAGACAACAACAACAAATTCCAAAACCAAACCGAAGTGTATTATATACAAATGACAAACAAACAAATGAAGTGCAACGGAAAAACAATATATACAAAATATAAACAAATATATACAATGTCAGTAGTGTGTGCGAGTGTGTGAGTGCGTATGTATGAATGTCCAAGTCCGTGCTATTGAATGAATGGGATGGTATACAGGAGAGACGGTTCGTTCTCACAAGGAAATGATGGTAATTCTGGGAGAACGAAGAAACGGAATGAGAAGGGTACTGAATGGCAATCTGTCAAGGTAATCCACAAAACATCCAAACAGGCTCTCTCTCTCTCACAACTGCAGCGCGCTGACTCATCTCTCCGTCCCGAACGTCATGCCGTTTCCGGCTTTATACCGGCACATGTGACCTGATAGGTCATCGGGGTTCTCTCGCGGCACAGCTGCGCATGCGCGCGTGACCTTAACCCCGGAACCAAAGCACCGTTGCCATGGGGACGAAAATAACCGAAAGGGGTCAGTTTGTTGGTGCAGGTTAGCAACATTAGCTCCTTCTTCTTTCCCCTGCTGTTTAACCGCCCCTTTATGTGGCCATTTACATTTACATTTACATAGACCCCCCCCCACAGCCTCCAGCGTGTGAGGAGAGGACCGCACTAGCGCTTTCCATGAACCACTTCCTTGGCTTTGTGAGATGCCCCCAGACCTAGTGTCAGTCCATTGGTTCTTTTTTAAGTCTTTTAGCTGGACCCTCCCACTGGGCACTAGCTCACCTGACAAGTTTTTGATGGGCAGATGGAAAAGATGGAGTCCGCCGCCAAACCAGCCCGCCCGGTAGCTCTGGCGCCTCGTGCTGCCAGGAACTGTGGTAGCTGGCTTCTTTGGCTGGCTGACTGGTTGGTGGAGGTGTCTCTTCCTCCGCTGTGATCCTGATGTCGGGTAATTCTGTATCGGTGGTTGGGTCTGTGGAGTGTTGTTGCGTGGTAGGCTGCTAGAGCGGCCCCTGGTGAGGTCTGGCAGGTGGTAGCTCCTGGATCTTCCCTTGGGTTTGCAGGGATGAGGGGCGTCGGGCGTGACCGTTCTTTGCTGGCCACTGGTTCGCTTGGCCCCGCTCCAGGTGTTCTGGCAGACCTCACATGCTCCCACGTACCGCCAGACGTCCTTGCGGATGGTGGGCCACCAGGCGACGTCAAGGAGGCTTAGTAGTGTTTTCAGCCCCCCCCGGTGGCCACCCGACGGCTTTTGGTGAAAGTCTTGTAGGAACGTCTGGACGTTTGTTGGTGGGACTACCAGCTGGCGTGCTCCTCCCTTCTTCCTCAGAACTCTACGGTGTAACGCCCCCTGGTGTTGTTCGAAGGAGACGCCCTGGTTGTGGGTTGCTCCGACATCCACTACAGTGGCTAGTAGCGCCACCTGGAGACCTTCCCGCTGTGGAGGTTCCACCTCTGCGAGGTCTCTGGATGGGGTGGCTGACAGCTCCAAGGTAGGTTAAGGAGGTTCTGCGTTCGTTGGCATGGCGTGGTAGAGCTGAGAGGGTGCAGAGAGGGGCTGGGCGTGGGAGGGTCCGGCTTGGGCCAGAGTAGAAGTGGGCAGTGGTGCTCCTTTCTTCCCTTTCTCCTGGCTGTCCTTCTCTGGAGTTGCGGTGTTTGGACGATCGGCTGGGTGTAGAGATGGAGGTGGTGAAGACGCCGAGGTGAGTACTTCAGATCTGAGGGCGGTGGGCGTGTTAAAGAGGCGCAGCTTCTTCATCTGCTTCTCCCAGACGATATCACGACGCATGAAACAGTCAGCTACGGTAATTCTGGGAGAACGAAGAAACGGAATGAGAAGCGTATTGAATGGCAATCTGGCAAGGTAATCCACAAAACATCCAAACAGGCTCTCTCTCTCTCACAACTGCAGCGCGCTGACTCATCTCTCCGTCCCGAACGTCATGCCGGTTCCGGCTTTATACCGGCACATGTGACCTGATAGGTCATCGGGGTTCTCTCGCGGCACAGCTGCGCATGCGCGCGTGAGCTTAACTCCGGAACCAAAGCACTGTTGCCATGGGGACGAAAATAACCGAAAGGGGTCAGTTTGTTGGTGCAGGTGAGCAACATTAGCTCCTTCTTCTTTCCCCTGCTGTTTAACCGCCCCTTTATGTGGCCGCGCTACAATGGAAATGTCCTACATAAGGCAGTATTTTAGCCACCTGGAACTAGCTTGTTTGTGCTAAATAACATTACCCATAGCAGTGTTATAAGCGAACCAAAATGGAGCCAAATACACATTAGCAACCATAATCTAAAGCTATCCAAAACAAGGTGAATATAAACATCTGTAAACTCCATAAGGCATTAGCTTAGCCTCTGGGAAATATCATGTTTGTGCTACATGAGGCAGCATGTTAGCATGATTTATCTAAACTATATAAATGGCATTGAAAGCCAATGTGTCACACAAGCTGACAAGAGCTAGCTGTAGTGAGGAAAATATTTACTAATATTAGTTTAATATTATCAGAATAAGAGTTATATAAGACTTAATAACTTACCCAGTGTAGCATGGGTCTATTCTCTGTTCAAAATGCTCCCGTTTGTCGTCGGAGTCACACAGTCTTCTTCTGAGGTAAATGTAAACTCCTCCCACTTTACAGGACATTCTTAAGAGTTTCCTCGGATGTGTAAGTGCGTGCCATCTTCCAAAACGTGCAGAAAACTCACTGAATCTGAGTATTTTCAAACCTGTCTCTCTATGTTCGTTTTTCATGCGGGTGTCCGGGGGCGTGGCCTAGTATGTAAATTACCCAGACTGATTTCCGTGTGATTGGCGTGTGGGCATGTCCTGCCTCGGGTCATTAGCATATAAGTGCGACAGAAATTCTGTGCCTCTCCTTGGTTTCATACGGATTACATAAACTGAGAATATATGTTTTCAATGTGACTTGCATCATTTAAAAGTAGACACTTTAAGCTATAGATATATTTCTCAGTTAATTAAATTCAGTTAATTTTAGTGACGTGTTTCAAAAAGACTTTCACGGAGACTGAGGTTTCATATATGTGCATATATCCTCATATACTGTATGTGGGCAATTAGGATACCAATTTCATGTGTTCGTACATAGGTTTTTTGCATTTTTTTTTAAAGTTAGATCTTAGTTATTGCCTTGATAATAGAAAATATGAGCTAGGCATCATGTATGACAGTTGCCAAAGTGAGATATGAGCTAAAATGACCAGATCCTGCCATAGGAGACATATCTTGTATGTACATATAGGGCTTATATGTGGATATAAAGAAGCAATACAGGAGACCTATATGGCCTGTATATGCACCTCAATGTTGCCTACATGTGGCATATATACGCATATATGCAGCATATATATTATCATATATATATGCATATATCCTCATATAGGTTCTTTCCATGTGGGGAAATACAAACAAAACATGGATAAAGGAAGTTGGCTTTACATTGGAGCGTGCTATAAACAGAACTCATAAATCACTTAAATATACACAGACTAGGGATTACACAAAATACAATACAGACAAGGGATACAAACCAAACGAGACAAGACGCACTAAACAGACTAAACACACACACACACACACACACACACACACACACACACACACACACGACAGGCTTGGCTAGGCCTACTAGCTGTTAAGCACATTAGCTGCTAAACTAGATAGTAGCTAAACAGGCTAATTGCTAAACTGGCTAGTAGCCAGAGACCCAAGGGGCGAACAGACTACGTATGAAACAGACTAAGAACTCTAAAGGTTAGTGGCTAAACAGGTTAGTAGCTAAACAGACGAGGAGACTAGACAGACTCGAAGACTAGACAGACTAAGATCTAAGCAGGTTAGTAATGCACTGATTAGTATTTATACAGACTAAGAACTACACATGCAAAGGAGGTTACTCACACATTAGGGTAAACACAAAAGGCTAATTCTCCTAGAGGCTAATCCTGCTAGGAGACACAGAGACAACGAGACATACTAAATTAAGACAAATATAAACTTAACTTAAAGCTCCAGAAACCAGAACTAAAACAGAACATAGCCAGACAAAACAAAGGCACACTTAACAGAACTCACATTAATGCTCGACCCAGTTTCTTCTTCTTCTTTTTGGTTTTTAACAGCGGCTGACACCAACTTTAATAGGTGCATTACCGCCACCTTCTGCTCCGGAGTGTGGAACGGAGTTTCACATTCTATTTATCAGATCCGTTTCTTTAAGAAAATCGAAGAAGATTTTACTATTTACTTGGCTTGTCCATTTTATTAAAACCTTTAAATCCACCTCCTGATTTATATTCTTTCTTATTTCTTTCATCATTGTTTCTCTTTCTTGTTCCTACTTCCTACAGACAAGAATTACATGGGTTATTGTTTCTTCAACATTACAGTGATCACATAATCCATTTGGGTGTTTTCCTATTATTTTAAGTGTGCTATTCAAATTTGAGTGCCCTAATACTATTCTGTTGAAAGTTACCTCTTCTTTCCTTGATTTACCTACAGTATATACTGTACTTTGTTTTGATTAACCTTGTTTATTAAACTGTACAGGAATCTTCCTTTTATTTCATTATTCCACTTTACTTGCCATTCTTCAACCACTTTACTCCATATTAAATATCCATTTTCCTCCTCTTTGATTTATTGACCTAACTGTCTCCACATCCAATGTTATAATTATTGGGTAGTGATCGCTTCCAATACTAGATTCCCCCAACATTTCCCAGTTACACTTACTAGCCAAGTTATTTGAAACTAGTGTCAAATCCAGAACAGAGTCTATTCCTGTATGCATGTCTATCCTTGTTCTCTTCCCGTCGTTTAAACACACCAGCTCCTCTATTAATTCCTCAACTACTTGTCCATTGGCATTTATGTATCTTCCTCCCCATAGTGTATTATGAGCGTTTAGGCTCGACCCTGTTTCCCAGAACAACCAGCTATTGATAATGTCACTAATGATCTGCCTCGGTTCAGGTGAGTCCCCGCATCACCTGACTGAGGTGCCTTCTGGGAAACTGAGTCTACAAATAAAAACTACAAAACCAAAAACAGTGCCCTCTGGTGGTTAACCCTCACATTTTTACATGATCACTACAATTTTGAATTAAAAAAGTTTTGACTAACAGGGGTCAGTGTGATCTATTTTAAAATTTAGTGCTTATTGCCAATATTCATCCATTCATTCATTTTCTATACCGCTTAATCCTGTGTTCAGGGTCGCGGGGACCTGCAGCCTATCCCAGGAGACTTCGGGCACTAGGCGGGGTACACCCTGGACAGGGTGCCAATCCATCGCAGGGCACACACACATGCACACACTCACACACCCAATCACACACTACGGGCAATTTAGGAACGCCAATTAGCCAATATTCATGTTTAAACAAATTTTTAGACTAGAGATGCCTGATTGCAATTTTCTTGGCCGATACTGATTTCCGATATTTTTTTGACCAGTCTGACTTGGACGATACCGATCCTGTCTGATTTTCGTTTTCTTGTAAGAACTATAATTTACAACATTGTTTTTTTCCATAAAAAAAAAAGAAAAACAAAAACTGTTGTATGTTTATGATATAGCAAGGTCTATTTTCTTCAGGTTACTGATGAGAGCTTTTCAGAAATAAAATCACTGACTAACAGGGGGACAAAATGTTATTTGGATATTGGGTGGCATCATTTTGCAGCAAAACTGAGGGTTTTGTTGAAGCATAAGAAATATTCTGAGAATTCCATAAAAAGTTGTAAGAATATCCAATTGAGGAAAACGTTTAGATAAGCACAATGCATGGTATTATTTAACAGAAAGCACAAATCTTTACATAAATGACCAACTTTGCATTTGAAATAACATGCAAAATGTTACAAAAAGCATAATTGTGTTTAATTGGAAAAAATATTTAAAAATATGTGTACATTACCTACAGGAGCAGATCATTAAAGAATTTAAAACTCCCATTTTAAAATGAAAGCCTCATGCATGTATCATGTTTCATGCATGAGTTTGAAACAAATAAAAAGGCTGTATGCATTTTTACCACTGCAGTGACAATGCCATAATCTGATGTGGCACTGTGATTTTATAGTAGCTGTAAACATCAATTGTCTGCTTTTTCCTTATGTCATGTTAATCAAAATGTGTTTATATCAGTTCTATAGTTAAATAGTCTTACCCCGAAACAGTGTGCTGTCATCACAAGCCATAATCAATCAAGTGTATTTTCTATACAGTTCTATTATACTTTTTCTCCTCTTGACAAGGGTATTGACAAGCTGCTCTAAGGTAAATCTTGCCTTTTACCAATGGAGGGGAAATTTAAAGCATTAGATCAACCATTGATCAGAGGTGGAAAGTAACGAATGACATTTACTCGCGTTACTGTAATTGCGTAGCTTTTTTGTGTATTTCTACTTTTTAAAGTAGTTTTAAAAATCTGTAATTTTACTTTTACTTAAGTACGTTTTGTTTGAAGTATTGTAATTCGCTACATTTTAAATGATATTCGCTACTGAGTAAAAAATAAATGAATGAAAATGATAAAATAATAAAAATATTGTGCTTTGTATAAATGCTTCGTTGCGTGTATCATGTCCTGGTCGCGCGCCGCTCCAGACTCCACTCCAGGTTTTCTGACATCGGCATCTACCTGACCTTCCACACGGTCGCTTCCGCCTTGAGAGTGACGTCATCGACTAGCGCGACCATATATAAACCGGAGAGAGACGCGGGAAAGAGGAAAGAGGTTGTGATTTTGGCGTTTTGATATTTGGTTGTGTATTCCGGTTTTGACTTTTTGCCTCCAATTGACTTTGATTATTGCTCTGTCCCTTTGGTTTGGTTGGTCTTTGTATATATTTGTAGATAATTTCACTGTTTTTGGTTTAGGGAGTCCGGGAAGGTACCTGTATTTTTGTTTCTGTTTTTTTTTCTTTCTTGCAGGTAATCTAGCTACTAAATATAAATACCATTTTGTTTGTTATTTTGGCCTGGGTCCATCCTGAATCTGATCCTCCTCCTCCTGTGTGTGTGTGTGTGTGTGTGTGTGTGCATACAAACCTCATTATTTCATCAGTTAATGATTGGATCTAGTTCTTTCTGCCATATACCACCATTTCCATACAGTTTAAAATAGAACCCTGAACCATTCTTTTGCTGTATGACCCTAGACTGGGACGTAACACCATATTTAAGTGACCACTTTGATTTTCAAGCACAAGAAAGACAACAGCTTTATTATGCAAAGGTGTTCCTTCAGTTAAAAACAACTAGTTTGAGATTTATATCTGCTCATCTTTTTTGAACTACGCTAGAATGCCTCATCCCACCCCCGCTGTTAAAAAAATAAAAATAAAAAAGTAACTCGGTAACTTTTACTCTGAGTAAATTTTTTAATGAGCTACTTTTTACTTTTACTTGAGTAGATCTTTATAATGGTAACTTTACTTGTACTTAAGTAAAATTTCACTGAAGTAACAGTACTTGTACTTGAGTACAAAATTTTATTACTCTTTCCACCTCTGCCAGTGATGAATGTTGTCTATGATAGCAGCCATAGATGGAAGATATGAGAACATCAGAAGCCTGCAGATACTGGATAAAACACCCCAGAGGTACTTTCCATGCTGTCATGTTATATGGATGAGAATCTGTGTCTCAACACAGTAACATAAAATAGACACATATTGAAGACTTATAAACTCCTTCATATGGATTTGACAAACAAATGCATTCCACACTTACAATTACATTTACCTTTAGTATTTGGCAGATGCTCTTATCCAGTGCGACTTACAAAAAGTGCTTTGAAGTTTCTGTCAATGGATAGATTTGGGTTGCAGCACCAGTTACTAGGTTATTATAAGTGCCATCATTCAAACACAATTGGGAATTTTTTTTTTTTATTGTGGGGGGGGGGGGGATCAGTCTACTTACTACTATGCGTCCACTTAATACTTATTTTATGTTTAAACAGTCACAATAGAATGACAACTATATTAAAATATGCAGCTATTCCAGGCAAAAAAAAGTTTGGCAGTACCAGCTAGCCACTCTTTGTGGACATTATATTCCTCACTGAAATCTCAGAATCACTCTTAGGATTCAATTAAGGAATGAAAACAATTGTCCTATGTTCCTAGAGTAGAACATAAAAATTCTTTAGGAAGCTTTCTACTCTTACTTTTATTGAGGAGTACAGTGGGAGCCACGCCAAATAGCCGCGACCGTGCAAACGACGAAAAGTGTGACTGCCGTATGCACGCCGTAATCCCCCCTCCCTTTTCTGCCAGAAAGGGGTGTCAAGTTTTCACAGTAAACACGCCCATTCAAGCCCTATTTATTCATTTACCTGGTGCCACCACTAGATGGCGCTTCGTTCTCAAGAACACGTTAAAACAAGCCAGCTGCACTGAGTTGCAATCACGTGATTTTAACAACCCGCCCCCCCCCCCACCCCCACTGAGCTGACGCTACCAAACTACAGAAGTGAAGATGGCGGCTTAATGGACAATTCGTGGTAAGTGATGTTTTATTTTATAAAATGTGTTTGGGGTAGTTTACAGTTTATTTCCCAGTTTATTTTTTTATTGGCCGTTTTAAATATCACTGGCAGCACCAGCAGCGGTCAGATGTGACTTTAGAGAACTTAATGGTCTGTTTACCATTTATATTTTATCCACTTTGGCCGTGACTTTCCGCGGTAGCGGTAGCGCTTAGTTAACGAGCTGGATAAAAACACTGAAGTGTTTATCAGTTAAGGAGGAGGAGGAGGGAGGTGTGTGTGGGGGGAGGGGTATGAGGGGCTTCAGTAAGTTATAGTTTGGCTTCAGGGATGAACTAATACTCATATACGAGTGTTATATCGCTTAACATATTTGTATGAGAAGCGCATTAAGTAAATTCTCGGGTAATTTAATTCAGACGATAATACAGACAGTCACTGGTTAACACTAACACTGTTCACTGGTTAACACTAACACTGTTCACTGGTTAACATTAGCACAGGCAGTTTATTTACATTCCAGAATCCCCAAAACAGTATTTTACACACTCTGTGGTAAATAGGTTTATTAATATATATTATTTTTATTAGAACTATATGTTCTGTAAAGTTTATTTATCTTGACTAAATTCTCCTGTTGTCTTTAAGCAGAGCTCCGCTGTGGAGGATTGGGGGGTCAGACGGCTGACGGCTGGACTTTTGGAGCTACAGGACTGGAGGAGCCTGAACAAGCTGTTGAGGGAGCTGTAGGAGGGATGACGTCACAGTCCGACAGCTTTAGAATGATGTTTGATCAGGTCTACTGTATATTCTGAACATAGAACTGCAAAATGTCTGATACAGTACTTTGGGGGAAACAAAGACTTCAACTGTTTCATGTTTAATAGTTTTGATATTTGAAAAATTTATATTTTAATGTAAAAGGACTATAGATAGAGACTTATAAGCAGCTGGTGTATCCGGGTAGTTTAATGAACTTTAAGCAAAAAGACAACATGTATTCATCTGTTTTATATAAATTACTGTTTTAACTTTGACTAGTTTTGGAAGAATAAATTGAATTGTTAAAGTCATGTTTGCGTGTTTTAATTTTGGGGGATTGTTTGGGTATTTAAAAATTGTTTAGTTGAACCAACAACGTCAATGGGCAAAAAATGGGACACAACTTTGTTTTAAATAGTCAAAGAGTTGGGCTGAAAATCATAATAATAATAATTATTGGTCATAGAAACAAATGAAAACAGTTAAACACTTGATCATATGTACAGTATTTGTGTTTGTGATTATGTGACCCATAATAATTTTTTCTCAGTATAAATAAATGTTTTGGGGTTTAAGAACTCCAAAAGAGCAACGACAAACTTAGGAGTGGAAGGTGAGAAACCTCAATGGAGAATACTGAGTATGACATGGTGTTAATTGCTCTGTGTGTGTGTGTTTTTGGCGGGGGGATGGGTGTGCGTGTTAAAGTCAATGGAGAAATGCAGGAGTGCGCGCGCACACACACATACGCCTCTCCATTCTTCCATCATTGATTAAACCTATGAACACGGCTGTTCAGCAGTTCTAAACACAAGCGCAGGATCTGTTTTTGTCCTTAACTAAAATACTTCAATACGTTAATAATGAATTTATTTTGCTGAATAAGGTAATAAGTGATATTTAAACCAAACTGCACCAAGGCAAGTGTGTCATGTCACCAAGGCAAGCATGTGAGAGCCACAAAGTAGGCTTCACATTATAGTGGGTATTGTAGTTTTGACAGTGTGACGGCAGCCAGCATCATACTGTACATTCAGTAACAGCTTCTTGCACAGCCAATACATTGTGGGGAAGTGAAAAAGTGGATATAAATGGGCAAGTAATAGAAGAGTTATTAGAGGAAAAACATTTAGTATGTTTAAACGATGGAACTAAAACAAGAATAGAGGTTAGTACTGGAAGGGAGTCTGCTCTAGATCTTACATTGGTGTCTAGCAATGTGGCAGCAATGTGTAATTGGAAGGTGTATAAGGAAGGAACAGTAGGAAGTGATCACTATCCAATTTTGTGTAAAATCAATATAAATATACCACAAGTTTTTGACGAAAGAGGAGGAAGATGGGTATTTGAAAAAGCTGACTGGGATAAATTTCAGAAAGAAAGTGACAAATATTTAAATCAGATTGAATATGATGATATAGAAATGCTTGAAAATAAAGTAAGACATAGCATAATAACAGCAGCGCTAGAAGCTAACCCAAAAAGTCAAGGTAAAATAAAAAGAAAGGAAGTACCATGGTGGAATGATGAATGTAAGAAAGCAGTTCAAAACAGAAATAAAGCGTTTAAAGTAATGAAAAGATCACATAATTTCATGCATATCATACAGTATAAATGTGCACAAGCAATAGTAAGGAAAACGGTAAGACAAGCAAAAAGATTATGTTGGAGGAATTACTGCAGTTCAATTGGGGACACTACCCAAATAGGAGAAGTGTGGACAATGTTAAAAAGATGGGTGGAGAAAGGAGAGATTGGAGAGATTGGAGTTACCCGGTGTTGAACAATGGGAATGAGGTCGCAGTTACAAATAAAGAAAAGGCTGAAATGTTGGTAAATACATTTGCCCAAGTTCACAGCTCAAATAATCTATCTGAAGAAGGGAAGAGGGGTAGAGAGAAAACTAGTACTGATAATCTGGAGGCACTGAAAGTAATGGAAAGTGATGAAGGTGAACATAATTTACCATTTCGAATGGAAGAGTTAAACAAAGCACTGGCAAAAACTGGGAAGACTGCACCAGGGAAAGATGATGTTTGTTATATAATGATAAAGCATCTGAGTGAAGAAGGGAAGAAGAAATTATTGATACTATACAATAAAGTGTGGGAAGAAGGTAAAGTGCCAAAAAATTGGAAAGAAGCCAATATTATACCAATAAGAAAACCTGGGAAAGAGTCTAGTAAGCCATCAAACTATAGACCCATTGCCCTGACCTCACATATCTGTAAACTAATGGAAAGAATGATAAATGAGAGATTAATGTATATTATGGAAAAACAAGGTATGGTGACTGAATATCAAAGCAGATTTAGGAGAGGGAGGGGTACTATGGATGCAGTGGTATGCTTGGAAGATGAGATAAGGAAAGCTCAAATAAATAAAGAGACAGTTGTAGCTGTATTTTTTGATGTAGAAAAAGCATATGACATGCTATGGAGAGAGGGGTTGATGATTAAGGTACATAAAATGGGAATTAGAGGAAACATTTTTAAATGGATTAGGGATTTTCTGAAAGGCAGAACAATTCAGGTTAGGATAGGAAAAGAAATGTCTAGTAAACATATGGCAGAGAATGGAACCCCACAGGAGAGTGTAATAAGTCCCACTTTATTCTCAATTATGATAAATGATATATATGGAAATATACAAGTGAACATGGGGAGATCCTTGTTTGCGGATGATGGAGCAATATGGAAAAGAGGAAGAAATGTGGAATATATAGTTAAGAAAATGCAAGAAGGTATACAGCAGGTTGAGAGGTGGGGAATAAATTGGGGCTTTAAATTCTCTGTTGAAAAAACTAAAGTAATGTTTTTTACTAGGAAGAAAATTCATGAGGGGATTAATTTAAAATTATACGGAAATAGGTTGGAGAAGGTTAATAAATTTTGCTTTCTGGGAGTACATTTTGACTCATAGTTAACCTGGGCAGAACATATAAGGAAGGTGGAGGATAAATGCAAAAAAGTACTAAACACAATGAGGTGTTTAACAGGACTGGAATGGGGTACAGACTATCAATTACTGAAATATATATATATATATGTAAGTCTAATAAGATCAAGAATTGATTATGGGAGTGTGGTATATGGATCAGCAGCCAAATCTGTACTTACAAGGCTTGATAAAATACAGACTAGAGCTTTGAGATTATGCTTAGGTGCAGTAAAAACATCACCAGTGTGTGCGCTTCAGGTGGAAGCAGGAGAAATGCCTTTAAACATTCGACGTAAGCAATTGCTGGTAAATTATTGGATTAATTTGAAGGGACATAGAGACAGTCACCCCACAAAGAAAGTGCTACAAACTTGTTGGGAAAAGGAAAGAGAACAAAAGAATAGTTTTGGGTGGGTAGGAGATAGAATAGTTTCGGGTGGGTAGGAGATGAGTCAGCTAGAGATTTGGGGGTGAGTGGAAAAGAGTTCTGTCCAACGGTGATATGGCCTGACTATCCAGTGTGGAAAATGGAAACCATGGAAGTTGATTTTAAATTGCATCAAATCAAATCAATAAATCGTAATGTAGACCTAGTAGACGAATTTTATAGATATGTGGAACACAAGTATAGAGACCATATTCAGATTTACACAGATGGATCAAAAGAACCTGAAACTGGACGGACTGGATCTGCAATTTTTATAGGTAACCAGGGAAATGAAGAAAGAAAAAGAACATTGAACGAACTGAGTGTGTATACAGTCGAACTGTAGGCCATCATGATGGCGTTAGAATGGATTGGAAAGGAGGAAAAAATAAGTAAATACTTAATTGGAAGTGACTCATTGTCTACACTGTACAGCCTCAGATCAGGGATGTCCAATAGCCATCAGGACTTGGTGTATGCAATATTGACAATATACATGGGAATAAAAGAAAAAGGTAAAGAGATTCAACTCATATGGACTCCAGCACACATAGGTATTTTAGGAAACGAGAGGGTGGATAAATTAGCCAAACAAGCAGCAAAAAAAGATAAAATTGAAGTAAATATAAAAATGTCAAAGGCTGAGGGGAAAAGTATAGTTTGGAAAGAAGCTGTGAGAGAATGGCAACAGCAGTGGGATTGGGAAATTAAAGGGAGACATTTATATGGCATTCAAAATAAAGTTGGAACTGAGAGGAACTGAGGAGGGACAAGAAGAGAAGAAACAGCAATGACAAGATTATGAATTGGACACAGTAACCTGAATAGTACATTATACATTATAGGGAAGCATCCCACTGGCTGTTGTGAGGTTTGTCAGACACAAGAAACCATAGAGCATGTACTTATAAATTGCAGAAGACATGAAGAAGAAAGGAGAAAAATGATGGAAGAATTAAGAAAAGGTGGACTGGTTGGTACAGAGATAAAAGATATACTGAAAAGTGGGATGAGTGGGCGAGGAAAGAAAAACATTTGTAACTTCTTAGTTACTACTGGTTTAATGGATAGAATATAAGATGTGGAGGAAATAATCTGGAAATAGAGAGAAGAAACAACTAAAGGAGAATCAACCAGAAGGTGGCGGTAGTGCAACACTTACGGATGCAAGCCGCCGTTAAACTCCAAAGAAGAAGAAGAAGAAGAAGCCAGGCTTGAAAACACTCAGATTCAGTGAGTTTTCTGCCCGTTTTGGAAGATGGCACGCGCTTACACATCTGAGGAAACTCTTAAGAATGTCCTGGAAAGTGGGAGGAGTTTACATTTACCTCAGAAGAAGACTGTGTGACTCGTACAGGAGCATTTTGAACAGAGAATAGACCCATGCTACACTGGGTAAGTTATTAAGTCTTATATAACACTTATTCTGATAATATTAAACTAATATTAGTAAATATTTTCCTCACTACAGCTAGCTCTTGTCAGATTGTGTGACACATTGGCTTTCAATGCCATTTATATAGTTTAGGTAAATCATGCTAACATGCTGCCTCATGTAGCACAAACATGATATTTTCCGGTGGCTAAGCTAATGCCTTATGGAGTTTACAGATGTTTATATTCACCTTGTTTTGGATAGCTTTAGATTATGGTTGCTAATATGTATTTGGCTCCATTTTGGTTAGCTTATAACACTGCTATCGGTAATGTTATTTAGCACAAACAAGCTAGTTCCAGGTGGCTAAAATACTGCCTTATGTAGGACATTTCCATGTCCTGTGACTGCGTACAACCAGCACATGGGGAGTTGATCACTCTGATCAGCTATTACAATACTATACTACACAGCACAAAACAATGAAGTCATACAGAAATATTTCTCTACACTGCTTGGACATTGCTCCCACCAATGCTTACCCTGCATGTATGTTTTGTACAGTTTTTTTTATTTTTTTTATCTTGCACTGTTTTACTCTGTCTGTCTTTTTTCAGTTTTTATTTTGTACTGTTCCTGTGGCAGTTTTACCCTGCATGTATCTTTATCATTAATCTGCATTTATACATAAAATCCTATTAACTATTGGGAAGCTAAACATGAGAATCAGTATGAAACATGAAAAGTTTCTAAAAGTTGCCAATAAATTAATATTGTGATGTGAACTTATTTTTCAGATTGAAGTTATAAAGGGCTCTGGGGTGTTTTGCCAGGCAGAAGCGTGGAGAGCAACCCGCCTTGCCACCTCTGCAACTGCCATGGTACGGAATCTGCTGCTGGGCTCCTTCGACTTGGAGACTGGACCAAATTAAAAAGGTAGCCATTATTGGTGAGTAAATGCATAATGTGTTGAGAAGGGGAAAAAAACATTTAAGACTTTATAAGGTCACCACTTTAACCATAGCCTACTTGTATCAATGTTTATTAGCCATCAATGGAGACTGCATAAGGTAGGGCACCCATTATTGTTACTGTATCTGCTTGGGACCTATAATACTAATTCATCGCTTGCTCACTTCTTAATCCTACCTTTCCTCTTCTAAATCCAAATACATTTCTGGGGTATTGCGCTGTAGGGTGTGTAGTCCTCTATTTTGTAGAACGTACAGTGGTGTGAGAAACTATTTGCCCCCCTCCTGATTTCTTATTCTTTTGCATGTTTGTCACAAAACATGTTTCTGATCATCAAACACATTTAACTATTAGTCAAAGATAACACAAGTAAACACAAAATGCAGTTTTTAAATGAGGGGTTTTATTATTTAGGGAGAAAAAAAATCCAAACCTACATGGCCCTGTGTGAAAAAGTAATTGCCCCCTGAACCTAATAACTGGTTGGGCCGCCCTTAGCAGCAATAACTGCAATCAAGCGTTTGCGATAACTTGCAACGAGTCTTTTACAGCGCTCTGGAGGAATTTTGGCCCACTCATCTTTGCAGAATTGTTGTAATTCAGCTTTACTTGAGGGTTTTCTAGCATGAACCACCTTTTTACGGTCATGCCACAACATCTCAATAGGATTCAGGTCAGGACTTTGACTAGGCCACTCCAAAGTCTTCATTTTGTTTTTCTTCAGCCATTCAGAGGTGGATTTGCTGGTGTTTTGGGTCATTGTCCTGCTGCAGCACCCAAGATCGCTTCAGCTTGAGTTGACGAACAGATGGCCGGACATTCTCCTTCAGGATTTTTTTGGTAGACAGTAGAATTCATGGTTCCATCTATCACAGCAAGCCTTCCAGGTCCTGAAGCAGCAAAACAACCCCAGACCATCACACTACCACCACCATATTTTACTGTTGCTATGATGTTCTTTTTCTGAAATGCTGTGTTACTTTTACGCCAGATGTAACGGGACACGCACCTTCCAAAAAGTTAAACTTTTGTCTCGTCGGTCCACAAGGTATTTTCCCAAAAGTCTTGGCAATCATTGAGATGTTTTTTAGCAAAATTGAGACGAGCCTTAATGTTCTTTTTGCTTAAAAGTGGTTTGCGCCTTGGAAATCTGCCATGCAGGCCGTTTTTGCCCAGTCTCTTTCTTATGGTGGAGTCGTGAACACTGACCTTAATTGAGGCAAGTGAGGCCTGCAGTTCTTTAGATGTTGTCCTGGGGTCTTTTGTGGCCTCTCGGGTGAGTTGTCTCTGCGCTCTTGGGGTAATTTTGGTCGGCCGGCCACTCCTGGGAAGGTTCACCACTGTTCCATGTTTTTGCCATTTGTGGATAATGGCTCTCACTGTGGTTCGCTGGAGTTCCAAAGCTTTAGAAATGGCTTTATAACCTTTACCAGACTGATAGATCTCAATTACTTTTGTTCTCATTTGTTCCTGAATTTCTTTGGATCTTGGCATGATGTCTAGCTTTTGAGGTGCTTTTGGTCTACTTCTCTGTGTCAGGTAGCTCCTATTTAAGTGATTTCTTGATTGAAACAGGTGTGGCAGTAATCAGGCCTGGGGGTGACTACAGAAATTGAACTCAGGTGTGATAAACCACAGTTAAGTTATTTTTTAACAAGGGGGGCAATCACTTTTTCACACAGGGCCATGTAGATTTGGAGTTTTTTTTCTCCCTTAATAACGCAAACCTTCATTTAAAAACTGCATTTTGTGTTCAATTATGTTATCTTTGACTAATAGTTAACGGTTTTTGATGAGCAGAAACATTTAAGTGTGACAAACATGCAAAAGAATAAGAAATCAGGAAGGGGGCAAATAGTTTTTCACACCACTGTATAGTGTTGCAAATAACCTCGTGGCACTAATTGTTGTCGTCTGAAGTTTTAATAAATAATTTATTATTATTATACTGTCTTATTATTTTTGTCTTCTCTAGATGCTACATTGAAGAAGTGGCCGGCAGCCACCAGAAGGCAGATAGGCACATCTATCAATTCAAAGCTCACGGAGCTGGGAAGATCCACAAAATGTATATTTTTTCTTCCTGTTCAGTTTTTTGTCATGTTTTTGTTCTTTTACTAGTTGATTGTTCTTAAGAAAATAAAAAAATTTTATTTCTACATTTTGGGCTTTTATTTATGTTGTCTTGCAGCTATGGATTTTAATAATTTTACTAATCTAGGTAAACATATAGGTACATATATGCACACATGTATACATGCATATATGTACCTATATATGTACATATAATATAGGAAAACGGCCAATTTTATATATGCACGCATATAATATAGGAAAACGGCCAATTTTATATATGTCTATATAGGTACACAGGGATTAAAGTTCTCCGTCGTTACGACGGATTTCCGTCAATCACACTGTTCCGCCTGTCCTTAATGTTTAAAATTCACGTTTCATAATGTTTAATGCTGTGTATATATAGGCTTTCATGGGTCTTAAATTAAGGAAAGACAAAGTGTATTCAGCCTGCTGAGGAGGATGTGATCAAAGCCTGGAGTGGAGCGACTGCACGTTCCTCTCTCCACTCTAAGCGTTTTGTTATCACTCCGGTATGGATCCACTCCGGGTTTTGGTTTAGTTTTGAAGAACTACGTGTCAGGCTGAGGTATAACTATATTTAAGATAGCATGGACACAATTGATGCAGGAAGGCTCCGATGTTTTGGAGATTGATAAAAGTGTAAAAAAAATAAATGGGCTTGGCTTAGCGAAATTGGGGAGAATGGCAAGCCTTTTAGTTCGTGGACTAAAAAAATCTAACATCCAGGTAGGTGTCTCTGCACAGTATGCCACAGGAAACTTCAATATGGCAATAATGGCAAAACAAAGTGCGAGTTCGCCATCAGTCAGCAGCTCGTCACAATGCTGCGGTTCGTGCTCTAACAGTACACATGCTCCCTGTCTGCTGCGACAAGAACCACAACGGAGATTCACACATCTGTGGCCGACCGTGTGCGCGATGTAAAAGTGCGCCTATGTTCTTTCATAGCGGAGCATGACCTGTCGCTCACAGTCTCACAACCACTAGTTAATTTAATGCAATCAGTTGTCAAAGACAAGAGTGCACTTTCAAGATTGTCTATAGGCTACGTTTACACTGCCAGGTAAATGTGACCCAGTTCCAATTTTTTGCTCATATGTGACACATATCGGATATGTTCTGTGTCCGTGTAAACAGGAAAAAACGCATGCATTCCGATATTTCGAGATCGGTTTCAGGCCTCCTTCATATGTGGAAATAAATCGAATATAAATCAGATATGTGCTAATGTGATTGTCGTGTAAACAGACAGATCGGATTTCCTGAGGCATTGTGTTCTGTACGTCATTAAAACTGCCACTTCTTCGCGGTTTAATGACATAATGTTATTATCCTGTGGAAGCGCGTGCTGAATTACAACATCGCAGGTGACGTGGAAGAGGTAAAGAACAACGCCCCAATCCCCCCCCCCCCTCCAACACACACGCCTTGTGTTAATGCTTATTTGGGCTAAATAACATTAAATCAGTATTTGATGAATAAAGCATATGTGCAGGCTGCAATTATGCCGTTTTTCTCTCCTCCTCCGTTTTAAAACCATGGTGCGCGAGCATATATAGCAGAGATAGCATTAAGCATATTTCATCTTTCTTAGCCAGTGTGTAGCGCAAGAACCTCCCTTTAAGTATGCGCGATGTTTCAGATGGTATGGCGAGTGTAAACACGTCAATCGGATATGAGTCACAGTTAAAAGAACGTGTAAACAGACGGTCAAAAAAATCAGATATAGGCAACAAATTGGATCGAGACCTGGCAGTGTAAACGTAGCCTATGCACATGCCTACTACTTGCACACATGGCATTGCTGTTTACTGGAAATCCGATTTGTCATCTAAGCTGAAAACGAAGATGCATAAAACATGCACTGAAAAAGCACTTTTTGGAATTTAATGGTGGTGCTATTACTTTTTTCTGTTAATTATTAAGAGTTTCACAAAACATTGTTTGGTGTTATAAGATAAATAAAAACATGCACTGAAAAGATATGTGGTAGATGGTTGATTATTTGTGAAGGTATTTTTTTTTCTTCAAAGATTACAAATAGCTTTTAAAATATGCAAACTGGCAATATTAAAGCGCGGTTTAATCTCCCCTAAAGCTATTGGTCTCGACTATTTAAATAAAGTGTTTGTTAAAGGAATATGGCTCGGCCTGAAAAAAGTTCAGTCAGAAGATTTTTTTTCACTTTAATCCCTGGGTACAGTACATATATATACAGTACAGTATATATACACGCATATATGTACGCATACTGTATATGCATGCATATATGAACGTATATGTACATATAATATAGGAAAATGGCTAATTTTATATACGTCACGTATATAAAAAACCTATATCAAAACCTATAATAAAACATATATGTTTATATAGGTTATTTCCGAGTGGGACAACAGGCTTATATCAAGCCTCCCCCTCATCTTTAAGATCTTAGAAAAGGTAGGAGCACAGAAGCTATGTTTATATCTACATAGGAATAGCATACATAAAATGTATCAGTCAGGATTCCTTGCACAAAAAAGGCAAATATATTGCTGCTAATAAGATTGCACCTGGTAAAAGTCTCTTTGATGCTAGAGAATGGGAGAAGAAATTTCAACCTACCAGCTCACTGATTTTGCCATACAATATGATATAAACTAAAAAAGGGAAGGAGAAAGGATAGAAAAATAGGCAATCTAAAGAAAACACTCCTCCAAGACAGCAAAAATACTGCATAAATACATAGAAAGGCAAGAAAAGTTAAGCCTTTATTTGTCACATACACATTACAGCGAAATTCCTTCTTCGCATATCCCAGCGTAACTGGGGTAAGACATGATACAGCACCCCTGGAGCAGATAGGGTTAAGGGCCTTGCTCAAGGGCCCAACAGTGGCAACCTGGTGGAGCTGTGGATCGAACCACCGATCTTCCGGTTTGGTAACTCAGTGCCTTAGCCCTCTGAGCCACCACTGCCTCTGAATGCCTCAACGATAAATATGTAAGGCCAATAAAAATAAATAAAGTCATTTTTTAAAATTTTTTTTTTATAGAACTTTATTAATCCCAGAGGGAAATTGCTCAATTTTCACATATCCCAATTAGGAAACTGGGGTCAGAGTGCAGGGTCAGCCAGCTTACGGAGCAGCGCCCCTGGAGCAGATAGGGTTAAGGGCCTTGCTCAAGGGCTCAACAGTGGCAACTTGCCGATGCTGGGGTTCGAACCCCCGACCTTCCGATCAGTAACCCAGTAACCCACAGCCTTAACCGACTGAGCCACCACTGCCCTTAATACATACACTGTCATGTATTCATGATCACATTTTGGTTTATGTTAAAGGGTGATGAGGAGAGCACTCACCTAGTGGAGCATGCAGTTGAACAGGTGCTTACTCACATAGACAAACACTTCTCTCTAAACTGCATTAGAGAGAAGAGCCAGGCTCAAGAAAGCGGTGTCAGGGGAGCCACAGACCTGAAAAAGCCACATTCAACATTTTATGCTTAAGACTTCATAGAATCGCTCATATCCCTTTCAAATTATTTATGTCCTATTATTTCTGACAATCTGTCTGTTTATGCTAAAACTTAAATAATCATTTGTGATTAACCATAGGACTCTTAAGGCATTCCAGACTAAATGTTTCACAAGTTTGCAGTTTTTAAGTCTAGCAAAGGAACGTTCTTCATTCATTCATCTTCTATACCACTTTATCCTGTATTTAGGGTTGCGGGGACCTGGAGCCTATCGGCACACCCTGGACAGCGTGCCAATCCATCACAGGGCACACACACACTCAGGTCAATTTTCGGAACACCAATTAGCCTAACCTGCATATCTTTGGACTGTGGGAGGAAACGGGAGTACCCGGAGGAAACCTACCAAGCACGGGGAGAACATGCAAACTCCATGCATGCACACAGAGACGGGAATCGAGCCTCGCCAGGAATCGAACCCAGACCCTGGAGGTGCAAGGCGACAGTGCTAACCACTACACCACCGTACCGCCCTGGAAAGTTCTTATTTAGTTGAAGTTGAAAGATTACATACATTTAGGTTGATTTTTAAGCACTCCACAGATTTCATGTTAACAAACTATAATTGGACATCTACTTTATGCAAGACAAAAGTAATTTTTCCAAATGCGTTTTAACAGATAGATTATTTCACTTATAATTCAAATTCCAGAAAATTTTATGATGGCTTTAGAAGCTTCCAATATGCTAATTGACATCATTTATGTCAATTGGGAGTGTATCTCTTGATGTATTTACCATCAAAATCAGTGCCTCTTTGTTTGACATTATTGGAAAAGCAAAAGAAATCAGTCAAAACCAAAGGGGAAAAAAATGTGACCCTTGACAAATCTAGTTTACCCTTGGGAACTATTTCCACATGCTTGAAGGTAACTGTAAGGTTTTTCTAAAGTTTTGTAGTAGAAGAGGCGAGTTGCTCGGTCTGTCCGCTGTGCTTCGGTAAGCTTTTCTGGCGCCAGGAGAGATTCAGTCAAACACACACACACGTTGTCTGTCAGAAAGGTCTCTGTTTATTAACAGCAAAAGATGGGGTTTATATATATTTGACCAAACGCCTGGGCTATAGACATATGTTACTACAAAGAGCATGAAGCATTGTAAATGTCCTGGTGAGATCCTGAAGAATCAAAGGAGAGGAAGATAGAGGTGTCCGTGCAGAGACAGATCACAAGATGTTGGCTCAAGTTAGGGGGAGAGGGGGAAGGAGACAGAGGGAGATAGAGAGAGAGGGGGAGAGAGAGACATAAAGAGAGTATGGGAAGGTGAGCGTGGGAGCGTTCACACCTTTAAGAACAGATGCAAGAGGAGACAGGAAGATAGCAGCAGGAAAGATTTAACACGTTAATATCAAATCTATGTGGAAGAGAACAAGAGAGTAGAATCAACTCCTTTATATATAAAATAATTCTAACAGTTGACCCCTTAATTTCTAAAAGAATTTGTGAATGTCAATAAGTTTACATAGCAAGAGATATTAACGTGAAGAAGCAGAGATTCATAATTAGTAGAGTCAGCAAAGATGATTATAAGAAGGGTGATAAAGGAAGAAGATAGTCAGGATTAAATCACTTCTAGAATCACAATTAGAAATGAAATATACACTACATACGTAATCAGGCGTTGGCACAAAAATAAAATGTGGAAAAAGCTAACTAATACAAAGTTGAACCTATATGTGTATGTGAAAAAGGTGAGAAGCGGTGAGAGCCCCCTTTTGAGGTGTCTTCTGGACGTATGTTGCTCCACTAGCCCCTCGGTGCGGGCTAGGAGATCTTGTGAGTGGTCGATTATGTCAAGCAGTCAGTGTCATCTGCGGTGCCTTCTTCACGCGGCTGGCGTGAATCCACTGTGGCTGTGAATCTGTGAGAACAGCTGTGCGTGTCACTGCAATTACAGTTGTAGGTGTACTGTAGGCAGCATCCCCCACCTTCCTGGGATTTAAACTTTTCACCAGCACTGTATCACCTGGGATGAAAGAGTGAGTAGGCTTGTCTGTAGGCAGAGGGAGAGAAGCAGAGACATTACCGTGAACACTGTTCAGTTTTTCAATGAGCGCTTGCGTATAATCGCTGACAATCACGTCCAGATCACCTGTAAGGGAAACACCAGGGTTACCTTTTACCCAGGGGGTGGGGAATGGTCGTCCCATTATAATCTCAAATGGTGAAAGTTTGGTTGTAGAATTGGGTGTCATTCTAATTTCACAAAGCACAGATGGTAACAGGTCAACCCAATTCTTACCTGTATCCATCATGGCTTTTGTCAACCTATCTTTGATTGTTCTGTTCATCCTCTCTACCACACCAGAACTTTGGGGATGGAAGGGGATGTGAAATTTCCAAACAATGCTTAAAAATTTACACAATTTTTGTGTCACTTTGGAGACGAATGGCGTGCCATTATCACTGTCAATAGATGTTGGAATACCGTATCTAGGAATGATTTTTTTAGCCAGAATTTTAACTACTATCGTTGCATTTTCTTTTGAGCATGGAAATGCTTCTACCCATTTAGAAAATCTGTCCACGATTACAAGCATGTATTTCAGATTTCTGACAGGTGGCATGTGTGTAAAGTCAATTTGTAAGCATTGGAATGGTGCAATAGGCATTGGCAAGGCATCATATTTAACATGTTGTCCTTGTGTATTTGCACGAGCACAGATCAAGCAGGAATCTAATAGAACAAGTGTAGCCTGTTTGATATTGCGAATGCAGAATCTGTCCTCAATCATACGGATTACCCCCCGTTTTGCGACATGTGAAATACCATGAAAATGACGCACTAATAACGGGAGGACAGATGCGGGAAGAGCTATACGGCCGTTTTCATCCCGAATTAGCATATCGCTGCCAGGTGAACACTTACGGGAAGACCAAAAATGTAGATCTTCAGGTGATGAATGGGTTTGCAAAAAAAGGCAAGGTCGATGTCAGATGACAAACTAGGAACAGAGACATGGGACGTCAAAGAGAATACTGTACTCCTACAAACCTGTGGGGACAAAGGTGCTTCTTTAGCGGCCCATTTGGCAACTTCATCAGCTAAACAATTACCTAAAACCTCTTCAGAGTCACCAGATGCACGACCTTTGACCATCACTATAGCCAATTGCGATGGAAGCAAATTAGCCTGTAAAAGATTAAAGACAAGATTAGCATGTGACATCTTTCCAAAATCATGTGTGACATCATAAGCATAAAGAGCCACTGTATCATATTAAGAATATGCCTGACAGGGCACATATTATGGAATGGAATGGTCTGAGGCATCTGGTGAGCCTGCGGAACAGAAGAAACATAACCATTTTCTATATCTCTCTTTTTCTTCCGACACTCCCGTTCCCAATGTCCTGATTTATTACAGTATCTGCAGATTGTTTCTTTACAGTGATGTTCCCAGTGTCCTTGTCCATTGCAGTTTCTGCATATAATAGTGTGGCATTTAACAGGTTTCTTTGAACCATTAGCACTTATTGTAGGTGATGCGTGATTAGATTTTCCTCTGAGGGAGGCAATAAAATTGTTTGTAACATCCAGATCACATACCATCCTTCCCATGAGTTGTATGGCAGGTTAGTGTCCGGTCCCTGCTAGAGAAAATGTAAGATATTTAACAGAATTAGGGTCTATATCATTAACAAAGAAAGTCCCTGTGTAAAAACCATGCAGTTTAAAATTTTTAATATAGTTTAATTCCTAAAACCTACTACTGTCGAATAGGTGACACAAAAGGTTGAATAAAATTCCAAATCCTTAATTATTCATCCAATCATTAGGAGTAAGAGACTGTTTGGAACGACCATTTCCCATCTTGTTAGTAAGTTACAGTTAGTAAACAAACCAAGTTTATCGAAGTTAAGCGGACACTTTAAGCTTTTTTAAAAAAATTTTTTTTATTATAATTATTATTATTTTATTTATTTATTTATTTATTTAATTTTATTTATTTTTATTTTTTTACAGGTGGTGTGACGTTCGAACAGAGTGTATCAGAATATATTTAAATCTGAAGAATACTGTAATCTATAAAGTGTATTATCAAAAATGTGTATTATCTCCGCGTTCCTGATAACACTACCAGGAATATGGATTCTATTTCAAATCTCACATGCCTCTACATCTTTGGAGACCATACACACATTTATCAAATACCAATATAGTAAATTAATAAGTATATATTTAAAACTGAAGAATACTGTAATTTAAAAGTGTATTATCAAAAATGTGTAATATCTCCGCGTTCCTGATAACACTACCAGGAATATGGATTATATTTCAAATCTCACATGCCTCTACATCTTTGGAGATTAATCACACATTTATCAAATACCAATATAGTGAATTAATAAGGCATTCGGCCAATCTACCCTGTTTCTGAGAACACTCTCAGAAAAATGGAGCTCAGGTGCGCCGGGCTGAGTCCACGCGCCTCTACGTCAGGGAGACAATAAAACTCATGCACCCCCCACGTGTATAACTGCAACTGCACGCCGCTCCCTGTTCCAAAGAACACTCTAAGGAATATGGCTATAACCAATTCATTTATTAATTTTCTAGCCACGCGCCTCTACGCCAGGGCCAGCTTATACACAAAGTGCATGCTACAAATGCCTCACTAAATTACCAATATTGAAAGTGCATAAATTACGTAAACAACAGAATTTAGCGAACGTATATCTTTTTTAAAACACACCCGAAGTAGCGCGTCTCCTCTAGCGGGACGCGGTTTGATGACGTAGGTACTCGCGACGACAGCGCTGTGTATGTTTTTAGCTTAATGCTAACAACACCGGTTCAGTTTCAGTTAAACACCTAGTTTAATCTATATCATTCAATTATCCACAATCGCTGTAATTTTAGCCAATAAACCAACGCGAGTAATGTCAAACACAACGCGAAACAAAAACTAATTAAAACGCATAAAGTTTCTTTTTCCAAAATATAACCCAAATACACGCCAATTTACTACGTAAATAAACTATTGGTTCAAAAACTTTTCTGACCAAGGAAGGAAGTACAATAGCAAAAATACTGCTTAACTTACCTTCCTGGAGAGAAAAGGTTAGACGAGCCCCCAGATTGTAAGGTTTTTCTAAAGTTTTGTAGTAGAAGAGGCGAGTTGCTCGGTCTGTCCGCTGTGCTTCGGTAAGCTTTTCTGGCGCCAGGAGAGATTCAGTCAAACACACACACACGTTGTCTGTCAGAAAGGTCTCTGTTTATTAACAGAAAAAGATGGGGTTTATATATATTTGACCAAACGCCTGGGCTATAGACATATGTTACTACAAAGAGCATGAACCATTGTAAATGTCCTGGTGAGATCCTGAAGAATCAAAGGAGAGGAAGATAGAGGTGTCCGTGCAGAGACAGATCACAAGATGTTGGCTCAAGTTAGGGGGAAGGAGACAGAGGGAGATAGAGAGAGAGGGGGAGAGAGAGAGACATAAAGAGAGTATGGGAAGGTGAGCGTGGGAGCGTTCACACCTTTAAGAACAGATGCAAGAGGAGACAGGAAGATAGCAGCAGGAAAGATTTAACACGTTAATATCAAATCTATGTGGAAGAGAACAAGAGAGTAGAATCAACTCCTTTATATATAAAATAATTCTAACAGTAACATGTTCATCTTTACAAACAATACTACAAACCATGTTTGCACCATAGGACTATCCAGTCGTCATACCTCTCAGGAAGATGCGTTTTGGTATGAAATGTAAAAATCAATCCCAGAGAAATAGCAAATGACTTATCCAGAGCGACTTACATTTGTATCTCATTACACAACTGAGCAGTTGAGGGTCTTGCTCAAGGACCCAACAGTGGCAATTTCGTGGTTGTGGGGTTTGAACCTGGGATCTTCTGAACCATAGTCCAATGCCTTAACCACTGAGCTTCCCCTGGGTATGTTATTAAGACATGGAGGAAACAGGTGCAAAAGTATCTATATGCACAGTGAAACAAGACTGAGATTGACGTAACCTGAAAGACCGCTCGGCAAGACAGAAGCCACTGCTACAAAGCCACCAAGCCAGTCTTTGCACCTGCACATGGAGCCAAGCATCTTATTTTTTGGAGAAATGTCTTCTGATCTGATGAAACAAAAATTTAACTGTTCGGCCATAACCACCATCATTGTAAATATTCAGAATTAGTTCATTTTAAATATTAAGCATATTAAGTAATATAAATATATAAAACACCAGATTTATATACTATATATAATGTAAAAATCAAAAATCAAATGAAGAATATACTGTGTTGTCACGATACTGATGGAGGTAAACAAATGGAAGTGCAGATCAGCATTGGTTTATTTATGAGTAACAGACAATCAAAAACGTGAAGCTGAATCAAAGTCAAGAGTCAGGCGAGGCGCAACCAGAATGCCAAGAGCAAAACCAATAATCAGAATAAAAAAAATATGCAGAGTCAAGATCAAAATATCTGGGAATATACAGTGGTGTGAAAAACTATTTGCCCCCTTCCTGATTTCTTATTCTTTTGCATGTTTGTCACACTTAAATGTTTCTGCTCATCAAAAACCGTTAACTATTAGTCAAAGATAACATAATTGAACACAAAATGCAGTTTTTAAATGAAGGTTTACGTTATTAAGGGAGAAAAAAACTCCAAATCTACATGGCCCTGTGTGAAAAAGTGATTGCCCCCTTGTTAAAAAATAACTTAACTGTGGTTTATCACACCTGAGTTCAATTTCTGTAGTCACCCCCAGGCCTGATTACTGCCACACCTGTTTCAATCAAGAAATCACTTAAATAGGAGCTACCTGACACAGAGAAGTAGACCAAAAGCACCTCAAAAGCTAGACATCATGCCAAGATCCAAAGAAATTCAGGAACAAATGAGAACAAAAGTAATTGAGATCTATCAGTCTGGTAAAGGTTATAAAGCCATTTCTAAAGCTTTGGGACTCCAGCGAACCACAGTGAGAGCCATTATCTAATTATCTGGAGCTAATCATATACGCCTTCGTCAGTCAGAGGTTAGTAAGAGTAACTTTACAGAGGTGTTTAAATTAGCGAAGGCGATGTCCGATGAAGTAGTATGCTCTGGTCCCATCCCAATGAGACGTGGCGACATAGCTTACAGCAGGTTATGGTCGCTGAACCGCTGGATGTCCAGGTGGTGCTCCAAAAATAATGTGGGCTACATAGACAATTGGAAGACCTTTGAGGGCAAAACTGGCCTGTTAGGGCGGGACGGTGTCCATCCCACTCGGGAAGGTGCTGCTCTCATTTCCTGTAGTATAGCTCATAGTCTCAGTAGAGGTCTAGTTAATCGGTGACAATCCAAAGCCCAGGCCAGGGAGCAGACAGACAGGTTAAACCAACCGTCTGCTAGCTGCATAGAGTCGTCACTCAGGGTTCACCTTATTGAGACTGTGTCTGTTCCCCGATCTAAGCAAAAATGTAGAAAGACCCAGAAAGTCTGTTTCAATAATCTAATTAACATAAAGTCCACAAACTCCGATCATACTGAATGCGCAGCCGGCACCTCTGATCTGAAGCGAGGATTGTTAAATATTAGATCTCTCACATCAAAAGCAGTTATTGTTAATGAAATTATCACAGATCAGGCGTTTGATATACTCTGTTTAACTGAAACATGGGTTAAACAGGATGAGTATGTAGCTCTAAATGAAGCTAGTCCTCCTGGATACAGCTACATACACCAGCCTCGGTTAACTGGTAGAGGAGGAGGCGTCGCAGTTATTCATAATGATAACCTGTCTATCGTACAAAAACACAGACACAAATTTAACTCATTTGAAATTCTCTATAGTAACATAAGTGTTTTTAAGTATATTAAATCAGCTCAGTCGATTCCACTAATTATAATTTACAGACCTCCAGGGCTGTATTCTGAATTTCTTAGTGAATTTGCAGATTTCATCTCAGACCTGGTCATTTCTGTAGACAAAGTGTTAATTGCTGGAGATTTTAACATTCATTTTGAGAATCCAGAAGACCCTCTGAGAACAGCATTTATATCCATACTGGACTCCGTAGGTGTAAATCAGTGTGTAGTAGGACCCACTCATAAAGCAGGTCACACTTTAGATTTAGTAATATTCTTCGGATTAACTATAAGAAATGTGTTCACAATTCCACTGTCTGAAATTATCTCAGATCACTATCTTGTCTCCATTCAAGTGTCTCACAGTGATAATGTACGCACAGTACCGCGCTACCGTATTAAACGTACATTCACATCAACTACCACACAGAGTTTTATCAGTAATCTCCCAGAGTTACCAACTTCGATTAGGCCACCGTCTGACCCCACAGAACTTGATCAGGCGACTGAATATTTAGAGTCGACACTTCGTTGTACCTTAGATAATGTAGCTCCAGCTAAAAGAAAAATTATTAGAGATAAGAAACTCGCTCCCTGGTATAACGATCACACGCGCACTTTAAAACAGACTGCTCGGAAATTAGAGCGTAAATGGCGTCAAACTAAATTGTTGGTATTTCAAATAGCATGGAAAGAGAGCATCCTGAACTATAGGAAAGCTCTTAGTGTAGCTAGATCAACGTATCTCTCCACTCTTATAGACGAAAATAAAAATAATCCTAGATTTTTATTTAATACCGTAGCCAAATTAACCAGAAATAAGACCACTACAGAAATCTCCACAACAACATCGTGCAATAGTGAGGACTTCATGAACTTTTTTAATAATAAAATTGTAAATATCAGGCATAAAATTGAGGCTTTGAAACCAAACAATGTAATTGATACTGATGTTAACCTAGCCATGTCAGATTCAAACCTAGAATACTTTACTCCTCTTGAAGAGAATGAAATAATTTCACTCATCTCTTCTGCAAATTCATCAACCTGTATATTAGATCCTATACCGACACATTTTCTTAAACAGATAGCACCAGTAATAACAGAACCAATGTTGAGAATAATTAATTCCTCACTCAGCATTGGTTATGTTCCAAAATCTTTTAAAGTAGCAGTTATTAAACCAATAATTAAGAAACCTGACCTCGACCCCTGTCAGCTGTCCAATTACAGGCCAATATCAAACCTCCCCTTTATCTCTAAGATTCTGGAAAAGATAGTAGCGGAGCAGCTATGCTCATATCTACATAGAAATGGCATACATGAACTGTATCAGTCAGGATTTAGGCCTCATCACAGCACAGAAACAGCACTCGTTAAAGTAGTAAATGACCTCCTATTGGCCTCTGATCAGGGTTGTGTAACTATGCTTGTATTACTCGACCTCAGTGCAGCTTTTGACACTATTGATCATGCTATTCTTCTTCACAGATTAGAAAATTTAGTAGGAATTAAGGGTACAACCCTCTCCTGGCTCAGATCCTATTTGACCGATCGTTATCAGTATGTAGACTTAAATGGTGATTATTCTGCATGTTCTCTAGTGGAGTTTGGCGTTCCGCAGGGTTCAGTTTTAGGCCCACTGCTTTTTTCCCTTTACATGCTTCCTCTGGGCAACATAATCCGTAAGCATGGTATTAGTTTTCATTGTTATGCTGACGACACACAGTTATATGTCTCAACAAAACCTGATGAGAAAAACCATCTTACTAAAGTTGAGCAATGTGTTCAGGACATAAGAAATTGGATGCTAATTAACTTCCTTCTGCTTAATCCGGATAAGACAGAAGTTCTAGTCATAGGACCGCATACAGCTAGAAGTAAAATCTTAGATCACACCGTAACTTTAGATGGCCTTTCTGTTCCGTCAAGTGCAACAGTAAAAGACCTCGGCGTGATTATAGATTCCAGCCTTTCATTTGAAGCTCATGTAGATAATATCACCAGGATAGCATTCTTTCACCTTAGAAATATCGCCAAAATAAGAAATATATTGTCGCTAAATGATGCAGAAAAACTAGTTCATGCTTTTATCACTTCTAGGTTGGACTATTGTAATGCCTTACTGTCTGGTTGTTCAGTTAGGTGCATAAACAAGCTTCAGCTAGTCCAAAATGCAGCAGCGAGAGTCCTCACTAGAACCAGAAGATATGAGCACATCACCCCTATCCTATCTTCACTGCATTGGCTCCCTGTGAAATTTCGCATTGATTTTAAAATACTACTCTTGACATATAAGGCATTAAATGGTCTCGCGCCGCAGTATCTGAGCGAACTGCTAGTGTCTTACGATCCGCCACGCCTACTTCGGTCAAAGGATGCAGGCTGCTTATCAGTACCGCGTATTATGAAAACTACAGCTGGGGGCAGAGCTTTTTCTTACAAAGCCCCAAAATTATGGAATAGTCTTCCAAATAGTGTTCGGGACTCAGACACAGTCTCAGTGTTTAAGTCTAGGCTAAAAACCTATTTATTTAGCCAAGCATTTTTATAAATAGATTTGCCATAAGGTAAAGGAGCAGATCTGGGGGACTCATGGACGTAGAGTATTATGGTGAACTGGTATGTTTTAGATGCTGTCTTCCTCAGTCTCATTTGATCACTCAGGTTTGTTGACGGTGAGGTGATTGTTTGCTTTACATCTCAGGGAGCCCTCATGTTTGTGTTTCCTTCTGGCTCTCCCTTTTAGTTATGCTGTCATAGTTAGTCCTGCCGGAGTCCCTGCTTGCACTCTACAGTAAATATACATTCACATTAGACATTGTGACTGTGACCATACCTAATTGCAATCTCTCCTCCTCTTCTCTTCCTCCCCCTCTTTCTCTTTCCTCTCTCCCCCTGTCTCCCCCTTTCACTCTTTCTCTCTCTCTCTCTGTCGAGCTACACATGTGGTTCCTGAGCTGCCAGTGATCCAGACTCCCTCTGCCCTCCGGACCTGTCTGATCCATCCTGGTGCCCGGTTTCTGGTTGGAGGTCTCATCGCATGGATGCCCCGTGTGTCTCTTTAGGATGCGTCTGGTGTCTGGGGATGATTCTCTATACTTAGAAGATGGTTCTGGCCTCGACTGGTGTTGTCAGCTGTTTCTCTGAGGACTTGACAATTCGATAGTTCAGGACTGGAACTTTCTACAAGTCTATCTGAGTCTCGAATAACTACTGGACTCCATTTTACATCAAGTATTATAACATCAATTAACATCAACTATTATAGCTGAACCTAACACTTAACACTGTATAAATGCAGATCATTTCCTGCTATCTGTTTCACCCAGATGAGGATGGGTTCCCTGTCGAGTCTGGTTCCTCTCAAGGTTTCTTCCTATTACCGTCTCAGGGAGTTTTTCCTTGCCACTGTCGCCCTCGGGCTTGCTCGCCAGGGAATATCTGAACATTTTGATTCATACATATTCACATTCCATACAAACTTAAATAATTCTTTTGATTGTGTAAAGCTGTTTTGAGACAATGTCAATTGTTAAAAGCGCTATACAAATAAAACTGAATTGAATTGAATTGAATTATCCACAAATGGCAAAAACATGGAACAGTGGCGAACCTTCCCAGGAGTGGCCGGCCGACCAAAATTACCCCAAGAGCGCAGAGACAACTCATCCGAGATGCCACAAAAGACCCCAGGACAACATCTAAAGAACTGCAGGCCTCACTGTCCTCAATTGAGGTCAGTGTTCACGACTCCACCATAAGAAAGAGACTGGGCAAAAACGGCCTGCATGGCAGATTTCCAAGGCGCAAACTACTTTTAAGCAAAAAGAACATTAAGGCTCGTCTCAATTTTACTAAAAAACATCTCAATGATTGCCAAGACTTTTGGGAAAATACCTTGTGGACCAACGAGACAAAAGTTAAACTTTTTGGAAGGTGCGTGTCCCGTTACATCTGGCGTAAAAGTAACACAGCATTTCAGAAAAAGAACATCATACCAACAGTAAAATATGGTGGTGGTAGTGTGATGGTCTGGGGTTGTTTTGCTGCTTCAGGACCTGGAAGGCTTGCTGTGATAGATGGAACCATGAATTCTACTGTCTACCAAAAATCCTGAAGGAGAATGCCTGGCCATCTGTTCGTCAACTCAAGCTGAAGCAATCTTGGGTGCTGCAGCAGGACAATGACCAAAAACACACCAGCAAATCCACCTCTGAATGGCTGAAGAAAAACAAAATGAAGATTTTGGAGTGGCCTAGTCAAAGTTCTGACCTGAATCCTATTGAGATGTTGTGGCATGACCTTAAAAAGGCGGTTCATGCTAGAAAACCCTCAAATAAAGCTGAATTACAACAATTCTGCAAAGATGAGTGGGCCAAAATTCCTCCAGAGCGCTGTAAAAGACTCGTTGCAAGTTATCGCAAACGCTTGATTGCAGTTATTGCTGCTAAGGGTGGCCCAACCAGTTATTAGGTTCAGGAGGCAATTACTTTTTCACACAGGGCCATGTAGGTTTGGATTTTTTTTCTCCCTAAATAATAAAACCCCTCATTTAAAAACTGCACTTTGTGTTTACTTGTGTTATCTTTGACTAATAGTTAAATGTGTTTGATGATCAGAAACATTTTGTGTGACAAACATGCAAAAGAATAAGAAATCAGGAGGGGGCAAATAGTTTTTCACACCACTGTATATATAGCAATGTCAGAATAAAGCTGAAATATGGATCATTGTCCTTTTTACTTGGGTGCTGTCTGACTGAAGTTAGTAGTCCATGTCTTCCATGTTTGTAGGCTGCATGGTAGTCTGGGAAATTTAATTTCTAGTTGATGGACACAATGAATGTGTGCCATGTATTTTATTTGATTACTTATTGTTAGGATTCTGTTTTCTCTTTTGGTTCCTTTTTTGTGTTGTAGGTCTTTTGATTTGGGCGCGTGACTTGAGTTGACCTGATGCGCATCATGGCTCTTATTTAAACGTGGTGCAAGAGTTCGTCGCGCTGCTGCTCCGCTGAGGCGTGGGCAGTTTGCCAGAGCTGTGCTCCAATTTGTGATATTATGTTTTGTTTCGCATTCATTCATTAGCGCTGACCACACTTAATGAAGCATTCATTCACTTGCATTTCACCCTGATCAAACTTACTGATACTGATGTTCTGATTATGTTATTTTGGTTCATTTTGTTGTAATAAATAACGTTTTAAGTTATTCCGCCGTGTCGTCTCCCTTAATGTTACATCCTTGAGCCAGGTGTAACACTTATTAATGCTGGACATATTGTTGCTCATTAAGCAATAGTCCAGATTTTTTTTGTATGTCTTTTTTTCAGTATGCACTGTAATTCATATATGATAGGGAATTTGACTTCACAGAGGTATTGCATATCAGTAAATTTCTTAAATGTTTCTTAAATATGTTTTATTCATCTAAACCTCACAATATTTTTTTCTGTTCAGATGGACATGGTGGTTATAAGGAGATGGTGGTGCAAAAAAAAAAAAAGTTTGCATGTTCTCCCCGTGCTTTGTGGGTTTCCTCCGGGTAAACCGGTTTCGTCCCATGGTCCAAAGATATGCAGGTTAGACTAATTGGCGTTCCCAAATTGCACATAGTGTGTGAATGAGTGTGTGTGTGCCCAGCGATGGATTGGATTGAAGGAAAAACTCCCTGAGATGGTAATAGGAAGAAACCTTGAGAGGAACCAGACTCAACAGGGAACCCATCCTCATCTGGGTGAAACAGATAGCAGGAAATGATCTGCATTTATACAGTGTGTTAGGTGACAGGCAGTTCAGCTATAATAGTTGATCTTAATTGATGTTAAAATGGAGTCCAGGTAGTTATTGGAGACTCAGATAGACTTGTAGAAAGTTCCAGTCCTGAACTATCGAATTGTCAAGTCCTCAGAGAAACAGCTGCTAACACTAGTCAAGGCCAGAACTGTCTTCTAAGTAGAGAGAATCATCCCCAGACACCAGACGCATCCCAAAGACACACACGGGGCATCCATGCGACGAGACCTCTAACCAGAAATGGGGCACCAGGATGGATCAGACAGGTCCGGAGGGCAGAGGGAGTCTGGATCACTGGCAGCTCAGGGATGACGTGTAGCTCGACAGAGAGAGAGAGAAAGAGTGAAAGGGGGAGACAGGGGGAGAGAGGAAAGAGAAAGAGGGAGAGAAGAAGAGGAGAGATGGCAGTTAGGTATGGTCACAGTCACATAATGTCTAATGTGAATGTATATTTACTGTAGAGTGCAAGCAGGGACTCCGGCAGGACTAACTATGACAGCATAACTAAAAGGGAGAGCCAGAAGGAAACACAAACATGAGGGGGAACTGAGATGTAAAGCAAACAATCACCTCACCGTCAACAAACCTGAGTGATCAAATGAGAGTGAGGAAGACAGCATCTAAACATACCAGTTCACCATAATACTCTACGTCCATGAGTCCCCCAGATCTGCTCCTTTTCCTAAGGCAAATCTATTCATTAAAATGCTTGGCTAAATAAATAGGTTTTTAGCCTAGACTTAAACACTGAGACTGTGTCTGAGTCCCGAACACTATTTGGAAGACTATTCCATAATTTTGGGGCTTTGTAAGAAAAAGCTCCGCCCCCAGGTGTAGTTTTCATAATACGCGGTACTGACAAGCAGCCTGCAGCCTTTGATCGAAGTAGGCGTGGCGGATCGTAAGACACTAGCGGTTCGCTCAGATACTGCGGTGCGAGACCATTTAATGCTTTATATGTCAAGAGTAGTATTTTAAAATCAATGCGAAATTTCACAGGGAGCCAATGCAGTGAAGATAGGATAGGGGTGATGTGCTCATATCTTCTGCTTCTAGTGAGCACTCTCGCTGCTGCATTCTGGACTAGCTGAAGCTTGTTTACGCACCTAACTGAACAACCAGACAGTAAGGCATTACAATAGTCCAACCTAGAAGTGATAAAAAATGAACTAGTTTTTCTAGTTTCATTTAGCATCGTTTAGCGACAATATATTTCTTATCTTGGCAATATTTCTGAGGTGAAAGAATGCTATCCTGGTGATATTATCTACATGAGCTTCAAAGGAAAGGCTGGAATCTATAATCACGCCGAGGTCTTTTACTGTTGCACTTGATGGAACAGAAAGGCCATCTCAAGTTACGGTGTGATCTAAGATTTTACTCCTAGCTGGATGCGGTCCTATGACTAGAACTTCTGTCTTATCCGGATTAAGCAGAAGGAAGTTAATTAGCATCCAATTTCTTATGTCATGCACACATTGCTCAACTTTAGTAAGCTGGTTTTTCTCATCAGGTTTTGCTGAGACATATAACTGTGTGTCGTCAGCATAACAATGAAAACTAATACCATGCTTACGGATTATGTTGCCCAGAGGAAGCATGTAAAGGGAAAAAAGCAGTGGGCCTAAAACTGGACCCTGCGGAACGCCAAACTCCACTAGAGAACATGCAGAATAATCACCATTTAAGTCTACAGTACATACTGATAACGATCGGTCAAATAGGATCTGAGCCAGGAGAGGGCTGTACCCTTAATTCCTACTACATTTTCTAATCTGTGAAGAAGAATAGCGATTTAAAAGATTTTGGAACATAACCAATGCTGAGTGAGGAATTAATTATTCTCAACAGAGGTTCTGTTATTACTGGTACTATCTGTTTAAGAAAATGTGTCGGTATAGGATCTAATATACAGGTTGATGAATTTGCAGAAGAGATGAGTGAAATTAGTTCATTCTCTTCAAGGGGAGTAAAGTATTCTAGGTTCCGATCTGACATGGCTAGGTTAACATCTGTATCAATTACATTGTTCGGTTTCAAAGCCTCAATTTTATGCCTGATATTTACAATTTTATTATTAAAGAAGTTCATGAAGTCCTCACTATTGCATGATGTTGTTGTGGAGATTTCTGTAGTGGTCTTATTTCTGTTAAATTTGGCTACGGTATTAAATAAAAATCTACGATTATTTTTATTGTCTTCTATAAGAGTGGAGAGATGCGTTGATCTAGCAACACTAAGAGCTTTCCTATAGTTCAGGATGCTCTCTTTCCATGCTATTTGAAATACTAACAACTTAGTTTGACGCCATTTACGCTCTAATTTCCGAGCGGTCTGTTTTAAAGTGCGCGTGTGATCGTTATACCAGGGAGCGAGTTTCTTATCTCTAATAATTTTTCTTTTAGCTGGAGCTACATTATCTAAGGTACAACGAAATGTCGACTCTAAATATTCAGTCGCCTGATCGAGTTCTGTGGGGTCAGACGGTGCCCTAATCGAAGTTGATAACTCTGGGAGATTACTGATAAAACTCTGTGTGGTAGTTGATGTGAATGTACGTTTAATACGGTAGAGCGGTGCTGTGCGTACGTTATCACTGTGACACACTTGAATGGAGACAACATAGTGATCTGAGATAATTTCAGACAGTGGAATTGTGAATACATTTCTTATAATTCTGCTTTATGAGTGGGTCCTACTACACACTGATTTACGCCTACGGAGTCCAGTATGGATATAAATGCTGTTCTCAGAGGGTCTTCTGGATTCTCAAAATGAATGTTAAAATCTCCAGCAATTAACACTTTGTCTACAGAAACGACTAGGTTTGAGATGAAATCTGTAAATTCACTAAGAAATTCAGAATACGGCCCTGGAGGTCTGTAAATTATAATTAGTGGAATCGACTGAGCTGATTTAATATACTTAAATACACTTATGTTACTATAAAGAATTTCAAATGAGTTAAATTTGTGTCGGTGTTTTTGTACGATAGACAGATTATCATTATGAATAACTGCGACGCCTCCTCCTCTACCAGTTAACCGAGGCTGGTGTATGTAGCTGTATCCAGGAGGACTAGCTTCATTTAGAGCTACATACTCGTCCTGTTTAAGCCATGTTTCAGTTAAACAGAGTATATCAAACGCCTGATCTGTGATAATTTCATTAACAATAACCGCTTTTGATGCGAGAGATCTAATATTTAACAATCCTCGCTTCAGATCAGAGGTGCCGGCTGCGCATTCAGTATGATCGGAGTTTGTGGACTTTATGTTAATTAGATTATTGAAACAGACTTTCTGAGTCTTCCTACATTTTTGCTTAGATCGGGGAACAGACACAGTCTCAATATGGTGAAGCCTGAGTGACGACTCTATGCAGCTAGCATACGGTTGGTTTAGCCTGTCTGTCTGCTCCCTGGCCTGGGCTCTGGATTGTCACCGATTAACTAGACCTCTACTGAGACTATGAGCTATACTACAGGAAATGAGAGCAGCACCTTCCCGAGTGGGATGGACACCGTCCCGCCCTAACAGGCCAGCTTTGCCCTCAAAGGTCTTCCAATTATCTATAAAGCCCACATTATTTTTGGAGCACCACCTGGACATCCAGCGGTTCAGCGACCATAACCTGCTGTAAGCTATGTCGCCACGTCTCATTGGGATGGGACCAGAGCATATTACTTCATCGGACATCGCCTTCGCTAATTTAAACACCTCTGTAAAGTTACACTTACTAACCTCTGACTGACGAAGGCGTATATCATTAGCTCCAGCATGTACCACTATCTTAGAGAACCTGTGCTGTCCTAGAGCCCTAAGATTACCTGCTATGTCCGGTGCTCTGGCTCCCGGGATACACCTAACCACTGCCGCTGGCGCCCCTAAAGGTCTAGCTAATGTCACGTGCCTCAGTATAGAGTCTATGTATATGAGTCTAGTATTATGAATTAAGTCAAATAGGATTTAATTGTAAATTCAACCATGTACAGTTCAGTACACAGTAAAACTGAACAATGTTCTTCAAGGACTGAGCACAATACAAAAAAAGACAAAAAATACAACATAAAATGCACTTGTGCAAATGTGAAAACAGACAACAAACATGACACAATACAATAGACTGTGACAAAGTCGCGCCAACCAGTACACAGAGCTGAATTGAGGAAGTGCAAAGAAATTGTCAATGAAATAGTAAATGCTGCAAATTATACATAGTGGATAACTCTGGTGTTTTATATATTTATAGTATTTGATATGTTGATCATTTGCAATTAATTATTTTGTTGATTAGTTACTTATAATATAATATAAAGAATTATTAAAATAATTAAAAGAAATTATTCGATTATACCACATGGTGGCAGCAAGAATCCTTTTTTTTTTTTGTTTGTTTTTTTTAAAGTTAGGGCGGAGTTAGACGTTTAGACCCGCCCCGACATGCTCGAAGTCTTGCACGGCTGCTGCCAGGACTACTAGTCACACTACTGACACCATCTCAACCGCGCCAAGTGATGACTCTTGTAAATAATAATATAAAGCCGTAAAGTTCATTACCGAGAACACTTTAAAATCATGGCGTCATATATTTATGATCGGACGTATTCATAATACGTATTACGTTTTTTTTTCTTCTTCTTCTTCTCCCGCGAAGATGTGCTTTTTGAAGATTCAAAGACAAACGCCAAGGTTATGTGAGGAAAACATCGCCAGGAAGGATTTTCAGAACACCTGACCGTTTCTCACTACGTGAAGAAGATGGAAAGCGTGTTTGAAAAATCGAAAGAGCAAAGCGCGATGCAGCGCTTCAGCCACAGCGGCATGGCGCTCTTACCGTGGACCAGACACATGCTAACGGTTCTGTGGGAAAACGTACGCTTAATGCTTCAAGTCATCTTTTGCAGCGTTATGGCAGGTAGGCATCTTTCAAAACTTTAAATACTTCATATGAAGTGAAATATAGACAGGCATAAAGAAGTACAGAGATAGATGAGCCGATAGAAATGCTGCTGTATTCTGTGTTGACTGTCGCTTTCTTGTTTACTTCACAAGAACCAGTTTAATCGTATTTTAAATTATTATTATATAATTAAAAATCGAAGAGTATACATACAGCCGCAGGAAATAAGTAATGTTCGCTTGTGTAAATAAATATCTATAAATCTGGTAACTCATCTGACCAATATCTGATGAATCTATCTAAAAACATTAAAAATAATAATCTAAAAAACAGGATTATTTTAAGTCTTCATTCACCCCTCATTTCTTCATATTTTGCTTCCAAAGAGTCAGCCTTTGTATTATTGAAGAATAAGTTTCTTGGCTGTCATTTTCAGTCCAGTCTCTGTACTTAACCATTTTAAGAAGAAGGTTTTGTGTTTTTGTACCAATAATTTGATTCCCAAGGAAGTTTTAGTATACATCATGGCACATCATGGCATGGTGTACAGTGTGTTCTTGAAAAATCTGTGGAAACCGGACCAAAGGAAGTGGAGACCAAAGGGAGAAGTGACAGGAAAAAATACCATCCGACGAACAGTATCTTAAAAAATAGGAAGCAATCCACAAAAGACCTGGCAGAAGGTGTGTCAGGACCTAAGAGATGAATTTGGTCCTACAGTTTAGGGCTGCATAATATTAGGAAGATATGCGATATTGTTGTTGAATATTGCAATAATGATATTTCTTGCGATATAACATTTCCCTAGAGAAATGCATTTTATTATTATTATTATTATTATTAGTATTGCCTTTTTTATTTATTTATGTAATGTAATGATACTAAAATAAACAGGTAATAGATATTCGTCTGATGTAATTAAATCTAATTCAGGCTAAAAAGAAACTATATGTCAAGGAAGTTGCAAATATTTAGACTTCAAAACACTATGAATGACTTAAACCCCTCAGCAGATATTCTGACTTCTGGTTTGCTGTTACTATAAACCTGCCAACACAATATGAATTACTTTCAAACATTACTTTTTATTTACGTGTAACCGTACACTCATCAATAGTGTCTTACAACAAGAGCATCTTTTAAACAAAATATTCTCTTTGGTTTGCCTGTTTTTTATTTTTAAATAAAAATAACTTAAACAAAAATGAAATAAAAAAATACTATTTGTCTCACACACACACACACACACACACACACTCGCTCCGCGACCGGCACTAGGACCCGGAAGTAATGAGGTCGCGAACCAGGAAGTATAAGAGGAGTAAAACCACCACATGCTTAGTCACTGAGTTCACGCATGTCGGTTCAGATTGTTTACTTTCTGATTCGAGTGTGTGTTTATAGGACGCGGGTTAAATTTGTGTTTTTCCCTTGCTCCCCTTCTGTGAGAGTCTTTAAACTATTCACGTGGTTATCCTGCCTACTCGCTTGCTTCCGCGTTTGGGTTTACCATCCACGCAACAAAGGGCTAACGGCTAATCGCTAAGTCTTCTGATCACCCCGGGTTAGTTCGTGACAGAATGAAGTATAAAGATAAGATATAAGCGGGTATAAACATAGTAAGGGCCCATCTAATTGGTCAAATTTGGACACACAAATGCTTGGCACATAAATTATTTATCACAACTCTTTGTGATATGGTTATCGCGCATGCCATTATCACGATAACAATATTTTTTCGATATATCGTGCAGCCCTACTTCAGTTCATCCATCCTTTTGCAAAAGCCTCATCAGAAATGGTCTCAGTGGCAGGGTGGACAAAAAGCCATTCTTGAGGAAGGGAAACAGTACTCCTAATTACACAAGAACCTTTGATTTCTTTCTTTATTTCTCTCAATTATTCTTTGCACTTACCCTAAAGCACTTATCCCAGCATTTCACTAGTGCTTGGATACCTTCAAGGCGGAAAGTTTTATCAGTACAACGGAGAAATGATCAGACTGCCTTATCACGACTGAAACTTGACCTACCAGAAACTCTTTAATGGCCCAAACATGTGGAAATGGCTTAGAGTGAGAACTATATGACAGATGTTGCAAGAACTCGTAATGTGATTCGTAAATGATTTTTGCAATGTTGGCAACAATTCCTCGGTTTATTTTTAAGGATCAGGCATTCTACTCGCTGAATATTCAATGGCTTCAGTTGGCTCAGAGCAACTTCAAGTTTCCAGTCATAGATGCACAGCCTTCTTTAAATATTTGTAGAATTAGATTTTTTTTTGTTTGATTATGGCTGAGTCTCATCACCATACTTTGATTGAAGTCTTCTGTCAAAAGATTTTACACTGTTACTCACAAGAAATTTTATCACAAGATCCATGTGACTGGAAGTCTTGAAGCACCTTGTGTCTTGAAGCAAGTCTTGAAGGAAGTCTTGAAGCACAATACTAGGGCTGTAGCTATTGAATATTTTAGTAATCAAGTATTCTAGCAAAAATTTAATTGATTAATCGAGTAATCAGATAAAATTTACTTTTGCTTACTTAAACAGCAATGTAAATATATAAAAGAAACAAAGATTAATTGGTTTTCTTTTTAGAAAAATCTACTTTTATTTTTTAAATGCATACAGCATTTTATTTTGTCATTACTCACAATACAAGGAATAGCTTAAAGTTGACTGAGATGAATTAAGTGCATTACAGTGCCATACATTCTTATTTTAAAGCCTTTTCTCAGATGCAAAAACAAAAAAAAGGCATTTCAAACAATTAAGTATCCAAAAAACTAAGGCACACATTAAAATAAATAACTATACAAAAACACTAAGTTGTACAACTTAACTTTCAGGGCTCAAAGTTTCTAAATTTACAGCTCAGGCATAACATAAGCCTTTACCGACAATTTCTGTCATTTTCTCTTGCTAGTTTCTTCATCTCTTGGCTCGCTGATATATTTATCGCTTCCTTCCATTTTGCAGCCCACAACAGAACGCTCCCTAAAATCAATACACAGCTAACTGTTTGCATCTCCTTCTGCTTTGTGGGTGACGTAAGCGCTTCTTCTTCGTCTGTGTTTACTGGCGGCTTGCATCCGGAAGCACGCTGTGTCACATCAAATAAATAATTGCGCAAAAACATAACGCAAGCTTTTAAAATTAATTAAAAGAATCGTATCAGCCCTATACAATACCAATTAAAAGTTTGGACACTGGCTGGATTTTTTGTATGAAAAAACACATTAGGCATTTAAATAACAATCTTATGTTTATTTTCTATACATTCTATACAATACTTAAGATTTGAAAATTAATTAAATATATATATATATTTTTTAAATAAAATAAATGTATATATATGATATATATTAGTTAATTAAGTAACTACAATCGCAACAGACAGTTATGATTTTAAGACATGAAATTCGACTGTTCATGAATACAGAATACCTCTTGTCCACTGTTTGCAAGATATTAAAACCTGGATGACCACCAATCTTCTCAAACTAAACAGCAGCAAAACGGAGCTCATGGTGGTGGCACAGGCATCACTGCTTAGGAAGGTTGGGGACCTCCACCTGGATGTAGATGGCTGTTCCATCACTCCATCCCCTGAAGTTTGCAATCTGGGCATCATCCTGGATCCTACTCTATCATTTCAGTCTCATATCAAAAGAATTACCAAATCTGCCTTCTATCACCTAATGAACATCTCCAGACTCAGGCCCTCACTCTCTGTTTCAGTAACAGAGACCCTCATCCACCCTTTCATCTCCTCCTGTCTAGACTATTGCAATGCTATCTTGTCAGGTCTGCCAAACAAAGTCCTGGATAGACTGCAATATGTCCAGAATGATGCTGCAAGGGTTCTAACAGGCACTAGGCCCTGGCACCACATCACTCCCATTCTCAAACAGCTTCACTGGCTCCCCATCAAATCCCGCATCAGTTATAAAGTCCTCCTCCTGATCTACAAATCTCTCCATGGACTGGCTCCCCACTACCTTACTGATCTCCTTCACCCCTACACCCCTCTGAGGTCCCTGCGGTCCTCTTCTAAGGGCCAGCTGATCGTCCCCCGCAGCAGACTCAAAACCTTTGGTGACAGAGCCTTTAATGTAGCTGCCCCCAATCTCTGGAACAAGCTACCCCCTCATGTCCAGTGTGCCCCCTCACTACCCCTGTTCAAAAAGTACCTCAAAACACATCTCTTCACTTGTAAATGCAAGTGTGTGTGTGTGTGTGAAGGAGCACGGTCTCAAATTACACGCGCGCGCACACATACACCTGATACAGAGAGGGAGAGAAAAAATTAATCTTTACTCTCTAATAAGACTTGCTTTTCCTTTATATGTGCGCACACACGTGTGTTATAAGACACAGTACACGCACGCTTACAAACACAAAATAAAATATGTTTTACACACACACAGTGGTCACAGTCTTATAGTAAACAGTACATGCGTGCACGGATGTTGATTATACCAGTATGAGACGAGCACTAAGACCCAGCAGGGGAGATGATTACCCACAATTCCGCAGCTCGACAGAGAGAAAAAATGTTGCCTCGGTTGTGATCACGTGATGCTTCGGCGTCAAAACAAGAAGCGCATGCGTGATACATGATACTCGGTACTCATAAACCAAGATTTGCTCGTTTTTCAAGTAAAAATTTATTAAAAATCTTTGCTCATCTGTAATTCTTGTAAGAACACTATTGTCAAGTGCATTTGCAAAACCCCATCAAGTACCATGATAAAACCGGCTTTTATACAGACAATCTCAGGAACGCGAGACCAACACGTAATTCTGCTGCATAGGAGAAGTTTATTTAAAGTTACCAGCCTAAGACATCACCTATTTACAGCACCTCAAATTAGAGCCGTTATGCTTTTTTACAGATCTGGCCATTAAGAATGCACGTTTTGAGAAAAGGGATGCCTCGACTTGCCGCAGCTGCGTGCGACTAGCTGTGAAAATGCCCTTTATTACCTGTAGGGGGCAGTCGTGTTTCAATCTGAAGTATTGTGTGTCTACTGAAGCCGAAAATGTGTTAATCTCTCTTAGGCGCCCATTGACAGCAAGCGACAGAACTCATAAACGTGTCGAGCTCAAACTGTAAATACTGATATGTATTTATTCTTCAGTTTCTTGTCTTCTTCAGTGATGATGATACTTCTTTGCCTGCGCTTTCTCCATTCAGTATTATTATTATTAGTAGTAGGAGTAGTGCTGCGAATTTATTATTGTTATTATTCTTATTATTATTGTAACGCACCCGTGCGTGTGAAAAAAGACGAAGTACAACAAAGAATACAAAAATGCATTATATGTTAGCCTAAAACAATATTGTTTTATTGTGTTTATGTGCTTTAAATATACACTAAACAATAAACACTGCCTTTTGCAAAGTGAAAGTGAGTTACACGTGCAGCTTTTTGATCAAAAGGTTGATAAGTAAGTAAGCCAATAAAAGATAAATGAATAAATTGCTTTAAATGGTACTTCAGAGTAGTAAAAGTACCCTAGCATGAGTTTGATAAATTCACACCTATCGTAAATGAAAGGTGAGAAGAGATTCCGCAGAATCTTCTGACAGAATGGTTGCTCTGAGGGACTATACTCGACAAGAATATAGAGAATAAGAATCATATTTATCATGAGATAATTAATTAAATAATAAAATTATATCAATTAAGGACTTTATCTAAAAGCCTCCCACGTTTCTCTTATTATTATTAATTTATTCATTAAATATTTAATTTCAAGTTATATTAAAAATACGTGCCTACTATTATTTTCTGTTCAAATTTAAAGATGCCCGCACGTGTGTGTGCAAAAAGACGAAGTACAACAAAGAATACAAAAGTGTTTAATCTTTAATAAAGTTAGCCTAATACAATATTGTTTCCAATGCTCAAGCGCCCCGAGGTGAACAGTCACAGAACCCCAGTCCCTCTAACCTTTCATTCACGATAGGTGTGAGGTTATCAAACCGGTTTCGCTGATGGGGGAATTCACAGAATTCAGGGGTTTAAAACTAATTAACAAGATCGAGCTACATGAAAGGCGAGAAGTGGGATTACAGTATCTGAGCATGCTGTCGCGTTGTATATACACTGTAAATGTAATAAGTTGACTTTACTTAGAAAAAGTGAGGAAACCGATTCCCTTAAAATTTCCAAGTAAAGTAGGCTACGTTTACACTGCCAGGTAAATGTGACCCAATTCCGATTTTTTGCTCATATGTGACACATATCGGATATGTTCTATGTCCGTGTAAACAGGAAAAAAAACGCATGCATTCCGATATTTCGAGATCGGTTTCAGGCCTCCTTCATATGTGGAAATAAATCGGATATAAATCAGATATGTGCTAATGTGATTGTCGTGTAAACAGACAGATCGGATTTCCTGAGGCATTGTGTTCTGTACGTCATTAAAACTGCGACTTCTTCGCGGTTTAATGACGTAATGTTATTCTCCGGTGGAAGCGCGTGATGAATTAAAATACATCGCAGGTGACATGGAAAAGGAAAAGAACGACGCGCCCCCCCCACACACACACGCCTTGTGTTAATGCTTATTTGGGCTAAATAACATTAAATCAGGATTTGTGAATGAAGCATATGTGCAGGCTGCAATTATGCCGTTTTTTTCCCTCCTCCTCCGTTTTTAAAGCATGGTGCGCGAACTTTGCATATATAGCAGAGATAGCGTTGAGCATATTTCACCTTCATCTTTCTTGGCTAGTGTGTAGCACAAGAACCTCCCTTTAAGTATGCGCGATGTTTCAGATGGTATGGCAAGTGTAAACACGTGAATCGGATATGAGTCATAGTTAAAAGAACGTGTAAACAGTCAAAAAAATCAGATATAGGCAACAAATCGGAATTAAGCATCGAGACCTGCAGTGTAAACGTAGCCGTAGAGTATTAATGGTTAGTTGGCATAACGTAACACAATTTGTAGAGACAACTTGTTAATCAAGTATACTTAAGTACTGTTGACTTAAAATGATTATTTGAGTTAATTTTCTATTAGTGCTCACATTACTAGGAAAATATTAGGAAACCGATTGCCTTAGAAAAACCAAGTAAACATTACTCCAATAACTTAAGTGCATCAATTGTTTATTACATTGTGGCATGGCGGGGCGGTGGCTGACGACCATCATGCCTTGCGGGGGTTCTCTATGTGTCCACCGTGTTGGAGAAAGGTGTTTCTGTTAATGGCATCAGCCGCGTTTGTGTGTGCTATCTCAGTGAAGGTGCTGCTCATGCCGTACAGTGCTGAGACCTAATAAAATACTCCCAGCCATTGCATTGGGCAGCAACCGAGCTCACTCATCTCCAAGATCCCTTCTAGCAGTGAAAACGGAACTTGGAGAGACTAAGTAAGCTTAATTGCTGCCCAATGCAATGGCTGGGAGAAGTTTATTCACCACACAGTCACTGTACAGCATGGGAAACACATCCAATTCAGCCTTAGCATGAACCGGGGCACATTCAACAGGTCACACACACACACATATCTTAAAACACCCAACTTGGCCGAAGCCACTAACCCAAACAACTTTCCCGAAAAGGGTGAACGGACAGCAAAAACCCCGCAAAGCATGACGGTCGTCAGCCCCGCCCACGCTACAGTATAAAACACTGAAAATATATATCCACTGTCAAGAACAATTGAAATCTGACCCAAATAATCACTATTCTTACACCTTTTAACCTAACATGTAACTTAAAACCGTAATGAAGCTTCAGATGTTAAAAACTTCCTGCTGCTTCTTTCAACATCAGAAACTTGGCGCCAATTCACCCGTTCACGAGCTGAGCACGCACAAATTCTACTACGCGTGCTCTCTTGCTTCTTGCTTCTTCTCCCGCCCCCCTTTTTTTACTTCTTCATTATTCTTGGGCTTGCTGCTGCCTCTCACTGGTACAATAACGTCATTGCTTTATTTGTTGCTACTTATGTGTTGCAAGTAAGCATCACTAAAACTATTAAGTAAATTGTTTTACTCACCCTGCAATTAAGTGTTACTCAACAAAACCTTGTAAGAAGTATAGTTTGAATTTTTTGAGTAAAGTTTACTATTTATATGCGAGTCAGCAAAGCAATTGGAATTTACAGTGTACTGTACAACACGCGTTTATCAGCCTTTTGATCAAAATGCTGCCTTTTGTAAAGTGAAAGTATGAGACGCGGTTTTCTGCATGGTGACAAACAGCGTTATTTCAGTAATAAATTCACAATCACATTACAGCTATTATTTCCAGCCTTGGTTAAATAATGGATGAAATAATTATTCAATGCTGGACACAAACAGCAAAAAACATGATTATTATTATAAAAAGCCCGAAGCACTTTGTGTTCATAAAATAATTTTTATTTAATATTTTAATCTGATAAAATTTTATATATATATATATATATATATATATATATATATATATATATATATATATATACTTTCATGTCTTCTGATGATGACAACACATTTTTACATTTTAAATAAGATATGTTAGCATATATACGAATCAGGACATTCGCTTAGTTAACACTACTAACTAAAAATACTAACTATCCTACTAACAGGAAACGAAATTTATTTCAAGACCATTTAAACCGAGGCATTGCCATGTTTTTCATTGTTTTGTCCCTGTTAAGACTTTACAAAAACTACATAAGAAACTTACTATGAATTTCAAAGCACAAATTTGGGCATCTCAGTTCATCATTATGAAAATAATATGAAGCACATATATACACATTCATCATGAAAGATCTGTTGTAAAACAAAGTCTTTCCACGCGCCATCTGGCGGATATTAAGTGAAGCACAATACATTCATTTAAATTCCTTAATGTTGCTTGCGGCAAGTCGCAGCACGGCGCATGCCCAATTGCGGCATCTTGCGGGAAAACTTGCGCATTCTTAACGGCCACATCTGTAATTAGTGTGTGTGTGTGTGTGTGTGTGTGTGTGTGTGTGTGTGTGTATATATATCATCTCAAAATTTAACAGATAGCGCTGTACATTTTTTAATATGTGCTATTTCTTTAATATATAAGAAAATCTACTTAAAAAACACAATCTCAACTTCATTCTGTTCACTTCACGGTAACACGTAAAAATTGTAGTTCATTCCACAATATAACAGATGCTGTTGTACATTTTTTTAAATTGTGCTTATGAGTGTGCAATTAAATTCCACGTGAACAAAGTCGCAGGCACATCAAAGAATATTTGAGTTTTCATGACAAGAAAGAAACATATTGCATAATAGACTACTTTTCAGGTGGAAACAAAAAGCCCAATGTATGCCCCTGGGTTTTGCATGAAAATAGAAAGGAACAGCTGTGACAAAGTTACCAGAACTCACATTTTTCAGCATACGTACAGTAGTAAAAAAAGCTGTACTACTTACAGTACTGTGCAAAATGTTATGCACATACAGAAAAAATGTTATGTACAGTGAAACCTCGGATCTTGCGAGTGTTCCGCAAGACGAACAAAGATTTTGATTTGGAAAACGAGCATTGTCTTGGTTTACGAGCACAGAGTATCATGTATCACGCATGCGCTTCTTGTTTTGACGCCGAGTGTCACATGATCACAACTGAGCCAAAGTTTTTTCTGTCTCTTGCACTGCGAATTGTGGGTAATCGTCTCCCCTGCTGGGTCTTAGTGCTCGTCTCTGACTGGTATAATCAACATCCGTGCACTTTTTACTATAACACTGTGACTACGTGTGTGTGTAAAACATATTTTATTTTGTGTTTGGAAGCGCGTGTGTATAGCGCGTGTACCGTTTCTTATAACACATGTGTGCGCGCGAGTAAAGCAAAAGAAATTCTCAATACAGAGGTTAAAAAGCTATTTTCTTCCTCAGCTCATAGCGGTGTGCACACACACACACACACACACACACACACACACACACACACACACACATACACACTCAGCAATGAGTTGAGGAAGAAAATTGTTTTTTAACCTCTTTTGCTAACTGTCAAACATTATTTGTGCGATTTTCATGCAAAACCTCCTTTAGGTTTTTTTTATTTGTCATGGTCTCTTAGTAATACTCTATGTTGCTACATACAGTAGGTAGACAAACAGAATGCCTATTACCGTCGCGCTCACCGCCGTGGGAAAACGGCAGCAGGCAAAATAAATCAGTTGCATTTTAAAGTCGTTCATGAAATGACTGCCAGGTGGCACAAAGTGACATTTTTCACTCTACGCAGTTTTAAATATAATTAAGTCATTAAAAAAAATGTTATATTGAAGAAATACTACAGTGATTGGAATTTCCACATTTGAGAACGTTATACAACAAAAATTTTAATCTGAACCAGAGATAATGATATTTACTGTATAATAATGAGTCAAAAAACCAAACATTGGTTAAATGTTTTTTGGACAGATGATCAAGTTCACTAGCTGATAATTTTATTTGTACAAAGAATGAACTGTTATATAGCCTATCTCTATATGTTTATTGTTATTTTAAACAATACATTCAAAAATACATCAAACTTTAAATATCGAAATAACTGATAAAATAGACTTTCAGAATAAAACATTACAATAGCCCAAAAAAGACGCACTAAAAATGCTGTGTTGTTTCTGTAAGCACATCGTTGGGTTGTTTATGCTGGGTCAAAATTCTGGGGTATTTCAGGTACTTTAAACACATTGTTGTGTTGCTCATGTTGGGTCAAATGGGATGTAGTGGGTCATTTACAAATGAACACTTGGTTGGGTTATTTCAACAACTGGTTTATTCTTTATTCTCTGGTTTCTCCAAATGGCAGCCTGCAAAATGTTTGAAATATTACTGTTATTGTGTCACAAGTGTAGTTTTCAGAGATTTGAGTTTCAGGACATCTCCCGGCACTCTGCGCTTAACACGCCCAATGCAGCCTCGGAAAGAATTTCTAAATGGTTTCTAAATGTGGGCTATTGTTGTTTACTTACAATATTTGCTAATTTAATTTAAATGGGCTTGGGATTTTGATTTGGTTTCTGTAAGAAATGAAAGAGTTAAAGGAAGGAGGACAGAAAGAAAGGGGAAGGGATGAAGTGCACGTGCAGGTCCGGGGGCTGTGCCATGCTGGCATGAGGGCACACGGCTGGCGACAGGTGGCGGTGGGCAGAGTGGCAGAACGGAACACGCGGAGGCAGCGCTCCTGCACGGAGTGAAGGTGCTGCGGGAGCGCGGGGATCGAAGGGCGGAATTCCAGTTTCCTATTTAAAGTCCCTGCGGCGCGTAATCCTGTATTCTCGTCATCTCATATAATTCACTTTCCATACAAATTACATAATCTAAAATGTATTTTCCATAAGTTTAAAAGCAGACATTTTGCTTTCTATAAGAATAGATTTTTCACGTCTGTGAGGCGAATATACATGGAGTTTCGGTTAATTTTCTGACGCGCTCAAGTTCACCGAAAACAATACAGAATAACGCACCCTGTTTACTTTCATTATTTTACAAAATAATAAAGTTTTTCCGTCATTGTGACGCCTAAAAATAGATGCAGGATTATTTGATATAGTCTAAATAAAACTGCTTTTCTAAACGTGGGCTATTGTTGTTTATCTCCTCCTCTTTCATTTCCTACGTAGTCTAATCATCGCTCAACCGCACACAAAGTTTTCCCGAGCACCGTACCAATGTCAAAACCGTAACAAGGTCAATTTTAGAATCTGCAGAAGCTCAGTGTCCGAGCAAACCCTCTTGCAGGCGCGCTTTTCGCTGAATACACAGGGGTGAGGCTAAGAAACGCTCATTTCGGTTTATTCATTTTACCCCCTTTTATTTGGGGTAAAGTGACTGATGTGCCTAACTTTTTTCAGCAGAGTTTCTGTTTCACTGAATAATCCACGTCTCAACAGACACACACACACACACACACACACACACACACACACACACACACACACCAAAACAGAAAGAAAGCAGACCAAACGTCAGCACGTCCCTCCGCCAAACAGCGCAGCAATGAGCATTTATTACATCTAAACCGAGTCGTTTACATAAATCACTGACCAATAGCTCATGATACATATACTTAAACAATTTATTCATACAGATGTACCTGTTTTACATGGAAAGTTACAGGCTTCTTACTGAATGATTTACTCAGATAAAAAGGATTATTTTTTATAGTCTAAATAAAAATGTTTTTATAAATGTGGGCTATTGTTATCTACTTCAAATTTGTTAATTTAGTTTAAATGAGGTTTGGCCTCAGGGTGTTGAGCATCGTGATCCTGCTTTTTAATTTCCTATGTAGTCTAATCAGCGCTCAACTGCACGCATAAAATTTTCCAGAGCGCACCAGCAGAAGTAGACTAATGATTATGAATGTGTCGGGAAAACAGCTTTCTTTATTTAACAAAATCATAATGTTTTTTTGTCATTGTGAGTGCAGTAAAGGCTATGTAGCTTATATAATTTTACTATATAGTTTTTGCACATTAATCTGACAGTGTTTTAATTTTATGTTCATTTAGTTTCATTTATAAAAAATCTACTACAAATTTAAGTAACACAAAATATAAGATGACACAAAAACCTACACGTGTAGCTTTTCTAATTACACATAATAAAATCTAAAGGCTCAGTGTGTTAACGTTTACGTTGCTTAAATTCGATCCTAAAAATATTTAATTTAATTTAAATTTTAAATTTGTACTGTAATGTTACTACTGTGATTATGAATTTGTTTAACTACAATGTTTCACTTGATTTTATCTGCAACTACGTGCAGCTCTAGACGAGCTGCGGCTCATTAATCCTGGAGAGAATGAACTAAGGCCTGAGGCCTCAATCTATAGTTATATATCGCCACTCAGTGGTAAAAGCCAGCAAACGCACAAACCCAAATGCTGTGGCCATGCGCCGAGACGGTAAAAGTTGAATACCGCTTGTCTACCTACTGTAGGCATTCTAATATTTTTCTGTAATGTTGTTTAGTTCTCAATTTTTAAGTTGTATTTGGAAACATTGTTTAGTGTACATAATAATGCAGACATGGCAAACATATATAATAACAATTGTACTAAAGTTAAGATGGTGCCTAAGACTTTAGCACAGCACTACACACTAGGGAGGGGACCAGTCACCTTTCCGATACAATCACGACAACTAGGTGCCGATTCGGTTAAAATTACGATTCTACATTATAAATATCTCGATTTGATGTTACATTTCTCCCTCGATTTTGTTACAATTTGAAAAGTTTAATGAGCAATTAAATGTAACCCATTCCTTATAACATTAGTTTTCTCATTTTGAAAACCAAGGGCAGCATTTAAACAGCATAAAATAACTTAAAATTCTAGAGTTTAACAGAAAATAGAAACAAATGAAAACCATTAAACACATGATCATATGTAACTGCACCATTTTTTGAGCCTATATTGACCCCAACTTTAAGTATAAAACATTCTAATGCAAAAATAAATAAATAAATAAATAAATAAATACATAAATACATAAATAAATAAATGCTTTGGGTTTTAAGGGCTTCTTCAAAAGAACAAAGAAACTTAGGAGAGTGGAATGGTTTAAGATTCTACTCCTCCTTTCTATTGTCCACCTAACGAGCCTTTTTAGGAAATTCTTTTTTTTGTAAAAAATACATTTACTGTAGGATTCAAGACAAAAGATGTCCAGAAGTGTGATTTTGGGATTATTTTTTTGAGAGGTTTGAATTTGTATCCATTGCTGTACAGTACATTGCTGTACTGTGCGCACTATTATCAACTGCCAGTATCCAAATTTGGCAGGATTTCAGTTTGATTGGCCATGACCAGTGATTGATTAATCAGCCGCAGGTATATATGATTCTGTACCAAGCGCAGAAACTTCTGAGCTGTACAACAGAAACCCATTTTATGACGTTAAATTATCAAAAATCACACATGCTAAAAGCATCTGATCTGCCTTTTTCTCCAATCTCAGTGAACGAATTAGTCTCAGTGTAACTACTCATTACTCAGGTAGACAGCCTTTTTTGGCTCTGTGTAACATGTTCTTTAGCACCCTTATTATCTTTTAGGTAGATAACATGAAGCATGTTAAAAACTTTCGACTGCCCCCTTCTGACACTAACGCCTTGTTATCGATTCTTAAGTGCCGTTATTGAGATGTTATAGACTTTTAAGGCCATTTATGGAGTTGTTATAGTTTTTTTATCACCTCCTCACCTGTTCGGCAGGATTCCACATTAAATGTAGATGGAAGTAATGACAAAATTAACAAATTAATGTTATAAGAAAAATAGTGATAATTAAATTAGATAAAATAAAGTGTGATGCACAATAGAAATGTTTTAATCTAAAAAGTCTGTGGTTTGATAATTTCTGTTGATTTCATAATACAGTCTGATGACAAATATAATTTTTATTTCTGAAATATATGTGGCATAGAATGGCATTTAAAAAAAAAAAAAGCAGTGAGTTTTTGGAAAATAAGGGCTTTGGTTTTGCGTATACACGTACATGACGCCCCACCGCACATGCTGAGGCATTTTGTCTAACACTAACAATACACCTTACCCTGCATGGCTCATTCTGTATATTCTAAGAGGACAGACAAAAATGTCTGCATGGTGTTTAATCATGTACAAAACATTGCATCACTATTTATATTCATAAGAACATTCAGGGGATAACATATTTGATTAAGAGAGGATCCAACAAAACACACACCATATTGTGTATGGGGACTCCTGCATACAGTCGTATTGCCAAAGCTCAGAATCAAGTTACAAAAAAAACAACAGTAATAAATAGGGTTGTGTACCGAAACCCGGTGCCAATACGGAACCGGTACCTACAGAACCGGTATGTACCGGACCGAAACAGAACGCGAATTTCGGTGCCTCATTTCGGTGCCACTTAAATGCCTGAACTGTCGATTGAAATATTTGTTCTCTAGATTCATATATTTTTGTAGATTAATCGTTTATTAGATTAAATAAAAAAATTAAAAGCACAAATCATCCCGGAAATGAGAGACCATCCGACATGCGCGTGAATGCAGTAACTAACGTTACACTCGCTCTGACGGCAGCAGGCGGTCTACCGATAGCTTAGCATGCTAAATTAAACAACTCTCGTTAAAATGCCTAAAACTAAACAGTCGAAAGTGTGGCTGTATTTCACAATAAAGGATTCCGGCACCGCGACGTGCAGCAAATGTTTTACAGCAGTTGCGTGTAAAGGCGGAAACACGTTAAATCTACTGAAACATTCGAGGGCAGACGGAATAAAATTAAAAGCAGACGGAGGCACCGTGTTTAACAGCTTGTGGACAACAGCTGGCGCTATCGGTGTGGACGACCCTCAGACCCAGTCACTGAGTCACCGATTATGATGACGTCAGCAGCCTTTCCGCAGGTCAGTAGTAGGCTAATGTAATGTTAATAGCAAAATGCAAATCTTGCATTCATGCTAACAAATAGTCGAACTATTTGTAAAAAACTAATGTAACATGGATTCTGTTTATAATTATGGCTTTCCAGCCTGTACTAGTAGTACTACAACAGTGACCCCATTTACCATTGTAAAGAAGGCTATACATGTCCTGTGCAGGGCAATAAGTCAGGAAAGGTGTCGTATTTTGACAGAAAAGGCAAATATGGTGAAATTTCTGCAAAAGAATTGCTAAAATTTGAAGCTTACATATTCATATATACTTTAAACTTTTAATATATTGTTAAATTTTAAGCATAAAATTTTTTGTTCAATAAAAATTCATTCTTGAGTCATCCACTATAATTTTTTGGCTTAAAAGTATCGGTTCAGGCACCGTTTTGGCACCGGTACCGTTTTCAAAGTATCGATTTGGCACCGGTATCGAAAAAAACCCAATCGATACCCAACCCTAGTAATAAATAGATAAAAAATATATACACGCATTTAACTCTGCAGTTAAACAAAAATGACAATGTGACATTAGAGATGAAAACTATTTAAGAAGGAAAACAAAAAGCAAAGTAAATATAGTTGCAAACAACGATGAGCGGTCCCAAGCAACCTGTGTATTGTGTATTGTTAGTGTTAGTGCATCTTCACACGTTATTTGAGCATGTTAAGACCTACAACAAGTTATGTGTGTCCGCGTGTGTGCGTGTGTGTGTTAACATTTGTGATGTGTACGTGAAACGTCACTGGACCCCCTAAAAGCCCAAAAGTGTGGGGAAAAAAATCCTTAAGGAAAACAAGAGGGTCCTGCACACCTTATAGTGTTTGGGCCCTATAATAATGAATGGAGAAAGTGCAGTCAAAGAAGAATAATTTTTGATACAAAAGAAGCAGAGAAAAAAAGAAAAGGAAAAATAAAGATTCCAAATATAAAGTATTATTGTGCTGCATGTATGATTGTCTATCTCTCTCTCTCTCTCTCTCTCTCTCTCGTAACTACGTTTGTTAGTCTTTGAGTGTTCTTATGAATATAAAAATGCTACATGATTAAAATCAATGCAGATATTTTAATGTCACTATGAATACTGACATGTATTTTCCTCTTTGGAGAGAACAAAGTGGAGTCTTGTGCTGGTCTGCACCGGACACAGTATACCTGTTTATGTGAAAGAGTGCACATAGGGCTATGGGTTATATGTTCCATTCATCCAATGTTAATAGGTCGGCATCTATCCATTAACAAGACAATATGAGGTTGCTATCATATTGTTAACACCTCGGTAATAGTTAGTAATAGGCTTGTAATACTTTTTATTTACGTTTGTAACGTAAATCGTTAACAGCTTGATATTAGGTTCCCTACGCTTGAAAAATTAACCAAATTGGTACCGACTACAACTACTTTTAAGCCAATTTTAAATCGGGAGACATCAGGAGAGGTTGGTAAAATTTTAGCTCAGGTATCATGATACCCATCTCGATCGGACCTGGACCGGTAAGTGTATCACGGTGCAACGGACAAAACAGGCTAAAACTCTTCTTCTCTTAGCTTAAAACTTAGCTCGGACACACTTCTTCATTTAAACCTAACAGGGACTTTGTTGGGATTACCGACTGGGATAAGGAGAGGTTGAATATATCTGTGAACACAGGTGCTGGCTGGTATGTACAGGCTCTGAGGACTCGACCTTGCTGTTTGGTTCTGCTGTTTTCCTGGTGTTCATTCCTCACGTCATGCTCGGAGATGATGAACGCATTTCCAGTCCTGGCATTCTCTTACTGTCTGCAGTCGATGGCGCCGCTAGCATTAGCATCGCTAGCGTCTTAAGCTGCAGCCTTGAAGCGAGCAAAGAAGTTGTTTAGCTCATCTGCCAGAGACACATCCGCGTTCGTCAACCCGGATGTTGGTGCTTTGTAGTCCGTTATTATCCTTAATCCCCGTCACAGGCTCCTAGAGTCACTCTGTTGGAGCTGTGACTCTAGTTTCCTCCTGTAGCATTGCTTCGCCTCCTTTCCAGACATTGTATGACGCAGCCTTGTATGGGTCCGTGTCACCCGATGCAAGTCCCGCATTGTAGGCGGCGGTGCGGGATCTCAGAGCATCATGGATGGTTTTATCCACCCAGGGCTTCTGATTGCGATGGTCGTTTTTTGTACGCTATTATCCTCTAGTTTCCAGACGAATCCCACAACCGCTTCCGTAAACACGTTAATGTCATCAGAGTTGCGTTGGAACATGTCCCAGTTCATCGAGTTCGTTCCCAATGGAGGTAGTGTGTGTGAGTGTGTGTACGTGTGTGCCCTGCGATGGATTGGGACCCTGTCCAGGGTGTACCCTGGCTCGTGCTGTAAGCCACCTGGGATAGACGCCAGGCCCCCGTGACCCTGAATACAGGATAAAGTGGTATAGCTGATGAGTGAGTGAGTGATACAGTGGCTTGAAAATCATACATGATTCCAAACATTTTTTAGAGGTAAATAACTGAAAAGTGGGGTGTGCGTAATTATTCAGCCCCCTGAGTCAGTACTTTGTAGAACCACCTTTTGCTGCAATTACAGCTGCCAGTCTTTTAGTCTATTATGTCTCTACCAGCTTTGCACATCTACAGACTAAAATCCTTGCCCATTCTTCTTTGCAAAACAGCTCCAGCTCAGTCAGATTAGATGGACAGCGTTTGTGAACAGCAGTTTTCAGATCATGCCACAGATTCTCGATTGGATTTAGATCTGGACTTTGACTGGGCCATTCTAACACATGGATATGTTTTGTTTTAAACCATTCCATTGTTGCCCTGGCTTTATGTTTAGGGTCGTTGTCCTGCTGGAAGGTGAACCTCCAGTTTTCTTCCAAGATTGTCCTGCATTTGGCTCCATCCATCTTTCCATCAACTCTGACCAGCTTCCCTGTCCCTGCTGAAGAGAAGCACCCCCAGAGCATGATGCTGCCACCACCATATTTGACAGTGGGGATGGTGTGTTCAGAGTGATGGGCAGTGTTAGTTTTCCGAAACACATAGCGTTTTGCATTTTGGCCAAAAAGTTCCATTTTGGTCTCATCTGACCAGAGCACCTTCTTCCACATGTTTGCTGTGTCCCCCACATGGCTTGTGGCAAACTGCAAACGAGACTTCTTATGGTTTTCTGTTAACAATGGCTTTCTTCTTGCCACTCTTCCATAAAGGCCAACTTTGTGCAGTGCACAACAAATAGTTGTCCTAGGGCTGGGCCGATAAGCGATATAATATCGAATCGCGATTTATTTGATTTTAAAAACGATGAAAAGCTCTAGACATTTTTTGCTCAATATGGATTAATCTAAGAGCCAATCACACAGCAGAACAATACGACAACAACCAATCAGCGTGCAGCTTGCGCGTGCCGTGCAGGTCAAAGTTAATTTCCTACTGTATTTGCGAAGCAAACTTGACACCAGGACAACAAAAACAAAAATTTGTGGAAGCAGCGACGAAAGTGAATCTAACCTCGAGTTATTATCCAAAGATGTTGAAATTGTCGACGAAAAAGGTAGCACGAACTCCGTTATTATATCACCCTAACGGTCAAAGCTTGTGTTCTCCGAAGCTTCCGTATCCAAACTGAAAACTTTTTACTATACAATAGTCATGCAAATTCACATAACAGTGGAGTGACATCACAGACCAACCAAAATGAATGCTCAACTAACAGTGGCTGTAATGTGACAAAATGTGGAAAAGTTCAAGGGGGACGAATACTTTTGCAAGCCACTGTATTTTGCCATCCCTAACATATATATATACTCAATTAAAAGTTTGGATACACCTTTTCATTCCATCAGCTTTCCAGATATTTTTTCTACTTTGTAAAACAATGCTGATGACGTCCCACATATGCAATAACCTTTGAGCAAAGGGTAATGTGTCTGCTACGTATGCTCTGTAAAGCAATCATAAAGCCTATAATCTGATCTGCACTGTTAAATGATGATTTTTGAGGCTAGTAACTCTAAATGAACTTCTCCTCTGCAGCGTAAGTAAATTTTGTAAAGGAGACAAATCCAGGTAGAAAAGATCTTTCCTGATATGGTCTTCATGAGAGTCAGAAATATTCAAGAACAGCTGACCTTTGTGCCTTAAAATCACAACTGACTATTTTTTTTATTGTTGTTGTAGTTAGTTAATTAATTAATTAATTACCTAATTCCATATTCAGCGGTGTATCGTCCGAACAGCACGGCGATCAGTGGTGTCCAGTCCCCCCGCCATGGCGCGCAGAGCTTAAACAGGACCAGCAAGTGTTCTGTCTGGCCGCCTCTACGCCGTGAAAGGCAATCAGATAGGTTGGCGGTGTTCATGGCGGCACACAGGTGCTAGATGCAGAGCCCGAGCAGCTGACAGGGCGTCACCTTGTCCTAGCGCGTTTGCAAAGTGAGCTGGTGGCACTGCTAAAAGGGGCTGAGACAGAGAGAAGGGCAGCGAAGAGTGCGCAGCGAACTTAAACTGGTGCACCAATGGCGGTGTGCATAACAAGCTTAAACTGGTACGTCATCAGCATAGCTTGCTTAAGCTGGTGCACGATCAGCTCACCTTTATGTCATCCACCGGATGTGGGGTATTTTCCTGCTTACATGCAACTCTCGTGTGCAGAAGTCTTTTTCGGTGGCTTTAGAGGGGCAGAGTGGTTTGTCTTGGCTTTCGCTCATGCATGCTTTAAGGGCGCCATGTGGTTCGCACATCCACTTGTAAGTCCGCAAAAGGCGGCTCATATGTTCCTCTTGTGAAACACAGCTTGCACACGTAATGCCTATCCTGGGCAAGTTTCTTGTTGCTCAGTTTTCTAAATAAGGTATTCAATGGAAAAACATGGTAACCACGACAGAAGTCTTCACCATTTGACGTGATTGCAGTTGACAACATAATGTTTAACAATGTTGGCCAGCACATAAGGAAATTGTACTTGGCAAAATTCTCTTTTGCCTTTCGGAGAGGTGACCTTTTCACAGGAGCATCCACGCCTTATGTCGCATTGATGTGCATAGAATTGATCATTTGACACGGCAGTGGTGACAAGACCTGCTGGCAAGCAAACACAAGCCCTCCAGTCAGCACTCCTTCCATCCAACACAACACCTATTCCCCTTCCAGACAAAAAGTATGCTGACCTGCATCAACCATATATTTTTAAACCTGCTGCAAACACTGATGATTTGCAGGACTTTGGTGTCTCTTTGATTGAGGACAGTTTAAGGGTTTGATTTCTCAAATTATAAATTTTCTAACTTTGTATTTTTAAATCTAGAATAGATTAATAATATTATTCATATTTTTGCTTTCATATGAATTCAACAGTAGTTACAGTTAAATAATGATTTTTGTAAACTTTAGTTCAGTTTTTTGTCTGATTCTTTGGTTTAATCTCTCAGCATTCAGCGAAATTACAACCTCAGGGGATACAGATGTTTGTTCGGAGGAAATTATATTAAAATGATGGCGCTTTGTTCTCAAGAACACGTTAACACAAGCCAGCAATTTAGCTGCACTTGAGTTGCAATCACGTGATTTTAACAACCCACCCCCTGACGCTATCAAACTGCACTACAGAGAAGAAGATGGCAGTTTAATGGACTATTCGTGGTAAGTGGTGTTTTATTTTATAAAATTTGTTTGGGGTAGTTTACAGTTTAAATCCCAGTTTAGTTTGTCATTGGCCGTTTTGAAAATCACTGGCAGCACCAACAGCGGTCAGATGTGACTTTAGATAACTTAATGATCTGTTTACCAAGTCTGGAGTTAATATTACAGTCACTTTACATGTCACATTACATGTCACTCAACTTTTCCTCAAAAAGATTCCATAAACGTCGAAAAGACTATTAATGTTCCTATTACAAAAGCTGCACTTAACCGATGAATGTTTGTGCTCTCTGAAAATGCCTTCAGAATCTGACCGCGTGTTGTCTAGATAAATTCAGCCTTTATTTATTCTTTGGGTAAAAGTTAATCTGCAAGTTATTTCTGTGAATATATACCATGTTCCAAATTATTACGCAAATTATATATTTCCCTGATTTTCATAATTAGTCAATGCAAATGACATCAACCATTAGTGTATATTTCGAATTTTATTGAACTGACCTCCTAATGATGATAATATTTATTTCAAAAATAAAAAACTGAAAATGCACTGTTCCAAATTATTATGCACAACAGAGTTAAAACATTTTATAGGTTGTAAAGAACTGAAAATGGGCTTCAATTGAATTTGCAGCATTATGAGGTCATATTTACAGAAAACAAAAGCTATTTCAATCAAAAACATCCTAACAGGGCATGTTACATCTTAAGATAGGACCCCTTCTTTGATATCACATTCACAATTCTTGTATCCATTGAACTTGTGAGTTTTTGGACAGTTTCTGCTTGAATTTATTTGCAGGATGTCAGAATAGCCTCCCAGAGCTGCTGTTTTAATGCGAACTGCCTCCCACCCTCATAGATCTTTTGCTTGAGGATGCTCCAAAGGTTTTCCATGGGTTTGAGGTGGTGGTTCTGGGGAGGATGGTGGAGTTTCTCATCTTTTATTCCCATAGCAGCCAATGACACAGAGGGCCAGGGGTAGCTCAGTGGTTAAGGCATTGGACTATGGTTCGGAAGACCCCAGGTTCAAACCCCACAACCACCAAGTTGCCACTGTTGGGCCCTTGAGCAAGGCCCTTAACCCTCAACTGCTCAGATGTATAATGAGATGAAAATGTAAGTCGCTCTGGATAAGAGCGTCTGCCAAACGCCTAAATGTAAATGTATTCTTTGCAGCATGAGATGGTGCATTGTCGTGCATGAAGATGATTTTGTTACGGAAGGCACGGTTCTCCTTTTTGTACCATGGAAGAAAGTGGTCAGTCAATATACTTTGCAGAGGTCCTTTTCCCACCTTCAGGGACCCTAAAGCGGCCTACCAGCTCTCTCCCCATGGTTCCGGCCCAAAACTTGACTCCGGCACCTCCTTGTTGACGTCGCAGCCTTGTAGGGACATGGTGGCCATCCACCAACGATCCACTACTCCATCCATCTGGACCATCCAGGGTTGCATGACATTCATCAGTAAACAATGCTGTTTAAAAACTTGTCTTTATGTATGCCTGGGCCCACTGCAACCGTTTCTGCTTGTGAGCATTGATTAGGGGCCGAATAGTAGGTTTATGCACAACTGCAAGCCTTTAAAGGATCCTACACCTTGAGGTTTGCGGGACTCCAGAGGCACCAGCAGCTTCAAATACCTGTTTGCTGCTTTGTAATGGCATTTCAGCAGCTGCTCTCTTAATCCGATGAATTAGTCTTGCAGAAACATTCTTCATTCTGCCTTTATCTGCACGAACCTGTCTGTGCGCTGAATCAGTCACAAATGTCTTCACAGTACGATGATCATGCTTAAGATTTCATGAGATATCTAATGTTTTTATATCTTGTCCAAGGCATTGCAATATTTGACTTTTTGGCAGCAGAGAGATCCTTTTTCTTTCCCATATTGCTTGAAACCTGTGGCCTGCTTAATAATGTGGAACAACCTTCTTCAGTACTTTTCCTTTAATTGGGCTTATCTGGCAAACTAATTATCACAGGTGTCTGAGATTCATTTCAGTGACCCAAAGAGCCCTGAGACACAATACCATCCATGAGTTTAATTTAAAAACTAAACATTTAATGTTTATGACACTTACATCCAATTTGCATAACGCGTGCAAAGTCACGGCCAAAGTGGGGACAATATAAACCTGGTTATGAGTGTTTAGCTCGCTGGCTCCTGTACCTCTAGCCTCAGTCTGTGTCCTTCATGCAAAGCTAACGAGCTGGATAAAAACCCTGAAATGTTTATCAGTTAAGGAGGAGGGGGGAGGGGAGAGGTGTGTGTGGAGGGTGGCTTCAGTACTCGGTAAGTTGTAGTTTGGCTTCAGAGATGAACTAATGCTCATATACGAGTGTTATATCGCTTAACTTATTTGTATGAAAAGCATATTAAGTAAATTCTCGGTTAATTTAATGCAGACGATAATACAGACAGACAGTTGTTAACGCTAACAAAGTTAAATGGTTAACATTAGCACAGGGAGTTTATTTACATTTCAGAATTCCCCAAAACAGTATTTTACACACTCTGTGGTGTAGGTTTACTAATATCTTTTATTTTTATTACAACTAGATGTTCTGTAAAGTTTATCTTTGTCTTCACTAAATTCTCCTGTTGTCTTTAAGCAGAGCTCCGCTGTGGAGGATGGGGTCAGACGGGTGACGGTTGGCCTTTTGGAGATACAGGAGGAGCCTGAACAAGCTGTTGAGGGACCGATGTCACAGTGCAACAGATGTAGAATGATGTTTGGTCAGGGCTATATTCTGAAAATAGAATTGCAAAATGTGTGATACTTTGGGGGAAACAAAGACTTAAACTGTTCCATCTTTAACACTAGAAGTCCCAGAGAGCAGCCATTTGGCTTTTCTACCTATAAAATCCACCGGACAGCCGAATGGCTTGAAGGCTTTTAGTTAATATACTTAATCACCTGTGAACCAATGCTTTTGTTATGTAAACAAGGTGGGGCCATGCTGAGCCACTTCAAGGAAACTTGTGTTTTCACTTGAACACACATGGGTGTTTTTCCTTTCTTGCTGAGATTTATTGATAAAAACAGTACAAAATAAAATAAAAAACAAACCAACCATTTGTACACATATTTACAAATAATACTAAAAAGTGAGTGAGTACATTTCAGCAATCACTCACAATCCTGGCACTGCCACGGTATCTCTAGTCTGCATTTACCACATGTGTATCTGTAGCAGTGAACACATTGCACAGTGGCATGATTGTTCTTGCATTTGTGTTTGACCTGACACATGGCTCTTTTTCCAGTGCTAGGTGTGGAGGGTTGTGTAAGAAAGCAACTGTTCTTTTCTTGCCTTCTTCCCAGCCATATGAGAGTTAGCCAACTCTCTTGCAAGCTCCACCAGGAAGTCCACCCGTCTTTCCTGCATCCCGGTGCATACTTGATACAGCACATGTGCATTCATTGCTGCCATGTCGATAATGTTATAGAACACGGCAACTGGCCAGTGCCGTGTTCCTGTGCGGACAGTGTACTCCCGCACCATCTGGTCCATCACATCCACGCCACACTTTGTGGTGTTGTAAAGGGTGACAGTGTTTGGCTTCTTTTTGGTGGTGGTATCAGTCTGAACCACGATGTGCATGCTGCTAAGAATATAGACCGTCTTCTTCCGTTTGGCCGCATACGCCGTCAGCGTGGCAGCAGTGGTTGAAAACACTTAAGAGTGTATAAGAAATATACGTAAGAAATAAGATAAATTATTTTCATAGCACTTTTACACACAATGACACACTTGGAGGTGTTGATTCTAAAAATTGGGAACACATAAACATAGAACCACAAAAGACCTGCAACATACCTGAGTGGGGAATTCATTGCGATCTGTGTGTCTAGCGGATTGAGGAATTTCCCGGCGAATCTTGTTGACTGTGTCGAGAATGGTGGTTTTCTATCTAAGAAGTTTTTATGCAAGTGACAGCGATGTGAAGAAATAGTCCGTGGTAACATTTCTGCCCTTTTCTAGGATTGGTTCCATCAGCCTCATCACTACATTTTCAGACAGTCTCTCCCCACTGGGACGATTGGAGTCCTTGCCAAAATATGGGAATTGGGACATTGCAAATGTACTTGGATTTTAGGTCGTAAGCGACCCAAAACTTGATCCCAAACTTGTCAGGTTTAGTTGCAATATACTGCAGGAAACAGCACCGAGTCTTTGACGGGAAAAGCTGTTCATCATCGGTGATATGTAGACCAGGGTTATAGGACATGATGCAGTTGGTGACAAATTATCCCCACACACTGGAAATTGCAGCGAACTTATCAGTCTTTGCTCGATCACTACGGGTGGACCTGTTATCAAAGCGTAGGTGTCGCATGATGTCTTGGAAGCGGTTTTGCGGCATAGTTCCAATGATCTATGAGAACAGAGAACAAGATGGCGCCGGTGAGGTCGGCTGCCGTCACGACTGCTCCGACCACCTTTTCTTTGTTTTTGTTCTTTAAGTTAGTTTTTAGTGTTTTAAAATCGGCAAAATCACCACCATTGAGTACATTAGGTATGATAGAGACACTCTTGTTTCTATTAGTGTACAATGTACTCACAATTCGACGTTTTTAACTCCGGATCCGAGCTGGCCGAGTGAGATCCTGAGGGAGAACAATGGACGCGATGCGAAGCGACGGCCCCGAGGGAAACGAGCTGGCGTTAGGAACAGGCTCAGAGCCCGTGCACACCGCACACCTCTGCCTAGCATCCTGCTCGCCAAAGTCCAGTCACTGGAAAACAAACTCGATGACCTCAGGGCCAGGATAAAGTTCCAGAGAGACATTCGGGACTGCAATCTCCTCTGCTTCCCCGAGACATGGCTGAACCCAGCGGTGCCGGACCACGCCATACAACCAGCCGAGTTCTTCTCGGTTCACCGCATGGACAGGACGCGGGACTCGGGGAAGTGAAGGGGAGGCGGTGTGTGCTTAATGGTGAACAACAGCTGGTGCAACAGCGTGAGCGTTGTTCCTCTTACACGCTCCTGCACACCAAACCTGGAACTACTGTCCATCATGTGTCGTCCTTTTTATCTTCCACGGGAGTTTACATTGGTCATAATCAGTGCCGTTTACATTCCACCACAAGCGGACACAGAAATTGCCTTATGCGAGCTGCATAAGGCGCTCACACAGCACCAGACACAACACCGGGACGCTGCGCTCATTGTAGCAGGGGACTTTAATAGTGCCAACCTCAAACGCGCAGCGTCGAACTTTCATCAGCACATCACCTGCCCCACCAGGGGTGGAAGAACACTAGATCATTGTTATACAACGGTCAAGGACGGCTACAAGGCACAATCTCGTCCAGCGTTTGGTAAATCCGACCACGCCGCCATCTTCCTCATGCCAAAATATAAACAAAGGCTGAAACAGGAAGTTCCGGTTCAGAGGGAGGTCGCGCGCTGGACGGACCAATCGGTGGCCGCGTTACAGGACGCACTTGATGACGCAGACTGGGACATGTTCAGAAACAGCTCCGATGATGACGTCAGCATGTTTACGGAAGTGGTTGTGGGATTTATTGCGAAGCTAGTGAACGATACGATGGAGAAAAAGACTATTAGAACGTTTCCCAACCAGAAGCCGTGGGTGGATAAAACCATCCGCGACGCTCTGACATCTCGCACCGCCGCCTACAACACGGGACTTGCGTCGGGGGACATGGAACCATAAAAGGCTGTGGCATATAACGTGCAGAAAGCGGTGAAAGAGGCGAAGCAGTGCTACGGGAGAAAACTAGAGTCACAGCTTCAACAGAGTGACTCTAGGAGCCTGTGGCAGGGACTAAGGACAATGACGGACTATAAAGCACCAACATCCGGTATGACGAACACGGACGCGACTCTGGCAGACGAGCTGAACACATTCTATGCTCGCTTCGAGACTGCAGCTAAAGACGCTAGCGATGCTAATGCTAGCGATGCTAATGCTAACGGCGCTAATGCTAACGGCGCTAATGCTAGCGGTGCTAACGGCTGCAGACAGGAAGACACAGCCAGCACCGGGAACGTGCTCATCATCTCCGAGCACGACGTGAAGAGAGCCTTCAAGAGAGTGAACACCAGGAAAGCAGCAGGACCAGACGGCATCTCAGGCCGTATCCTCAGAGCCTGCGCAGACCAGCTAGCACCTGTGTTCACTGAGATATTCAACATCTCTTTATCTCAGTCGGTGATCCCCACGTGCTTCAAAGAGTCCATCATTGTTCCTGTCCCGAAGAAACCTCATCCTACTTCTCTCAATGACTATCGCCCTGTAGCCCTCACCTCAGTAGTGATGAAGTGCTTTGAACGCCTGGTCAGAGACTTCATCATTTCTTCACTACCCGACACACTGGACCCACTAAAGTTTGCATACCGTCAGAACCGCTCCACAGCTCACTCACCTGGACACTAGGAAAGGGAATTATGTTAAAATGCTCTTCATCGACTACAGCTCTGCATTTAATACCATAATTCCTTCCACACTCACCACCAAGCTGGAGCACCTTGGACTCAGCTCATCTATATGTCAGTGGATCTCCAATTTTCTGACTGGCAGACCACAGGCAGTAAGGATGGGCGGACATGTCTCAGCTACACTCACTCTCAGCACTGGAGCCCCCCAGGGTTGTGTTCTGAGCCCCCTGCTGTACTCTTTGTACACCCACGACTGCGTGGCCACTACCAACTCCACCTCCATCATCAAGTTTGCTGACGACATCGTCGTGGTCGGACTGATCAGCAACAATGATGAGTCAGACTACCTAGAGGAGATTAGAAATCTGGAGAACTGGTGCCAGAGGAACAATCTCCTCCTCAACGTCAGTAAGACAAAGGAGCTGATAGTGGACTTTTGTACAAAGCAGGAGAGGAACTACCAGATCACCGTCATCAACAGGAGCCCAGTGGAGAGAGTGGACAGCTTCAGATACCTCGGTGTTCACATCACTCAGGACCTGTCATGGTCCTGTCACATCAACACTGTGGTGAAAAAAGCCCGGCAGCGTCTGTACCACCTCAGACGCTTGAGAGACTTTAGACTGCCCTCCAAGGTGCTCAGGAACTTCTACTTCTGCACCATAGAGAGCATCCTGACGGGAAACATCACGACCTGGTTCGGGAACAGCACCATGCAGGACAGACGAGCTCTACAGAGGGTGGTGCGATCAGCCGAGCGCATCATCCGCACTGAGCTCCCTGACCTGCACTCGATCTACAGCAAGCGGTGCTGGACTAAGACCAGGAAGATCGTGAAGGACCTCAGTCACCCCAGTAATGGACTGTTCTCTTTGTTGCGGTCTGGGAAGCGATTCCGCTCCCTAAAGGCCAACACAGAGAGGCTGAGGAGGAGCTTCTTCCCGCAGGCGATAAGGTCTCTCAATCACAATCGCAATCACACCTCCACACAGGACTAATAACATCTTTTTAAGCTCTCAACATTGACTGGACAATCATGGACACATTCATACACACTTGCACTAAATATTTATACATCTGGACAATTGCACATGTCACTTTCACTAGTCACCTTTCATGCATATTTGCACAACCATGGTCACTTTAAATTCTATATATATATATATATATATATATATATATATATATATATATATATATATATATATATATATACCCCCCTATATTTCTATATTTTGCAATATTTTATTATGCCCTTATTGTACAGTTAATTTTACTAGTTAAATTTATTTCTTTAGTATTTCCTTTTATTGATATTTATTTTATGTACAAGCTTTTATTTTCTTTTTAAGGTCACTGGCGGTCGTGTAAGCATTTCACTGCATATTATACTGTGTATGACTGTGTATGTGACAAATAAAATTTGAATTTGATTTGATCTGTGGGTTTCCCAGGTTTGCTGACCAGCAGTCACGTAGTGATGGAACCTTACAACTAGAGTTAGGGTTACTAGCTAACCCTAACCCTGCACACACACAAAAAGTGGAAACTGTAAAAAAAAAAAAAAAAAGTAGAGTAGATATTTCTGTCACTCCCCTCTGCTTTTTTACTTTTTTCCACTTACTTGTTTGAAATGAAATAGGAAATAATATTAAATGAAATATCTTCCTAAATAAAAAGATAGGGTTAGGGTTACTCGCTATCTGCATTTTATTTCCTTGTAGAGGAGGTTCATACACCACAGAATTCTTGAGGGCACTGAAGTAGTAGAGTATGTGTAGTGAGATTTTATCCACCTCAGCAGAAAAGGAAGTTCTCTGCTTTTAGCAGCCCTCCCTCCCCCACACAAACAAACAGGCCACCAACCATTCACCCCCCCACTCCCCTGCAGATTACTCAGGTAATTACCTAATTTACACATGAATTGATGCTAAAAGATTAGCCAAGTTAGCTTCCTCTTGACTAAAGGAGGGTTAGAAAAGTCTGGGACTACTATTGTTAATAGTTTTTAAAATTGATATTTTAATACAACCCCTGGCAAAAAGTATGGAATCACCCTCTCAGAAGATGTTCATTCAAATGTTTAATTGTGTAGAAAAAAAAACAAGCACATAGATGCCACAAAACTATTTTCACTCAACAATCCAAACTTCTGGCTGTATAAAACACTTAAAAAAACAAAACAAAGAAAGATAACTATAGTCAATGACAAAAAATTTGAATCAAACAAATCTGAGGATGTGGATATGGAATCACCAAATAAAAACACTACTTGTACTTTGTTGCAGCACCTCTGGCTTTTATAACAGCTTGAATTCTCTGAGGCCTGGATTTAACTAATGTCCAACTGTATACTGTATATCAGTCTGTCTCCAGCTTTGTCTTATTGCAGTTGCCAGATCAGCTTTGCAGGTTGGAGCCTCGTCCTGGACCATTTTCTTTAATTTCCACCACAGATTTTCAATTGGATTAAGGTCCGGACTATTTGCAGGCCATGCCATTGACATTATAAGTATTTCCTGTCTGAATGTTTTCACAGCTACAGTACCATCACCAAACATCCTTTCAATTGATGGAATAAGAAAAGTGTCCAAAATCTCAACATAAACTTGTGCATTTATAGAAGATGTAATGACTGTCATGTCTCCCATACCTTTACCTGACATACAACCCCATATCAATAATGATTGTGGAAATTTGCATGTTTTCTTCAGGCAGTTGTCTTTATAAATTTCATTTGAACGGCACCAAATTCAAAATTTATTTGTCATATACACAGTTATACACAGTACGATATGTAGTGAAATGCTTATACGACCGCCTGTGACCTTAAATTTTTTTTAAATAATTGACAAGAAATAAGAGAGAAATGGAAAAAGAAGCAAGAAATAAATAAATAGTTTAACTATAAGAAGTTAGACCAAAATATAAAAGATTTCGAAATATATAGAAATATAAAACTTTTCAAAAAATGTTTTTAAGTTAAATGCAAATAAAAAGTGGGACAAAAGTTCCAGCATCATCACCCTGCGCAATGCAGATTCGTGATTCATCACTGACTCTAACTCTCATCCAGTCATCCGCAGTCCAAGATTGTCTTTCTTTAGCCCACTGAACCCTTGTTTTTTTCTGTTTAGATGTTAATGATGGTTTTGGTTTGTCTTTTCTGTATGTAAATCCCATTTCTTTTAGGCGATTTCTTACTGTCCGGTCACAGACATTGACTCCACTTTCTGCCCATTTGTTCATTTGTTTTGTTGTGCATTTTCTGTTTTGAAGTCATATTGCTTTAAGTTTTCTGTCTTGGCGCTTTGATGTCTTTCTTGGCCTACCAGTACGCTTCCCTTTTACAACCTTTCCATTTGATTTGTACTTGGTCCAGATTTTAGACACTTTGTCCAGATTTTCTTTGACACAGCTGACTGGGAACTCTTTTCCAATCCTTTGCAGATTTACCTTCTTCAAGAAGTTTGATAATACTCTCCTTTGTTTCAACTGACATCTCTCGTGTTGGAGCCATGAGTTATGTCAATCAACATCACTACACATCACTAGCACATGCAAGCACTCTTTTTTAACTGCAGACTAATTAACAGTTGTAATCAAATACAGGTGTTTGTTTTAGAAGTGCACGGTGATTCCATATAATTTTCCTCAGATTTGTGTGATTCCACATTTTTTCCCCTCTGTTTGATCTTTAAAACAGTTGTCATTGACTATAGTTATCTTTCTTTTTTTTTTTTTTTTTAAGTGTTTTATACAGCCAGAAGTGTGGAATGTTGAGTGAAAATAGCTTTGTGGCATGTACAGTATGTTTGTTTTTTTTCTACATAATTAAACATTTGAATGAACATCTTCTGAGAGGGTGATTCTATACTTTTTACCAGGGGTTGTATAAAAGAACCAGATAGAGACTGATAAGCAGCTGGTGTTATCTGGGAATTTTAATGACCTTTAAGTAAAAATAAAACACGTATTCACATGTTTTATACAAATTACTGTTTTAACTTTAACTAGTTTTGGAAGAATACATTTTATTTTTAAAGTCATGTTTGCATGTTTTAATTGTTGGGGGATTGTTTGGGAATTTAAAAAAACATTTACTTGAACCAACTACTTCAATGGGCAGACAACATTGTTTTAAATAGTCAAAGAGTTTGGCTAATAATAATAATTATAATTATTATTATTACTGGTCATAGAAACATGTGTGTTCCTAGGGTTGCATTTTTAAATTCAGTCTGTCTGAATCTTTATAAATGTCAAGTTGGGAAAATCATGTTTTAGAAAACGACAACAACAATTAAACACTTGATTATTTGCGTCTGTGCTATGTTGTGCTTAAGTGACCCAAAATATGTTTTTCTTAGTTTCCTTAGAACTTCATTAAAAGACAAACTTAGGAGGAGTGGAATGTGAGAAATGTCAGTGGAGAATGTACTGACTTCCCCTTATTTTAGTTAGATGGTTAGATGGTGCTAAGACAGGTTCTTTTGTCCTGCCGGCGCGCAAATGTGTTCGTGTTAAAGCCGGCTCAGACAAACCTGACGAATGCAGGAGCACAGACACCCCTGTGGCACTTTAACCGTTAGTGCAGCAACGTTGTCTTGTAAATACAGTGGTGTGAAAAACTATTTGCCCCCCTCCTGATTTCTTATTCTTTTACATGTTTGTCACACAGAATGTTTCTGATCATCAAACACATTTAACTATTAGTCAAAGATAACACAAGTAAACACAAAATGCAGTTTTTAAATGAGGGGTTTTATTATTTAGGGAGAGAAAAAAATCCAAACCTACATGGCCCTGTGTGAAAAAGTAATTGCCCCCTGAACCTAATAACTGGTTGGGCCACCCTTAGCAGCAATAACTGCAATCAAGCGTTTGCGATAACTTGCAACGAGTCTTTTACAGCGCTCTGGAGGAATTTTGGCCCACTCATCTTTGCAGAATTGTTGTAATTCAGCTTTATTTGAGGGTTTTCTAGCATGGACCCGCCTTTTTAAGGTCATGCCACAACATCTCAATAGGATTCAGGTCAGGACTTTGACTAGGCCACTCCAAAGTCTTCATTTTGTTTTCCTTCAGCCATTCAGAGGTGGATTTGCTGGTGTGTTTTGGGTCATTGTCCTGCTGCAGCACCCAAGATCGCTTCAGCTTGAGTTGACGAACAGATGGCCGGACATTCTCCTTCAGGATTTTTTGGTAGACAGTAGAATTCATGGTTCCATCTATCACAGCAAGCCTTCCAGGTCCTGAAGCAGCAAAACAACCCCAGACCATCACACTACCACCACCATATTTTACTGTTGGTATGATGTTCTTTTTCTGAAATGCTGTGTTACTTTTACGCCAGATGTAACGGGACACGCACCTTCCAAAAAGTTCAACTTTTGTCCCGTCGGTCCACAAGGTATTTTCCCAAACGTCTTGGTAATCATTGAGATGTTTTTTAGCAAAATTGAGACGAGCCTTAATGTTCGTTTTGCTTAAAAGTGGTTTGCGCCTTGGAAATCTGCCATGCAGGCCATTTTTGCCCAGTCTCTTTCTTATGGTGGAGTCGTGAACACTGACCTTAATTGAGGCAAGTGAGGCCTGCAGTTCTTTAGATGTTGTCCTGGGGTCTTTTGTGGCCTCTCGGATGAGTTGTCTCTGCGCTCTTGGGGTAATTTTGGTCGGCCGGCCACTCCTGGGAAGGTTCACCACTGTTCCATGTTTTTGCCATTTGTGGATAATGGCTCTCACTGTGGTTCGCTGGAGTCCCAAAGCTTTAGAAATGGCTTTATAACCTTTACCAGACTGATAGATCTCAATTACTTTTGTTCTCATTTGTTCCTGAATTTCTTTGGATCTTGGCATGATGTTTAGCTTTTGAGGTGCTTTTGGTCTACTTCTCTGTGTCAGGTAGCTCCTATTTAAGTGATTTCTTGACTGAAACAGGTGTGGCAGTAATCAGGCCTGGGGGTGACTACAGAAATTGAACTCAGGTGTGATAAACAAGGGGGGCAATCACTTTTTCACACAGGGCCATGTAGATTTGGAGTTTTTTTTCCTCCCTTAATAACATAAACCTTCATTTAAAAACTGCATTTTGTGTTCAATTATGTTATCTTTGACTAATTGTTAACGGTTTTTGATGAGCAGAAACATTTAAGTGTGACAAACATGCAAAAGAATAAGAAATCAGGAAGGGGGCAAATAGTTTTTCACACCACTGTAGCTGATTAAACCTATGAACACAGCTGTTTAAAATAAATACTAAACATACACATGGTCTATTTTGTCCACAAGTGAAATACATCGATACGTTAATCATTTACACCACGATAACATTAGTGCAGAAGGATCTGAAGAGACTTGTCTCTATTACATCATGACTTTGAGACATTCACAGTATATTTGACCCATAGACAGTGTTTATTTTGCTGAACATTACAAAACAGCCATGTCCAATTAAACAGTGCATTTTTAATAAGTCATATTGGTTTCGAGTCAGAAGTAAAATTAACGAAAGACTGAGAAGCCCCTTAAACTTGATCCTGAACAGCCACGGACTGACTTTAACAATAATAGTTACTTTTTTATATATTTGTTTTTTTGTATATATTTTTAAATGTTCAAATTTAACGTTTCAGAGTATATAATTTGTTGTGTCATCTGTTTACAGCGTTGGCTGATTTTGTGATTGAGACTCATGACTTACATTGAAATATTTTTTATTAGCAGCCAGGCTTTAGTAACCTTGGACAAATCACAATATAAGCCCTCTCTCGCGCACACGCACTCTCTCGCGCGCACACACACACACACACACAAATAACACATGAAATCGCGTAAAACCAAATGAAACTATGGTGAAAAATATAAGCAGTGAAGAATACAGTAGTATATTGTAGGTGATTCCTGTCCTGCGATAACAGGCACTAACACTCTAGAACTGGTTGTTTTAGTATTGTTTTCAAGTGTGACTGTTTATGGGGATTTAATCTGTCTCTGCTGCTCTATTCACAGTTGTGATAAGTGATTAATGGCCCATCAGAGCTTTGATGTAGGACGTTATGCTGGTTAAATGACTAAAGAAATACTTATCCGTATGGACAAATATTTCTTCCAGATATTATGTACCATTAATCGATTTGTTATGGCAATTTTTGACTATCAGCGAAAAAAACATCAGCGAAAACATAAAAAATATAAAGAAAACAATCCCAAGCAAAAGTTACATTTTCAGCTTTACTTTGCAGCAAAATATTATCTACCAGTGTATTAAACAGAAATAGATAAAATACACCGTAATGTAAAATACTGTACATAGCCCATGTTTGTATTCCGTACCTACAACGATCGTTATAGATAAATTACAAATGTTACTGTGTCTTTAAGAATTATTAAGGATGGCTTGAAAAATATTGCAATAAGTAGTTTTATTAATTAATTAAAAATAGCATAAGCATCATGGGTTGTGTATTGAGTCATTTAAATCTGTTTTATTAATCGTTTTTTTTCCTCTTTTTTACTACATCATCTATTTATGAAACTATGTTGACGTAAGTTATGTTATATATTAGGGATGTAACGGTATCAAAACTTGTACTAATCCCTCGGTATGAATGGTACGGTATTTATTGAATCATTTACAGGAAAAACAAAACTAATGAAAAAAGTGCCAGAAGTGTTTAATAAACATTATACATGAACACTGAACATATCAGTGGCACACAAATTAGCCATATATCTGTAAACTTTGAAACAGAAACTTAAATTTGGTGGGAACTACAATTCCCATCAGCCCAGACGGGACCATCATCCTTTGTGCATCCAGTAATGCAGAAATGGCGGGTGCTGCTATTAGCGGCGAAGGAAAAGGAGATGGAAAGAGTAATTAATCATTACGGAGTAAGCGGGTTATAAATCGGATGTGCGCATTACTGGATCTGTAGCGACAACAGACTGCAAAGGATGATGGCCGCGACCAGCTGATGGGAATTGTAGTTCCCGCTACCTCCCGTTCGCTCCATTCGCCTGAGCAAACTTTTCTCAGAAGACCTATCATTTTACCGTCATGCGACCACAGTATTATCGAAATAAATGTTTATTGCGGTACGATGGTCTTTACAATACCATTACATGCCTATTATATATTGAACATTGTATACGGCTGCTTGGACACTGCAGTTAACTGAAGCAGTCAATGCTCCACCTGGCGGGATTATACAGCATTGCAACCATCTTTTTAGAAAGCGCATGGGGGGCGTTTATGAGGTATTGTTTGTAGACTTTTGAGAAAAAGAATGAATTTAATCCATTTTGAAATAAGGCTGTAACATAGAAAAATGTGGAAAAAAGTGAACCGCTATGAATACTTTCCGGATGCATTGTAAATGTAGCCTGTTATTTATAGCATTATTTTTTCCAACTGAAGTTTTACATCCTCAAATGCCTCAAAACCCCTCTAGTTATTGCACAGGCACGTGCAGCTACTAAGGCGGGCATATGGACTTCGGCTAATTAGCGTTGTGGTACGCTTGCCCAAGAGTGTGTGTTAAAGTGTTTAAGCAGTCAATTTGAGACTAATTTACTCTCAGAGTTCGGAGAAAAAGGCACTCAGAAGTTTCTGTGCTCAGTACAGAATGTTTATATATTTGGTTGATTGGCCGATCATCAGTCATGGCCAATCAAACTGAAAACCAGGTAATTTCAGTCGCTGTCCCGTTGACCGGGATGCAAAATAGTAAAATTTTGGTAAAAATTGTTTATTAAAAATCTGTTTTGGAGTCAGTGTGACAATACATAAATCACCACACAAAAGAATCGTAATTCATAACTGAATCGATTTGTTCCACCCCATCTCTATTTTTTCCCCCCCACACTCAGTACTGAAGTATTATCAAAGACCAGGTTCCATGGATAGGAGCCTTGTTAGGTCTGATGTTTCTCATCTTCCTCTTGACAGTAAGCCATTGATTCTTTATGGGGTTCAGATCAGCATAGTAATATCATGGTCAGCAACCCAGTTAGTGATAATTTCAGTGTAACATCCAGGCTAATTTCCCTGAATATGCTTCGATATAGCACCTTGTGGAGGACAACAGTCAAGTCACCACTCTTCCCCATGAGTGTACTTAACTAGAGGCTATTCATGCTGTATGAATGGTTTTCCTGTCCACACATATTCTAATTGTTTTGCGATACTGGATGTTTAATTTTCATGAACTGCTAGCTATAATAATTAAAATGGAAAAAAGGCTTGAAATATTTGACTTGCATGTATGTGTAATATGTATATTGAATCTAGACTATACATTTTTTAAAGTGCCCCTATTATGCCATTTTAAAGGTTGCTAATATTGCTTAATGTGTCTCTTAAAACAGGTTTACATGTTTCCAAGGTCAAAAAACACTTTAGTTTTCTCCAAAAATAGATTTAATTTTACCCAATTTCTAAATGATTCGTTAACAACTCGTGTGAAGCAGTTCAAAGATTCAGTCTGTCTAAACCCTTCCATTCCGTGAGCCCTCACTGCTGTGATTGGTCAGATGGCGCGTACCTTTATGATTGGTCTACCGCTACAGTGTGTGTCGGAAAATGAAACGCCCATTACCATAACTGAATGACAGCCCTGAAGACCTGTCAATGAATAGAAAAGATGGCGTCGGTTTTACCCTATCAATTCGAGCCGGAGTCTGACGATGAAACAGTAAAGTAGCACATCGACAAGAAACTGTTTCGCAAGCATGACTGGAGCAGGACGTTTCTCAGTGGTAAGTGTCATATGTTAACAAGAGTGTGGTAACGTTAATTGTAAGATGGCGGGCAAGTTGTTCGCGACGTAGAACGTGAGCGGACATTATGCAAATATGTTACATAGTGACGTGGATCCGTAACAGAAAAAGATTCGAATTGCTAACGACTCGTTTAGACAAATGTGAGCCGACTCTTTTTTTTTTTTTTTTTTTTTTTTTTTTTTTTTAATAGACAAAAACTTCATTTATCGTGCACTGTCGGCGTCACAACTTTGCAGATAGTTTATGTTCACATACAGCTACATGACACACTGCATGAAAGATCATATATGAAAATGGATAATAGGGGCACTTATTTATGACCTTATTAAATGACCTAAATAAACAAATAATAATAATAAAAAAAAGCATTTTTATGATATTCTAATTTTCTTTTGTATTCAGTCTTAAGGACTGCACAAGTTTTAATAGCTGCTGAGAATGGGGGGAAAATTTAATATCCAACATCAATAAATTTAGCACAGCCAAATTAAAGGTGAAATTTAATGAGTCTCCAAGGTCATTCACTGTAGATAGTGCACGAGAGCACAGGAGCGTACATAATAGCTCAGCAGGGTTGCATTTAATAACAAGCATGCTTGTTAAACATTCAGGAATGTATGAAAGTAGAACAGTTTAAAGAAATGTCTCTGTTTTTGAGCCCGTTCATTTTTGAAAAAGATAGCCTTGCTGTGATCTCATGTGCTTGTGTACTCTTACACCAGATGGGGAGACGCAGAAGATGAGAGAAAATTTAAGATTGATGGTTGCCATTTACAACTGTCTGGATAAAAGCTAGTTGTAAAATAAAAATATTAGGCATGTTGGTGACCATTGTTTTCACTATCTGGAGCCATGCTTCTGGTTGTTCATATGTATAACGTAAAATTTTATACATTCTTCATGAGTATCAGCTGCTAAAGATATCACCATATATCATCCACATGCCTTCTATTGTGTCTTGTGGTCCGATGTTGAAAATGAAAGTGTAAGCTAAACAAATCAGGACTTTATACAAGCAAAAGAAAAACTAATGTATCATTTTATGCATCTCATCAAATTCACAGGCGCATTCAGAAAACAGACAAATGAAGGCTAGAAAGCACAAACACAGCGTGAAGAGTGAGTCAGGCAGGTAGTTAACCAGGATTGTGATATTTATAGACCAGAGGGGTAGGTTAATTGGAGACACATGGAGCTGAGATGAAATGTTGGCAGATGGAGCGCCAACTGAGGAGAGAAGTGTGAGTAAATAATAAAACCTGTCTCTGTTATAATTCTTTACCTCTTAAAAAATGTGGACTGTAATGAGGGGGGGGGGGGACACAAGTGCAGGAACTAATCAGGACAGTGTCTTTGGGAGATCGGTTCATCTTCTACTTACTTAAATCAGTCACTTCACAGTAATAAAAATGTTGACCAACTGCGCCATTGTATTTGTTCTGCTGCAAATGTTTTTTAAATGTAGTGTTACAGAGTATACCTGTTTAAAAACTCTTTTTATTTGTTGCTAAGTTTTTCAGATGTTCAGGTTTGAAGTTCACCTGCGCATCACAGATGACACAGGAGAACATATTCAGCATGTGACAAATTCACCGGGTGATACCGAAGGATTTCTCCTGTCATCACTGTTTGAAAACAACAAGAATGTTGTAGTGGCAGGTCCAAGTCCTCTGTCAAGGTTTAACAAGGATCCTTTCAACCTAAACTCACATTCCACATCTGTTCTGTCCAGTATTGTGAATGATGATCTGTGCTATTCACTCATGGACAATTTAGTATCTTGTGCAACTGAATGTCTCAATGATAAAGAAGATGTATGTGTAGAAAAGCAGTGTGGCTGGAAGCACAGGTTTGAGTGGAATTTCCGTACAGGCTTGGAGAGTAGAGTAGATGAAGAATGTGTGAAAAATCTTTATGGGAAGAAGACTCAGAAACAAAATGATTGTTGCACAGGACTGGAATGTAATTTGTCCAGGTTAACATTCAAAAGTCAATGTTCTGATAGCGAGTTTAGCTGGGGCAGCTCAGACAGTTCCTCCTTAGATAGGGAAGGAGAGGATAATGATGGGCTCTGGGATCTTCTCAGGGGTTCCAACGATCCGTATCACCCATTGCACTTCACAGCATGTATTTCCAGTGGAGCTGCAAATAGACAGAGAACACAAACTGGATCAAGTCAGCAAAAAAATGAGTTCACATCAACACCATCTAGTGTGTCATGTTGCTCAGATTCTAGTGAGCAAGGAAACATGGAGACTGTTAATTCAGAAGATGAAGAGGAGGCATTGTGGAAGTCTCTGTCTCGGGATGATGACCCTTACCACCCACTGAATTTTAGAGCTCCTCTAAACTGTGCACACATGTTTACAGATACCCATGAGAAAAGCCCTAAAATATCCAGAGATCCCACAGGCACTAGATGTCTCAAGCCTTTTTTGATGCAGAAGCAAGTCATCAGTCACCGGTGTCGTCAGTTGTGTGTGGAAAAACCAGCTAAAGTGCCCTGGAAAAGGCCTATAAATAAGACTGTCGATTCCAGCATGAGAGAGAAAATTTCTACTGTGAAAAGGGTAATAATAATATTATACATTTATTTAATGTATCATGGTGAGACTTTGATTCAGTATTAGTTATTGTATTTAGTAATGGAATTGCATAAACTAAAGTTATGCATGTAAAAAAATGGCAGACTTGGAGGAAGAAAACAAAAAAAAAAACTTTTTATATAGGTGCGCATACACTTACAGTATAATGGGACACATGACTGTTCTTGGAATTAGGCAATCAAACTTATCACATTCAAACCCTCGTTCAGAAGTATTTATCATGCACCTTTCACCAAAGTGTACTTGTTACTTGTATGCACAAATACTTTATTAAAGCATATTTTGCTTGTAAAAAACACTTTGTATTTTTGGGTAGGCCAGCATCTCTATTTGGAAAAACATAAAATGTTTTTGAAAAACAGAGGCCTGCATATAGCATGGAAAACAAGTATTTGAACCTATCAATAATTATCTCCAACTTGACTGGAGCACCAGTCCTAGCTTAAAAGTAGCAGTCCCATAGCATGATGCTGTGATCAACCTTTTTCTCGGTAGACCATAATACAATTTTGTGACATGCAAAGTCCTTGTATTTCGTAAAGTCACTGTGGTGCCCAACTTTATCAGTTTGTTGTTGATGGCCCATAGTCCATGGTATATCTAGTGTTTTGGAAATTCATTCATAGCCCTCTCCTTCTTGGTATCTTTTGAAAATGAAATCTCGTACAAAACATGAAAGTCCTATAGAAAAGCTATTTATGGGGGTTACAGAGAGCCTCATTGATGATGGGTGCATTAAAAATGTGTTTAGCCATGATTTTGCATTCGATTGGTTCATTTTGAGGACAGTCACATGGCCCGTTATGAAAGGGTTTGCAGATAGGTCATTGTAAGTTCTTTTCCCCCAAAAAAATGTTACTTGTTTTTCACATTTCAGTTTTGTTGGTTGCTATTTTAAATTAAACATGGAAAAAGATCTGATATGATTGTTTTTGGCTTATTTCATTTTATTTTGTTTAACCTCTTTTCGTTTTCTGATTAAACCTCTTTAATTAGTTAGTTATTTTGTTGCAAGCACACACAAGTTCTGTACTGACACACACTGCCTGGCCAGAAAAAAAAAGCTGCACACAATAATATTTTGCTCGACTTTGATTATCATGCTATATGGTGAATGTGGTGGCCAGTTAATCTGTTAAAATAATTCCTCATGTTTTCTTCATGTCTTTCGGAATTTGAGCCCAATGAATCTTGGCATCGTTGTCTTTGGCATAATGGAAGTTAAAAAAAAATCCATTATGAAATAACCTGGTCATTCAGTATATTCAGGTAGTTTAGTAAATATATGCTTTTTATTATTGACCTGATGAATTTCATGTGGAAAAATCATGTGGAAATGCTCTTTTGTTCAGTACCAAACATAGAAATAATTTTTACTGGCAGTTTTTAAAAAGTTTTTGTGTTTATCATCACTGTCTTGTAAGATTTTTTTCTGACATCAGGTTATTATTGTCACTCCAGGCTTTAATAATGTGTTAGACAGATCTTTAATTTCAGTACTTTTAGCAACCTCCTTCTGGTAAAAATATATGCACACCCCTCTTTTAATTCTGTGTTCACTTCTGATCATAGTGGGTCTTAGCATTAGGCAAATAAAATCTCAGATGAAAAACAAAATATAATTTTTTTTTACTGTGCCATTATTTATTTAACAGAAATGGACCCTAATTAAAAAAAAAAACATGTGGGCAATACTAATTACTCTTTCCTGCTTCCACAGGATTTGAGAAGGTAAGTTGTGGTCAGGTGCTGCTAATCATCAATGCTTTATTAACTGATCAGCAGATATAAAGTCCTCTATAAAAGTTTGGCAGTTTGTTGTTTTGTTAAAGACATAAGCAATGTACTTAGAGAAGCAATTGTTGCAGCACATCAATCTGGAAAGGGTTATAAAGCAATTCCCAAACAATCTGGAGTACAACGTTCAACAGTAAGAAAGATAATTCACAAGTGGAAAGCATTCAGGACAGTTGCCAATCTTTCCAGGAGTGGACAACCCAGCACATTCACCCTAGGGTCATGCAATGCTCAGAGAAATAGAAAAAGACCCAAGAGCTACATCTCAGATACTACAGGGCTCATTAAAATTTTTTAAATGTTAAAGAGTTCATGACAGCACAATTAGAAGAAAACAGAAAAGTATAGTTTGTTTGGAAGGGTTGCCAGGAGAAAGCCTTGTCTAAAAAGAACATGGAAGAACGATTGAGATTCGCAATACTCGTCTGAATAAGCCACAAGGTTTTTAGAACTGTCCTATGACACACGAGACCAAAGTTAAGTGTCTGCCCACTGCCATGTTTGGCAAAAACCAAACATAATTTAAGCAGAAATACTTCATACCATCTGTCAAGCAAGGTAAAGGGGTGGTGATTTAGGTTTATTTTGCAGCCACTGGACTTAGGAACCATGCAGTCATTGAGTTGACCATGAACTCCTCTATACACCAGAGTATTCTAGGGGAAAATGAGAGGCCATTTGTCCAACAGCTAAAACTTGTTTGTAAGTGGGTCATGCAACCGAACAACTGTCAGAAAAACAGTATTAAATCTACATCAGAATGGCTGGGGGAAAAAAAGGTTTTGCATTGGCCTAGTCAAAGTTTAGACCTCAACCCATAGAAATACTGTGGTGGGGCCTTAAGAGAGCTGAGCATAAACAAATGCCCAAAACTCTTAATGAACTGAAGCAATGTTATAAAGAATGTGTAAGAAAATGATGTGAATGTAAAGGAAATTATGTGAGAGATATGTAGGAGACCATTACTTCAAGTTATTGCTGCTAAAGGTTGTATTTGCCAAATAGTGAAATCCGCTATGATCAGATAATTTTTTGTTGCACAAAAACATAGGATTAAAAGAGGTGTAATACTAACTTTTACACCTTACTTTGTGTGTGTGTGTGTGTGTGTGTGTGTGATCAAATGCTGTTGACATATATTATGTCATATATATCATATATATCTCTTTCAGGTGAAATTCTCTCCAGTTGTACAAATTCACAAGATGCGAGCCTGGTCGTTTGCCCTTCAAGCGTGCCGTAAGGGCCCATGGGAGGAGCATGCACGGGATAGGGACCGTTTCCAGAGGAGAATTTTGGAAACAGAGCAAGCCATTGGATATTGTTTCATGCAATCACACAGAAATAAGTTTTTGATTTATCACCAAAACACACTACTTAAATAAGCATATTCCAGCAAGACTTTATTATCATGGCCGGTTTTCTTAAAAAGTCTGTTGCTATGCAGACATTTTCAGGCTCTAGTCTGTTAACACACCTAAATGTTTTCTTTACAGTGCCTTGTTGACTAGTAATGAAAATGTCATTGTGACAGCTGTTTTACCATATGTGTGGGCTGGTGTCAATGATGAATGCCATTGCCTATGTGGGCGATCTATATACAGTACAAAATGCATCAGTTTCTACTTTATATATATATATATGAATTAAAAAAAAGGTTCCTCAAAAAAAAAAAAATATATATATATATATATATATATATATATATATATATATATTGCGGAACCTTGCTTTAATTGTCTATTCAAATGTTTTTTTGTTTTTATCAGAGTTTTGTACAGTAACTATGTAAGAAGAGTGTGTGTGTGTGTGTGTGTGTGAGAGAGAGGGGTTAAAAACAATGCATGATGAAACTAACTCCCCTGAGAAGAAATCAATTAGTGTCTCCCCTTGACACCAGTCGATGCACAAACTGCATAGTGCAAGAAGGAGCAATGATGTAGGCAATTTTCTAAATACCTAATTAAAGCAGGTCTTTTTTTTTTTTTATTTGTGCAAAAAAATGTAAGTTCTCACCACTGCACACAATGTTATTAGTAAGTAAGCTTTTGGGTATGCCTGGCTATAAAAAAAAGTCTGTCTTTATTGGTTAATTGTAACTGTGTGCGCTTGTACTACTGAGTCTCTCTCCATGACTACTTATGCTATAGTGTATCTGGTTGCCCGGTAACAGAGTGAGCTGTGATTGGTGGCTCTGAAAGTGTTACAGGAGATTGCAGCAGGAACAGTGCATTGTGGGAGGGTAGCCACCATGGCAGAGAGTGGTGAAGCTAAGAAGGTGGGAGTGCATGGGACTGGATCTCTGGAGTCTCAATTACTCTGTTCAGTCCGTATGATGCAATCAGCCACCTCTGTGAGTTAAATATGAAAGATAGGGAAAACTCAGAGTCCCACAGGGTCCCTTTCCACTTTATTTTGGTGAAATAGCGAACACACTGTATGTTGCAATCAAGCTCAAATTCATAAACAATGCTAAGTTTGTTGTCCTTATCATTTTAATTGTCATTTTTGTAAAACAGTTTAAATATCAGATAAAATATTCAACATAGTATTTATTAAGGTTCGTAGCTTAGGTTATTTTTCTCTAATTGAAAGCAAGTCCTGAAGATACTGTGTTACACATGGAAGGGTCATTATGAGATGAAAATCAATGAAATCCCTCAAAAGATATGCTCGTGATCCACCCTGACTACACAGGAAATAAAAGAATATGTGGTTAGTTTAGAAGAAAATATTTAATATAGTTTACAATCAGATATTTAGTTTCTAAATAGTTGAATGAGGTTTCAATGTGAATTCATTGTGTATACTGTACTAAATATCATTTATGTAACCTATTTTGAATGTTGCCCATGTTATGTTGCCATTTTACAGACCTAGTGTTCTGGGTCTGACACTGTGCTTGGGTGAACTTTATAGGGCTTGATTTTATTGAAAAAGAAATGCTGGCCATACCAAACTAATATTGTTAAAGGCAACTTCATTCATTTCCATGGATCGAATTTACACATTTAAGTAACTAAATAAATTTAAGGAACTTTTTTGAAGCTTACAATTAAAAAGCTATAGACAGCAAATGAAAAGAGCTTTGAGCACCATTCATGGGCCCTAGGAGCACTCTCCTCTTTTTAATATTAAATTGTTCCAGTGAAAATTTTTATCATGGGTTAAGTGTGTTCACACGATGGAAAGATGTGGCATAACGTGTGTTTGGGGGTTTACCTTAAGCAGCATTTCCTCACCATTTCTGGATTATTACATCCGCATATGTTTTATTTCATATTTTCATATGGCAGTTTTTTAATCTGCAATATTTGCAAAGATCATCATCAAGGGATCTCTTGTGCTCTTCCTGCTGCATCTGAAATCTGCATTTTCTAGCCATAGAGAGTGGATAGCCACCATATAATTTTTTCTCAGACAGGAGATGTTCCTACCAACTACCTGAGAGTGCTGTAAGTTGCACATATGGGTGCCATACGACCACCTAAAGAAAGAAATCTTTTGTAAGACGGACTTACAGTATGTAGGCTGTAGGAAGGGCCTAGGGCAACCTTAAGGTGAATGTAATAACTCTACGGCCACCATGCAATAGAAAAGTAAACCTTTTTACTCAAGAATACCTTAAATTGTTTTAAAGAATTGATTTAAAGGAGGCTATAGAAAACCATGATCCCATCATAAATGTCTGAATTCGTAGGAACAGATTTCATAAGAAGATTTGTGACCGATTTGTGCATAACTATCAGATGGTAAATTAGTTACAATTAATAAGACATTAAGATACACTCAACTTTAGAATTGCTGTATAACAAAGTTACAAAATAAAAATTTTTTAAAAAATGCACAAAATGCAGCATTAATAAGCATTAGTTAACCTATGTGTTATGGCCAGAGTAATCCAAAATCAGAACTTTTATACTAATATAAATTATTGACATGCTTAGTGCTCTAAAAGATCACTAACAGCTAGTTGTCCTTCGGCTCTTATGAAGATTAATGTCATCATGAAAACCGGACTGTCTAGAGGAGAGAGTCTGCTTTTTTGGTTTTGGTGACAGGTCAGTGCGAAATTTTAAGTTGATTCCAGCATAGAACAATCCCCAGTATCCTTGCAGAAGTTGAGCCGTTTTGTTATTTTCAGATATTCCAGGATTTTGTAATAACGGAAGATTAGGAAGGGGTATAGGTCATCTGTACGTCAACACCTCTAAAACCCTCTTTAAAGTCAATTTAAGTGTGTGATGCTCTCTGTTACAATTGTCATAATTTCTTTCATTCCTTGAAAATTGCCACTGGATAATGCTGCTAACCCCATCTCTGAGGAAACTCCAAAGTAAACAGTTTTAGTGGGTCTACACCTCATTTCCACTAATGGAGGCCTGCAGGAGGAACGTCTTGCTTTATAATTTTTTAAGAACAACATGGCGCTCTAAGCGTGTGCACACACACACAATGGTGAAAAGAAATGGTGATTGATTTTTGGAAATAACCCACCTCCCCATCAGACCCTTGAAATCAACAGCCACAAAGTTCGTCAAGAACCAGTTCTCAAATGAGAAATAAATAATAACCTTAATCAGGAAGGCTTATCATCAATAAGTATGTTTTACCTCAGGGTCCTCCAGACCACATTACAAGTTATATAGAAAACAGAAAGGCTGCCTGCCCAGCAACAGCTGTCAATTCAGAATTTGATCAGCTATAACATGACAGGTGGCATGATTAACATAAGTTATCTTACTACAATAGAACCTCTCTAAGGGTAGAATATATTAGGTAGTAAAGCAACTTTCACTTCTCAAACCTGTTTTGTGTTTAAGCAGGAAAAATGTAAGTTTAAGGAACTAAAGTTACAGTATGGCTTAGATAACAACGGATCTTGTATGTTTGTTCCTGGGATGCAGAGGATGAGAGAGAGAGAGATTTTGTATTTATAACTTAATGAAATTTAATTAAAATTATTTAAATTGTGGACAAAAAAAGTTAGAACTGAACTAACACTGCATCATTTAGAAACAAGTCGCAATTAAATGTAAACTTTTATATGTATATCAAAATTAGCAAATGAGGCAGCACATTGTTGTAGTGGTTAGTGTTGTGTGGCCTCGCACCTTCAGGGCTGAGGATTGGATTCCTGCATCAGGTCCCTGTTTGTGGAGTTAGCTTTTTTCTCCCATGGCTTGGTGGGTTTCCTTCGGGTACACTGGTTTCCTCCAAGAGTTCAAAGACAGGCAGATTAGGTTAATTGGCATTCCTAAAAGTTGCCCGTAGTGTGTGTGTGTGTGTGTGTGGGGGGGGGGGGGGGGGGGGGTTGGGGTGTGCAGGCCTGGTGTTGGATTGGCACCCTGTCCAGGGTGTACCCAACCTCATGCACAAAGACCTGGGACAGGCTCCAGAAGATGTTGAATTGATGAATGATTGAATTTAGCAAATGGACAAAGCGGTTTTACAGAAAAATATAAATAGTCATATTCAGAAGTTAGTATCCTCTTCTTTAAATTGTAAATGTTTTTGTGTAAAAATACAAGAAAAATTATCTGATCATAGTGGATCTTGGGATTAAGCAAATACAACCTCAGACGAATAACAACATGTAACTTTTTTCACCATGGCATTATTTATTTAACAAAAATAAAACCAAAAAGAAAAAACATGTGAGCAGTGAAACCTTGGATTGCGAATAACTTTTGTAATAAATTTTAACTTGATAAATGAGCGAGGTCTTGAAATACGAGTAGTACACATACTGTATGTCACAACTGAGCCAATGGTTCTCTTTTGTGCTGTTGGTTTATGGGTAATCCTCTCTCTCACATTCTCAGTCTCAGTGTGTATGCATCATTTGTATACTCAACAGCGTGTGTACTGTTTACTATAAACATTGCAACATAGTGTGTGTGCGCGCGTGTAAAGAATTCTTTTAAATTTTCTGTCTATGTAAGTTCTTTGGTAACTGTACTGCAACAACTGCCTGTGAAGATAAGGGTTAAAAAGGCTGTGGCAGTGCAGGAGATGAATCTGTTTAACGACAACCCAGATAGCACACCACTGAAGAGCCAATGTTGGGCCAACGGCAGTTTATATGTTTAGCCAATGTTTGCATCAGTTGTTGGCCCATCGTTCACCTATTGGTGGCCAAAAAAGGTTGGCAAGTTTGGGCCAACCTTGTTATAACAAATGAACCAATGGTTGGTTCAGTAGATATCACAAGGTTGGCCCAACGTTGGTTCAGTAGATAATGGCAAGGCTGGAAATTGGAAATTAAATTAGACTCTTTGCATCATTTCATCAGAAAATATATGTAACCATTAGGGCTGCACGATATTAGGAAAATATGAGATATGCGATATTGTTGTTGAATACTGCGATAACGATATTTCTTGCGATATAACATTTCCCTAGAGAAATGCATTTTTTTATTATTATTATTGCCTTTTTTGTTTATTATTTATTTATATGTAATGATGATACTAAAATAAACAGGTAATAGATATTCGTCTGATGTAATTAAATCTAATTCAGGCTAAAAAGAAACTATATGTCAAGGAAGTTGCAAATATTTAGACTTCAAAACACTATGAATGACTTAAACCCCTCAGCAGATATTCTGACTTCTGGTTTGCTGTTACTATAAACCTGCCAACACAATATGAATTACTTTCAAACATTACTGTTTATTTACATGTAACCGTGTAACACTCATCAATAGTGTCTTACAACAAGAGCATCTTTTAAACTAAATATTCTCTTTGGCTTGCCTGTTTTTTTTTTGGGGGGGGGGTTTGGGTTTACCGTCTATAAAGGGCTAACGGCTAATCGCGGCTAACGGCTAATCGCGGCTAACGGCTAATCGTTAAGTCTTCTGATCATCCGGGGTTAGTTCGCGACTTAATGAAGTATAAAGATATAAATAATATATATATATATAGTACGGGCCCATCTGATTGGTCAAATTTGGACACACAAAACACAAATGCTTGGCAAATAAAGTATTTATCGCAACTCCTTGCGATATGGTTATCGCGCATGCCATTATCGCGATAACGATATTTTTTCAATATATCGTGCAGCCCTAGTAACCATTATAATGATAAACTACAAAATAAACACCTACTACGACCACTTTTTTTTTTCTCAGCAAGGTGGATGAAAAGAAATGCAGACAAAGTACAGATTGCCTCAGAATGTCTTTTATATCAGGTGGCTCTGCATCTTCCTCATCATCATTCATCTAATTTCACCACCAGCTTGGTCACTGCAGCTCAGCTGTTCTTTATCATCATTTTCTCCAGATGAAACAAAGTAAACAGCGCAATTCAAACAGTAAATAACCTAAAGAAATTATCAAAAATGTTTAACATGCCGACTACCTTAGTACATATATTTGATAACAGCATGAACATACGAAAATGCAGTGCCATAAATCAAAGCAATATATACTCAGAGGTGGGTGGTAACGAGTTGCATATATTCCGTTACATTTACTTCTATGAGTAGTTTTACTGCACCATACTTTTTACTTTTACTTGAGTACATTTGTGAAGAAGAAACGTTACTCTTACTCCGCTACATTCGGCTACGACTCGTTACATTTCTAACCATTTATTTTATACAGTACATTAGATATTGTTTATTTTTGCCAGAGAAATGCAGCCGGTGGATCTATCATGTGACTGTGTTTCCACCATCAGACGTAGCAACAATAATCACATGACTCCGTTTGACCGATCAGCAGCAATAACAGTAACCACATGCAGTCATAGCTTCAGCCGTGGTAGACAGTGAAGGAAACATGTCATGGTTAGTCTGCTAGCTGTTTTATTTAATGTAGCAATGTTAAAATATATTAGTTTCTTAAATTTGTTCTGCTGAACACAGTTTATGTTTATGTAGAAGATCTCTTGTACATCGCTTGTTCTAAAGTTATTTTCTATCTGCTGAGCCATTTGGAGGGCTGAATATTGAATATAGAATATATCTTATACTGGAAATAGTTTACAATGTTCAAACATACACATGTTACCTACAGTAGGTATTTGTTTAAAAAGCTTTATGTTGTGAAAAAAGTCAGATTATGGTATTTGTTTTGCTTGTTCCTTAATTTGCTATTTTGTAAAGATATTTTTTTAATTTTTATTATTTTTTAAATTAATTTTATTATTTGGAAATGTCGGAATTTGTACATTTATTGTATAATTTTGTCTGGCTGCTTACATAAATAAAAAAAAACGGACATTACGATGAAGCAGTTACTCAGTACTTAAATAGTTCTGGCACTTACTATGGCAACAATGCCTATGGTTCTAACCTCGCTATGGCTCCGTATGCTACTGTATTCACTGGCAACATTAGCGATTAGCCCAGCATAATAGTGCATAGCTAAACATCTTTTTCACCACATTACAGCAAAACTACTAACTGCATGCTTTTCATGTTACCACCACAGATTCTCAACTCTCTTATATTTTACTCAAGGGTATTTACATCTCATTTGGAAGAATATTAACCCACCTGTAGTTTGGACCAAAAACCTTGGCTTGTGTTTGCAGTCACAGAAATTAATACATTATCACCATTGTTTAGCTGTTATGAATCTATTTAGATATAATTTATGATAATGAGACATACTTCCAGTAATATTGTTAAAAGTATGCAAAATGTTTGTCTTTAACACAAGCTAGTGTGCATGAGCAATAATAGGCAAGTTGTTGTTTCTCTGTCTTGTTCTCTCAATTCATTGCATTTTCTTACAAATTATTTAGTCATCATGGATCACTAAATATTCATTGTTCTGTAGGCAATATTTAGGAAAAAGAGGAAGCAAGCCTCAAAAAAGCTATTTCTGCCCTGACATGCACGCACACTCACAGCATTGGCCAGCCAGTAGAGCGAACGCAGAGAAGTGTCGCCACCTATCAGGGAAAATAGGGGAAACACAGGCGACATTGTTGGACCAATGTTGAGCCAACCGTGGTAAGCACTTAGTTAGATATATAGTTCTTTCAGTGCTATTTTTGTACTAGATTGGTAATCAAGCCTGCTGCACAAAGCCAAATATTTTCCCCCTGCCACTGTTGCCATCGCCGTGGCTTGCTCATCAGGTACAATCTTATCATTTTGATTCATACACATTCACATTTCACAAAACTTAAATCATTCTTTTGATTGTGTAAAGCTGCTTTGCGACAATTACAATGTAGGCAAAAAAATTAAGGCAACATAATTGAATTTCAAATTTCCAACCTTGCCATTATCTACTAAACTAGCATTGGGCCAACCTTGTGATTATCTACTGAACCAACATTGGGGCCAACAGACAAAATGGCATTGGCTCAACGTTAGCCCGACGTCAGAGCACTGTCAAAAGGTTACAAATGACGTTGGGCCAACAAAGTAGTGCTATCTAGGAATGCATTGTCACATTTCCACATAATGCTCAAAAGGAGGCAAAAGCAAGTGTCATTAGAGAGGTTACTTAAAGATTCCATTTTGCCGACAGTGACTTGTTTTATTTTTACTTTATATTTTGTATTAATTATTTGTATATGAGCATTTTTGGGTTGTGGAACAAATCATGTGAGTTTTCATTATTTCTTATGGGAACGTTTACTTTGATATACAGCGGTGTTCAAAAGAATAGCAGTGTGTTGAAAAAAGTGAGTAAAGCTCCATATCCATATAATAACTTTTAATTTAAATCACATAAATGCTTTGGACACCCTGCACATTCTATTCTGATTTACCACATGAAGAAAAATGTGCTAAATGTATTATTAGTTTAATGTAAGTGAAGAAAAACAAATATTAGCCTGTTCAAAAAAATAGCAGTGTGGAGTACAATTGGAGAGTTAAATTATTCTGTTAAAAACAGGTGTCAAACAAGTTTCCCTTATTTAAGGATAAATGCAGAAAAGGTTGTCCTGTGCATTTCTCTCTGAAAATCAGAATAAAATGGGTTGTGCAGACATTGTTCAGAAGAACAGCGTACTTTAATTCAAAAGTTGATTAGAGATGGGAAAACATGAAAATAAAAGGCTGCTCTGCTAAAATGATGCCAAATAATTTTTAAGCTTTAAAATGGAGACCAAAACCAGAAAGACGTGGAAGAAAACAGAAAACTACCATTCAAATGGATCGAAGAATAACAAAATGTTACCTGTTCTGTTATTAGAAGAAGGCTATGTGAAGTCAAGCTATCAGGAAGAAGCCCCCGCAAAAAGTCCCATTGTTGAAAAAAAGACATGTGCTGAAGAGGTTACAGTTTGCCAAGGAACACATTGGCCTAAAGAGAAATGGTGCAATATTTTGTGGACTGATGAAAGCAAGATTGTTCTTTTTGGGTCTAGAGGCCGCAGACAGTTTGTCAGGCGACCCCCAAACATTGAATTCAAGCCACAGTACACTGTGAAGACGGTGAAGCATGGAGGCACAAGCATCATGATATGGGGATGCTTCTCGTGCTATTGTAGTAGTTGGGCCTATTTATCACATTTCAGGGATCATGGATCAATTTGGATACTTGTGTACATCAGAATACTTAATGAGGTCATGTTGCCTTATGCCGAAGAGGAAATGCCCTTGAAACAAGACAACAAGACAACAACCCCAAACACACCTATGGAACGATATCCCGGACAATATTCAAAAGGAATTGCAAATTGCATTTGCAATTGCGTTTCCCATATGTGGATGCACAAAGTGTGCCATAATTCAAATGCAATTGCAAACTTTGCATTTTCGCCTTCGCGAGCGCACACTGACTGGCAAATTTCAAATGAAAAAGCAAAGTCCATTTGCATTTGTATTTCCTATGTCTTACAAGTCATGAACCTGTCATATTTAAATAGCAAAATCAAATTACCACGTTTGCTTTTTCACTTTCTCTACGCAATAGCTAATCCATTTGCAATTACATTTCCAACACGTTACACGGAAACCTGTCAATCAGCGTCAGGGGCGGGTCTATACTGTGGGGCGGGATTGTATGGGGAGTGACATCACTCGCAGTCGCCGACCAAGAGGGGGAAAATTGAGCGATGCAGGTGAACCGCGGTAAAGTTGGCATAACAGGTGTTATGCGCTAAAATGCCCGCCCTGCCACTGATTGCACCCCCACAAAATCTCTGTCAAATATATTAGGACATCACAATCAAAAATTCATATTATTATTATTAGTATTATCAAATATATTATTACTATTATAATTAACCCTAAGCACGTGACAAATTAATACACGAAAATTAAGACACGTAATACAAATTCTCATATAATGTTTATTTTGTGGCACATTTATTTTGCAGGGGTTTGACATGTAATGCAAAAATGTTTACAATAAACAAATATTGTTTATGATGAAAAATTACACGAAGTGATTTTTATTATAAATAAGCCATATAAAAATATACATGTATATGAAAAAAATATATAATTTATATAGTTTTCCCTATACTACATGTATTTTTCATATTGCTTATTTATAATCAAATTCGTTTGGTGCAATTTGTAAATCATAAACCTATTAATTTATGTTCTAATATAATATTTGATAGAGGTTATGTTGGGGTGGGAAACCGTGGCAGGGAGGCATTTTAGCGCATAACATTAAAAAAAAATGCAATAGCTTTTTTGTTATGTGGATTACACATGTACTGTAAAACCAGTTGTACTATAATCCACTCTATCACTGCTAATAACTACAAGCTTTTTCTCATTCAGTTTGATTTAATTTTTCTTTTCTTTGCAAAAAAAATAAATAAAAAAATTAAGAAACTGAATTAATATCAAACTGAATATTGCAAAGGGAAGGGTTGTAGTTATTAGCAAAGATAGAGTGCATTATAGTACAGTTGGTTTTACATTTGAAATTTATATAGCAAAAAAGTTATTGAATTTTGTTGATTTAATTGTCATTTTTTGCATCTCATAATAGACTGTACCAAAGTGCATTCATTTTCATACCTATCTTTACAATTATTATTATTTTAATAATAAAAAAAACACCCCAACTCTCATTTAACAAATTATCTGTTTTATTGCCACAAGAATTGTCTGTGTAATCATTTATTTTAAAATGGACATTAAAATAATTATTAATCAATTAAACAAACAAACTAAAAAATGAATCCATACTGTAGCCTAACAGTGAATTATATTTGATGTCCTGTGAGTTATTTCTCTGTAATCTTGTGTTTTCTTCTGTAAATAAACGCTTGGGTCTTGGTTATGCACTTTTTTCCCTCCGGACCTGTCTGATCCATCCTGGTGCCCCGTTTCTGATTGGAGGTCTCGTCGCATGGATGCCCCGTGTGTCTCTTTGGGATGCGTCTGGTGTCTGGGGATGATTCTCTCTACTTAGAAGATGGTTCTGGCCTCGACTGGTGTTGTCAGCTGTTTCTCTGAGGACTTGACAATTCGATAGTTCAGGACTGGAACTTTCTACAAGTCTATCTGAGTCTGGACTCCATTTTACATCAACTATTATAACATCAATTAACATCAACTATTATAGCTGAACCTAACACTTAACACTGTATAAATGCAGATCATTTCCTGCTATCTGTTTCACCCAGATGAGGATGGGTTCCCTGTCGAGTCTGGTTCCTCTCAAGGTTTCTTCCTATTACCATCTCAGGGAGTTTTTCCTTGCCACTGTCGCCCTCGGCTTGCTGACCAGGGACTATCTGAACATTTTGATTCATACACATTCACATTCCATACAAACTTAAATAATTCTTTTGATTGTGTAAAGCTGTTTTGAGACAATGTCAATTGTTAAAAGCGCTATACAAATAAAACTGAATTGAAAAATTGAGTTGAATTTAATTTAATTTTAGACGGTCCCTTAGTGACTCCAACGCTATAAAGCTCCAGCAGCGTTTCTGAAAGATTTAGCTCCAGCAGGCTGTAACAGAAGAAGATCTAAAAATATATATATTTGTAAAAAATTCTCTGTCCACTCCAGAGTAAGAAAATATGCGATTTGTCATTTTTGTGTGTTTATTTCTTGATAAACAAATGAGATAATCTCGTTCACTTCCATTGCTCAATTTTCCCCCTCTTGGTCGGCGACTGCGAGTGACGTCACTCCCCATACAATCCTGCCCCACAGTATAGACCCGCCCCTGACGCTGATTGACAGGTTTCCGTGTAACGTGTTGGAAATGCAATTGCAAATGGATTAGCAATTGCGTTTGAATTTTGGCCGGCTTGATGCGCGGAGAAAGTGAAAAAGCTAACTGGTAATTGATTTTGCTATTTAAATATGACCGGTTCATGACTTATAAGACATGGGAAATACAAATGCAAATGGACTTTGCTTTTTCATTTGAAATTTGGCAGTCAGTGTGCGCTCCCGAAGGCGAATAATCAAACGGTAATGCAAAGTTTGCAATTGCATTTGAATTATGGCACACTTTGTGCGTACACATATGGGAAACGCAATTGCAAATGCAATTTGCAATTCCTTTTGAATATTGTCCGGGATATCATTCCATAGGTGTGTTTGGGGTTGTTGTCTTGTTGAAACACCCATTTCAAGGGCATTTCCTCTTCGGCATAAGGCAACATGACCTCTTTAAGTATTCTGATGTACACAAGTATTCAAATTGATCCATGATCCCTGAAATGTGATAAATAGGCCCAACTACTACAATAGTACGAGAAGCATCCCCATATCATGATGCTTGTGCCTCCATGCTTCACTGTTTTTACAGTGTACTGTGGCTTGAATTCAATGTTTGGGGGTCGCCTGACAAACTGTCTGCGGCCTCTAGACCCTTATTCCTTTTGGTGAGTATATATATACTCAGCAAAAAAAGAAACGCCCTCTGACTTTCAACTGTTTTTACTTTCAGTAAACTTAATGTGTAAATATTTGTATGAACGCTAAAAGAGTCGACACCATAAGACATAAACTAAAAATGTTTCACAATGTGTGCCTGAATGAAGGGAGGCTCAAAATCAAAAGTACCAGTCAGTACTGTATCTGGTGTGGCCACCAGCTTCTTGAAGTACTGCAGTGCATCTCCTCCTCATGGACTGGACCAGATTTGTCAGTTCTTGCTGTGAGATGGAGGGATTGTGTGTTCCTGGTGTGACTCGGGCAGTTGTTGTGGCCATCCTGTACCTGTCACGCAGGTGTGATATTCGGATGTACCCATCCTGTGCAGGTGTTGTTACACGCGGTCTTCCACTGCGAGGATGATCAGCTGTCCTTCCTGTCTCCCTGTAGCGCCGTCTTAGGCGTCTCACGGTGCGGACATGGCGATTTATTGCCCTATAGCCACATCAGCAGTCCTCATGCCTCCCTGCAGCATGCCTAATGCACGTTCATGCAGATGAGCAGCGACCCTGGGTGTCTTTCTTTGGGTGTTTTTCACAGTCGGTAGACGAGTCTCTTTAGTGTCCTGCGTTTTTACAACTGTGACCTTAAATGCCTACTTTCTGTAAGCTGTTACGGTCTTAACTACCATTCCACAGGTGCATGTTAATTAATTGATTATGGTTAATTGAACATGCAAGGAAACCATTGTTTAAACCCTTTACAATGAAGATCTGTAAAGTTATTTGGATTTGTACAATATTATTGTTGAAATACACAGTCCTGAAAAAGGGACGTTTCTTTTTTTACTGAGTATATATATACATATACAGTGGTGTGAAAAACTATTTGCCCCCTTCCTGATTTCTTATTCTTTTGCATGTTTGTCACACAAAATGTTTCTGATCATCAAACACATTTAACTATTAGTCAAAGATAACACAAGTAAACACAAAATGCAGTTTTTAAATGAGGGATTTTATTATTTAGGGAGAAAAAAATCCAAACCTACATGGCTCTGTGTGAAAAAGTAATTGCCCCCTGAACCTAATAACTGGTTGGGCCACCCTTAGCAGCAATAACTGCAATCAAGCGTTTGCGATAACTTGCAACGAGTCTTTTACAGCGCTCTGGAGGAATTTTGGCCCACTCATCTTTGCAGAATTGTTGTAATTCAGCTTTATTTGAGGGTTTTCTAGCATGAACCTCCTTTTTAAGGTCATGCCACAACATCTCAATAGGATTCAGGTCAGGACTTTGACTAGGCCACTCCAAAGTCTTCATTTTGTTTTTCTTCAGCCATTCAGAGGTGGATTTGCTGGTGTGTTTTGGGGCATTGTCCTGCTGCAGCACCCAAGATCGTTTCAGCTTGAGTTGACGAACAGATGGCCGGACATTCTCCTTCAGGATTTTTTGGTAGACAGTAGAATTCATGGTTCCATCTATCACAGCAAGCCTTCCAGGTCCTGAAGCAGCAAAACAACCCCAGACCATCACACTACCACCACCATATTTTACTGTTGGTATGATGTTCTTTTTCTGAAATACTGTGTTACTTTTACGCCAGATGTAACGGGACACGCACCTTCCAAATAGTTCAACTTTTGTCTCGTCGGTCCACAAGGTATTTTCCCAAAAGTCTTGGCAATCATTGAGATGGTTTTTAGCAAAACTGAGACGAGCCTTAATGTTCTTTTTGCTTAAAAGTGGTTTGCGCCTTGGAAATCTGCCATGCAGGCCGTTTTTGCCCAGTCTCTTTCTTATGGTGGAGTCATGAACACTGACCTTAATTGAGGCAAGTGAGGCCTGCAGTTCTTTAGATGTTGTCCTGGGGTCTTTTGTGGCCTCTCGGATAAGTTGTCTCTGCGCTCTTTGGGTAATTTTGGTCGGCCGGCCACTCCTGGGAAGGTTCACCACTGTTCCATGTTTTTGCCATTTGTGGATAATGTCTCTCACTGTGGTTCGCTGGAGTCCCAAAGCTTTAGAAATGGCTTTATAACCTTTACCAGACTGATAGATCTCAATTACTTTTGTTCTCATTTGTTCCTGAATTTCTTTGGATCTTGGCATGATGTCTAGCTTTTGAGGTGCTTTTGGTCTACTTCTCTGTGTCAGGTAGCTCCTATTTAAGTGATTTCTTGATTGAAACAGGTGTGGCAGTAATCAGGCCTGGGGGTGACTACAGAAATTGAACTCAGGTGTGATAAACCACAGTTAAATTATTTTTTAACAAGGGGGGGCAATCACTTTTTCACACAGGGCCATGTAGATTTGGAGTTTTTTTTCTCCCTTAATAACGTAAACCTTCATTTAAAAACTGCATTTTGTGTTCAGTTATGTTATCTTTGACTAATAGTTAACGGTTTTTGATGAGCAGAAACATTTAAGTGTGACAAACATGCAAAAGAATAAGAAATCAGGAAGGGGGCAAATAGTTTTTCACACCACTGTATGTTGTTCATCTGAGGTTGTATTTGCCAAATATACCTGCTTAAAAAAAAAAAAAAAAATTATAATTAAAAGAGGGCTTTTGAACACGACTTTTAATACATATATAATACATATATTTTAAGTAAAATGTTAACTGTAAAATATTATCTGTTTAAAGATGTGTATAATTATTTATTTATTTATTTATTTTAGGATTATTTAGGGATATTCTAGTCAAAATCAGGACTTTTGTGCAGAATAACACAGTTTTGTGAGTGAAAACCACCTTTATTTCTCTGAATAATCATTGGCTACACTTATGCAATATCCTAGTTATGTTATTATATCACTAGTGCTTGGATACCATCAAGGTAGTCAATACCATCATGGATCCCATCAAGTTTTCTCAGTGATCAGACTGCCTGCTTAACGTCTCATCACCATACTGTGTTCGAAGTATTTTGTAATTGTCAATCAGTTTAACCCTCCATTCATGAGAACTTTTCAACAGAGGTCCCAGTTTGACATGAATGTACCTTGTATATTTGTTATTGTGTCTATAAATGTATTTAAATGTATTGCTTATTGTACAGTATAGCATTTATGCCTCCATTCTTATTTGTCTTTTCCCTTGAATGTTTACACAGCTGTTGCACATTTAATGTTTTTGTGCTGATCTGCCAAGTTAAATGTCTGTATGAACATTTGGTGAATAAAGTGATTCTGAATATTTTGGACAAGTCTTTAGGGCATCTATTTTGTTTCCCATTTAAGCCATGCATTAATGCCCTTACATATCCATATCAGAATTCCAGTGATTACATTTTAACCATCTACTTTAGACTGCGCTACAAGATAAAAAGGAACTGCTTTTCGAGAGTGGCAAAAAGATTTGTAACTGTGTATAGGGTGTAAGATTGAGCTTTTACAAAAATAACACCCTTTTTATTGTGCACTGTTCCTGTTTGCACTGTTTTACCCTGAATGTGTGTATTTTTTTGCTGTTTTCAATAACCACGTATAACTGTAATTTTCTCCAAAACTTTGACAATCATGTTGCTCACATATTACTATAGCCCAATTTGCACTGAATAAAGTATAATCAGACTTTAGCCATTTATATGTTTATAAATAACTCAAAAATACACAAATGTCAGGACATGTCAGATCTTCTTCAGGGCCTCAAAACACCTGCACACCCCATAATTACCTTATTTAGCTTTTCATCCAATGATGTTAGCCATTTGAACACATTTTAGTTTATTTAAAGCAATTTATGACCATAATATTAAGTATATTGTGCATGTAGTGTTTACTATCCAGTGCTATCCGCTTTTAGATGAGGATAGCAACAGGTGTGATTCAAACCTGAAAGATTTATTTTTTCAGAATATCTTACTGTAATCTAAGACAGTGTTCAAACATATGCATTTGATACACACTGATAATAAATAATAAATTGATAGAATGTCTTATTCAATAGGAAAATGTCTTTCTTGTAGTTCCCAAAGGAACACATTAGACACCATTAAGGTACAAAAGGACTTCTCACTGGGGTGGTACCTTCAAGTACCTTCAATTTGTACCTTTTGATTAAAGTGCCCCTATTATGCTTTTTCAAATATGATCTTTCATGAAGTGTGTCATGTAGCTGTATGTGAACATAAACTATCACTATCTGTGATGCCGACAGTGCACGATAAATGAAGTTTATGTCTATAAAAAAAAATAGTCTGCTCACATTCGCCTAAACGAGTTGTTAGCTGTAGTATATGCAGTGGATGGTTCAGCCTAGGCCACCCCACATACACAGTTTATGTAGTGGGTACGCCCACAGACGTACTGCGCATGCACCACCTGTTCATGTTGAAGTTCATGTGTACTGATTAAAGTGAGGAGTCTATGAGTGTACTCTGTTGTGCGTGCGTTATTACTAATGATACAAACAAAGCATACAACATTAGCAATTCTAATATTTCTCTGTTACGGATCCATATCACAAAGTAATATACAGTGGAACCTTGGATTACGAGTAACGCGGTTTACGAGTGTTCGGCAAGACGCGCAATGATTTAGAATAAATTTTGACTTGAAAAACGAACATTGTCTTAGTTTACGAGCACCGAGTATCATGTATCACATATGCGCTTCTTGTTTTGATGATGAGCATCACGTCATCACAACTGAGCCAATGGTTTTTCTCTCTCTTGCGCTGCAGAATTGTAGGTAATCGTCTCCCTGCTGGGTGAATACACACTCAAACACACACATTAACTGAGAGACCATTTTTAAAACCGTTTAAAAACTAGCAAGGCACATCACTAGTCACACTCGCGTGAGCGCATACTAACGGAATCACTGCTATAAAGTAAAACAACAACAAAAAAAAACTAATTAACCAGCTCCTCACCTTTGAAAACAGTCGCGACAGAGCAGAGTTTGTGTGTGTTTGTTTGGGAACCTGAGAGGAGTGGGGGGGCTATAAAACCGAGACCTATAGATGTCGCCATTAAGTCTGCGCGTATTTTTCCGCGAGATGCCGCAATTTAGAGTTGAGATTTCCCACTTTTTAACACCGTGCTCAGCAAGCAGCGACTGAACATCACCGCTGCGCGAGTTAAAAAAAAAAAAAAAAAAAAAAGAACTAGCAGAACGAGTTAGCACCAGGGGTTGCTCAGTGGTTAAGGCATCGGACTACGGTTCGGAAAATCCCAGGTTCAAACCCCACAACCACCAAGTTGCCACTGTTGGGCCCTTGAGCAAGGCACTTAACCCTCAACTGCAAATTCATCATGGAGTTAAGAAGCAAAGCACGCACATGTGAATTTGGAGACACTAAAGATCTCATGATACGAGACAAAATAGTGTTCAGCACAACTGACTCAGGGCTTTGTGAACAACTTTTGTCCATACCCGATTTGACACTTATTAAAGCTATTGACATATGCAGAGCTAAAGAAGTCACAAAAGTGCAAGTCACAGCAATGGCAGACTCATCAGAAGCCCAATTTGTACATGCCATTATACAAAAAGGGTTGCAGCCTGCATGCTGGTCAAACAATTCAGTAGCAAATAAACAATCCTCAAAGTCATTAAGAGGACCTACAAGAAATTGTGGCAAATGTGGACGCAATCATCCTCCAAGACAGTGCCCAACCTTTAATGAGACATGTAAAAAATGTGGCAAAAAGAACCATTTTGCAGTTGTGTGCAGATCAAAAGCTAAGATCAACATGCTTGATACAGACACTGAGTTGTCAGGAGTAGACACACTGTTTCTCGGTACAGTGATTCAGTCAAACAGTGCTGACACAGGCTGGCACACAAATCTGCGTATGGCAGGCACGATTGTTAGCTTTAAGCTCGACACAGGTGCTGAAGCGAATGTTATCCCAAAAAAAATCATTGATCGGTTTCGGATTCTTGTAAACATTCAGAAGACTAACACTGTGCTTGTATCGTATGTGGGCACCCGCATTAAACCAGAAGGTGTTGTTAAACTACACGTGCAGGCTAGAAACAAAACAACTGACATGATGTTCTTCGTGACCACAGCATCGAATACAGCACTGATGGGAAGACAGGCATGCGTGCAATTGGATCTCATAAGAAAAGTGGAGACACTCATATCGTCACCACCCTCCACAAAAACTGAGCTTCTCAGCCGCTATGCATCAGTGTTTCAAGGATTAGGCCAGTTTCCATGATCGCATCATATACAGATGTGGCCATTAAGACTGCGCCTGTTTTCCCGCGAGATGTCGCAATTTAGCGCGCGGCTTCCTGCGACTTGCCGTAACATTTGGTAATTTAAATAAATGTGTTGTGCTTCACTGAATATCTGCCAGATGGTGCATGGAAGGACTTTATCTAAAAGCCAGACCAAGTACGACGGAGAATTGTGTATAATTAGTTAGTCTAAAACAATATTGTTTCCAATGCTGAAGCAAACATGAATTTTATTTTGTTTTACAACAGATATTTCATAATGAATGTGTGTGTGTGTATATGTACTTCATATTATTTTCATAATGATGAAATGAGATGCCCAACTGCGTGCTTTAAAAGTTTCTTATATCGTTTTTGTAATGTCTTAACAGGGACAAAACAGTGAAAGACATGGCAATGCCTCGGTTTAAATGGTATTGAAATTAATTTAATTTCCTGATAGTAGGCATCTACTATAGTACATCTGATAGTGTTAACTATGCGAATGTCCTGATTCGTGAATATGCCAACATATCTTATTTAAAACGTAAAAATGTGTCACCATCATGAATGAACAATATATATATAATTTAATCATATTAAGTAAATATTCACAAAGTGCTTCGGGCTGTCTAGAATAATAATAAGCATGTTTTTAGCTGTTTGTGTCCAGCATTGAATAATTATTTCATCCATTATTTGACCAGGGCTGGAAATTATAGCTGGAATGTGATTGTGGAGTTATGACTGAAATTATTCAATCATATGTGAATTTATGACTGATGTCGCCGTGCGGAAACCCACGGCTCATACTTTCACTTTACAAGAGGCAGCGTTTTTTTCAAAAGGCTGATAAACGCATGTTGTACAGTATATACAACGCGACAGCGCGCTCAGTTACTATAATCCTTCTACTCACCTTTGATGTAGGTGTGAAGTTATCAAACCGGTTTCGCGGTTGGGGGAATTGGCAGAATTGAGGCGTTTAAAACTATTTAACAAGACCAAGCAGACGTCTCTGCCTAAAATGTTTTTCGCCAGCTACAGAATAAATAGAAATAAAATATTTAATGGTACCAATCAAATCAGACTTCATAATTACTTTCAGTGTAATTCACAAATTTACTGAATATATTATGTTTTTATGTGTATACATTATTCAATTAAATTAAAATTTATTTATATAGTGCTTTTAACAATCGTCATTGTCTCAAAGCAGCTTCACAAAAATTAAAGAAAATTTACTAAAAATGTAATTGAAAAATGAATTTTTTTAGAAAAGAAAATAATTGGAAGTGTGTATGTGTGAGAAAAATGTGTCTAGATAATAATGAGATGAATGAATGATGAATGAAATGTCTCTGATGAGCAAGCCAAGGGTGACGGCGACGGTGGCAAGGAAAAACTCCCTGAGATGGCATTAGGAAGAAACCTTGAGAGGAACCAGACTCAACAGGGAACCCATCCTCATTTGGGTGATAACAAATAGAAATTATATAACATCATGTGTGCAGGTGAAAGTTCAATATGACAGAAATTCTTTAAATTGACATGAAGACCAGTTCAGCATGGGGATGAGTCTACTTTTGAACTGGGAAACTGTCCCCAGATAGCAGAACAACATTGAATCATCATTGAATCAACATTAAAGCATCAACCAACTTGTCATTGAATCAATGTTGAAATTTAAATGTTAAATGTTGATTTTTCATCAGGTTTGCACCTTGAAATAATGTTATTTCAATGATGAAAAATAGATCAAGATGGGCATAAAATCAATGTTTGTTCAACTTAAATTCAATCACTTATTTTACATTGAATCAACATTGAAGCAATTATAGTTTAGTCTTGCTTTATGTACAGCAAGATTCTATGACAGTAAATCATGTCCGTTTTGATTTATTTCTTTAAATCAGAGACCATGTAGGGCTGAAAAGCTTTTTTTTTTTAAACAAAAAGTCAGTAACTCAACATCCTTCAGTTTACATGTAAACATATTTATTTATTTATGCTCCATACCCATTTAAACAGGAAGTAACATCACAATTACAATAAAGCAACTATATAATAAAACACACTACAACTTACATACAAATTATTATAAACTGGATGACAAAATTACTTTTTAGAAGAGAACTATTAGAAGAGATTGTTAATTCTGAATTCATAAAACAGAATCTAACTGCCAAGAGAAGAGACTGGAAAACCATAATATAAAAATGGCAGCCTGCCTCAGCAAAATTCAGTCAAATGCAAATAGAAACAACCAAGTCAGAAACACAACAGATGACTGAAACATTATTCGTAAGTTGAAATGTATTTACTCAGCAAAACAGATAATAAGACATGTCTGAACTTATGGTTTTCCACCACGAGCAATTCCCCCCAGACGTTCTGGGGCATAACGAAGCCATTTCTGAACTGTTGAAGCAAAGAAACTCTGTGGCCTCCTTTTTTTCAGCTTTCAGCTGTTGTTGTTGTAGTGCATCTAAAGAATGAAAAACAAACAAAAGGTTAGAACTATACAATGCTCTAAAAACTTGGAGTGGTAGTTGTTTATGAATGACAGAAGGTGGGTCCTAAATTTTTGGAAATGTGACTTTTACAAATGTACAGATATGCAACATATGTTTTGAAATGTCCTACAATCTTCCATAGATACAATGCACACATTAGATTTTTTTAAATATACCAGGTCCTTCTCAAAAAATTATGCTCTGGATTTAAATGGAGTGTCGTCTGATAAAGTGATAGTGTGTCTCACTACTGCTGTTTTTCCTAGTGTGTTGGAGGTGGTGCGTGGCCAAGCAGCCATGAGTTTCAGCAGGTCCTCCTCATTGTCGGTGTCCCATGATGTCGTGATCTCAGGGTTTTTTTCTTCAGCACTTAGGAGCTCGTCGGACGTCACCGGCAGGGCGAGGTAAAGATTGGCCATAGCTGGGAGCTGAATGTGTCTTTGTTGCGTCAGCATCGATGGTACACAGTGGGTTGGGGACGTTATAAATGGATGGTAAACGATCCCCTCCTCTGTTTTCAGCGCGTACTCTCCCCCAGCGATGTCCAAGATGGCTCCTGTGGCTTTTAGGAAGTCAAGTCCCACGATCAGAGAGAAGGCCAGGTGAGCGTCCCTCATGATGAAGGTCTTTAACTCACATTCTATGGTATGCCACTTGTACTGTAACAAGGTGTGCGTTTGTGCTTGATGAATCTTTCCATCAGCCATGACGAACTTCTGAGGAGATGGAAGTCCAACTTGGTCCTCCTGATCATTGAGCGTCTGCCACAGATGGTTCCTCATCAGCGTATATGAACTGCCCGTGTCCACCACCGCATTCACCTTTCTTCCTTTCACCGTCACTGGAACCAGGAGGAGAGATGGAGCTGGTAGAGGTTGAGCTATGGAGAGTCCTGCTGTGAACTTTGAAGGAGCTCGCTCACCTGCCTTCTTATGACTCTTCTCCTTGTTCTGCTGAGAGTCCACTTTCTGCCAGTAGTCTTTGGAGCTCTTGCAATCTTTTTCTACCCTCGGACCTATCTTCACGAGCTGTTCCACGGTGGTCACCGTTCCCCTCAGACATCCAGCTACTCTGGGGTTGATATTGTTCAGGATTCTCCCCACCAGTTCTTCCTCTGAGATATCCGGCTTCCACTTCAGACAGAGGGCGCGATAGTCATAGGCGAAGTCCCGCAGGCGTTGACCCGGCTGCTGTACCAGCGACCTCAAATTTTCCTCCACTTCCGGGAGGTAAGAATGCCGCCATAAACGCCTGTTTGAAAGACATCCAGTCTCTTACCTTGCCTTTCTCTGCCTTCCACCAGCTCAGAGCAGGACCGCTTAAAACAGTGCTGAGGGTTCCTAGCAGTTCTGGGCTGGGCAGTGGTCTGATCTCCAGATAGTTCTCACACTGTTCGATGAAGTGGAGTACATCCGCGGTCTCTGAAGCTTCACCAAAGGCTGGAAACTCCAGGCGGATGGGTGGTCGACCATAAAAGGAAGAAGAAGAGGGAGAAACTGAGGAGGTAAGCTGAGCAGAAGAGTGTGGTGGAACACCAGGAGGAATGTCATATGTTTCGTGACTGATGGATGGCTGTAAGTGCCATATCGCACTTTTTATGAATTTGTTGTTGTGTTTATTTTATTTTATTTTACTTGCTGTTATTTCATTTATTCTACCTTGTTCTATTCATTAGTAAAGCATTAAGCATTAAGTTGTTACATAAGCCATAAGCTTTAAATTTCTTAGTTATGCATCATAAGTTGATAATCGTAGGTTGGTCTGTGATGTCATTCTACTATTACATGCATTTGTGTGACTGTGATATGCTAGAAAGCTCAGTATAGATTTGGAAGGCTACGGAAACACAAGCTTTAGACCGTCAGCTAGTGAGAGCTCCCGGTAAGCTAGAAATGTAAGATACAGCAACGAGGTTGTTGTAACCGTAAGCTAACGTAAGCTGGGAATGTAAGAAACAACAAGAGTGTTGTTAGATACCCAAGCCAAGATTGTAATCTACAAGATACAGCAAACAGGTTGTTGTAAAACTCAGAGATTTGCAAGATGCAGCAACTGGTGTCTGTAATAACAGTGGATTTACTCAAGACGACTGTATGAAGTGTTGATTCTTTGATGCTGACAAATAAACGACAAAAGACAAAGAGATCGGACTTCTGTCATGTGAGTGAAACTTTAAGACATTAGCTACGCGTCAAAACTAGTGAAATAAGCCAACCGCATCTACATAAAGTCTAAAGCTTTTCCGCTGTTTGAACGAAAACAAGTGAACACTGAAATGGAAAGTGAAAGAGAATAGCCGTCGAACTTCACCATGCCGAACAATGAGGACAATGCTCCCAGCACTTGGCTGGGGAGCCTAACAGCGCTCCACGAGATGAACAGAAAGAACCTCAACGAGGCGCTGGATGCAAGAAAAGGCAAGCGAATTCGACTGAATGCAACGTCTACTGCATTAACACACCCATGAACTATGCACGTAAGTTAGACATCCTTGAAACTGAGTACAGACCCAAATACGGGAAGCTGAGAGAGGCCTTCATGAGAAGTAACGTTGATGTGCTTGTGTACACTCATGAAGACAAACACAGACGCGATCAGGTCGCTTGCGGCGCACCTGAGGCTCAAGGCCGCACAGAATTCATAGCTACGGTGGGTCGCTGGAAAGCGGACACCAAGGATACTAAGGGCCACTCTGTGACGTCGCGAATACGCGAAGATGTCTCGCCGGGAGTCAGCGCGTCACTGATAACGGCAGCATCCAAAGGGTCTGTAACTTCTACATCATCCTCAGCCAGAATAAAGAAAGCGGAAGCCAACAGAGCAGCCTTGTTGATTAAAGCAGCAGCCTTAGCAGAACGGCGGGCGTTAGAACAGAAGGAAGCACAATTAAAGGCAAAAGAAGCAGAACTAAAGGCTGATAAAGAAAAGTTGGAATTAGAAACTGCGCTCGCAATTGTCGACGCTGAATTACAGGCTTATCAGGGTTGTAAAAAACGACAGCCTGCATCAAAGAGCGGAGTCATCGACCCGAGCTGCACACGCTCGAGCAGCCCGCCTTGGACGGGCCACAAATCTGAATACGACAGCCGCCGAAAGCCGGTAAGAGAGAGCACCTTCAACGAACCAAGTGGCGCACGCGCTCCCAAACTGGAATACAACGAACTTTACGAGAGCAGCGCGTCAATAGAAGACCTCGGACTGCCATCACGTCGCAAGACAGCCCATCCAAGTGTACCAGTAAGTTTTGAACCAAAATTGAAAAGTACTTTAAATGAAGGGTCTACCCAAGACAATAAATACACCCGCCATGACATTGATACTTTAGAATCACAGAGCATGATGCAACAGCAGGCTGACATCACAGCAATGCTCATGAAATGCCAACAGCAATCCTTTTTACCTCAGCGCAATGTTCCTGTGTTTCATAGTGACCCTCTTGAGTTTACGTCCTTCATGAAAGCATTTAAACATGTTATTGTTGACAAAACCGATAGTGATGCTGATAAGCTGTTTTATCTTGAGCAGTTCACTAAGGGAGAGGCTAGAGACCTCGTTATGAGCTGTCAGCTTATGCCAGATCAGTGTGGTTATGCAGAGGCAATGAGACTGTTGCAGGATAGATTTGGAAATAAACGTCAAGATCGCAAGCACGACAGCCGATCGCCCAAGAGCAAGAGCGCACTCATTGAATCGAGCAGCGCGCGTCCGAGCAGCGCGCGTCCGAGCAGCGCGTGCCTGAGCAGCGCGCACTATCACCTCTCCAACTCAACATGCAACAGCCGAGCACAGCCTGCGAACGAGAGCGCAATCACTGAATCGAGCAACGCGCACCTGAGCAGGGCGCACACTACAGACCTGGACGCCGCAATCAGCGACGGAAAGCCCTGTCACACATCCCTTCAAAGACCCAAACAATCGGGCCAAGGAAAACCCAGGGTCAGCGTCGCAACCGAGGACAGACAGGTTGGTAAAATTCACAAAGACTTGATTACAATGAAGAGTGCCGGTGCATTACCTGTCAGCGCCTTTAATAACCCGTGCGCACACTGCAAAGGGGAGCATATCTTAGATGATTGCTTCCAATTTAATGATAAGACACACAAAGACAAAGTAGAATTCTTAAAAAGAAACGGATTCTGTTTCGGATGTTTACGAAAGGGTCATTTGTGGAAAGACTGTACCAGAAAAATTGTATGTTCATTGTGTTCAAAGCCACATCCAAGCATGCTACACATAGCAGTGCAAGACACGGCGCAGCCAGTTACACGCGCTGACGAGAACGAAACCGAAAGTGACACAAAAAATACACCACCGGCAAAGAGTCACGAATCAAATGCGCTCACTGGGGCTGGAGGTAATTGCATCCTCCCCATTGTGCCCGTTAAAATAAAGTCCGAGAAAAAGGACACAGTAGAAGCCATGTACTATCACGTGAAAGTCCCCGAGAAGGACACTGACCTGCTGCGCTTCCTATGGTGGCCGAATGGAGATGTGAACCAAGACTTAGTTGAAAATAAAATGGTAGTTCATCTGTTCGGTGCAAAATTGTTGCCTAGTGGTGCTAACTTCGCCCTCAGAAAGACAGCAGAAGAAAACTGCAGGAATGCACCTGCTGTGGCAGTTAACACAGTGCTTAAAAACTTTCATGTAGACGACTGCCTGAAATCTGTTTCGAGTCATGACCAAGCAGTCACCCTATACAATGATCTCACAAGTCTCTGTACAAGCGGAGGGTCTAGCCTCACAAAATGGGCAAGCAATAGCCGTGCCCTATTGACTGTCATTCCCGAGAGCGAAAGGATCAAAGACATGAGAGACCTAGACTTGAGTAAAGATGCACTGCCCATAGAGAGAGCTCTGGGGGTGCTGTGGTGCATTAACTCAGACATGTTCAAGTTTAAGATTAGTTTAAAGGAACGACCTGTGACAAGAAGAGGAATTCTGTCAATCACTAGCTCAACATACGACCCGTTAGGCTTTCTCCCACCTGCCGTACTGCCAGCTACAATCCCAATGCAACAGTTATGTAAAGAAAAACTTGCCTGGGATGATGACATTCCCGAGCAGTTTGCAACGGCATGGAAAACCTGGCTGCAAGAGCTGCACAGACTGTCCGAGTTCAGCATAGCAAGGTTTATAAACCCAGCCGACTTCGGAGTTACAGCTACAGCACAACTCCATCACTTCTCGGATGCAAGTGAAATGGGATACGGAGCTGTCTCATGCCTCAGGTTAGTAAACGCTGATGGACTTACACATTGTGCATTCATGATGGGGAACTCCCGTGTAGCACCCCTGAAACAAACCACCATTCCACGAATGGAACTGACTGCGGCAGTGGTCGCTGTAAAAAATGACAAAATGTTGAAAGAACAGCTAGAATTGAAATTGCTGGACTCTATGTTTTGGACTGACAGTACAACTGTTTTGAGATACATTGATAACGAAACACTTTGTTTTAAAACCTTCGTGGCCAACAGAATCGCCATTATAAGAGAGTCAACCAAGTCACAGCAATGGAGGTACGTTAATACCTCACAAAATCCAGCTGATTCTGCCTCCAGGGGGTTATCCTGTGAAAAGTTCATGAAAAATGTCAACTGGATCCAAGGTCCCTCCCTCCTCAAAGAAGCAGAGTGCAAATGGCCTGAAAATATTCATGACACATCAATAAAAGAAAATTTTGATGAAAATGCTGATGAAGTTAAGCTCTCAGCTTTAGTGAATATTGTGAGCATTACAAAATGCACAGACGCAGTGAGTAAACTGATTAATCATCACTCTGACTGGCACAAGTTAAAAAGATCCGCTGCCTGGATCCTTCGCACCAGAGACATGCTGAAACAGAAAACAAAAAGGGTTAAAACACAAGTAGATGACCCAAAGACAGAAAATCACAAGTCTCTAAAAGCTCAAGAACTAACAAAGGCAGAAAACGAAATCATTAAGTTCACTCAAAGACAAAATCTTAAGGAAGAACTTCTCACGTTGCAAAAGGGTAAAGCAGCAGCAGAATTCAAACAGGGAATTCCCACACAGCAAAAACGAAAGGCGTCTGTGAAAAGAAACAGCTGCTCGCCCAAACTGAAACCTCTGACACCAAACTACCTGCTGCTGATGAAAAAACAGCCAAACCTGCCCTCTGGATTCTTCAAAAAGGAAGACATCTATGCACGTCGCAGGGAGAAGCAGATCCAGCATCTATCAGACCTGCTCTGGAAGCGATGGGTACGTGAATACTTGCCCTTGCTCCAGGGGCGGCAAAAGTGGTTTCAAAACAAAAAAAACCTTTCGATTGGAGACATAGTTTTAATAACTGATGAGTCATCTCCAAGAAATTCATGGGTCATGGGAAGAATCACGAAAGTGTTCCCCAACAAAGGGGGACTGGTGAAACGTGTGTTAGTTAAAACCAAGACCAACACTCTGGAAAGACCCATCGACAAGCTGTGCCTCATATATGAAATGGACTGTTAAATGTGTGGTAATATGTTATGCAATTTGATATGCAAATGTAAACACCTGAGATAAATATTACACACTTAAAAGATTTAAAATGTTTTAGAAGGTTAAGGATGTTTGATTTCATGGCTTAGTCAAAAAAAAAAAAAACACAAAATTGTAATTGTCAGTCTCCATGCCTGTCAATTAGGGGCTGGAATGTAAGTGCCATATCGCACTTTTTATGAATTTGTTGTTGTGTTTATTTTATTTTATTTTACTTGCTGTTATTTCATTTATTCTACCTTGTTCTATTCATTAGTAAAGCATTAAGCATTAAGTTGTTACATAAGCCATAAGCTTTAAATTTCTTAGTTATGCATCATAAGTTGATAATCGTAGGTTGGTCTGTGATGTCATTCTACTATTACATGCATTTGTGTGACTGTGATATGCTAGAAAGCTCAGTATAGATTTGGAAGGCTACGGAAACACAAGCTTTAGACCGTCAGCTAGTGAGAGCTCCCGGTAAGCTAGAAATGTAAGATACAGCAACGAGGTTGTTGTAACCGTAAGCTAACGTAAGCTGGGAATGTAAGAAACAACAAGAGTGTTGTTAGATACCCAAGCCAAGATTGTAATCTACAAGATACAGCAAACAGGTTGTTGTAAAACTCAGAGATTTGCAAGATGCAGCAACTGGTGTCTGTAATAACAGTGGATTTACTCAAGACGACTGTATGAAGTGTTGATTCTTTGATGCTGACAAATAAACGACAAAAGACAAAGAGATCGGACTTCTGTCATGTGAGTGAAACTTTAAGACATTAGCTACGCGTCAAAACTAGTGAAATAAGCCAACCGCATCTACAATGGCTTTACCTTTGTTATAGATGTTGTGATTGGAGTGCTGGGAGAATGTAGAACAGGAGATTGGAGAGATGCAGGGGTGTAGGCCTGTAATCTTTGGATGGTGGGCATACTCATGAAGCGCAGTTTCTTCATCTGGTTTTCCCAGATCACGTCGCGTCGCAGAAAACAGTCAGTGACAGCTCTTTCCAGCTTCTCTAAGGCCTCTTGGCAGTAGCGCTCCAGCCCTTCTAAGCCAGCGTCCACTGCCTCACGGAAACTGGTTTCTCTGTTTAGACTGCTGTTTATGGATTGTCTAAAATCCTGCTCCAACTTGCTCACTTTGTCTGTGAGCGCCTCCACATCCGCCTTGCATTGATTTAGTTCATTGTTCATTGTTTGCACAACATTAATATCAGACACATAAGCAATATCATCATCATCGTCATCATCATGTCTATCAGATATATACAGTGAACTAATCAATGATGTTATTTCAGCAGTAGGGTTACGGCGTGTTACAAATGCATCATCTCTCTCCATCACATTACTATCTATAGCAAAGTCGGCCTTTACAGCACCACTAGCGTTAGCATTAGCACTAGCATTAGCTCTAGCAATAGCATTAGCGTCCATCTTGTACAGCCACGTTACACAAAACCGGAAAATATCCAAAATATAGATTCCCCGTACGGGCCACCACTATGGATTATTATGAAACCTTTGGTTACAAAAATACGGATTCGGGAATCTAGGAATGAGCTGGTAAACACCACTTCCGGTATTGCGCAACCGCGGCGGGACAATAATAGACGCAACACAAGAGCAAGTAGTGAAAATAAACCAAAGTGTATTATACAAAACAAACCAATAACCAAACAAACACGGTGCACCGAAACCAATATATACAAATATAGTACAGAAATAAACAAAGTGTAAGGTGTATGCGGGGGTGTGTGTGTGTATGAATGGAAGTCCAGGGTGGAGTGTATTGCGGATATGAAATATGAATTGGAGAGATTATTCTCTGCCTCACCAGGATAGATGTCAACTCCGGGGGCACGAGTAACGGAATGAGAGGTGAAAAGTGAGTGTCCAACGAGATAAATCCAAATACTGCTCATCCGTGTGGAAGCAACAAACTAACTCTCTCTCAATAAACAAACAGCGCGCTGGGGTAATCTCTCCGTGCCGTCTTCCTTGCCGGTTCCGGCTTTATGCCGGTTCACGTGATCAGTTCGCATCCGGGTCCCTCGCGGCGCGATCGCGCATGCGCGTGGGAGCTTGCCCGGTGACCAACATTGTCATAGGTGAAAATAGAAACCGTTCGGGCACATCTTAGGCTACAGGCAAGCAGCATTAACTCTTCAATTATTTACCTATATATAAAAATGTCCCTTTATGTGGCCGCGCTACAAGGTTTGGTGGTAATTAATTAATACCCTTCGTATGTGGAATGTACAATTGTACATCATAAGAAATCACCCCTTATGTTTTATTAGTATGAGTTACAGGGGTAATTAATATCTTTTTCGTATGAGGAGCACGATTTGTGCCATTAAGTTGAATGCAATTGCAATTGTTTGTGTCTAATTGATGTTGTGTCTATCTGTTTCTGTCTGAGTGTGTGAGAGCTCTATGTTCGCCTAGTGTGTGTGTGTGAGAAAGAGAGGGAGAGAGAGAGAATGGTTGAATGAGAACCATAAGCTCTGTGTCCTGTGAACAGGGCTGGACCTCCCGAGGGAATTGTGTGTGCAACCCTCAGAGGGGGGGCAGCTTGCTGCCAGACCAGAGACGTGTGTGTGTGAATGAGCCCTATTTAAGTAATAGCTAGCCTAGTAATTAAATAGATAAATATTAATCAATAAAGGGACACGTGTGAGTGGAAAAATGAGCCCTTTTAGCAGGGGGACAAGTATGAAAAGAATAAGCCCAATTTTCTAGGAAAAGAGGGATAAAGTCTGAATGCATAGGCCTCTGAATAAATAAATAAATAAATAGTGTGGAGTGGTGAATGTGTATGAACCCCATATTAATATTGTGGCATTACACACTTATTGATAAAAGTGTTCACGGTGCATAAAAGTACTATGCTTTTTGGCAAGGGGTAATCTGAAAATAGTGAAGTGGAGTAGATTCAGGAGTGATTATCATTGATGAGCCTTGGTAAGTAGAGGTGGATACTTCTGTGATTCTAAAAGAGTAGATTGTTATAAGTAAATTTAGCCATTAAGTAAGTGCATAGGCATAAAATAAAAAATTAAATAAATAAATATCTAAGTGGTGACATAGGCTAAAGCATAATGGCAGCCTCTCCGGTGGAGACTTTAGTGCCAAAGCATCCTTTGTGTGAAGATCTCATCACTAAGATCTCCAATAAGTAGCAAAAGAGGACCAAAAAGATGATTACAAGATGGCCAAAGGAGGGGACATTTGATTTAGCACTGTGTTCTGAGATGGACACCTTGATAAAAAATTATAAAGCGGCGGCAAGAGAGAGAAAGCATGTCCAGAGAAGTTGAAAAGACAGCAGGAAAGAGTGGTCCTAGCTTTGTTTAAGAAAGAATAAGTGAAGTTGGTAAGAAAGAAACAGGAAGTGATGGAAAAAGTTAAGAAAGTCAGGATAGTGAGGCCGAAGTAGCGAGAGAGAAGTTAGTTACACCTCCCCCATACAGTAGGTATAGGAAGACAGTCGAATTCCTAAGCGTAAGGGAATGGGGGAAGTTTCTGGTGAGACGGAGAAGGAATGTTATGCAGAGAGGTATAAGAAAGTGGGGGTAGATATACAGAGAGTGGAAAAGCTATGTGGAGAGAAGGATGTAGAGGAACAGGAGGGGGTGCAGACATGTGGAGAGAGGTCAGACAGAAGCACTAAAACACCAGTAAAAAGCAGATAGCTACACCATTAAAGACTGGACATAGATCTTTGTACAGTAGAGAGGATGGGGGTGAAGAGGATTTGTTATTTAATATGGGCAGTTCCACAATTCCCAATTTTAATTAAAGGTGGGGCATGGGCAACTCAAGGTCTCGAGGGTGTTGTCAACCGCCTCCCCAGCATTCAACGAGGGTGCAGGGACATGGTCTTAAACGAGCATAAGACTTTGTGGAGAGGAAAAAAACGTGCTTCTGACTCGAGTGAGGCTGTAAATGCATACCACATGGATGGACTGTCTATGAGGCTTTGAGGCTGTTGTATGGCAGGCCTTGCATGCAGAGTGTTGACCCAAGGACATTAAAGGGTGACCTGGAGGCAGTTACAGCTTGAAAACCTTACAGAGCGAACCAAGGAAAAAAGCTCAAGCTACTCTGATTACCAGAAAAACAGAGAGGGCCACAAGCAATCCTTCACCAAAAATCCAGCCAGCTTCAGTCAGTGATGACATCACCAGCAGCATTTTCTCCAAACTCAAGCCAGATGCCTGCTTCTGTCACCAACGTTTTCACTCCAAGGTCAGGGAAGAGAGAGTGGATGGATTAAATTGCCTCACATAGCCATTGCCCGGCCCCGAGGGATGAGAGGGGGGGGGGAGACAACATCCCAGATCCGATAAGTCATGCCTCTCACATCTGGAAAAGTTTGCCAGAACCGTAGGATTCTCGGGAAGAAAAAAGTAGTTACTACAACCCAACAATAAGAGTGTGACTATACCTGTATTAGTCTCAAGTAATACACAAGTTAATTTTAAGGAAAGTTAAGGAAGAGAATCATTAGGTGAATTAGGACTGCAAATATGGTGTTCTCCAGAAGGGGTGTATGTTGAACATAAATTCCTGAAGCACAATTTCCCTGTCAGACTTTCACTGTACAATGATGTATGACCCATCACAACACATCATCATAGGCCGGCAAGGAGCAGCTATCAGTGTAGAGGAGTGTGATTTTGTAAAAAGGTGGTTCAGTGTAACTGATTCTGTTCTTTGGGTGGCATTGTATGTGCTGTGGGATGGAGTTGCAGCTCATGGGACTTGTAGCCAGTGGTGGGGGGGGCTGAGGAGCTCCGGTGGGACTCGGCCATGGACCTTTTGATTTTCAATCTGAATTATGGTCTAAACTTGATACAGATGTAGGCCACTTAAATCAGCCAGCCAACTATAAGTACAACGTAAACCAGATGTAGAACCGCCCAGAGTAAGACAATATGCTTTACGACCTGAGGCAAAAGCCGGTATATAGAACACTATTGAAGGCCTTGTAAAAGCATCTGTGCTAAAAGAGACCAGTTGTTGCAATACTCCTATTTTTCCCAGTGATTAAGCCAGGTACAAATAAATGGCATCATGTGCATGATTTACATGCTGTTAATAGTATAACAGGAAAGTATCCAGCAGAAGTTCCAAATCCACACACACTGCTGACTAATGTCCCTCCCTAAGCCAAATATTTTATTGTAATGATCTTTGTTCAAGCCTTCTTCAGTGTTCAAATGGCAGAAAAGAGTAAACTACTGCATTTATTTGCATTTACAAGTGCCAGTTGACAAAATAGATACCAAAAATGCCACGGTGGTTCAAACATTCACTGTATATATTCAATCAGAGGTGGAAGCTGATTTAGGAGGTTAAAGGATAGAAGATAGCCTGGGTCAGCATATGGGTGACTGTTTAATATGTCTATCATCATTAGAAACATGCCAGAATGATTCCATTAAGGTACACCGTAAGCTAGTAAGGAGGTCATAAAGTGTCATAAACTAAACTACAATACTGTAAGCCTGAAGTTAAATTGTTAAGGTGACTAATTTCACATGATACGACAGCCGTAGTACATACATAATTAGAAGGCATAAGTAAGGCACCAGTGTCACAGCCTGATAAACAGTGATGGCTTTCTAGGGTTAACAGGTTTCATGCTGACTGGAGTAAGGAATATGCAGGAAAAACAGCTCCACTATGGGAGATAATAATGAGAAAAGAAGAACTGCAAAATTTAAGTGCTCCCTTAAAATAGAACACAGATATACTGTTAGCATTTGAATCCATCAAAGAGAAATGCAGACTGCACCTACTTTAGGTATACAGTACCTGATGATAGCAATCCGTTCTATCGGTATTTAGTGAACCAAGCTGATGGATCTACCTCAGCTATACTGATGCAGGAAACTTGCAGTGATAGGAAAAACCAGTCCCTAGCTTACTACAGCACTAAGCTAGATAATATAACTCAAGGTGACCCAACATGCTACCAACAGGGTTTTGTAGTTGTACATTATGCATATAGAACAGCATCTTCATTGACAACAGGTTACCGATAGATTGTATAAATTGATAAAACAAGGGGAAGGTGTTCTAACCCAAGCTCGCCTCCAAGCATATTCTTCACTGCTCACATATCCGACATTAATATAAAGCGATGTGACACAGTTAATCCAGCTAAATTAATCACTTAAACCTATAAAGGAGTGACTCATAGTTTTGTGGCGAACTCATTGGCATTTACTCGGTGATGACCTGATCTTGAATCTAAGCCTATAGCTGAAGCGGAAGTGACTTATTTTGTTGATGGATCTAGTTCAGAGACCAGGTAGAAAATCACACAGGGTATTCAGTAGTGATGAAGGATGGAGAAGATTTTAAACCTATCCTATCTCAGCACTGTACACAACCGTGTTCAGCTCAGTTAGCTGAGTTGAAATCGCTCACCGCTGCTTGTCAATTAGCCAAAGGACTAGTGGCAAATATTTTTACAGATTCAGCCTATTCCATGGTGTTTGTCATCTGTTTGGAACCGTATGGAAGCAAAGGTTTAAAAAGCATGAAGGAACTCCCATTCAAAGTGCTGAACAGATAAGTAAACTAATGTCTGCTCTGATGCTACCATGATGATTGACTTTCATTAAATGTCAGACCCGTAAAAAAGGGAAATGACTGTGTTGCTAAAGGTAACAACATGGCAGATTTAGAAATGAAGCGTGCATCAAAATGGCAACTAGCTGTGCAAGCGCCCATAGTCCTTATAGAACCACAGCCTCAGTAAGAGGATATCATTTGTACTCAACATCAAGCAGGTCCGTACGAGCGCTCGATGTGGCTCCAAAGGGGAGCGCATAAGGACGCACAGGGTATTTGGTGTCCACATGAAGGTCTGATTATAGCACCCATAGCACTGGTGAATATTTCTGGTTTAAATGCTCATGGACTGGGCCATTGTGCAAGAAGACAGGTTGTGAGAAAAATCAGGCAACATGGGTATTGGTCTTTATATCTGCAGGCTATGGTTGAAGAGTTCCTAGCTTCATGGGAGATATGTGCTAAGCATAATGTCAGGAAGGAAACAGCGACACCTATAGGCTATATACCGGTACCAGAATGACCATTTAATCACTTAGTGGTGAACTATGTGGGTAGGATAAAGTAGTGTTCTGGGCGAAAGATACATGCTTGTAATAACTGACAGATTTAGTAGATGAGTAAAAGCAATAATATCTGCAGATGAAGAGTAAGGAACAGTTATCAAATCGTAAGGGAAGTGATATCTAGATTTGAAATTCCATCAGAGATGAGTTCCGACAATGGCTCAATATTCATTCAGAAAATGTAAGACAGGTGCTGCAACGGTTGGGAAAAAGCTAGGCTTTGGGTATGTCCACAGTCCCAGGGGAAGGTAGAGAGTGTAAATGGTAATCTCAAAGCCAAGGTTAATAATAATTGTAGTAGTACAATGCTTAACTAGGTTTTAACTGTTGCTGTACCCTCTGTACCAATGAGCTAACAAGCATGCAACCTAACACAAATACACACCTAACCCTGCTTACGGGTCGACCTACAGTATGCCTGTGCCATTCTGTAGAAGCCATATAATGGCCCACCGCTTAAACAATTTTGAAAATCTTATATGAAGAAACTAACTGCCGTACATGAAGTAATCTATGTGCAGGAAAAGAACAAGGAGGAAGAGACGCTCCGTGTCCCATCACTCCAGGAGACTAGGTCTATCTGCGAGTGTTCAGGAGGAAGTGGCACAAGCCCAGGAGGGAGGGGCCCCGCTAAGTGTGGCAGCCACTCCAACAGTGATTCAAGTGAAAGACAAGACAGTGTGGTATCACTTGAACCATTACACGAGAGTCATAAAGAGCTATGAGTACCGAAAACGAAGGAAGAAAGAAAGAAGAACCTAACATCAGAAAAATACAAAGAAATTAAATCATTATTGGAAAATAACCAACTATTGGCACAAGTTGGATACCAAATTGCGCAGCGTTGAACACGCTGCTCCAAATTAAGAATGAGAATCTGCTTGAGAGCCGCATCCACAGACTGACTGACTGACTGACTTCGACCAGGTTTCTCCTGACACAATTAACAGGACAAACAACTGTACAGATTATGTGTGACAACTAACTGTGTCCTCTTGTATAAATGCATTTCTGTTTAACTAACACTATATTGCTTTTACAGATAAAACAGCAGCAGCGACAACTAATTTAAATTTCCTCCACAGGAAAAATGCACGAGAAGGAAACAAGCCTTAAACAGATTATGACAATATGTAATGCCACTAAACACAGTTCTTTTATTCCAGGTGCAGAAATTTAATTGAAGCAGCTAATGGGTGACTTTAGATTCAAGATTCAGATTCAAAGAACTTTATTAATCCCAAAGGGAAATTGCTTTACTGTGTCTAAGTAAATTTATGAATGTGATTTATGAATTTATTAATCAAAGGTTTTCTAAAATTAACAGCATTTCCTAGCAACAACAGACAAGGATGAATTTTTTGGACACAGCCATCAAGGATATCCCGAACTCAGGAATATATATCTCTAACAAGAGACTTTACTGGTTCATATATTGAAGTGTACAGTATCTTCCACGGCATGAGCCCACAATGACGTGCTGGCAACCTCTCTTGTGGGTTCCAACTGACTCCCTGCGGTGTGCAAAGCACCTGAGTTGAAGACTATTATATTACAACAAGGCTGTTTAAATGTATATCCATTCTTAAAAATTGTATTGTGTTATTGTGTTATGTATATTCCATTGTAGGTTATATGATTTATCCAAATGATGTAATCCTAGAAAATCACTGTATTAAGTACATGTTCATGCCATGTTATTGAGTAATGGGAAGTACGATGTCATGGAGGTCGAGTCTTTTACTCCTATTCCTAGTCAAGGGTGGAAGGAGAGGTTTGGCCGATTCTCCACTAGAGGGCGAATCCATGGGTCGGTCATTGATAAAAGTCCAGTGATTTAATTTAATCACCACTTAGTATAAGGAAGACTGACTCATGGAGTCGCACTCTAGATTAACCAATTAGTGTGGGACTTATAAGTCCCAGAGGGGGGATATATGGGAGAAATTTTTATTTGATTTCATTTGATTTTACTTACTTTTGGGGGGTTAGAAGATACATTATCAGTATATAATCGTGGATGTGCGTGCAAGCTGGGACATAGGCTTCTTTGTGTGCATTGCATATAGGAAACCCAAGCTTTACATTGGGGGGGCTAAAGACGGCCCTTTAATGAAACCCAGATGTTGGAGAGAGGAGGGGCAGGCACTGCATATGTACTATAACGCACATCAACAGAATTCAGTTGCTCCACGGACACAGCTCCGGCCTTGTTGTTTGATAATAAAGGTCGTAATCTTCTGTAAGCAAAGCCCGACTCTGAGTATTTTTCCACAACAGTGGCCGCGTTACAGGACGCACTCAATGACGCAGACTGGGACATGTTCAGAAACAGCTCCGATGATGACGTCAGCGTGTTTACGGAAGCGGTTGTGGGATTTATTGGGAAGCTAGTAGACGATACGGTAGAGAAAAAGACTATCAGAACGTTTCCCAACCAGAAGCCATGGGTGGATAAAACCATCCGCGACGCTCTGAGATCTCGCACCGCTGCCTACAACACGGGACTTGCGTCGGGGGACATGGAACGGTACAAGGCTGCGGCATATAACATGCGGAAAGCGGTGAAAGAGGCGAAGCAGCGCTACGGGAGAAAACTAGAGTCACAGCTTCAACAGAGTGACTCTAGGAGCCTGTGGCAGGGACTGAGAACAATAACGGATTATAAAGTACCAACATCCGGTATGGCGGACGCGACTCTGGCAGACGAGCTCAACACCTTCTGTGCTCGCTTCGAGGCTGCAGCTAAAGACGCTAGCGATGCTAATGCTAATGGCGCTAATGCTAACGGCGCTAATGCTAGCGGCGCTAACGGCTGCAGACAGGAAGACACTGCCAGCACCGGGAACGCGATCATCATCTCCGAGCACGACGTGAGGAGAGCCTTCAAGAAAGTGAACACCAGGAAAGCAGCAGGACCAGACGGCATCTCAGGCCGTATCCTCAGAGCCTGCGCAGACCAGCTAGCACCTGTGTTCACTGAGATATTCAACATCTCTCTATCTCAGTCGGTGATCCCCACATGCTTCAAAGAGTCCATCATTGTTCCTGTCCCGAAGAAACCACATCCTGCTTCCCTCAATGACTATCGCCCTGTAGCCCTCACCTCAGTAGTGATGAAGTGCTTTGAACGCCTTATCAGAGACTTCATCATTTCTTCACTACCCGACACACTGGACCCACTACAGTTTACAATTTTCTGACTGGCAGACCACAGGCAGTAAGGATGGGTGGACATGTCTCAGCTACACTCACTCTCAGCACTGGAGCCCCCCAGGGTTGTGTTCTGAGCCCCCTGCTGTACTCTTTGTACACCCACGACTGCGTGGCCACTACCAACTCCACCTCCATCATCAAGTTTGCTGACGACACCGTCGTGGTCAGACTGATCACCAACAATGATGAGTCGGACTACCTAGAGGAGATTGGAAATCTGGAGAACTGGTGCCAGAGGAACAATCTCCTCCTGAACGTCAGTAAGACAAAGGAGCTGATAGTGGACTTTAGTACAAAGCAGGAGAGGAACTACCAGACCCCCGTCATCAACAGGAGCCCAGTGGAGAGAGTGGACAGCTTCAGATACCTCGGTGTTCACATCACGCAGGACCTATCATGGTCCTGTCACATCAACACCGTGGTAAAAAAAGCCCGGCAGCGTCTCTACCACCTCAGACGCTTGAGAGACTTTAGACTGCCCTCCAAGGTGCTCAGGAACTTCTACTCCTGCACCATAGAGAGCATCCTGACGGGAAACATCACGACCTGGTTCAGGAACAGCACCATGCAGGACAGACGAGCTCTACAGAGGGTGGTGCGATCAGCCGAGCGCATCATCCGCACTGAGCTCCCTGACCTGCACTCGATCTACAGCAAGCGGTGCTGGACTAAGGCCAGGAAGATCATGAAGGACCTCAGTCACCCCAGTAATGGACTGTTCTCTTTGTTGCGGTCTGGGAAGCGATTCCGCTCCCTAAAGGCCAACACAGAGAGGCTGAGGAGGAACTTCTTCCCGCAGGCGATAAGGTCTCTCAATCACACCTCCACACAGGACTAATAACATCTTTTTAAGCTCACAACACTGACTTGACAATCATGGACACATTCATACACACTTGCACTAAATATTTATACATCTGGACAATTGCACGTCACTTTCATTAGTCACTTTCATGCATACTTGCACAACCACTGACACTTTCTACCTTATATTTCTATATTTTGCAATATTTTATGCCCTTATTGTACAGTTAATTTTACTAGTTAAATTTATTTCTTTAGTATTTCCTTTTTATTGATTATTTATTTTATGTACAAGCTTTTATTTTCTTTTTAAGGTCACTGGCGGTCGTATAAGCATTTCACTGCATATTATACTGTGTATGACTGTGTATGTGACAAATAAAATTTGAATTTTTAATTTGAATTTGAATCTACCTCAGGGCCCGGTCACCTCTTCTTGTTGTGCAGCGTTTTCCGCCACACTTTGTCTTTCTGTGTCTTACCCTCTTGCTTGAGGGTGTCAATGATGGCCTTCTGGACAGCAGTCAGGTCGGCAGTCTTACCCATGATTGCGGTTTTGAGTAATGAACCAGGCTGGGAGTTTTTCAGGAATCTTTTGCAGGTGTTTAGAGTTAATTAGTTGATTCAGATGATTAGGTTAATAGCTCGTTTAGAGAACCTTTTCATGATATGCTAATTTTTTGAGATAGGGATTTTGGGTTTTCATGAGCTGTATGCCACAATCATCAATATTAAAACAATAAAAGGCTTGAACTACTTCAGTTGTGTGTAATGCATCAAACATTAGACTTTCATATATTTTAATCAGTACATTACAGAAAATAATGAACTTTATCACAATATGCAATGTTTTTCAGAAGGACCTGTATGTGTTATTTCACAATCTGCAAATGTTGTCCTACAATGTACATATTCAATGCTATGAAAACAAAAATACTTAATGTAACAATGTAGTCTGTTATGTGCAAAAAAAAAAAAAAAAAAAAAAAAAACCTGTAGGACCAAAAAAATAAATAAATTAAAAAAATCAATCCGTGGCGACAGTTTTGCAATTTGTCCCCCGCACTCACAAATACTTAAACTGTTCCCTCAGTTTAACAAATCGTGGCCACGGATTAACAAACTGTATGCACAAATTTCCAATCCGTACGCTCAGATACCGTACTGTTTGCATATTTATTCTTAACATGAAGACTTATTTTGGTGATTTTATTATAAGCTTTTTACCCAGAGTTAGATGCATGCTGCACTGTTAATGTTATTATTAAATAACGCCTATTATTACATTGCATTTAGTTTGAGAGCAAAGTAATGACAACATAAACTGTACATTATTTGTTTTGTATTGCTTTTTACCTTCTCTTCTCCAAACTCACACTGCATGATTTTCAAAGTCATCGGATCACCATTGTTTTCACACTGTACTATCTGTGGTAGCATTTAGTTGCTGCTGTGTTCACACTGCACAATGAATTGGCGACAGGAGATTACTGTACACACTGCATGACTTTACAATAGGAAGAATCGCCAACAACTCTGTCTGGTGTGCAAGCTACAGCCAAACGCACACAAGAAGTGATAAGGAAACAACCCCAGATCATGCTGACATTGTGGTCTATAATTCCTCCCTGAACAAACAATAATTAAAAAAAGATGACGTCCTTGTTTAAGATCCCATATGGTCAAAACTGAAATTTCATGGCTTTTTTCATGGTAACTGAGGTCTAGGGGCTATGTAACTACCATATAAGTTTCAAAACAGTCAATCCACAGTAGAATGCACACAGCCTGCATAAAGTAGCTCTGCCTTTTCACGAGCTGCTGTGACGTCCAATCTACTCAGTCACCGCTTTCAGTCACCATCAACCACCATCCCACCCTTCTTTTGCCAAAACATCACGTCCATGCCATTGCTGAACAACAATAACATGAAAACAAGTCGAAAAAACGCTGTTCAGTCGATAGATGTCGAAACTACATCATTACACAGGCTTCCGAACAACATTAATATAAAAGACCAGTGGCACGTCAGCTTCAGCATCATTCACACAGCCATTCCATTAAACTTTAAAAATTTACATTTAAAATTTTATGTAGTTAATAGAAGTTAATTGATAAAGAAAATCTATTTATGACATTATTTTTGACAGCATTATTATTATTTATTAAAACTTCAGACAACAACAATTAGTGCCACGAGGTTATTTGCAACACTATATGTTCTACAAAATAGAGGACTACACACCTTACAGCGCAATATAATGTGGCTTTAGAAGAGGAAAGGTAGGTTTTAAGAAGTGAGCAAGTGATGAATTAGTATTATACTGTAGGTCCCAAGCAGATACAGTAACAATAATGGGTGCCCTACCTTATGCAGTCTCCATTGATGGCTAAAAAACATTGATACAAGTAGGCTATGGTTAAAGTGGTGACCTTATAAAGTCTTAAATGTTTTGTTTTCCCTTCTCAACGCATTATGCATTTACTCACCAATAATGGCTACCTTTTTAATTTGGTCAAGTCTCCAAGTCGAAGGAGCCCAGCAGCAGATTCCGTACCATGGCAGTAGCAGAGGTGGCAAGGCGGGCTGCTCTCCACGCTTCTGCCTGGCAAAACACCCCAGAGCCCTTTATAACTTCAATCTGAAAAATTATTTCACATCACAATATTAATTTATTGGCAACTTTTAGAAACTTTTCATGTTTCATACTGATTCTTATATTTATCTTCCCAATAGTTAATAGGATTTTATGTATAAATGCAGATTAATGATAAAGATACATGCAGGGTAAAACTGCAACAGGAACAGTACAAAATAAAAACTTAAAAACTGACAGACATTCAGAGTAAAACAGTGCAAGATAAAAAGAAAAACTGTACAAAACATACATGCAGGGTAAGCATTGGTGGGAGCAATGTCCAAGCAGTGTAGAGAAATATTTCTGTACGACTTCATTGTTTTGTGCTGTGTAGTATAGTATTGTAATAGCTGATCAGAGTGATCAACTCCCCATGTGCTGGTTGTACGCAGTCACAGGACATGGAAATGTCCTACATAAGGCAGTATTTTAGCCACCTGGAACTAGCTTGTTTGTGCTAAATAACATTACCGATAGCAGTGTTATAAGCTAACCAAAATGGAGCCAAATACACATTAGCAACCATAATCTAAAGCTATCCAAAACAAGCTGAATATAAACATCTGTAAACTCCATAAGGCATTAGCTTAGCCACCGGGAAATATCATGTTTGTGCTACATGAGGCAGCATGTTAGCATGATTTACCTAAACTATATAAATGGCATTGAAAGCCAATGTGTCACACAAGCTGACAAGAGCTAGCTGTAGTGAGGAAAATATTTACTAATATTAGTTTAATATTATCAGAATAAGAGTTATATAAGACTTAATAACTTACCCAGTGTAGCATGGGTCTATTCTCTGTTCAAAATGCTCCTGTTCGTCGTCGGAGTCACACAGTCTTCTTCTGAGGTAAATGTAAACTCCTCCAACTTTCCAGGAGTTTCCTCGGATGTGTAAGCGCGTGCCATCTTCCAAAACGTGCAGAAAACTCACTGAATCTGAGTCAGGGGGCGTGGCCTAGTATGTAAATTACTCAGACTGATTTCCATGTGATTGGCGTGTGGGCGTGTCCTGCCTTGGGTCATTAGCATATAAGTGCGACAGAAATTCTGTGCCTCTCCTTGGTTTATACGGATTACATAAACTGAGAATATTTGTTTTCAATGTGACTTGCATCATTTAAAAGTAGACACTTTAAGCTTTATATAGATATATTTCTCATTTCAGTTAATTTTAGTGACGTGTTTCAAAAAGATTTTCACGGAGACTGAGGTTTCATATATGTGCATATATCCTCATACTTGTATACTGTATGTGGGCAAATAGGATTAGTTTTTTGCATTTTTGTTTTTTTGTTAGTTCTTAGTTATTGCCTTGATAATAGAAAATATGAGCTAGGCATCATGTATGACAGTTGCCAAAGTGAGATATGAGCTAAAGTGACCAGATCCTGCCATAGGAGACATATCTTGTATGTACATATAGGGCTTATATGTGGACATAAAGAAGCAATACAGGAGACCTATATGGCCTGTATATGCACATATACAGATGTCGCCTTTAAGACTGCGAGTGTTTTCCCGCGGGATGCCGCAATTTAGCGCGCGGCGTGCCGCGACTTGCCGGAGGCAACATTCGGGAATTTTAAATAAATGTGTTGCGCTTCACTGAATATCCGCCAGATGGCGCATGGAAGGACTTTATCTAAAAGCCGGACCAAGTACAACAATGAATGTAAGGACGCGGATGAACAGTGCTGAAGCGAACATTCATTCATTCATTCATCTTCTATACCGCTTAATCCTGTGTTCAGGGTCGCGGGGGACCTGGAGCCTATCCCAGGAGACTTCGGGCACTAGGCGGGGTACACCCTGGACAGTGTGCCAATCCATCGCAGGGCACACACACATACACACACTCACACACCCAATCACACACTACGGGCAATTTGGGAACACCAATTAGCCTAACCTGCATATCTTTGGACTGTGGGAGGAAACCGGAGTACCCGGAGGAAACCCACCAAGCACGGGGAGAACATGCAAACTCCATGCACACAGAGACGGGAATCGAGCCTGCCCGGGGAATCGAACCCAGACCCTGGAGGTGCAAGGCGACAGCGCTAACCACTACACCACCGCGCCGCCTACTGAAGCGAACATGAATTTTATTTTGTTTTATAATAGATCTTTCATGATGAATGAGTGTATATGTGCTTCACATTATCAAACACAGGAAAAGGAGACAGAAATTATTGAGGGATCCTCTGAAAAAAGTAAACCTAGCTATCGTTCGTTTAATGTGTTTTTTTTCCTCATTCCAATAGTAAAAAAAATAATTTGCTCTTTTTAACTAAAGTGTCTAATTCATGCTTATGGGTGAATCTTTTTTTTTTTTTTTACTTTAGTATAATTCTGTTTACAATAGTGAAATATTTCATTTTGATCAAGGTACTCTTATTAGGTTGAGTGTGATTTGCGCATGCGCAGTCTTTAGACCATAGTTTTGCCGGTATAATTTTATTTCCGCCTCAAACCGGAGCATGACGTTGAAACAAGTAAGGAAGGATATCAGAACCTGTATTTCAGTTACTGTTAGTTAAAGCCCCTGATTAAACTTAAATCTAATCCATTCACAAAGGACATTTCTGCTTCAAACCAAAGTTCGCTGTGTCACATGACCTCATGACGCAGCATTATCACGGACTGAGTCACGTCGTACTGGCGCCCCGAGTTTCTCAAAGAAAACTCCTTTAAACCAGGTAAGAAAGCAAACTCGTGTCATTTCTATGTTAAATGTATCTCTTATATGAGCAAATTCATGATTTATGTCAGGAACAACTACTTTGTAGATTGAGTTTTGTGTCCGTGTTTGCTACTGTCGCTAAAACCACCTATATTACCTGCATTAGCATTAGCTAACTAACGTGGTGATTTTCAAAAACACCGGAGTTTCTACAGTAAGTCAGCGGCAGTAAGAAAATAATTATATTTAAGTACCGTTGGTTAACAATGTAAAAATTAATAGGAAAGTGACGTAAACATAGAACAAGCTAATTTGGAGTGAGTGCTGTTTGTAGTGTACTGCTTTCTATACTTTATACACACTGTAATTAAGATTTGCTAACATAAGAACTTGAGCCAGTCCAATTTTTGTTTTTACCTTTTTTTTTTTTTTTTTTAAGATCAGTAATGAGTTTCTGAGAATTATATCTGCTCCACTTCAAGCAAGATTACTGGTTTCCTTGGACAAGCAACACTACAAACTAATTGAGATCATCAGAAACTAGGGAGGAACCCGTCAGAGAGAAGACCAGAGATATAATCTTCATCTTCAAGTTCTTGATCTGGTATGTACTCGCTCAAAAGCAGAAATTAGCTTGGTGTCAAATGTAATCTTGTGAATGGAAGCCACAGGACCTGAGCAAGGCATCCACATCAAGTTGGCTGTGATGCACTAAATTAAAACATAACTAGCAGAATAAAACTTTATTTTAACTTGTTCACAGGTTAGTGTATGCTGTCTGAATACAGGTTTCAATGTCTGCCATGTTCATTTTTTCACGCTTTACAAGCCTAACATAACCAACAATACTATGTTTATATACACACACACACAAGGGCGTAGGTTTGCTACCTATGACTCCAACTAATACCCCATCCCCCAATCCCCTTTTCCACCCCCCAATCCCCAACCCACTGCCCCACCTACCAACCTCCCACCCCAACTATGTCCACTGAATACATGTTTTTCTTAATATGGTGCGAAATCACTTTACATTAATACTAGCAATGCTTCGATTGATATTAATCCACTCGAAATGCAATTCATTAAGTTAAATTAAGGAATAGTGTAAAGTTAAAGGAATGTTTCATAACTGACAAAAAGATAGTCTTTAATAAAATAAAAACTATTCTTTATTGAGCCTAATCCAAAGGAAACATCTCAATCATCTGTATATATATAAAAGTAGATTACATCTAAACATGAACTACTAGGTAGAGTACCACACAACAGCTCAATGCCTATTGCTCCTATATGAAGGAGAGAAAAACATGCCTTCGCCTCTCGTTAACAGAAATAAACTGCTGGCATATTTGTTTGACATCAATATTGTCCAGGCTGTTCTTTTTTTCTTCTGATAAACACCAAAGATGATATTTTGTAGAATGCTGAAAACCTGTAATCATTGATTTACATAGTATTTGTTTTTCCTGCTACGGAAGTCAATGTTTTCAGCTTTTTTCCCCAATATCTTATTTTGTATTCAACAAAATAAAGAAAATCATTAAAGTTTGGAAGCACTTAAGGAGTAAATAGTGAGTAAAGTTTTTTTGGGGGTGAACAATGGCTTTGACCCTAACTCTTTCCCTCTGACTGCACTAGGACCGGACAGCATTGCCACCTGATGAAATAGCGTGACAAAAAAGTGAAATGTCAGTTCAAAACTTTTGCCAAAAACACTAATGAATCACTTACATCCTCAGCCTATCACTCCTCATAATGCTAAATATTAGTATAATCAACATGTATAATACACGCACACATATTATATGTTATATACTGTATAATCAACATTCAGATTGACCTCCTGTGAACTCGCCTCTTCACCTGAACTACAACATGGCTGATCTGCTTCTGTCCCCTAATTGAAAAACATTGAGGGATTCCTTATGAGCATGCACAGAGAATGCCTCAGCCTATTATTGGTAACAATGTTAAATCTCAGGACAACTACAGTGGCTTGCAAAAGTATTCCCCCCCCCCCCCCGTGAACTTTTCCACATTTTGTCACATTACAGCCACAAACATGAATCAATTTTATTGGAATTCCACGTGAAAGACCAATACAAAGTGGTGTACACGCGAGAAGTGGAACGAAAATCATACATTTCAATGATTTCAAACATTTTTTTTTTTTTACAAATAAATTAACTGAAAAGTGGGGTGTGTGTAATTATTCAGCCCCCTTTGGTCTGAGTGCAGTCAGTTGGCCATAGACATTGCCTGATGAGTGCTAATGACTAGAGAGCACCTGTGTGTAATCTACACTCTCTCCATCGCTGTCTGATATACAGCACAGGTGTTTAGGTTCTGTTACCTGACAAAACAGGATAAACACATGCCATTTAAACAGCAATCATTTTATTTCACTTTTTCTGAGTCTTAGTGTGCAAACCTCGAATCAAATCATTAATGTTCGCCAAGTCAGTGAATGCATTTTAAAAACTATTTGTGCGAAGTGGATTGTCTATTGGTGAACTGTAACAAAATTCTAGCCATATGGCAATATTAGTATATTAGTTTATCAATTTCTTTCACAATACTGATTTCTGACAAACAGTCATTAGATTAGGAGACTGACAGGGATCATATTTATACTTTTACATTTAGCTGTTTAATCTGCTGCTAGTTTTACGTCCGTATTCACAGACTATATCCTGGCCTGCTGTACTGAATGTGAGTCCACTGCATTTGGCGCTGCTTGTGTCTGAACGCAGCCAATAGTCTATCACATGATGGCAGGGAAAGGCACAGCCAATCAAAATGTTCATATGTGTTTTGGGGGCGGGAGGACTCAAGGAGGGAACGTGATTTATCCCTTTCTGCGTGTCTAGGTTAATGTTGACAGAACGATTAAAAAAAAAGTGGATTAAATTATTGGTGGGGACATTTCAATGGTCGGAGGATATTGGTGGGGACACATCCCCTCCGTCCACCCTAAATCTACGCCCCTGTATATATATATAATTTAAAACTATTTATTCATTTGTCTTTTATTTACTTACTTACTAGCGAATGCTTTTTTAGGGCTCTAAAAACTACGGCAGTATGAATGACAATGGAATAGGACGTGTGAGTTGCACCGGTCACACACACACACACACACAATAAATATACAGATGTCGCCATTAAAAACCTGCGTTTCGAGAAAAGGGATCCCGTGACTTGCCGCGGCTTTGCGCGGCTGCGTGCGGGAAGCTGTGAACATGCCCTTCATTACCTGTAGGGGGCAGTCGTGTTTCAGTCTGAAGTATTGTGTGTCTACTGAAGCCGAAAATGTGTGCAAATTAAACTGCGCATGCGTGTTTGGAGTCGCTGTGCCGGCGCTGTGGATCAGTCGGTTGGGAATCATCACGGAGGTTACAACACGGTGTGGCTGCAGCTGGAGTTTGTCGTGTTCGAGGTAAGTTTAGCTTTCTTTTTTGGATGTGATTCTCGCTTTCATGACTCCCAATTAATGTTCATCTTAATCTCAGGACGTACAATTAGCAAGTTCAGTTTTTAATAGTGTGGAGATTCACAAAACACCGTTTTCGTGTAAAAACCTGAACCTACGGAGCCCCCATGGGTCCTGTGGTAAATAAATAAATAAATAAAATAATAACGAACCGAGCGCGTGGATTAATACACCGAGATGTGTGTTTCTTACCCCCAACCCGAGTGAAAACGGCGTGTTCAGACAAAGCCTCGCCAGTTAGATGCCATTTCTGAACAAACTGAGTCGTGTGTGTTAAAGCATTAAATGGTAAAAGAGCACTAGCAATAAACGTTTTTTTTTCTGAAGCCGAACTTTATTAATGAGTTACGAGTAAAGAACCTGTACATATGTTCATACAGTATTGACAGCAGCTCTAATTTACTGCGGTAAAGCCAGCCGCGGTTCAGAAAAACACGGTCAAGCCAGCCGCGATTGATTTTAGTGCGCGCGCATATTACAGCGATTACGGTAGTTTCATGAACAACACAGAGAGAATGCCCCATATCTGAAAAATGCTGCAGTAAAATAGTTTCATATGTGGTGTGTATATAGTATGGGACGTCCTGAATAAGAACTGATCATTGTTTTTTTTCTGTTTCAGTCTGAAGTATTGTGTGTCTACTGAAGCGAAAATGTGTGCACATTAAACTGCGCATGCGTGCTTGGAGTCGCTGTGTGTGCCCGCGCTGTGTACAGTATCAGTCGGTTGGGAATCATCACGGAGGTTACAACACGGCGTGGCTGCAGCTGGAGTTTGTCGTGTTCGAGGTAAGTTTAGCTTTTATACTTATTAGAAATGGGGTCTTTATACCCCTTTGAAATGTAATAATGCCCCATATCTGAAAAATGCTGCAGTAAAATAGTTTCATATGTGGTGTGTATATAGTATGGGACGTCCTGAATAAGAACTGATCATTGTTTTTTTCTACTTTTTTTTTTATCATATAATGTGTGTACATTATATGGGATAAAAACTGACCATGGCGTTTTATACTTACTAGAATTAATTTTTTCATAGGTCTCTGAAGTGAAATAAAGGCATTTTATTTAACTTTTTTTCCCCATTGTGAACATTTGTTTATTTGACCTCTCTTCCAAAGCAGACGTTAATCCTCATTATAGAAAACATTCATTGAAGAATAACTGCTACTTTTGAACAGTAAAACAAAATAAAAATCAATTCTGGTATTTAGAAAGACTAAATACATTATTTTGTCTGTTTTCTACGAATTCTGCTGTAACTTATCTACATAAAACAATTATTTGAATGGTGAATATTTAAGAAAAATATTGTAACAGACAATCGTCAAAGTCACCAATAAATAACACGGATATTAAAGCAGAAATGCAAATATCTGTTTCTAACGGTGTCAGAAACTTTGTGTTAGTAGCACTGCTTGACATGCTTGATGCCTTCCTCTTTTGTAATTTGCTTTGGATAAAGGCCTAAATGTAGTTGTACGAATAAAAGATTATGTAATGATACAATGTAAATATTTTCACAGAAACAAAGCGTAAAGATGAGACGTGAATCTGAAGAGGATCTCTTTGATGATTGCCTGGTAAAGCATTGTTTTCTTATTAATTATACAATTTATTAATACCTTGAATATAGTGTTTGTTGTATTGGACAGAAGCATATAAATGCAAATGAATATATAAATATGAGTAATTATTGAACGAATTTTCATGTTTGGACTAACCCTTTTAAATATAAACTCAGCATTCATCATAGGATTTCCTGACACTGTAAAGCCATCTCATGCCATGTTTTACTGATGCAAGATAAAGCAATTTAACCCAAGTTTAACAATATGAAGTATATGAAGTGATGGTCATTTTTTTATTATCATTTATTTTTATTATTATTTTTTTCTCAATGAAGTCAGCACAGGTTGAAGCAATTCAGATTATTTTTGCTTCTCAAAATAAATGATTTATTTTCTTGTAAATTTTATGCAGGGGGACAGACGAAGTGACACCTTCTTAAAATCCTTGTCGTCCATGCTGTTGAAGGGGAAGAACCGGTTGGTGTATCCATAATCCTTGAAGGAGAGGCTATTTTCAGAAAGTTCTTCTAGAACTTGATGGGATTAAGCTATCACCAAAAGTGCAAGCTTTAAAGATGAAGTTATCATCTTAAAACATTTGATTTGGCTTGACTACAAGTGTTTACATGTTGTGTTTACATGTTCAGCTTAAAATGTTTTCATGCATTAAGGTTTCAATGGCATACTTTTAAGTGCACTAGTCCAGAGTGCTGATTTGAAAGTTGCAACTTCACTGCTTCAGAGGGCTATTACGTTTTAACGTTTATTCTACAGTTTGTTTAAAGTATTTTCTGCTGCATTTTATTTCTAAATGAATGCTGTATTTTATTTATTTATTATTTTACACAATTTTGTTTAAAACAAGTATTTCAGGCCCTGGTGCCGTGCAGTTTTTTTCTATGGATGCAAAATTTAGCTGAATGCACTTTTATTAAAAAGACAACTTGGATCTAGACTGTGAATGTCACAAATATTTAGTAATGTTGGTGAATAAACTGTTTAATTATATTTTAGTTGTGTGATTTTGTCATGTCGGTCTTCAGTAAGTACACACACGGGAGAACGCAGGTGCAGGAAATATCTCTTTATTGAAAGTCCCGTTTTTGACTTGAACAACTGAAATCTTTTATATAACTAATAATGACCCCAAGGGTCCTTCACCAGGGACGGTCTGCAGGCGGAAACACAAAATGAAACACCGACTTCACTCGAAGTCTTTAACCTTGAAAGGAACTGAGAAACTGCCACGGAACCGGGATCCGTCCGAATGCGAAAGCCGTCTCGCTTTCGCTACTTCGCCTGCAGATACCGTCTTAAACCTGGGAGAGAGAGAGAGAGAGAGAGAGAGAACATAACAGTCAAACATACAGGGTGTGCACAACGGTGACCAGACAATGTGGTGTGGGTTCGGCTGGGTTAAATAGTGAGACACACAAGGGTAGACAGGTGAATTCACTCTCGTGTTGATGACTGACAGTGACATACGCAGACACACTAGGGGGAGACAAAGACTACGGCTCAGTAATCCGGTGAACCTGATCTCCGGGGCTGAGGCAGATCGGATGTTACATTACCCCCCCTCCCAGGACCGGCTTCCTGAAAGAGAGGTGGGCGCTCCCCGCTAGGTACCGAAGGGGTCTGGGACCCACCGGCCTGATGGAATTGCCGGCGAGCGGGTCGGCCTGGAGGTCGTGGCGCAGGACGATCCGGTCGAGCTTGATGAAACTCGAATATGAGTTCTGGGCTCAGGATGTCCTTTGCCGGGACCCAGCTGCGTTCCTCCGGCCCATACCCCTCCCACTCTACCAGGTACTGAAGGGAGCCCCCTCGCCTTCGGGAGTCCAGCAGTTGCTGGACTCTAAATGCTGGGGCGCCCTCAATCTCCACAGCCCCAGGGAGTGAAGGGTCTACGACACCTCCGTCTAGTGGTCCCCGCATTACTGGCCTGAGAAGAGAGATGTGAAAGACAGGATTAATGCGCATGTGTGAAGGGAGTTGCAATTTAAAAGAAACAGGGTTGATTTGGGAGATTATAGGAAAGGGACCGATGAATCTGGGGGAGAGCTTACGGCAGGGGAGGTTGAGAGAGAGGTCCTTTGTCGAGAGCCAAACCCGATCTCCTACCTGGAGCGGAGGACTTTCCCGTCGCCGCCTATCGGCGAAACTTTTGAACCGGCGAACTGCTTGCGAGATACTGGCATGCGCCCCCTCCCATACTTTTTCCGCTCTTTTAAACCACTCATCTACCATGGGGATATTGGTGGGAGTGGCATCCCAAGGACATAGCGGTGGCTGATGTCCGAGCACACATTGGAACGGCGTTAGGCCGGTTGAGGAGTGTCTTAGTGAGTTTCGCGCATATTCCGCCCAGAATAAACAGTCTGCCCATTCATGTTGCCGACTACTACAATATGCGCGGAGGAATGTCCCGAGATCTTGGACAGTCCGCTCTGCCTGCCCATTAGACTCCGGGTGATAGCCTGACGTTAGACTAACAGTGGTCCCCAATTTCTGGAAAAAAGCTTTCCAGACTTTTGCGATAAATTGGGGACCACGATCGGAAACAATATCCTCCGGTATGCCGTAGTAGCGAAACACATTGTTGAACAGGGTTTCCGTCACCTGGGAGGCGGTTGGGAGGGCGCAGAACGGAATAAACCGGCAACCTTTTGAGAAGCGGTCTACAACTACCAGGACGGTCGTGTACCCTTTAGACACTGGCAGGTCCGTCACAAAATCCACCGCTAGGTGGGACCACGGTCTGTTAGGTGTAGGTAAGGGCATTAATTTTCCAACTGGCAACCCTCGAGGGCTCTTGGTGGTTGCGCAGGTAGCACAAGACGAAACGACTGTTTTCACTGTTTCCCGCAAATTTGGCCACCAGAACCGAGGTTCTAGTAGTTGACGTGTTTTGTGTTCGCCGGGATGTCCTGATGATAAGTTGGTGTGTGCCTCTACGATCACTCGTTCACGTAGTGACTCCGGCATGTAGGTTCGATTCGGAGGACAGCCCGGCGGCACGGGGTCTGACCGTGTCGCTCGGGCTATCTCCGCATCGAGGTCCCACGTGATCGGTGCCACCACGAGCGACGGGGGCAAAATGGGTTCAGGCACCTGGGGTTGGTCCTGCGTCGCAAAACAGCGGGATAACGCGTCCGCCTTTAAATTCTTCGAGCCGGGGCGATAAGTAATACTAAACTGGAACCGAGTGAAAAACAGTGCCCAGCGGGCTTGTCGGGGGTTTAGTCTTTTTGCTTGTTGGAGGTACTCCAGGTTCTTATGATCTGTGAGTACCGTGAATGGATGTTCCGACCCTTCCAACTAATGCCTCCACTCCTCTAACGCCGCCTTTATTGCAAGCAGTTCGCGATTTCCGATATCATAGTTGCATTCAGCAGGTGTCAGTTTTCGCGAGAAAAAAGCACAGGGGAATAACTTCTCCGGGTGGCCATGGCGCTGTGACAGTACCGCTCCGAGTCCTACCTCCGACGCATCGACCTCCACTACGAAGGGCTTGTTAGGGTCGGGCAGTTTTAATATAGGCGCGGATGTAAAAGCTTGTTTTAGGCGCTGAAACGCCACGCGCGCGTCCAGCGTAAACTGGTGTAACTTGCGCGGTTTACCCTTTAGTAAGCTAGTGAGCGGTGCTGCCAGTGTACTATAGCCCCTAATAAAGCGCCTGTAAAAATTGGCAAACCCGAGGAAGCTTTGTAGCGCCTTCACTGTTGTTGGCTCCGGCCATTGGAGTACCGCTCTGACCTTGGCTGTGTCCATCCTGACCCCCAGTGGCCCTATGCGATAGCCCAGGAATGCAACCTCTGTTTTATGAAATTCACACTTCTCCGCCTTCACATAGAGCCCATGTTCCCTCAGTCGATGGAGGACGGCGGTCACATGACTAACGTGCTCTTCGTATGACCGAGAGTAAATTAGGATGTCATCCAAATAAACTATCACGAACCGGTTTAACATATGTCGGAGCACGTCATTCATGAACCCCTGAAACACCGCAGGAGCGTTCACCAGTCCATAAGCCATTACATTGTATTGGTAATGACCTGATGTAGTGCTAAACGCTGTCTTCCACTCATCTCCCTTGCGAACACGAACGAGGTTATAAGCGCTGCGGAGGTCAAGTTTGGTAAAGATGGACGCGCCACGGAGCAGATCGATCGCGGCCGGAACCAGGGGCAGCGGGTGCTTATATTTCACTGTGATGGTATTGAGCCCTCGATAATCAATACACGGCCGAAGGCCCCCGCCTTTTTTGTCAATAAAAAAGAACCCTGCTGATGCGGGTGACGTGGAGCGACTAATGAGCCCCTGCTGGAGAGCCTCTTTCACGTATTCCTCCATGGCCCGTGTTTCTGGCACGGACAATGGATAAATCCGCGAGCAGGGCGGTGTTTTCCCCGGCAGGAGGTCAATAGCGCAATCCCACAGGCGGTGAGGGGGAAGTCGTGCAGCTGCCTTAACACTAAAAACGTCTTTAAATTTCACATACTCCGATGGCACTAGGGTCGAAACTAGGGCGCTAGGACTTTCTACTGTAGTCGTTTGGGCCATCAATGGGGTTGGCATACAGAGTTTCGCGCATCGGGGGGACCAAGAGAGGATGCGAGCACCTGCCCAATCAAAATTCGGGTTATGAGAGCTAAGCCATGGGAGGCCGAGCACGACGGGCTGACTCACCTGGGATATTACATAAAATTCTAACTCCTCAGTGTGATTAGGGAAAGTTAACCGTAGGGGCACGGAGATCATGTTAACAGGCGATTGACTTAATGGGTTGCCATCGAGAGCGTTAATCACGATCGGGGTTGGAAGCTTCGACACTGGAGCGTGCAGCGAGGAAAGTAGAGAAAATGAAATAAAATTCCCAGCCGAGCCCGAATCTATGAGGGGGGAAACAGAAATCACATGGTTATTGTATGCCAACGTCGCATTTACATAAAATGACCGGTTGGTTCGTGGTGGTGTTGGCAGTGTGGTTGTTTTTTCAGTTAGTGGGGGCATGTCCATGTTTATGGTTTGTGTAGAGGTGTTCTTGCGTGTGGTTTGTGGTGAGGTGATTCGTGTGTGTGTGTTCGTGCGGTTGTATGGTGGGGGTGTGTCTGTCTTTACATTTAATAATGGGCACTCTCGGATGAGGTGCCCCCCACCCCCGCAGTACAGGCACAGTCCGGCCGTAATTCGGCGTCGTCTCTCCTGGGCGGACAGCCTGGACGAGCCTACATCCATCGGCTCTGTTGTTGGGGACTCGCGGGGAGCTGGTGGGCTTCTGCTGGGGCGAGGACGGTGGTGCGCTTCCACCCTGCTTCCTGCTGACCGGGCGGGGTTTTGTCTTCTCTGACTGCGGAGGTGTTGGTCCAGCTTAATGGCGAGCTGGATTGTCTCGTCTAAGTCTAGCTCAGCTTCTCTGCACGCCAACTCCAGCTGGAGGTCGGGCTGGAGCCCGTCCCGGAAGCGGGCGAGAAGGCTCTTCTCGCACCACTCACTCTCCGCAGCCAGGATCTTGAATCGTACGGCGTACTCGGCGACGGTGGTCGACCCCTGCCTAATCCTCAGCAGCTGTTGCTCCCCAGTCCGGCCCTGATCCGGGTGATCGAAGACAGCGCGGAATGCGCGGAGGAAGCGAACAAAGTCGATCATGTCCCGGCCTCCCGCACTCCACATAGCGGTGGCCCAGTCCATCGCTGCACCTGTGAGCTGTTGAGTGACAAAACTTATTTTCTGTCGTTCGTCGAGACCTGGATACTCAGCCAGGTACAGCTCACAGGCGAGGAGAAATCTTCGGCACCCCTCTGGGTCACCAGCATATCTCTCGGGGGGGGCGGCCCGTGGTGGAGATCGGGATGCGTGTCTCTGCGCTGCAGGTGGAGGCGACTGTCTCGCCGCGATGTCACGGACACTGTGGGCCAGGTCATTAATTGCCCTGGCCAGGCTGTCCATCTGCCCCTGCTGTCGTCGAATGTAATCCATCATCGGGACCGTAGTGTCACGTACAGGTGTTCCTGCTGCGTTCGGGTTAATGGTCTGGTCATCTGTCATGTCGGTCTTCAGTAAGTACACACACGGGAGAACGCAGGTGCAGGAAATATCTCTTTATTGAAAGTCCCGTTTTTGACTTGAACAACTGAAATCTTTTATATAACTAATAATGACCCCAAGGGTCCTTCACCAGGGACGGTCTGCAGGCGGAAACACAAAATGAAACACCGACTTCACTCGAAGTCTTTAACCTTGAAAGGAACTGAGAAACTGCCACGGAACCGGGATCCGTCCGAATGCGAAAGCCGTCTCGCTTTCGCTACTTCGCCTGCAGATACCGTCTTAAACCTGGGAGAGAGAGAGAGAGAGAGAGAGAACATAACAGTCAAACATACAGGGTGTGCACAACGGTGACCAGACAATGTGGTGTGGGTTCGGCTGGGTTAAATAGTGAGACACACAAGGGTAGACAGGTGAATTCACTCTCGTGTTGATGACTGACAGTGACATACGCAGACACACTAGGGGGAGACAAAGACTACGGCTCAGTAATCCGGTGAACCTGATCTCCGGGGCTGAGGCAGATCGGATGTTACAGATTTATGAAAGATATAGATGAAATAATTACTTAAGTTTCTTTCCAAAACATAAATTAGCAATGTTTACATTATTATAGGGAGTAATATAAATTGATAAAACCAAGTAAGGGAAAATCTCACAAAACATGTGTGTATATATATATATATATATATATATATATATATATATATATATATATATATATATAGTTAATTCAGGGCTATTTATGATGGAGACACCTTTTTACGTTTTAAATATGTAAAACCTCCGCTGCGTGTATTCATTCACAGGCTGCAGCGCGCGCACAGAGAAATAGGAGACTGTGGTGTATGAGTGGATTGGAGAGAAGAGAGCTGTTCAGTTACTATAAAATATATATATATATAAACATAATATGATCTTTTTGAGTTATAATGTTTTTTTTTATTATTCATAAGAAAAAACCTTTCAGTTTTGTAAATATTCTAGTTATAGTGTGTTATGTTTTTCTTTAGGTTAAACGGTTTTGAGAATTAGACCATCCAGCTAAGATAAATATTATGTCGTTGATTGATAAAATCTGGATTAAGGATAATTTAATTTATTTAATTTGTATTTTTCACCTCCCCCCCCTGAGGGATTGCCACCTTATTGTGGTCAGGGGGTTTGCGTGCCACAGTGACCTTAAGAGCTATACCAACAGGAGCTTAGTCTTTGGAGGTGGGGGATGCATGTTGAAATGCAGACTTTTTAACCCAAGACTATATAAGTTTTTACAGTACTTAGATAAGGGGGAATCAAAAACTGCCCCCAAAAATGTTTTACTGCAAGTTTGAAAAACCCACTCTCACATCACCTAACACACACACAAATTATTTGCAAACCGGTTTCGCTGACACTTTGAGTGTAATTCATAAATTTACTGAACATATTCAAATAAACACACCATACGGCAAATAAATCATCTCAAAGCGTTTATTTTTTGGGTCATAAATGCAGTGTTCATTTACATTCCTGTGTGTCCATGTTACGTCAGAGGACATGCGCCGATGTTTATCACACATTCCAATAAGAGAGATTACTCACTCCCAAAGGTTTCTTGCGCCGTATTTCGATTTTTAAAAAAGTTGCTCATTTTCACCACGAACACGGATGAGTCTTCGGGTTTCCTCAGCCGTCCATATACAGAATATAAATTACAAAACTGTGGTCACGTTGCAATAAGTAAGAATAGTGTAAGCAAAACAATAGTGTATGGCCGTAAGCAAAACAAACAATGCGTTATCAAATGCTCGGCAAAATGCCGTGCTACTGAACTTTCATATTTGTTTGTAGCATGCAGTAAAGTGTATGTGACATAAAAATATATATTTGTAATATTGTGCAATATGTGCTATCCGCTAGCAAACTTTAGCGATTTTTTTTGCAAACGTTTCTTTACAGAACATCACCATAAACACAGACACAAGACTAAAGGTAATATACATATAATGAAAACTTGTCATAAAAATCTTTATTAATGGCAAAAATGACTTAACATTTATGGGTCTGTTTGCTCGAGTGAGCAGCCATGTTGAAAACTTCGCTTAGCCCTTCGTTTGAAGTGAGGTCCTGAAAAATCTTAGTTTGGAGGGCTATCTGGCCCTTCCCCCCTCCCCCTACACCTCCAACCAAAAGAGAAATGATACACCTCTACCCCTGCACGTGAACGCGCCAAATGGAAGAGTAGGGGGAAGGGTTGGGATTCAGCCTTAATATTGGAGCAATAAAATTTACTTAAAATCTGTGTCCAAATTGTTATGAGGATTTTATCAAGTAAATCTTACAAGTTCTTTTTTTCAGTGCATGGGTGAACACGATGTTTTAAGAATTTAATTATATATATATTTATTGTGTGTGTGTGTGTGTGTGTGTGTGTGAGACCGGTGCAACTCACACGTCCTATTCCATTGTCACTCATACTGCCGTAGTTTTTAGAGCCCTAAAAAAGCATTCGCTAGTAAGTAAGTAAATAAAAGACAAATGAATAAATAGTTTGAAATTATATATATACAGGGGCGTAGATTTAGGGTGGACGGAGGGGATGTGTCCCCACCAATATCCTCCGACCATTGAAATGTCCCCACCAATAATTTAATCCACTTTTTTTTTAATCGTTCTGTCAACATTAACCTAGACACGCAGAAAGGGATAAATCACGTTCTCTCCTTGAGTCCTCCCGCCCCCAAAACACATATGAACATTTTGATTGGCTGTGCCTTTCCCTGCCATCATGTGATAGACTATTGGCTGCGTTCAGACACAAGCAGCGCCAAATACAGTGGACTCACATTCAGTACAGCAGGCCAGGTTATAGTCTGTGAATACGGACGTAAAACTAACAGCAGATTAAACAGCTAAATGTAAAAGTATAAATATGATCCCTGTCAGTCTCCTAATCTAGTGACTGTTTGTCAGAAATCAGTATTGTGAAAGAAATTGATAAACTAATATACTAATATTGCCATATGGCTAGAATTTTGTTGACACCAATAGACAATCCACTTCAGAAAAATAGTTTTTAAAATGCATTCACTTACTTGGCGAACATTAATGATTTGATTCGAGGTTTGCACACTAAGACTCAGAAAAAGTGAAATAAAATGATTGCTGTTTAAATGGCATGTGTTTATCCTGTTTTGTCAGGTAACAGAACCTAAACACCTGTGCTGTATATCAGACAGCGATGGAGAGAGTGTAGATTACACACAGGTGCTCTCTAGTCATTAGCACTCATCAGGCAATGTCTATGGCCAACTGACTGCACTCAGACCAAAGGGGGCTGAATAATTACACACACCTCACTTTTCAGTTATTTATTTGTAAAAAAAAAAAAATGTTTGAAATCATGTATGATTTTCGTTCCACTTCTCGCGTGTACACCACTTTGTATTGGTCTTTCACGTGGAATTCCAATAAAATTGATTCATGTTTGTGGCTGTAATGTGACAAAATGTGGAAAAGTTCACGGGGGGGCGAATACTTTTGCAAGCCACTGTAGTTGTCCTGAGATTTAACATTGTTACCAATAATAGGCTGAGGCATTCTCTGTCCATGCTCATAAGGAATCCCTCAATGTTTTTCAATTAGGGGACAGAAGCAGATCAGCCATGTTGTAGTTCAGGTGAAGAGGCGAGTTCACAGGAGGTCAATCTGAATGTTGATTATATACAGTATATAACATATAATATGTGTGCGTGTATTATACATGTTGATTATACTAATATTTAGCATTATGAGGAGTGATAGGCTGAGGATTTAAGTGATTCATTAGTGTTTTTGGCAAAAGTTTTGAACTGACATTTCACTTTTTTGTCACGCTATTTCATCAGGTGGCAATGCTGTCCGGTCCTACTGCAGTCAGAGGGGAAGAGTTAGGGTCAAAGCCATTGTTCACCCCCAAAAAAACTTTACTCACTATTTACTCCTTAAGTGGTTCCAAACTTTAATGATTTTCTTTATTTTGTTGAATACAAAATAAGATATTGGGGAAAAAAGCTGAAAACATTGACTTCCGTAGCAGGAAAAACAAATACTATGTAAATCAATGATTACAGGTTTTCAGCATTCTACAAAATATCATCTTTGGTGTTTATCAGAAGAAAAAAAGAACAGCCTGGACAATATTGATGTCAAACAAATATGCCAGCAGTTTATTTTTGTTAACGAGAGGCGAAGGCATGTTTTTGTCTCCTTCATATAGGAGCAATAGGCATTGAGCTGTTGTGTGGTACTCTACCTAGTAGTTCATGTTTAGATGTAATCTACTTTTATATATATATATACAGATGATTGAGATGTTTCATTTGCACTAGGGCTCAATAAAGAATAGTTTTTATTTTATTAAAGACTATCTTTTTGTCAGTTATGAAACATTCCTTTAACTTTACACTATTCCTTAATTTAACTTAATGAATTGCATTTCGAGTGGATTAATATAAATCGAAGCATTGCTAGTATTAATGTAAAGTGATTTCGCACCATATTAAGAAAACCTAGCAAACCTACGCACTTGTGTGTGTGTGTGTGTGTGTGTGTGTGTGTGTGTATATGTGTGTATATATGGAAATATAATTAATATTTTCGTGTTTAATTACAAAAAAAAAACATTTTAATGGTTAGTGATTGTTGCAGACATTTACACTATTTTTGAGAACTATTAAGTTCTCCTTCAACGTGTCATAGCCGATAACTGCCCCTTTGAAGCCTTTGAATGGTGTTAAAAATACTTGCAAAACAAGTATTGCAGCCATACATTGGAGGGAACTTCTGAGGTGGTCAGTGATTGATGGCACGGTCGGTCGGAGGGGGTTGTGATCACACCTATAGATCTTTTGTTCTAGGCTATCGGTCAAATATCTCTCCACTTGGAAGCAAAAACATGCAAGGGATTTCAGCATCTCGACGCACATACTAAGCTGTTTATAAAGTAGACACTGTTTGTTTTTTCATTTTGTAATCTTTCCCGTGTTTACCGTGTACTGTACAATGTATATTCATTTTTTAATGAATTACTGTAAATAAACTACACATTCCGTTGATTTACCAGAAATGACTTTTCTGTTTTTTTGTGTGTGCTAAACTAAACTTCAGGGTCAAAGTAATAGCGATTTTATTTGAAAAGTATTATATATTTACAATGCTGATAAGTTCAAGCTTAGATTCATATATAAGCTGCTTCAAAGTCTTTCCGTGACCGCTGAAATCCGACAGAACAGGGCTCAAGGGAGGTGTGTGTGTGTGTGTGTGTGTGTGTGTGCGCGCGCGCGTGTATGTGTGTGTGTGCGCGTGCGCTGCAGCCTGTCCTATTTTCAGCGGATTTTTCCGCTACCGCAGATCAGTTTATCAACTTGTAATATATACATTTTAGGAATATATTAACATGTGCAGACATTTAAGCGTGCGCTGCCCTCTCTTGCCCCTGCGTAGAGCCTACACACACACACACACACACACACACACACACACACACACACACACATCTATCTATCTATCTATTATATAAATACACATTTGGAATCTGCATCTACATTTTCTGTTACAAGTATAGAATTAGGTTCAGCTGAGACTCATGATCAATGGTGTTAGGGTACTTATGTAGTGATAATTAGTTTCAGCCAGATCATTAAAACTAACAATGGACTATGACACTCTTGAGAGGGGATATGAAGGTGTTATTCATTTATTTATTCTCTACAAGGGTGCGAACTACAGTACAGACCAAACTATAACTCTCTCTTACTACTATAAAAATTCTAGATATAAACAAACAAAATACAGCTTTTTTTCCTCAGAGGTAAACGGAAAAGTGAAGTTGTTCAGCTGTTTACTGTCACTGCAGCTTCTTCAAAGTCTTCCCACTCCGTGACCGCTGAAATCCGACACGACACCACGTTAGGCTGCGTCTTGACTCATTTGTATACCGACGGTGATTGGATGTTTCCCGAGGGCTCAGGGGAGTGTGTGTGTCTGTGTGTGTGTGTGTGTCTATGTGTGTGTGTCTGTGTGTGTGTGTGTCTATGTGTGTGTGTCTATGTGTGTGCGTGCGCGCGGGTACTTGTTCTACTGTTATAAAAACTCTAAATATAAACGAACAAAATACAGCTTTTTTTTCAGAGGTAAACGGAAAAGTGAAGATGTTCAGTGTCACTATGCAGATGTTACACTCAGTGGAGTTACCGAAATCTTTGCTTTAGTCCTCATTGAGCTTTTGTTCCTCTTATGTGAGCATAAACAGTGAAACATTCCACAGGTTTATAATACACCGCGGCCAAGTGAACCACGTTCCCGTCGAACGAAACGAGGCATAATCGTGGTGTTTGCTTCGCTTATGACACACCATAGTTTATTACCTGCTGTGGTAGATCTGAATATTTATTCAAACACAATAATAAAGCTTTATATCCTCAGGAGGGCTCAGTACATTGTTTTAGCGATAGTTTCACGGAAGCGAGTTCAGAACTAATCTAACCAAACCAAAAAAAAAAAACATCCGAAGCTTCAAATAGAATGAACGAACTAATGAAATTGATATATATGTAATTGATATACTGTATATACAGACGTGTGTGTGTCATTTTAATTCAAATGAACATTTTAATGCTTTCTGATACACTTATCAACTTATCCACATAAACTTATCAACACATACTCTCCGTGCACATGTGATGACGCGCGCGCCCTCACCTCTTGTTACGGCTGCCTATTTGGCCAAAAAATAATTGAACGATATGCCTGGTTGCCCTGCGATGGATTGGCACCCTGTCCAGGGTGTACCCCGCCTAGTGCCCGAAGTCTCCTGGGATAGGCTCCAGGTCCCCCGCGACCCTGAACACAGGATTAAGCGGTATAGAAGATGAATGAATGAATGAATATGCCTGGTCCTGGAAAGAGACAATAAATATATATATTTTTTATACATTTATTGCATTGTTTGTTGTTTACAGTCAAGCCATCAACATACAATAAAATGTAAACATGAGATCTAAACTAAAAACTGTGCTCCCTGTGCTGGTGCTGGCAATATCATCTCTTTGTTCTGCTGTCTCCGGCTCCCTCCCTGGTCCTGAACCGTACCTGGCCCTTCCTCTACTCTCACTGTCTCAGAACAGACTGACTCCTGAAGCAGAAAAAAACAATGCAGGAAAAGATGTTTTCCATACTCATAATAACTAACTTGTTTACATTACACTTGTTAAATTGAAAGATCATACTGTAAATTGGTGAGCCTATTACTTTCTACTGAACAGCCCCAACTCAGAAAACATTAAAGAAATTGTTCACCCGAAAAAAATATATATATAATTATCAGTCATTATCCCTTCAATAAAAGCACCACACTTACCCACACTGTACATCTGATTGACCCTACTGAAAAAGAAATAGCACTGGCTAAACTTAAAACAATTGAAGTAATCTGTCACACCTAATATTTGGGAAGTGACGTAATGTAAATAAACCTTTTACTCTAAGATAAAAATAAGCATAAAAAACTTAATTACATATTGATTTACACTCAAAGCACATTTCTTTATATAAACATTTATTGTGGAATGAACATATTTTCATCCAAAATGTTAACATTACTCCATAAAATTACAAATAGTAACACTCAACTTTGCAACACACATTTATTAATTGGACTGAAAAGAAAATTAGAAAATGGTCTTGAAACAAAATCAGCAGAGGTAAAACATGAAACATTCATGTGTGACTGATGGAAACTCAAAAAGTCACAATCCCGATTTCCTGTGGAGGCTGAAGACAGTAATAGACCTAATAAGAGTACCTTGATCAAAATGAAATATTTCACTTTGGTTTCCTGCTGTAAACAGCATTATACTAAAAAAAAAAAAAAAAAAAAAGATTCACCCATAAGCATAAATTAGACACTTCAGTTAAAAAGAGCAAATTATTTTTTTTACTAATGGAATGAGAAAAAAAAACACATTAAACTAGGTTTACTTTTTTCAGTGGCTCCCTCAATAATTTCTGTCTCCTTTGCCTGTGTTTGATAATGTGAAGCACATATACACTCATTCATCATGAAAGATCTATTATAAAACAAAATAAAATTCATGTTCGCTTCAGCACTGTTCATCCGCGTCCTTACATTCATTGTTGTACTTGGTCCGGCTTTTAGATAAAGTCCTTCCATGCGTCATCTGGCGGATATTCAGTGAAGCGCAACACATTTATTTAAAATTCCCGAATGTTGCCTGCGGCAAGTCGCGGCACGCCGCGCGCTAAATTGTGGCATCCCGCGGGAAAACACGCAGGGTTTTAAGGGCGACATCTGTATTAGGTTGAGTGTGATTTGCGCATGCGCAGTCTTTAGACCACAGTTCAAATTCAAATTTTATTAGTCACATACACAATCATACACAGTATAATATGCAGTGAAATGCTTTTATACGACCGCCAGTGACCTTAAAAAAAAAGAAAATAAGAAAATAAAATCTTGTACGTAAAATAAATAATCAATAAAAAGGAAATACTAAAGAAATAATTTTAACTAGTAAAATTTGTAAAATTAACTGTGCATAAGGGCATAATAAAATATTGCAAAAATATAGAAATATGGTATTAAAGTGTCAGTGGTTGTGCAAATATGCATGAAAGGTGACATGTGCAATTGTCCAGATGTATGAGTATTTAGTGCAAGTGTGTATGAATGTGTCCATGATTGTCCAGTCAGTGTTGTGAGCTTAAAAGATGTTATTAGTCCTGTGTGGAGGTGTGATTGAGAGACCTTATCGCCTGCGGGAAGAAGCTCCTCCTCAGTCTCTCTGTGTTGGCCTTTAGGGAGCGGAATCTCTTCCCAGACCGCAACAAAGAGAACAGTCCATTACTGGGGTGACTGAGGTCCTTCATGATCTTCCTGGCCTTAGTCCAGCACCGCTTGCTGTAGATGGAGTGCAGGTCAGGGAGCTCAGTGCGGATGATGCGTTCGGCTGATCGCACCACCCTCTGTAGAGCTCGTCTGTCCTGCATGGTGCTGTTCCCGAACCAGGTCGTGATGTTTCCCGTCAGGATGCTCTCTATGGTGCAGGAGTAGAAGTTCCTGAGCACCTTGGAGGGCAGTCTAAAGTCTCTCAAGCGTCTGAGGTGGTAGAGACGCTGCCGGGCTTTTTTCACCACGGTGTTGATGTGACAGGACCATGATAGGTCCTGCGTGATGTGAACACCGAGGTATCTGAAGCTGTCCACTCTCTCCACTGGGCTCCTGTTGATGACGGGGGTCTGGTAGTTCCTCTCCTGCTTTGTACTAAAGTCCACTATCAGCTCCTTTGTCTTACTGACGTTCAGGAGGAGATTGTTCCTCTGGCACCAGTTCTCCAGATTTCCAATCTCCTCTAGGTAGTCCGACTCATCATTGTTGGTGATCAGTCCGACCACGACGGTGTCGTCAGCAAACTTGATGATGGAGGTGGAGTTGGTAGTGGCCACGCAGTCGTGGGTGTACAAAGAGTACAGCAGGGGGCTCAGAACACAACCCTGGGGGGCTCCAGTGCTGAGAGTGAGTGTAGCTGAGACATGTCCGCCCATCCTTACTGCCTGTGGTCTGCCAGTCAGAAAATTGGAGATCCACTGACATATAGATGAGCTCAGTCCCAGGTGCTCCAGCTTGGTGGTGAGTGTGGAAGGAATTATTGTGTTAAAAGCAGAGCTGTAGTCGATGAAGAGCATTTTAACATAATTCCCTTTCCTAGTGTCCAGGTGAGTGAGTGATGTGTGGAGGAGATGAGAGATTGCATCGTCTGTGGAGCGGTTCTGACGGTATGCAAACTGTAGTGGGTCCAGTGTGTCGGGTAGTGAAGAAATGATGAAGTCTCTGATAAGGCGTTCAAAGCACTTCATCACTACTGAGGTGAGAGCTACAGGGCGATAGTCATTGAGAGAAGCAGGATGTGGTTTCTTTGGAACAGGAACAATAATGGACTCTTTGAAGCATGTGGGGATCACCGACTGAGATAAAGAGATGTTGAATATCTCAGTGAACACAGGTGCTAGCTGGTCTGCGCAGGCTCTGAGAATACGACCTGAGATGCCGTCTGGTCCTGCTGCTTTCCTGGTGTTCACTCTCTTGAAGGCTCTCCTCACGTCGTGCTCGGAGATGATGAGCGCGTTCCCGGTGCTGACTGTGTCTTCCTGTCTGCAGCCGTTAGCGCCGCTAGCATTAGCGCCGTTAGCATTAGCGCCGTTAGCATTAGCATTGCTAGCGTCTTTAGCTGCAGCCTCGAAGCGAGCGTAAAATGTGTTCAGCTCGTCTGCGTTCGTCATACCGGATGTTGGTGCTTTGTAGTCCGTTATTGTTCTCAGTCCCTGCCACAGGCTCCTAGAGTCACTCTGTTGAAGCTGTGACTCTAGTTTTCTCCCGTAGCGCTGCTTCGCCTCTTTCACCGCCTTCCGGACGTTATATGACGCAGCCTTGTACGGTTCCATGTCCCCCGATGCAAGTCCCGTGTTGTAGGCAGCTGTGCGAGATCTCAAAGCGTCGCGGATGGTTTTATCCACCCACGGCTTCTGGTTGGGAAACGTTCTGATAGTCTTTTTCTCTACCGTATCGTCTGCCAGCTTTTCAATAAATCCCACAACCGCTTCCGTAAACACGCTGACGTCATCATCGGAGCTGTTTCTAAACATGTCCCAGTCTGCGTCATCGAGTGCGTCCTGTAACGCGGCCACCGATTGGTCCGTCCAGTGCGCGACCTCCCTCAGGACCGGAACTTCCTGTTTCAGCCTCTGTTTATATTTTGGCATGAGGAAAATGGCGGCGTGGTCGGATTTACCAAACGCTGGACGAGATTGTGCCTTGTAACCGTCTTTGACCGTGGTATAACAATGGTCCAGTGTCCTTTCGCCCCTGGTGGGGCAGGTGATGTGCTGATAAAAGTTCGGCGCTGCGCGTTTGAGGTTGGCACTATTAAAATCCCCCGCCACAATGAGCGCAGCGTCCCGGTGTTGTGTCTGGTGCTGTGTGAGCGCCTCATGCAGCTCGCATAAGGCAGTTTCAGTGTCCGCTTGTGGAGGTATGTAAACGGCGCTGATTATGACCGATGTGATCTCCCGTGGAAGATAAAATGGACGACACATGATGGACAGTAGTTCCAGGTTTGGTGTGCAGGAACGTGTAAGAGGAACAACGCTCGCGCTGTTGCACCAGCTGTTGTTCACCATTAAGCACACGCCGCCTCCCCTTGACTTCCCCGAGTCCCGCGTCCTGTCCATGCGGTGAACCGAGAAGAACTCGGCCGGCTGTATGGCGTGGTCTGGCACAGCTGGGTTCAGCCATGTCTCGGTGAAGCAGAGGAGATTGCAGTCCCGAATGTCCCTCTGGAACTTTATCCTGGCCCTGAGGTCATCCAGTTTGTTCTCCAGTGACTGGACGTTGGCGAGCAGGATGCTAGGCAGAGGTGTGCGGTGTGCACGGGCTCGGAGCCGGTTCCTCACGCCAGCTCGTTTCCCTCGGGTCTGTCGCTTCGCGTCGCGTCCATTGTTCTCCCTCAGGATCTCACTCGGCCAGCTCGGATCCGGAGTTAAAACCGTCGAATTGTGAGTACATTGTATACCAATAGAAACAAGAGTGTCTCTATCATACCTAATGTACTCAATGGTGGTGATTTTGCCGATTTTAAAACACTGAAAACTAACTTAAAAAACAAAAACAAAGAAAAGGTGGTCGGAGCAGTCGTGACGGCAGCCGACCTCACCGGCGCCATCTTGGATAGTTTTGCCGGTATAATTTTATTTCCGCCTCAAACCGGAGCATGACGTTGAAACAAGTAAGGAAGGATATCAGAACCTGTATTTCAGTTACTGTTAGTTAAAGCCCCTGATTAAACTTAAATCTAATCCATTCACAAAGGACATTTCTGCTTCAAACCGTGTCTCATGACCTCATGACGCAGCATTTTCACGGACTGAATCACATGCGGGTGGGGATTCTCAAAGAAAGCTCCTTTAAACCAGGTAAGAAAGCAAACTCGTGTCATTTCTATGTTAAATGTATCTCTTATATGAGCAAATTCATGATTTATGTCAGGAACAACTACTTTGTAGATTGAGTTTTGTGTCCGTGTTTGCTACTGTCGCTAAAACCACCTATATTACCTGCATTAGCATTAGCTAACTAACGTGGTGATTTTCAAAAACACCGGAGTTTCTACAGTAAGTCAGCGGCAGTAAGAAAATAATTATATTTAAGTACCGTTGGTTAACAATGTAAAAATTAATAGGAAAGTGACGTAAACATAGAACAAGCTAATTTGGAGTGAGTGCTGTTTGTAGTGTACTGCTTTCTATACTTTATACACACTGTAATTAAGATTTGCTAACATAAGAACTTGAGCCAGTCCAATTTTTGTTTTTACCTTTTTTTTTTTTTTTTTTAAGATCAGTAATGAGTTTCTGAGAATTATATCTGCTCCACTTCAAGCAAGATTACTGGTTTCCTTGGACAAGCAACACTACAAACTAATTGAGATCATCAGAAACTGAGGAGGAACCCGTCAGAGAGAAGACCAGAGATATAATCTTCATCTTCAAGTTCTTGATCTGGTATGTACTCGCTCAAAAGCAGAAATTAGCTTGGTGTCAAATGTAATCTTGTGAATGGTAGCCACAGGACCTGAGCAAGGCATCCACATCAAGTTGGCTGTGATGCACTAAATTAAAACATAACTAGCAGAATAAAACTTTATTTTAACTTGTTCACAGGTTAGTGTATGCTGTCTGAATACAGGTTTCAATGTCTGCCATGTTCATTTTTTCACGCTTTACAAGCCTAACATAACCAACAATACTATGTTTGTTTTTATGTCCCTAGAGCCTGGAGGTGATTACCTCCTGAAATTAATACTTAAAATGATAAACTTTATCATTAATACATAATGTGTGTATATGTATGTCAGTTATTTTGGCGTATTCATTGAGCTAATTACATTTATCATGCTGCACCATAATCCTAGGTGTTTTTTTCACTCATAGGGAGCATTAAGTGATTTTACATGCATACATCAGACACTGTTTTGCCAAATAGAGCAATTGTCTAACAAATGTCCTTTCTTTTATTAGGTTGTTCAGAAAGATGAAGCTCAGGCAGAATTTGTGAGGTGCACAATGGCCCTGTTTGTCCTCAGGTAGGAAGAGGACTGTCTTCAGCCTCCACAGGAAATCGGGATTGTGACTTATTGAGTTTCCATCAGTCGCACATGAATGTTCCATGTTTTACCTCTGCTGATTTTGTTTCAGGAACATTTTCTAATTTTCTTTTCAGTCCAATTAATAAATGTATGTTGCAAAGTTGAGTGTTACTATTTGTAATTTTATTCATTCATTCATTTTCTATACCGCTTAATCCTGTGTTCAGGGTCGCGGGGGACCTGGAGCCTATCCCAGGAGACTTCGGGCACTAGGCGGGGTACACCCTGGACAGGGTGCCAATCCATCGCAGGGCACACACATACATTTATGGAGTAATTTATTTTAGTCGCAGAGTATTTAGTTTGGTTCTTCTTCAGCAGGTTTGACAAGGACAAAATGTACCCATTGCAAAATTAAATTTGTGGATAAATGCAGACATCTTTTTTTTCCCTCTCAATTTCAAATTCAGTTAACAGTGTTGAATGACTGTTGGTGTTTATACGTTTTGAAAAAAAAAAATCTTATTGTTAACATTTTGGATGAAAATATGTTCATTCCACAATAAATGTTTATATAAAGAAATGTGTTTTGAGTGTAAATCAATATGTAATTAAGTTTTTTATGCTTTTATATTTAAATTATGAATGCCTTAAATCTTTTTGATGCAACTTAAAAAAAGGTAATTTGCTCAACCATTTAAAAGTGGTTTATATCAAGTTTATAATTTCAGGTTAGATTTAGTAGAATATTTACATTAAGTAATATAGCCAACTCATTTATTTCTGGAATTGATGCATGGGCTTCATCTTAGGCCTTTTTTTTCTTTCGGTTCTTTCGTTTCTCAGCGCCGGACTGTTGATGTCTCTTTCCAGGACCAGGCATATCGTTCAATTATTATAATTCTTTTGGCCAAATACTGTAGGCAGCCGTAACAGAGGTGAGGGCGCGCGCGTCATCACGTCTGCTTAGCCGACTCTGCGTTCACCGTAAACTTCAATATAGACGTTTATATTTTTGTTTATTTGTATATGTATGTTATTAGTATACATTTTTTAGCGATTGTGTGTGCATGGAGAGTTTGTGTGGATAAGTTTATGTGGATAAGTTGATAAGTGTATGTTGTCAAAGTATTTGTGGACATATAATTAGAGAATTTTTTTTTAAATTAAGGATGTCTTGAAACATAATGCAGTAACTCTACAGTATTTATTTGAACACGGTAAAGGTGTTAATGTTTCGTACATTCCTTAATTTGTCCTTTCGGTTTGTGTTTTATGCTTCACTGTTTTCAATATACTGTACATACTGTAAAACGTATGGACAACAATGTTCCGGAAGCATTATTAAATATTCAATAAGGCACACACAATTTAGTTGCAATAAAGTTTTATTAAATTTATAATAAAGCAGGCCGTACTGTATATGGCAAATGGTCACTCAAAATCTTTACAAAAGTAAGAGTATTCATTAATTTTTTTTTTTTTAGAAAAGAGGAAAACTCAATCTTTACCTTCTAAGAAGTTCGTTAATTATGTCTCTTATTTGCTTGTAGTTGTGGGGTGTGGGGTGGAATTTCTTAGCAACAGCATCGGAAAGTGCTTGAAGCAGAATTACCCCATCAGCGAAACCGGTTTGATAACTTCACACCAAGGATACAGTAGGTGAGAAGGGGGATTACAGTAACGGTTTCTGTGGGTCTTCACCAAGAGGTGATGTGGGTCGCGTTGTATTCAGCGAATAGACTAAAACAAAATCATGTTTGCTTCAGCATTGGAAACAATATTGTATTAGGCCAACTTTATTTAAGATTAAAATAATAGTGGGTTAGGAACGTTATTCGTCATATAACTTAAATGGCTGAATGAAGTTAAATATACACAATAAATAATTGCGTTTGCTTTACATTTGAGCACTCATGTGTAAATACCTTTTTCATTGTATATACTACCATATCGTATATCTGTGTCTAATACTGGTTTATTCATATTTTACATTACAGTCAGTTTGTAATTTACTTGCGATTGTACTTTTAAAATGTAACCTATATACGTATCTACAATATAAGCATATTTAACTACTTCAGCAGTGAATTAGAAACTTGGTCAGTCTGGCTTTTAGATAAAGTCCTTCAGAGCAAGCATTGTGTAAATATAATATATAAAAAATAATGTAATATAAATAAATATATAACACAAATGGTTAATGATAGCAATAAAATCAGACTTTAATAGTTGGATTTGATACTTTCCTTTTTATTTACTGTATAGACATCTTATTATGCTTTATCTGTGTAACGGTTAACCGCTAGATGGCGCCAGAGCGCCATTTATAGTTGTGTGTATTCTTGAGTTGTAGTTTTGTTTTGAGTTAAGTTTCACTTCAGTTCCCAGTTTGCACCTCGGTCAGGTGACGTAGGAGCTCACCTGAACCGAGGGAAGTTAATTTGATGATTATGTTATGTTTAGTTATAAATAGCCTGGCTGGACTCCAGTCAGGCGTCTGGCAACCGATCATTTAGGGTAGTTTGTGTTGGAGTGATTTTGTTTATGTTTATTTTGAAAATAAAGACTTTGTTAACCGTCAGCTTGCCTCCGCGATCATGCCTCGCATCCACGGCCGACACAGACGTAAGGGGAAACGTGACAGATTGCCAGACCTACCAAGAGGCATGGCGGAGGATCCCCTCCTGAAGTTTTTTGGGGGGGGCGCAGTGGCCATCTTGCCCGAGCTGGCGAACTGGCGGGACAGCGAGGAGGAGTACTACGGCTGGGACTATAACATCGGGCTGGTAGAGGACGAGGAGGAGATGTACCGCAGCTGCGAGTACAGATTGCTGGAGGAGCAGGAGCACCTGCGAGAGAGCAGCGAGGAGAGAGAGAGAGAGACACCACAAAGCTGGGAGGGCTGCAGGCTCGCCATTCGGCGGACGCCATTCAGGGGCGACGCGGCACGGGGTCACGTGGTTCCCCGCACTGGCCGGAAGAGAAGGGCGAGGAAGCCCAAGTATGGCGGTGACGAGGGGGAAAGAAAACCCCAGGCAGAGCAGCAGCAGAGAGAGGAGGAGCTCATGTGGTGGATTCCGGAGCCGGAACGGGTGAGTGAAATGCTGGAGCATATTAAGGAGCTCCAGCAGATGATCCTCCACTTCCGGGATGACCGCGAAGCGGGCTCGGAGCTTTCTCCTCTCTCGCCAACACTCAGCAGCGAGCTAGCGTGTCAGCAGCCGCTGCCCGACGCACCGCCACCTTCCAGCTTCGAGGACAGCGAGCCAGCGTGTCTACAGCTGCTGTCCGACGCACCCGTCTTACTGCCGCCTTTCGGCTTTGAGGACAGCGAGCCAGCGTGTCAGCAGCTGCTGTCCGACGCACCCGTTTCACCGCCGCCTTCCAGCTTCGAGGACAGCGAGCCAGCGTGTCAACAGCTGCTGTCCGACGCACCCGTCTTACCGCCGCCTTTCGGCTTTGAGGACAGCAAGCCAGCGTGTCTACAGCTGCTGTCCGACGCACCCGTTTCACCGCCGCCTTCCGGCTTCGAGGACAGCGAGCCAGCGTGTCAACAGCTGCTGTCCGACGCACCCGTCTTACCGCCGCCTTTCGGCTTCGAGGACAGCGAGCCAGCGTGTCAACAGCCGCTGTCCGACGCACCCGTCTTACCGCCGCCTTTCGGCTTTGAGGACGACGTTGAGCCGTCGTTGAGCGCCGTGCACGCTCCAACGCTGCAGGCGAGCGCCGTGCACGCTCCAACGCTACAGGAGAGCGCCGTGCACGCTCCAACGCTGCAGGAGAGCGCCGTGCACGCTCCAACGCTGCAGGAGAGCGCCGTGCACGCTCCAACGCTGCAGGAGAGCGCCGTGCACGCTCCAACGCTGCAGGAGAGCGCCGTGCACGCTCCAACGCTGCAGGAGAGCGCCGTGCACGCTCCAACGCTGCAGGAGAGCGCCGTGCACGCTCCAACGCTGCAGGAGAGCGCCGTGCACGCTCCAACGCTGCAGGAGAGCGCCGTGCACGCTCCAACGCTGCAGGAGAGCGCCGTGCACGCTCCAACGCTGCAGGAGAGCGCCGTGCACGCTCCAACGCTGCAGGAGAGCGCCGTGCACGCTCCAGCGCTGCAGGAGAGCGCCGTGCACGCTCCAGCGCTGCAGGCGAGCTCCGTGCACGCTCCAATGCTGCAGGCGAGCGCCGTGCACGCTCCCACGCTGCAGGCGAGCTCCGTGCACTCTCCCACGCTGCAGGCGAGCGCCGTGCACGCTCCAACGCTGCAGGCGAGCGCCGTGCACGCTCCAACGCCACCTCCCGGCTTCGAGGACAGCGAGCTAGCATGTCAGCAGCCGCTGTCCCACGCACAGGTTCTGACGCAACCTCCCGGCTTTGAGGACGCTCCAGGGCCATCGTCGAGCGCACTGCACGCTCCAGGGCCGTCGTCGAGCGCACTGCACGCTCCAACGCCCGCGTCGAGCGCACTGCACGCTCCCACGCCGCCTTCGAGCGCAGTGACCGCTCCCACGCCGCCTTCGAGCGCAGTGACCGCTCCCACGCCGTCTACGAGCGCAGTGACCGCTCCCACTCCGTCTACGAGCGCAGTGACCGCTCCCACGCCGTCTACGAGCGCAGTGACCGCTCCCACGCTGTCTACGAGCGCAGTGACCGCTCCCACGCCGTCTACGAGCGCAGTGACCGCTCCCACGCCGTCTACGAGCGCAGTGACCGCTCCCACGCCTGCGTCGAGCGCAGTGACCGCTCCCACGCCTGCGTCGAGCGCAGTGACCGCTCCAACGCCTGCGTCGAGCGTAGTGACCGCTCCAACGCCTGCGCCGAGCACGCTTCCAGCTCTGCAGCAGCCGAGCGCTTCTCCAGCTCAGCAGCAGCCGAGCACGCTTCCAGCTCTGCCGCAGCCGAGCGCTTCTCCAGCCCTGCAGCAGCCGAGCGCTTCTCCAGCTCGGCAGCCGCCGAGCACTTCTCCAGCCCTGCCGCCGCCGAGCGCTTCTCCAGATCCGCAGCAGCCGAGCACGCTTCCAGCTCCGCAGCAGCCGAGCACTTCTCCAGCTCCGCAGCCGCCGAGCACTTCTCCAGCTCTGCAGCCACCGAGCACGCTTCCAGCTCTGCAGCCGCCGAGCACGCTTCCAGCCCAGCAGCCGCAGAGCATGCCTCCAGCCCCGTCACCCAGCCTCCTGGATAGGAGGCTAGAGGTAGAACATTGGGTTGGGTGTCCGGGGCCTCCGGCGATGCTCCAGAGGAGCATTTTTGGGAGGGGGGGTAATGTAACGGTTAACCGCTAGATGGCGCCAGAGCGCCATTTATAGTTGTGTGTATTCTTGAGTTGTAGTTTTGTTTTGAGTTAAGTTTCACTTCAGTTCCCAGTTTGCACCTCGGTCAGATGACGTAGAAGCTCACCTGAACCGAGGGAAGTTAATTTGATGATTATGTTATGTTTAGTTATAAATAGCCTGGCTGGACTCCAGTCAGGCGTCTGGCAACCGATCATTTAGGGTAGTTTGTGTTGGAGTGATTTTGTTTATGTTTATTTTGAAAATAAAGACTTTGTTAACCGTCAGCTTGCCTCCGCGATCATGCCTCGCAACCACGGCCGACACAGACACAGAAGCATAGTAGTGAAGCGTGACAATCTGTTATTAATCTCTTCTTCTTCTTCTTTGTCTTTCGGCTGTTCCCTTTCAGGGGTCGCCACAGCGAATCATCTGCCTCCATCTAACCCTATCCTCTGCATCCTCTTCTCTCACACCAACTAACTTCATGTCCTCTCTCACTGCATCCATAAATCTCCTCTTTGGTCTTCCTCTGTTATTAATCTCTCTATTCTCTAATTATGACTTGAATAAATCGGCTCACATCGGAGCGCGCACGGAGCGAGTACTGTAGTCTATATATTAGTGTTTGTTGTTTTCCTGGGGGGGGGGGCGTTTTTATGTCTGCATTTTATCTATAAATCGTGTGTGTGTGTTTGTACGGAGAGTTTATGTGTGTGCACACGGAGAGTTTATGAGTGTGCCCCTTTGATGTGCTGGGTATGGCGGGGCGTCGACGGCTGATCAGTGTAAAGTAGCGTACTTTACACACACTGATCAGCAGTTGACGCCCCGCCGTACCCAGCAGATCAAAGGGGCAGTTATCGGCTATGACACGTTGAAGGAGAACTTAATAGTGTAAATGTCTGCAACAATCACTGAGCATTAAAATGTTTTTTTTTTTGTAATTAAACACGAAAATATTAATTATATTTCCATATATATATATATATATATATATATATATATATATATATATATACACACACACAAGGGCGTAGGTTTGCTACCTATGACTCCAACTAATACCCCATCCCCCAATCCCCTTTTCCACCCACCAACCCCCAACCCCCTGCCCCATCCACCTACCAACCTCCTACCCCAACTATGTCCACTGAATACATGTTTTTCTTAATATGGTGCGAAATCACTTTACATTAATACTAGCAATGCTTCGATTTATATTAATCCACTCGAAATGCAATTCATTAAGTTAAATTAAGGAATAGTGTAAAGTTAAAGGAATGTTTCGTAACTGACAAAAAGATAGTCTTTAATAAAATAAAAACTATTCTTTATTGAGCCCTAGTGCAAATGAAACATCTCAATCATCTGTATATATATAAAAGTAGATTACATCTAAACATGAACTACTAGGTAGAGTACCACACAACAGCTCAATGCCTATTGCTCCTATATGAAGGAGACAAAAACATGCCTTCGCCTCTCGTTAACAAAAATAAACTGCTGGCATATTTGTTTGACATCAATATTGTCCAGGCTGTTCTTTTTTTCTTCTGATAAACACCAAAGATGATATTTTGTAGAATGCTGAAAACCTGTAATCATTGATTTACATAGTATTTGTTTTTCCTGCTACGGAAGTCAATGTTTTCAGCTTTTTTCCCCAATATCTTATTTTGTATTCAACAAAATAAAGAAAATCATTAAAGTTTGGAAGCACTTAAGGAGTAAATAGTGAGTAAAGTTTTTTTGGGGGTGAACAATGGCTTTGACCCTAACTCTTTCCCTCTGACTGCACTAGGACCGGACAGCATTGCCACCTGATGAAATAGCGTGACAAAAAAGTGAAATGTCAGTTCAAAACTTTTGCCAAAAACACTAATGAATCACTTACATCCTCAGCCTATCACTCCTCATAATGCTAAATATTAGTATAATCAACATGTATAATACACGCACACATATTATATGTTATATACTGTATAATCAACATTCAGATTGACCTCCTGTGAACTCGCCTCTTCACCTGAACTACAACATGGCTGATCTGCTTCTGTCCCCTAATTGAAAAACATTGAGGGATTCCTTATGAGCATGGACAGAGAATGCCTCAGCCTATTATTGGTAACAATGTTAAATCTCAGGACAACTACAGTGGCTTGCAAAAGTATTCGCCTCCCGTGAACTTTTCCACATTTTGTCACATTACAGCCACAAACATGAATCAATTTTATTGGAATTCCACGTGAAAGACCAATACAAAATGGTGTACACGCGAGAAGTGGAACGAAAATCATACATGATTTCAAACATTTTTTTTTTTACAAATAAATAACTGAAAAGTGGGGTGTGTGTAATTATTCAGCCCCCTTTGGTCTGAGTGCAGTCAGTTGGCCATAGACATTGCCTGATGAGTGCTAATGACTAGAGAGCACCTGTGTGTAATCTACACTCTCTCCATCGCTGTCTGATATACAGCACAGGTGTTTAGGTTCTGTCACCTGACAAAACAGGATAAACACATGCCATTTAAACAGCAATCATTTTATTTCACTTTTTCTGAGTCTTAGTGTGCAAACCTCGAATTAAATCATTAATGTTCGCCAAGTAAGTGAATGCATTTTAAAAACTATTTGTGCGAAGTGGATTGTCTATTGGTGAACTGTAACTAAATTCTAGCCATATGGCAATATTAGTATATTAGCTTATCAATTTCTTTCACAATCCTGATTTCTGACAAACAGTCATTAGATTAGGAGACTGACAGGGATCATATTTATACTTTTACATTTAGCTGTTTAATCTGCTGTTAGTTTTAAGTCCGTATTCACAGACTATAACCTGGCCTGCTGTACTGAATGTGAGTCCACTGCATTTGGCGCTGCTTGTGTCTGAACGCAGCCAATAGTCTATCACATGATGGCAGGGAAAGGCACAGCCAATCAAAATGTTCATATGTGTTTTGGGGGCGGGAGGACTCAAGGAGGGAACGTGATTTATCCCTTTCTGCGTGTCTAGGTTAATGTTGACAGAACGATTAAAAAAAAAGTGGATTAAATTATTGGTGGGGACATTTCAATGGTCGGAGGATATTGGTGGGGACACATCCCCTCCGTCCACCCTAAATCTACGCCCCTGTATATATATTATTTAAAACTATTTATTCATTTGTCTTTTATTTACTTACTTACTAGCGAATGCTTTTTTAGGGCTCTAAAAACTACGGCAGTATGAATGACAATGGAATAGGACGTGTGAGTTGCACCGGTCACACACACATACACACACACACACACACACAATAAATATATATATATAATTAAATTCTTAAAACATCGTGTTCACCCATGCACTGAAAAAAAGAAAAAAAGAAAAAAAGATTTACTTGATAAAATCCTCATAACAATTTGGACACAGATTTTAAGGAAATTTTATTGCTCCAATATTAAGGCTGAATCCCAACCCTTCCCCCTACCATTCCACTTGGCGCGTTCACGTGCAGGGGTAGTGGTGTCTCATTTCTCTTTTGGTTGGAGGTGTAGGGGGAAGGGGAAGGGCCAGATAGCCCTCCAAACGAAGATCTTTCAGGACCTCACTTCAAACGAAGGGCTAAGCGAAGTTTTCAACATGGCTGCTCACTCGAGCAAGCAGAGACATAAATGTTAAGTCATTTTTGCCATTAATAAAGATTTTTATGACAAGTTTTCATTATATGTATATTACCTTTAGTCTTGTGTTTGTGTTTATGGTGATGTTCTGTAAAGAAACGTTTGCAAAAAAAAATCGCTAAAGTTTGCTAGCGGATAGCACATATTGCACAATATTACAATACAGTGGTGTGAAAAACTATTTGCCCCCTTCCTGATTTCTTATTCTTTTGCATGTTTGTCACACTTAAATGTTTCTGCTCATCAAAACCCGTTAACTATTAGTCAAAGATAACATAATTGAACACAAAATGCAGTTTTTAAATGAAGGTTTACGTTATTAAGGGAGAAAAAAAACTCCAAATCTACATGGCCCTGTGTGAAAAAGTGATTGCCCCCCTTGTTAAAAAATAACTTAACTGTGGTTTATCACACCTGAGTTCAATTTCTGTAGTCACCCCCAGGCCTGATTACTGCCACACCTGTTTCAATCAAGAAATCACTTAAATAGGAGCTACCTGACACAGAGAAGTAGACCAAAAGCACCTCAAAAGCTAGACATCATGCCAAGATCCAAAGAAATTCAGGAACAAATGAGAACAAACGTAATTGAGATCTATCAGTCTGGTAAAGGTTATAAAGCCATTTCTAAAGCTTTGGGACTCCAGCGAACCACAGTGAGAGCCATTATCCACAAATGGCAAAAATATGGAACAGTGGTGAACCTTCCCAGGAGTGGCCGGCCGATCAAAATTACCCCAAGAGCGCAGAGACAACTCATCCGAGAGGCCACAAAAGACCCCAGGACAACATCTAAAGAACTGCAGGCCTCACTTGCCTCAATTAAGGTCAGTGTTCACGACTCCACCATAAGAAAGAGACTGGGCAAAAACGGCCTGCATGGCAGATTTCCAAGGCGCAAACTACTTTATAGCAAAAAGAACATTAAGGCTCGTCTCTATTTTGCTAAAAAACATCTCAATGATTGCCAAGACTTTTGGGAAAATACCTTGTGGACCGACGAGACAAAAGTTGAACTTTTTGGAAGGTGCGTGTCCCGTTACATCTGGCGTAAAAGTAACACAGCATTTCAGAAAAAGAACATCATACCAACAGTAAAATATGGTGGTGGTAGTGTGATGGTCTGGGGTTGTTTTGCTGCTTCAGGACCTGGAAGGCTTGCTGTGATAGATGGAACCATGAATTCTACTGTCTACCAAAAAATCCTGAAGGAGAATGTCCGGCCATCTGTTCGTCAACTCAAGCTGAAGCGATCTTGGGTGCTGCAGCAGGACAATGACCCAAAACACACCAGCAAATCCACCTCTGAATGGCTGAAGAAAAACAAAATGAAGACTTTGGAGTGGCCTAGTCAAAGTCCTGACCTGAATCCTATTGAGATGTTGTGGCATAACCTTAAAAAGGCGGTTCATGCTAGAAAACCCTCAAATAAAGCTGAATTTCAACAATTCTGCAAAGATGAGTGGGCCAAAATTCCTCCAGAGCGCTGTAAAAGACTCGTTGCAAGTTATCGCAAACGCTTGATTGCAGTTATTGCTGCTAAGGGTGGCCCAACCAGTTATTAGGTTCAGGGGGCAATTACTTTTTCACACAGGGCCATGTAGAATTGGATTTTTTTTTCTCCCTAAATAATAAAACCCCTCATTTAAAAACTGCATTTTGTGTTTACTTGTGTTATCTTTGACTAATAGTTAAATGTGTTTGATGATCAGAAACATTTTGTGACAAACATGCAAAAGAATAAGAAATCAGGAGGGGGGGCAAATAGTTTTTCACACCACTGTATATATTTTTATGTCACATACACTTTACTGCATGCTACAAACAAATATGAAAGTTCAGTAGCACGGCAGTTTGCCGAGCATTTGATAACGCATTGTGTGTTTAGCTTACGGCCATATGTGTACATGTAAATGAACCGTGCTTACACTATTCTTACTTATTGCAACGTGACCACAGTTTTGTAATTTATATTCTGTATATGGATGGCTGAGGAAACCCGAAGGCTCATCCGTGTTCGTGGTGAAAATGAGCAACTTTGTTAAAAATCGAAATACGGCGCAAAAAACCTTTGGGAGTGAGTAATCTCTCTCTTATTGGAATGTGTGATAAACATCGGCGCATGTCCTCTGACGTAACATTAGGAACCAGCGACAACGTATGATGACGTATAACAGTGGTGTCCCATTTCTTAGGGGAAATATTTATACCCTTCCCCTTTCCACTTCGTTTCAAGGGACAAGGGGAAGAAAATAGAATTGTGATTCAGCCTAAGTAAAACTCACCCGTAATTGTCAGGTAAAATTTACTTAATTAAATTAACAATAAAAGAAATCAAGTAAAAGTTACATAATTATATTTAATGCACAAATTAGATTTATTTAAAATAATCAAATAAAGTTAATTCATTATTGTATCAGCAGGAACCTTAATTTTATGAAATTACTATCATTTTGTTTTGTGAGATTTTCCCTTAACTTGGTTTTATCAATTTATATTACTCCCTATAATAATGTAAACATTGCTAATTTATGTTTTGGAAAGAAACTTAAGTAATTATTTCATCTATATCTTTCATAAATCACACAACTAAAATATAATTAAACAGTTTATTCACCAACATTACCAAATATTTGTGACATTCACAGTCTAGATCCAAGTTGTCTTTTTAATAAAAGTGCATTCAGCTAAATTTTGCATCCATAGAAAAAACTGCACGGCACCAGGGCCTGAAATACTTGTTTTAAACAAAATTGTGTAAAATAATAATAAATAAATAAAATACAGCATTCGTTTAGAAATAAAATACAGCAGAAAATACATTAAACAAACTGTAGAATAAACGTTAAAACTTAATAGCCCTCGGAAGCAGTGAAGTTGCAACATTCAAATCAGCACTCTGGACTAGTGCACTTAAAAGTATGCCATTGAAACCATAACGCATTAAACCATTTTAAGCTGAACATGTAAACACAACATGTAAAGACTTGTAGTCAAGCCAAATCAAATGTTTTAAGATAACTTCATCTTAAAGCTTGCACTTTTGGTGATAGCTTAATCCCATCAAGTTCTAGAAGAACTTTCTGAAAATAGCTCAAATGTGTAGCGCAGTGCTCGGAGCTATTGCCACATTCTTGCAAAATTTCCTCTCCTTCAAGGATTATGGATACACCAACCGGTTCTTCCCCTTCAACAGCACAGACGACAAGGATTTTAAGAAGGTGCATACTGGCATCACTTCGTCGGTCCCCCTGCATAAAATGTACAAGAAAATAAATAATTTATTTTGAGAAACAAAAAAAAAAATCTGAATTGCTTCAACCTGTGCTGACTTCATTTCACAGAGAAAAAAATAATAATAAAAATAATTGATAATAAAAAATGACCATCACTTCATATACTTCAGATTGTTAAACTTGGGTTAAATTGCTTTAGCAATAATCTTGCATCACTAAAACATTGTAAAACATGGCATGAGATGGCTACACTCCATAGATTACTCTGCACCTTTACAGTGTCAGGAAATCCTATGATGAATGCTGAGTTTGTATTTAAAGGGTTAGTCCAAACATGAAAATTCGTTCAATAATTACTCAGATTTATATATTCATTTGCATTTATATGCTTCTGTCCAATACAACAAACATTATATTCAAGGTACTCATAAATTGTATAATTAATAAGAAAACAATGCTTTACCAGGCAATCATCAAAGAGATCCTCTTCAGATTCATGTCTCATCTTTACGCTTTGTTTCTGTGAAAATATTTACATTGTATCATTACATAATCTTTTATTCGTACAACTACATTTAGGCATTTCTTCATCTTCTGTAAGTTTGCCTTTATCCAAAGCAAATTACAAAAGAGGAAGGCATCAAGCATGTCAAGCAGTGCTACTAACACAAAGTTTCTGACACCGTTAGAAAAATACAAGATAGATCAGCGAGGGATTAAGGAAAAAGTGAGAAGCAAGAATCATGTGTGGAAAGATTAAGCATGCAGGGTCACAGGATGACTCGACTTATTTTTATTGTCTGCAATGCGATTTAGACAAATTAGAGCAGCTGTCAATACTGTATGAACATATGTACAGGTTCTTTACTCATAACTCATTAATAAAGTTCGGCTTCAGAAAAAAAACGTTTATTGCTAGTGCTCTTTTACCATTTAATGCTTTAACACACACGACTCAGTTTGTTCAGAAATGGCATCTAACTGGCGAGCCTTTGTCTGAACACGCCGTTTTCACGAGGTGTGGCAGTAAGAAACACACATCTCGGTGTATTAATAAGCGTGCTCGGTCCGTTATTTATTTATTTATTTACCACAGGACCCCTGGGGGGCTCCGTAGGTTCAGGTTTTTACACGAAAACGGTGTTTTGTGAATCTCCACACTATTAAAAACTGAAATTGCTAATTGTACGTCCTGAGATTAAGATGAACATTAATTGGGAGTCATGAAAGCAAGAATCACATCCAAAAAAGAAAGCTAAACTTACCTTGAACACGACAAACTCCAGCTCCAGCCACGCCGTGTTGTACCTCCGTGATGATTCCCAACCGACTGATCCACAGCGCGGGCACAGCGTCTCCAAACACGCATGCGCAGTTTAATTTGGACACGTTTTCGGCTTCAGTAGACACACAAAGCCGCGGCAAGTCACAGGATCCCTTTTCTCGAAACGCGCGTTTTTAATGGCGACATCTGTATGCACCTCAATGTTGCATATAGGTTTCATATATGCGCATATGTCCTCATATAGGTGAGGATATATGCGCATATAAACTGCATATAGGTTTCATATATGCGCATATATCCTCATATAGGTTCTTTCCATGTGGGGCTGGGTCAGACACAGACAACGGGAAACAGGAACTGAGCTCTCAAACAAATGCTTCCCAACAGAATACCGTGGGTCGCATCACCAAAATTCTTTCACCGTGAGTGGCAGGAACTTCCAGACTACAACATATTGAATTCTCATGCCTGTAGAGTGTATTATACTGACGTGGCGACAGTGTAAAAACACCCTCCGATGTTAAATGCGAGCCGAAAATACTTTTGACTTTTGAGTACTTTTGAACGGCAAACAGGAATTAAGCTCTCAAGTAAGTAAACTAGACAGCAAGGTAAATACACAAAACTTACCGTCAAATAATTTTTTTCCCTCAATAACTATATATATATATATATATATATATATATATTTTTTTTTTTTTTTTTTTTTTTTTTTAAGCACCATGGCAAATCTCTCGTACTCAATTTTTGAACCTGTTTTAAACACATACACACATGCATACACATTTTTTATAGAAATGCACTTAGTTAATTTAATTTGCCTTACATTGTTGAATGAGGATGGGTTCCAAAACCAAAAATCAACATTGATTCAATGTTTGTCTTTTCAACACAGAAAAACAATGAATTATCAACATTGATTCAACATTATTTAGCATTGAATAATCAACCTCAACCAAAATGATGATTCTGATGAAATTTCAACATTGAATCAATGTCACCTTGGTATCTGGGTCTGCTCGCCGAACACTATCTGGAAGGCTATTCCAAAGCGTTGGAGCTAAATATGAAGATGTCCTACCCCCTTTTGTAGATTTTGAAATTCTGGGAACTAGAAGTCTGGAGTTTTGTGATCTTAAGGCGCGTGGTGGATTGTAGCGTATCAGAAGACTGGTTAGGTATGTGGGAGCTAAACCATTTAAGGCCTTGTATGTAAGTAATACTATTTTGTAATTTATTCTAAACTGAACAGGTAGCCAGTGCAGGGATGATAATATTGGGGTTATATGATCATATTTTCTGGATCTAGTGAGAACCCTGGCAGCTGCATTTTGGATTAACTGAAGCTTGTTTATTGAGGATGCAGGACAACCACCTAGTAATGCATTACAATAGTCCAGTCTGGAGGTCATGAATGCATGAACTAGCTTTTCTGCATCAGATACGGATAAGATGCTCCTAAGTTTGGCAATATTTCTAAGATGGAAAAAGGCTGTTTTTGTGATATTTGAAATGTGATTTTCAAAGGACAAGTTACTGTCTAATATTACGCCCCAGGTAGCTTCCTGTTTTCGTATCGTTGCCGCGAAAGTTTCGCAACGCGCGAGTTTCCTCGTCTAAGAACAACAAACGGAATTCATCTCCAAACAACTAAACCTCCGACACAGAGGGTACGTTATAATGTCTACCGTTCACCTTGTTCAGTGTGTAGAGTGCAGGATGTTTAGACATTCTTCCTCCGTCATTAGCGATAGTTTTATTTGTGATAGGTGTGTTAGTGAGCACTCTGACGGAGAAGATATCAGCGTTAGAGGAGCGCATCCAGACTTTAGAGAGTGTTAGACAGTGTGAGAGCAGCGTTATTCCTGTAGCGGACAGTCTGGGTGCCACAGGCGAAGATAAACAGCCCCCGACTCCGGCATTAGAGCCCTCACAGCGGGGCGAGTGGGTGACGACTCGGCGGCATACTCGTTCAGCCAAAGCTAACGCTAAGGCTAGCCCACCGGAGCACACATCCTCTGCGCCTCACGTGTCCAACAGGTTTGCTCTCCTCAGTGCTGCACCCGCTGAGAAACCTGAAAGAGCTCTGGTTATAGGAGACTCTATACTCAGACACGTGACATTAGCTAGACCTTTAGGGGCGCCAGCGGCAGTGGTTAGGTGTATCCTGGGAGCCAGAGCACCGGACATAGCAGGTAATCTAGGACAGCACAGGTTCTCTAAGATAGTGGTACATGCTGGAGCTAATGATATACACCTTCGTCAGTCAGAGGTTAGTAAGAGTAACTTTACAGAGGTGTTTAAATTAGCGAAGGCGATGTCCGATGAAGTAATATGCTCTGGTCCCATCCCAATGAGACGTGGCGACATAGCTTACAGCAGGTTATGGTCGCTGAACCGCTGGATGTCCAGGTGGTGCTCCAAAAATAATGTGGGCTTCATAGATAATTGGAAGACCTTTGAGGGCAAAGCTGGCCTGTTAGGGCGGGACGGTGTCCATCCCACTCGGGAAGGTGCTGCTCTCATTTCCTGTAGTATAGCTCATAGTCTCAGTAGAGGTCTAGTTAATCGGTGACAATCCAGAGCCCAGGCCAGGGAGCAGACAGACAGGCTAAACCAACCGTCTGCTAGCTGCATAGAGTCGTCACTCAGGGTTCACCTTATTGAGACTGTGTCTGTTCCCCGAGCTAAGCAAAAATGTAGAAAGACTCAGAAAGTCTATTTCAATAATCTAATTAACATAAAGACCACAAACTCCGATCATACTGAATGCGCAGCCGGCACCTCTGATCTGAAGCTAGGATTGTTAAATATTAGATCTCTCGCATCAAAAGCAGTTATTGTTAATGAAATTATCACAGATCAGGCGTTTAATATACTCTGTTTAACTGAAACATGGGTTAAACAGGACGAGTATGTAGCTCTAAATGAAGCTAGTCCTCCTGGATACAGCTACATACACCAGCCTCGGTCAACTGGTAGAGGAGGAGGCGTCGCAGTTATTCATAATGATAATCTGTCTATCGTACAAAAACACGGACACAAATTTAACTCATTTGAAATTCTCTATAGTAACATAAGTGTACTTAAGTATATTAAGTCAGCTCAGTCGATTCCACTAATTATAAATTACAGTCCTCCAGGGCCGTATTCTGAATTTCTTAGTGAATTTGCAGATTTCATCTCAAACCTGGTCGTTTCTGTAGACAAAGTGTTAATTGCTGGAGATTTTAATATTCATTTTGAGAATCCAGAAGACCCTCTGAGAACAGCATTTATATCCATACTGGACTCCGTAGGCGTAAATCAGTGTGTAGTAGGACCCACTCATAAAGCAGGTCACACTTTAGATTTAGTAATATTCTTCGGATTAATTATAAGAAATGTATTCACAATTCCACTGTCTGAAATTATCTCAGATCACTATCTTGTCTCCATTCAAGTGTGTCACAGTGATAATGTACGCACAGCACCGCGCTACCGTATTAAACGTACATTCACATCAACTACCACACAGAGTTTTATCAGTAATCTCCCAGAGTTACCAAATTCGATTAGGCCACCGTCTGACCCCACAGAACTTGATCAGGTGACTGAATATTTAGAGTCGACACTTCGTTGTACCTTAGATAATGTAGCTCCAGCTAAAAGAAAAATTATTAGAGATAAGAAACTCGCTCCCTGGTATAACGATCACACGCGCACTTTAAAACAGACTGCTCGGAAATTAGAGCGTAAATGGCGTCAAACTAAATTGTTGGTATTTCAAATAGCATGGAAACAGAGCATCCTGAACTATAGGAAAGCTCTTAGTGTAGCTAGATCAACGTATCTCTTCACTCTTATAGAAGAAAATAAAAATAATCCTAGATTTTTATTTAATACCGTAGCCAAATTAACCAGAAATAAGACCACTACAGAAATCTCCACAACAACATCATGCAATAGTGAGGACTTCATTAACTTTTTTAATAATAAAATTGTAAATATCAGGCATAAAATTGAGGCTTTGAAACCAAACAATGTAATTGATACAGATGTTAACCTAGCCATGTCAGATTCAAACCTAGAATACTTTACTCCTCTTGAAGAGAATGAACTAATTTCACTCATCTCTTCTGCAAATTCATCAACCTGTATATTAGATCCTATACCGACACATTTTCTTAAACAGATAGTACCAGTAATAACAGAACCGCTGTTGAGAATAATTAATTCCTCACTCAGCATTGGTTATGTTCCAAAATCTTTTAAAGTAGCAGTTATTAAACCAATAATTAAGAAACCTGACCTCGACCCCTGTCAGCTGTCCAATTACAGGCCAATATCAAACCTCCCCTTTATCTCTAAGATTCTGGAAAAGATAGTAGCGGAGCAGCTATGCTCATATCTACATAGAAATGACATACATGAACTGTATCAGTCAGGATTTAGGCCTCATCACAGCACAGAAACACCACTCGTTAAAGTAGTAAATGACCTCCTATTGGCCTCTGATCAGGGTTGTGTAACTATGCTTGTATTACTCGACCTCAGTGCAGCTTTTGACACTATTGATCATGCTATTCTTCTTCACAGATTAGAAAATGTAGTAGGAATTAAGGGTACAGCCCTCTCCTGTCTCAGATCCTATTTGACCGATCGTTATCAGTATGTAGACTTAAATGGTGATTATTCTGCATGTTCTCTAGTGGAGTTTGGCGTTCCGCAGGGTTCAGTTTTAGGCCCACTGCTTTTTTCCCTTTACATGCTTCCTCTGGGCAACATAATCCGTAAGCATGGTATTAGTTTTCATTGTTATGCTGACGACACACAGCTATACGTCTCAACAAAACCTGATGAGAAAAACCATTTTACTAAAGTTGAGCAATGTGTGCAGGACATAAGAAATTTGATGCTAATTAACTTCCTTCTGCTTAATCCGGATAAGACAGAAGTTCTAGTCATAGGACCGCATACAGCTAGAAGTAAAATCTTAGATCACACCGTAACTTTAGATGGCCTTTCTGTTCCGTCAAGTGCAACAGTAAAAGACCTCGGCGTGATTATAGATTCCAGCCTTTCATTTGAAGCTCATGTAGATAATATCACCAGGATAGCATTCTTTCACCTCAGAAATATCGCCAAAATAAGAAATATATTGTCGCTAAACGATGCAGAAAAACTAGTTCATGCTTTTATCACTTCTAGGTTGGACTATTGTAATGCCTTACTGTCTGGTTGTTCAGTTAGGTGCATAAACAAGCTTCAGCTAGTCCAGAATGCAGCAGCGAGATTCCTCACTAGAACCAGAAGATATGAGCACATCACCCCTATCCTATCTTCACTGCATTGGCTCCCTGTGAAATTTCGCATTGATTTTAAAATACTACTCTTGACATATAAGGCATTAAATGGTCTCGCCCCGCAGTATCTGAGCGAACTGCTAGTGTCTTACGATCCGCCACGCCTACTTCGGTCAAAGGATGCAGGTTGCTTATCAGTACCGCGTATTATGAAAACTACAGCTGGGGGCAGAGCTTTTTCTTACAAAGCCCCAAAATTATGGAATAGTCTTCCAAATAGTGTTCGGGACTCAGACACAGTCTCAGTGTTTAAGTCTAGGCTCAAAACCTATTTATTTAGCCAAGCATTTTTATAAATAGATCTGCCATAAGGTAAAGGAGCAGATCTGGGGGACTCATGGACGTAGAGTATTATGGTGAACTGGTATGTTTAGATGCTGTCTTCCTCAGTCTCATTTGATCACTCAGGTTTGTTGACGGTGAGGTGATTGTTTGCTTTACATCTCAGGGAGCCCTCATGTTTGTGTTTCCTTCTGGCTCTCCCTTTTAGTTATTCTGTCATAGTTAGTCCTGCCGGAGTCCCTGCTTGCACTCTACAGGAAATATACATTCACATTAGACATTGTGACTGTGACCAAACCTAATTGCAATCTCTTCTCCTGTTCTCTTCCTCCCCCTCTTTCTCTTTCCTCTCTCCCCCTGTCTCCCCCTTTCACTCTTTCTCTCTCTCTCTCTGTCGAGCTACACATGTGGTTCCTGAGCTGCCAGTGATCCAGACTCCCTCTGCCCTCCGGACCTGTCTGATCCATCCTGGTGCCCGGTTTCTGGTTGGAGGTCTCATCGCATGGATGCCCCGTGTGTCTCTTTAGGATGCGCCTGGTGTCTGGGGATGATTCTATCTACTTAGAAGATGGTTCTGGCCTCGACTGGTGTTGTCAGCAGTTTCTCTGAGGACTTGACAATTCGATAGTTCACGACTGGAACTTTCTACAAGTCTATCTGTGTCTCGAATAACTACTGGACTCCATTTTACATCAACTATTATAACATCAATTAACATCAACTATTATAGCTGAACCTAACACAACACTGTATAAATGCAGATCATTTCCTGCTATCTGTTTCACCCAGATGAGGATGGGTTCCCTGTCGAGTCTGGTTCCTCTCAAGGTTTCTTCCTATTACCATCTCAGGGAGTTTTTCCTTGCCACTGTCACCCTCGGGCTTGCTCACCAGGGACTATCTGAACATTTTGATTAATACACATTCACATTCCATACAAACTTAAATAATTCTTTTGATTGTGTAAAGCTGTTTTGAGACAATGTCAATTGTTAAAAGCGCTATACAAATAAAACTGAATTGAATTGAATCCGTCAGGACTTTGACTAGGCCACTCCAAAGTCTTGATTCAGAGGTGGATTTGCTGGTGTGTTTTGGGTCATTGTCCTGCTGCAGCACCCAAGATCGCTTCAGCTTGAGTTGACGAACAGATGGCCGGAAATTCTCCTTCAGGATTTTTTGGTAAACAGTAGAATTCATGGTTCCATCTATCACAGCAAGCCTTGCAGGTCCTGAAGCAGCAAAACAACCCCAGACCATCACACTACCACCACCATATTTTACTGTTGGTATGATGTTCTTTTTCTGAAATGCTGTGTTACTTTTACGCCAGATGTAACAGGACACGCACCTTCCAAAAAGTTAAACTTTTGTCTCATCGGTCCACAAGGCATTTTCCTAAAAGTCTTGGCAATCATTGAGATGTTTTTTAGCAAAATTGAGATGAGCCTTAAAGTTTCTTTTGCTTAAAAGTGGTCTGCGCCTTGGAAATCTGCCATGCAGGCCGTTTTTGCCCAGTCTCTTTCTTATGGTGGAGTCGTGAACACTGACCTTAATTGAGGCAAGTGAGGCCTGCAGTTCTTTAGATGTTGTCCTGGGGTCTTTTGTGGCCTCTCGGATGAGTTGTCTCTGCGCTCTTGGGGTAATTTTGGTCGGCCGGCAACTCCTGGGATGGTTCACCACTTTTCCATGTTTTTGCCATTTGTGGATAATGGCTCTCACTGTGGTTCGCTGGAGTCCCAAAGCTTTAGAAATGGCTTTATAACCTTTACCAGACTGATAGATCTCAATTACTTTTGTTCTCATTTGTTCCTGAATTTCTTTGGATCTTGGCATGATGTCTAGCTTTTGAGGTGCATTTTGTCTACTTCTCTCCGTCAGGTAGTATGGGAGAAATTTTTATTTGATTTCATTTGATTTTACTTACTTTTGGGGGGTTAGAAGATACCTTATCTGTATATAATCGTGGATGTGCGTGCAAGCTGGGACATAGGCTTCTTTGTGTGCATTGCATATAGGAAACCCAAGCTTTACATTGGGGGGGCTAAAGACGGCCCTTTAATGAAACCCAGATGTTGCAGAGAGGAGGGGCAGGCACTGCATATGTACTGTAGCACACAGCAAGAGAATTCAGTTGCTCCACGGACACAGCTCCGGCCTTGTTGTTTGATAATAAAGGTCGTAATCTTCTGTAAGCAAAGCCCGACTCTGAGTATTTTTCCACAACATAATGGCGCTGCGAGCAGGGTGGAAAAAGGGCAAAGGTGACTGACCGACGTGGGCTTCCTTGGTCAGCAACACAACCAGGTGGCCACTTACAAAGGTAAGCAACTTTTGCTTATATACTTAGGTTGTGTTGTTGGCTGAGGATCACCCATGGTGGTAAGGACTCCTAATAAAGGCCTCTCCAACTCAAGTAATTTAAAATGGGCTTTGTTTCCAGAAGAGAATGCATGCATCAGATTACTAACAGTTGTACTGATAGTGAATTGAGAAGATAAGCATTGCATTGGTCTGGGTGTTGTCAAGTGGGCATTGATTGATGGCAACAGTAACAGACGGTATGAGGAAGCGCATTTGAGTGTCTATTTGTTTTGTTAAGTGGGCTTTAATAGATAACAGGACAGGAAAAAGGTAGATGATCTCGGTATTAATTTGTACTCATTGTCAAGTGGGCCTTGATTGGATGGCATGAGTAGTGTAGCAAGTTAATAAGGAATTGCGCTTAATTAGTTATATTGCTTGTGTAAGGTTACCCAGCAATTAATAAAAAAATACCCTTTGTATGAGGAACGTGCTGTTGTATGTCATAAGCAATTTTTGTAGCCACCGTAAATGTTATATGGTATGAGTTGGGTGGTGTGGTAATTAATTGATATCTCTTCGTATGTGGAATGTACAACTGTACATCATAAGAAATCACCCCTTATGTTTTATTGATATGAGTGACAGGGGTAATTAATATCTCTTCGTATGTGGAGCACGATTTGTGCCATTAAGTTGATTTAAGTTGAATACAATTGCAATTGTTTGTGTCTGTGATTTTGTGTCTATTTGTTTCTGTTTGAGTGTGTGAGAGCTCTATGTTCGCCTAGTGTGTGTGTGTGTGTGTGAGAGAGAGAGAGAGAGAGAATTGGTTGAATGAGATAAGCTCTGTGTGCTGTGAGCAGGCTGGACCTCCCGAGGGAATTGTGTGTGCAACCCTCAGAGGGGGGCAGCTTGCTGCCAGTCCAGAGACGTGTGTGTGTGTGTGTGAATGAGCCCTATTAAAGTAATAGCTAGCCTAATAATTAAATAGATAAATATTAATCAATAAAGGGACACGTGTGAGTGGAACAATGAGCCCTTTTAGCAGGTGGACAAGTATGAAAAGAATAAGCCCAATTTTCTAGGAAAAGAGGGATAAAGCCTCTGAATAAATAAATAAATAAATAGTGTGGAGTGGTGAATGTGTATGAACCCCATATTAATATTGTGGCATTACACACTTACTGATAAAAGTGTTCACGGTGCATAAAAGCACTATGCTTTTTACCAAGTGTTAATTTGAAAATAGTGAAGTGGTGTAGATTCAGGAGTGATTATCATTGATGAGCCTTGGTAAGTGGAGGTGGAGACTTCTGTGATTCTAAAAGAGTGTATATTGTTGTAAGTAAATTTAGCCATTAAGTAAGTGCATAGGCATAAAATAAAAATAAAAAAATAATAAATAAAATAAATAAATATCTAAGTGGTGACATAGGCTAAAGCATAATCTCCTCTCCGGTGGAGACTTTAGTGCCGAAGCATCCTTTGTGTGAAGATCTCATCACTAAGACCTCCAATAAGTAGCAAAAAGAGGACCAAAAGATATGATTGCAAGATGGCCAAAGGAGGGGACATTTGATTCAGCACTGTGTTCTGAGATGGACACCTTGATAAGAAAATTACAAAGCGGCGGCAAGAGAGAGAAAGCATGTCTGGAGAAGTTGAAAAGACAGCAGGAAAGAGTGGTCCTAGCTTTGGTTAAGAAAGAATAAGTGAAGTTGGTAAGAAAGAAACAGGAAGTGATGGAAAAAGTTAAGAAAGTCAGGAAGTGAAGCCGAAGTAGCCAGAGAGAAGTTAGTTACACCTCCCCCATATAGTAGGTACAGGAAGACAGTCGAATTCCTAAGCGTAAGGGAATGGGGGAAGATTCTGGTGAGATGGAGAAGGAATGTTATGCAGAGAGGTAAAAGAAAAGTGGGGGTAGATTTACAGAGAGTGGAAAAGCTATGTGGAGAGAAGGATGTAGAGGAACAGGAGGGGGTGCAGACATGTGGAGAGAGGTCAGACAGCAGCACTAAAACACCAGTAAAAAGCAGATAGCTACACCATTAAAGACTGGACATAGATCTTTGTACAGTAGAGAGGATGGGGGTGAAGAGGATTTGTTATTTAATAAAGTAGTAAATGACCTCCTATTGGCCTCTGATCAGGGTTGTGTAACTATGCTTGTATTACTCGACCTCAGTGCAGCGTTTGATACCATTGATCATGCTATTCTTCTTCACAGATTAGAAAATTTAGTAGGAATTAAGGGTACAGCCCTCTCCTGGCTCAGATCCTATTTGACCGATCGTTATCAGTATGTAGACTTAAATGGTGATTATTCTGCATGTTCTCTAGTGGAGTTTGGCGTTCCGCAGGGTTCAGTTTTAGGCCCACTGCTTTTTTCCCTTTACATGCTTCCTCTGGGCAACATAATCCGTAAGCATGGTATTAGTTTTCATTGTTATGCTGACGACACACAGCTATACGTCTCAACAAAACCTGATGAGAAAAACCATCTTACTAAAGTTGAGCAATGTGTTCAGGACATAAGAAATTGGATGCTAATTAACTTCCTTCTGCTTAATCCGGATAAGACAGAAGTTCTAGTCATAGGACCGCATACAGCTAGAAGTAAAATCTTAGATCACACCGTAACTTTAGATGGCCTTTCCGTTCCGCCAAGTGCAACAGTAAAAGACCTCGGCGTGATTATAGATTCCAGCCTTTCATTTGAAGCTCATGTAGATAATATCACCAGGATAGCATTCTTTCACCTTAGAAATATCGCCAAAATAAGAAATATATTGTCGCTAAATGATGCAGAAAAACTAGTTCATGCTTTTATCACTTCTAGGTTGGACTATTGTAATGCCTTACTGTCTGGTTGTTCAGTTAGGTGCATAAACAAGCTTCAGCTAGTCCAAAATGCAGCAGCGAGAGTCCTCACTAGAACCAGAAGATATGAGCACATCACCCCTATCCTATCTTCACTGCATTGGCTCCCTGTGAAATTTCGCATTGATTTTAAAATACTACTCTTGACATATAAGGCATTAAATGGTCTCGCGCCGCAGTATCTGAGCGAACTGCTAGTGTCTTACGATCCGCCACGCCTACTTCGGTCAAAGGATGCAGGCTGCTTATCAGTACCGCGTATTATGAAAACTACAGCTGGGGGCAGAGCTTTTTCTTACAAAGCCCCAAAATTATGGAATAGTCTTCCAAATAGTGTTCGGGACTCAGACACAGTCTCAGTGTTTAAGTCTAGGCTAAAAACCTATTTATTTAACCAAGCATTTTATAAATAGATTTGCCATAAGGTAAAGGAGCAGATCTGGGGGACTCATGGACGTAGAGTATTATGGTGAACTGGTATGTTTAGATGCTGTCTTCCTCAGTCTCATTTGATCACTCAGGTTTGTTGACGGTGAGGTGATTGTTTGCTTTACATCTCAGGGAGCCCTCATGTTTGTGTTTCCTTCTGGCTCTCCCTTTTAGTTATGCTGTCATAATTAGTCCTGCCGGAGTCCCTGCTTGCACTCTACAGTAAATATACATTCACGTTAGACATTGTGACTGTGACCATACCTAATTGCAATCTCTCCTCCTCTTCTCTTCCTCCCCCTCTTTCTCTTTCCTCTCTCCCCCTGTCTCCCCCTTTCACTCTTTCTCTCTCTCTCTCTGTCGAGCTACACATGTGGTTCCTGAGCTGCCAGTGATCCAGACTCCCTCTGCCCTTCGGTCCTGTCTGATCCATCCTGGTGCCCGGTTTCTGGTTGGAGGTCTCATCGCATGGATGCCCCGTGTGTCTCTTTAGGATGCGTCTGGTGTCTGGGGATGATTCTCTATACTTAGAAGATGGTTCTGGCCTCGACTGGTGTGGTCAGCTGTTTCTCTGAGGACTTGACAATTCGATAGTTCAGGACTGGAACTTTCTACAAGTCTATCTGAGTCTCGAATAACTACTGGACTCCATTTTACATCAAGTATTATAACATCAATTAACATCAACTATTATAGCTGAACCTAACACTTAACACTATATAAATGCAGATCATTTCCTGCTATCTGTTTCACCCAGATGAGGATGGGTTCCCTGTCGAGTCTGGTTCCTCTCAAGGTTTCTTCCTATTACCGTCTCAGGGAGTTTTTCCTTGCCACTGTCGCCCTCGGGCTTGCTCGCCAGGGAATATCTGAACATTTTGATTCATACACATTCACATTCCATATAAACTTAAATAATTCTTTTGATTGTGTAAAGCTGTTTTGAGACAATGTCAATTGTTAAAAGCGCTATACAAATAAAATAAAATTGAATTGAATTTAATATGGGCAGTTCCACAATTCCCAATTTTAATTAAAGGTGGGGGCATGAGGGTGTTGTCAACCGCCTCCCCAGCATTCAACGAGGGTGCAGGGACATGGTCTTAGACGAGCAGACCTCAGGCAAGCTTTTATCTGTGATTGATATAAAAACTCTATTGGTGAAGACTTTGTGGAGAGGAAAAACGTGCTTCTGACTCGAGTGAGGCTGTACATACATACCACATAGATGGACTGTCTTTGAGGCTTTGAGGCTGTTGTATGGCAGGCCTTGCACGCAGAGTGTTGACCCAAGGACATTAAAGGGTGACCTGGAGGCAGTTACAGCTTGAACACCTTACAGAGCGAACCAAGAAAAAAAAGCTCAAGCTACTCTGATTACCAGAAAAAACAGAGAGGGCCACAAGCAATCCTTCACCAAAAATCCAGCCAGCTTCAGTCAGTGATGACATAACCAGCAGCATTTTCTCCAAACTCAAGCCAGATGCCTGCGTCTGTCACCAACGTTTTCACTCCAAGGCCAAGCATGAGGGGATATGGATTAAATTGCCTCGCATAGCCATTGCCCGGCCCCGAGGGATGAGAGGGGGGGGGGGAGACAACATCCCAGGTCCGATAAGTCATGCCTCTCACATCTGGAAAAGTTTGCCAGAACCGTAGGATTCTCGGGAAGAAAAAAGTAGTTACTACAACCCAACAATAAGAGTGTGACTATACCTGTATTAGTCTCAAGTCATATTAGTCTCAAGTTAATTTACTAGGAAAAGAATCATTAGGTGAATTAGGACTGCGAATATGGTGTTCTCCAGAAGGGGTGTATGTTGAACATAAATTCCTGAAGCACAATTTCCCTGTCAGACTTTCACTGTACAATGATGTATGACCCATCACAACACATCATCATAGGCCGGCAAGGAGCAGCTATCAGTGTAGAGGAGTGTGATTTTGTAAAAAGGTGGTTCAATGTAACTGATTCTGTTCTTTAGGTGACATTGTATGTACTGCAGGATAGAATTGCAGCTCATAGGATTTATGTTGATTTCATTCTGCAGATAAAACCTGTGTATAAATCTTGTGTGGTAATAAATTGATTCGTACTTCTTAAGGAAGTTGTAGTTAGCCACAAGTCACAAACACAAATGGCATCAGCATCTGAAATCGACTATGGGAAATTAGCTATATAGGCAAATGGATAGTCAAGTCCCATCTGAATTATAGTCTAAACATGATACAGATGTAGGCCTACTTAAATCAGCCAGCCAACTACAAGTACAACGTAAACCAGATGTAGAACCGCCCAGAGTAAGACAATATGCTTTACGACCTGAGGCAAAGCGGGTATATAGAACACTATTGAAGGCCTTGTAAAAGCATCTGTGCTAAAACAGACCAGTTGTTGCAGTACTCCTATTTTTCCCAGTGATTAAGCCAGGTACAAATAAAGGGCATCATGTGCATGATTTACATGCAGTTAATAGTACAGATGTCGCCCTTAAAACCCTGCGTGTTTTCCCGCGGGATGCCGCAATTTAGCGCGCGGCGTGCCGCGTCTTGCCGGAGGCAACATTCGGGAATTTTAAATAAATGTGTTGCGCTTCACTGAATATCCGCCAGATGGCGCATGGAAGGACTTTATCTAAAAGCCGGACCAAGTACAACAATGAATGTAAAAAAGTAAACCTAGTTTAATGTTTTTTTTTCTCATTCCATTAGTAAAAAAAATAATTTGCTCTTTTTAACTGAAGTGTCTAATTTATGCTTATGGGTGAATCTTTTATTTTTTTTTTAGTATAATGCTGTTTACAGCAGGAAACCAAAGTGAAATATTTCATTTTGATCAAGGTACTCTTATTAGGTTGAGTGTGATTTGCGCATGCGCAGTCTTTAGACCATAGTTTTGCCGGTATAATTTTATTTCCGCCTCAAACCGGAGCATGACGTTGAAACAAGTAAGGAAGGATATCAGAACCTGTATTTCAGTTACTGTTAGTTAAAGCCCCTGATTAAACTTAAATCTAATCCATTCACAAAGGACATTTCTGCTTCAAACCGTGTCTCATGACGCAGCATTTTCACGGACTGAATCACATGCGGGTGGAGATTCTCAAGGAAAACTCATTTAAACCAGGTAAGAAAGCAAACTCATGTCATTTCTATGTTAAATGTATCTCTTCTATGAGCAAATTCACGATTTATGTCAGGAACAACTACTTTGTAGATTGAGTTTTGTGTCCGTGTTTGCTACTGTAGCTAAAACCACCTATATTACCTGCATTAGCATTAGCTAACTAACGTGGTGATTTTCAAAAACACCGGAGTTTATACAGTAAGTCAGCGGCGCCGAAGAAAATAATTATATTTAAGTACCGTTGGTTAACGATGTAAAAATTAATAGGAAAGTGACGTAAACATAGAACAAGCTAATTTGGAGTGAGTGCTGTTTGTAGTGTACTGCTTTCTATACTTTATACACACTGTAATTAAGATTTGCTAACATAAGAACTTGAGCCAGTCCAATTTTTGTTTTTACCTTTTTTTTTTTTTTTTTTTAAAGATCAGTAATGAGTTTCTGAGAATTATATCTGCTCCACTTCAAGCAAGATTACTGGTTTCCTTGGACAAGCAACACTACAAACTAATTGAGATCATCAGAAACTAGGGAGGAACCCGTCAGAGAGAAGACCAGAGATATAATCTTCATCTTCAAGTTCTTGATCTGGTATGTATGGTACGGTTCAGGACCAGGGAGGGAGCCGGAGACAGCAGAACAAAGAGATGATATTGCCAGCACCAGCACAGGGAGCACAGTTTTTAGTTTAGATCTCATGTTTACATTTTATTGTATGTTGATGGCTTGACTGTAAACAACAAACAATGCAATAAATGTATAAAAAAATATATATATTTATTGTCTCTTTCCAGGACCAGGCATATCGTTCAATTATTTTTTGGCCAAATAGGCAGTCGTAACAAGAGGTGAGGGCGCGCGCGTCATCACATGTGCTTAGCCGACTCTGCGTTCACCGTAAACTTCAATATACATAGACGTTTATATTTTTGTTTATTTGTATATGTATGTTATTAATTTTACTTTTTTAGAGATTGTATGTGCGTGCACGGAGAGTATGTGTTGATAAGTTTATGTGGATAAGTTGATAAGTGTATCAGAAAGCATTAAAATGTTCATTTGAATTAAAATGACACACACACGTCTGTATATACAGTATATCAATTACATATATATCAATTTCATTAGTTCGTTCATTCTATTTGAAGCTTCGGATGTTTTTTTTTTTTTTTTTTTGGTTTGGTTAGATTAGTTAAACTAAAATTAGTTAAGCTAAAACAATGTACTGAGCCCTCCTGAGGATATAAAGCTTTATTATTGTGTTTGAATAAATATTCAGATCTACCACAGCAGGTAATAAACTATGGTGTGTCATAACCGAAGCAAACACCACGATTATGCCTCGTTTCGTTCGACGGGAACGTGGTTCACTTGGCCGCGGTGTATTATAAACCTGTGGAATGTTTCACTGTTTATGCTCACATAAGAGGAACAAAAGCTCAATGAGGACTAAACCAATGATTTCGGTAACTCCACTGAGTGTAACATCTGCATAGTGACACTGAACATCTTCACTTTTCCGTTTACCTCTGAAAAAAAAGCTGTATTTTGTTTGTTTATATTTAGAGCGCGCACGCACACACATAGACACACACACACATAGACACACACACACAGACACACACACATAGACACACACACACACACACAGACACACACACACTCCCCTGAGCCCTCGGGAAACATCCAATCACCGTCGGTATACAAATGACTCAAGACGCAGCCTAACGTGGTGTCGTGTCGGATTTCAGTGGTCACGGAGTGGGAAGACTTTGAAGAAGCTGCAGTGACAGCTGAACAACTTCACTTTTCCGTTTACATCTGAGGAAAAAAAGCTGTATTTTGTTTGTTTATATCTAGAATTTTTATAGTAGTAAGAGAGAGTTATAGTTTGGTCTGTACTGTAGTTCGCACCCTTGTAGAGAATAAATAAATGAATAACACCTTCATATCCCCTCTCAAGAGTGTCATAGTCCATTGTTAGTTTTAATGATCTGGCTGAAACTAATTATCACTACATAAGTACCCTAACACCATTGATCATGAGTCTCAGCTGAACCTAATTCTATACTTGTAACAGAAAATGTAGATGCAGATTCCAAATGTGTATTTATATAATAGATAGATAGATAGATAGATAGATAGATAGATAGATAGATAGATAGATGTGTGTGTGTGTGTGTAGGCTCTACGCAGGGGCAAGAGAGGGCAGCGCACCCTTAACCCGCACACACACACATACACACGCGCGCGCGCACACACACACACAGACACACCTCCCTTGAGCCCTGCGTCTGTCGGATTTCAGCGGTCACGGAAAGACTTTGAAGCAGTTTATATATGAATCTAAGCTTGAACTTATCAGCATTGTAAATATATAATACTTTTCAAATAAAATCGCTATTACTTTGACCCTGAAGTTTAGTTTAGCACACACAAAAAACAGAAAAGTCATTTCTGGTAAATCAACGGAATGTGTAGTTTATTTACAGTAATTCATTAAAAAATGAATATACATTGTACAGTACACGGTAAACACGGGAAAGATTACAAAATGAAAAAACAAACAGTGTCTACTTTATAAACAGCTTAGTATGTGCGTCGAGATGCTGAAATCCCTTGCATGTTTTTGCTTCCAAGTGGAGAGATATTTGACCGATAGCCTAGAACAAAAGATCTATAGGTGTGATCACAATCCCCTCCGACCGACCGTGCCATCAATCACTGACCACCTCAGAAGTTCCCTCCAATGTATGGCTGCAATACTTGTTTTGCAAGTATTTTTAACACCATTCAAAGGCTTCAAAGGGGCAGTTATCGGCTATGACACGTTGAAGGAGAACTTAATAGTTCTCAAAAATAGTGTAAATGTCTGCAACAATCACTAACCATTAAAATGTTTTTATTTTTGTAATTAAACACGAAAATATTAATTATATTTCCATATATATACATACACACACATACACAAGGGCGTAGGTTTGCTACCTATGACTCCAACTAATACCCCATCCCCCAATCCCCTTTTTTCCCCAATATCTTATTTTGTATTCAACAAAATAAAGAAAATCATTAAAGTTTGGAACCACTTAAGGAGTAAATAGTGAGTAAAGTTTTTTTGGGGGTGAACAATGGCTTTGACCCTAACTCTTCCCCTCTGACTGCACTAGGACCGGACAGCATTGCCACCTGATGAAATAGCGTGACAAAAAAGTGAAATGTCAGTTCAAAACTTTTGCCAAAAACACTAATGAATCACTTACATCCTCAGCCTATCACTCCTCATAATGCTAAATATTAGTATAATCAACATGTATAATACACGCACACATATTATATGTTATATACTGTATAATCAACATTCAGATTGACCTCCTGTGAACTCGCCTCTTCACCTGAACTACAACATGGCTGATCTGCTTCTGTCCCCTAATTGAAAAACATTGAGGGATTCCTTATGAGCATGGACAGAGAATGCCTCAGCCTATTATTGGTAACAATGTTAAATCTCAGGACAACTACAGTGGCTTGCAAAAGTATTCGCCCCCCGTGAACTTTTCCACATTTTGTCACATTACAGCCACAAACATGAATCAATTTTATTGGAATTCCACGTGAAAGACCAATACAAAGTGGTGTACACGCGAGAAGTGGAACGAAAATCATACATGATTTCAAACATTTTTTTTTTTTTACAAATAAATAACTGAAAAGTGAGGTGTGTGTAATTATTCAGCCCCCTTTGGTCTGAGTGCAGTCAGTTGGCCATAGACATTGCCTGATGAGTGCTAATGACTAGAGAGCACCTGTGTGTAATCTACACTCTCTCCATCGCTGTCTGATATACAGCACAGGTGTTTAGGTTCTGTTACCTGACAAAACAGGATAAACACATGCCATTTAAACAGCAATCATTTTATTTCACTTTTTCTGAGTCTTAGTGTGCAAACCTCGAATCAAATCATTAATGTTCGCCAAGTAAGTGAATGCATTTTAAAAACTATTTTTCTGAAGTGGATTGTCTATTGGTGTCAAACTAATATACTAATATTGCCATATGGCTAGAATTTTGTTACAATACTTTCACAATACTGATTTCTGACAAACAGTCACTAGATTAGGAGACTGACAGGGATCATATTTATACTTTTACATTTAGCTGTTTAATCTGCTGTTAGTTTTACGTCCGTATTCACAGACTATAACCTGGCCTGCTGTACTGAATGTGAGTCCACTGCATTTGGCGCTGCTTGTGTCTGAACGCGCTGAATGTGTCTGAATGACAATGGAATAGGACGTGTGAGTTGCACCGGTCACACACACACACACACACACACACACAATATATATATATATATATATATATATATATATATATATATATATATATATATATATAATTAAATTCTTAAAACATCGTGTTCACCCATGCACTGAAAAAAAGAACTTGTAAGATTTACTTGATAAAATCCTCATAACAATTTGGACACAGATTTTAAGTAAATTTTATTGCTCCAATATTAAGGCTGAATCCCAACCCTTCCCCCTACTCTTCCATTTGGCGCGTTCACGTGCAGGGGTAGAGGTGTCTCATTTCTCTTTTGGTTGGAGGTGTAGGGGGAGGGGGGAAGGGCCAGATAGCCCTCCAAACGAAGATTTTTCAGGACCTCACTTCAAACGAAGGGCTAAGCGAAGTTTTCAACATGGCTGCTCACTCGAGCAAACAGACCCATAAATGTTAAGTCATTTTTGCCATTAATAAAGATTTTTATGACAAGTTTTCATTGTATGTATATTACCTTTAGTCTTGTGTCTGTGTTTATGGTGATGTTCTGTAAAGAAACGTTTGCAAAAATAATCGCTAAAGTTTGCTAGCGGATAGCACATATTGCACAATATTACAAATATTATATATTACCTGTTGGTATAGCTCTTAAGGTCACTGTGGCACGCAAACCCCCTTGACCACAATAAGGTGGCAATCCCTCAGGGGGGGGAGGTGAAAAATACAAATAAAATAAATTATCCTTAATCCAGATTTTATCAATCAACGACATATTTATCTTAGCTGGATGGTCTAATTCTCAAAACCGTTTAACCTAAAGAAAAACATAACACACTATAACTAGAATATTTACAAAACTGAAAGGTTTTCTTATGAATAATAAAAAAAAACATTATAACTCAAAAAGATCATATGTTTATATATATATTTTATAGTAACTGAACAGCTCTCTTCTCTCCAATCCACTCATACACCACAGTCTCCTATTTCTCTGTGCGCGCGCTGCAGCCTGTGAATGAATACACGCAGCGGAGGTTTTACATATTTAAAATGTAAAAAGGTGTCTCCATCATAAATAGCCCTGAATTAACTATATATATATATATATATATACACATGTTTTGTGAGATTTTCCCTTACTTATTTTTATCAATTTATATTACTCCCTATAATAATGTAAACATTGCTAATTTATGTTTTGGAAAGAAACTTAAGTAATTATTTCATCTATATCTTTCATAAATCACACAACTAAAATATAATTAAACAGTTTATTCACCAACATTACCAAATATTTGTGACATTCACAGTCTAGATCCAAGTTGTCTTTTTAATAAAAGTGCATTCAGCTAAATTTTGCATCCATAGAAAAAAACTGCACGGCACCAGGGCCTGAAATACTTGTTTTAAACAAAATTGTGTAAAATAATAAATAAATAAAATACAGCATTCATTTAGAAATAAAATGCAGCAGAAAATACTTTAAACAAACTGCAGAATAAACGTTAAAACGTAATAGCCCTCTGAAGCAGTGAAGTTGCAACTTTCAAATCAGCACTCTGGACTAGTGCACTTAAAAGTATGCCATTGAAACCTTAATGCATGAAAACATTTTAAGCTGAACATGTAAACACAACATGTAAACACTTGTAGTCAAGCCAAATCAAATGTTTTAAGATGATAACTTCATCTTTAAAGCTTGCACTTTTGGTGATAGCTTAATCCCATCAAGTTTCTAGAAGAACTTTCTGAAAATAGCCTCTCCTTCAAGGATTATGGATACACCAACCGGTTCTTCCCCTTCAACAGCACGGACGACAAGGATTTTAAGAAGGTGTCACTTCGTCTGTCCCCCTGCATAAAATGTACAAGAAAATAAATCATTTATTTTGAGAAGCAAAAAAAATCTGAATTGCTTCAACCTGTGCTGACTTCATTGAGAAAAAAATAATAATAAAAATAAATGATAATAAAAAAATGACCATCACTTCATATACTTCATATTGTTAAACTTGGGTTAAATTGCTTTATCTTGCATCAGTAAAACATGGCATGAGATGGCTTTACAGTGTCAGGAAATCCTATGATGAATGCTGAGTTTGTATTTAAAAGGGTTAGTCCAAACATGAAAATTCGTTCAATAATTACTCATATTTATATATTCATTTGCATTTATATGCTTCTGTCCAATACAACAAACACTATATTCAAGGTATTAATAAATTGTATAATTAATAAGAAAACAATGCTTTACCAGGCAATCATCAAAGAGATCCTCCGTGATGATTCCCAACCGACTGATACTGTACACAGCGCGGGCACACACAGCGACTCCAAACACGCATGCGCAGTTTAATGTGCACACATTTTCGGCTTCAGTAGACACACAATACTTCAGACTGAAACAGAAAAAAAACAATGATCAGTTCTTATTCAGGACATCCCATACTATATACACACCACATATGAAACTATTTTACTGCAGCATTTTTCAGATATGGGGCATTCTCTCTGTGTTGTTCATGAAACTACCGTAATCGCTGTAATATGCGCGCGCACTAAAATCAATCGCGGCTGGCTTGACCGTGTTTTTCTGAACCGCGGCTGGCTTTACCGCAGTAAATTAGAGCTGCTGTCAATACTGTATGAACATATGTACAGGTTCTTTACTCGTAACTCATTAATAAAGTTCGGCTTCAGAAAAAAAAACGTTTATTGCTAGTGTTCTTTTACCATTTAATGCTTTAACACACACGACTCAGTTTGTTCAGAAATGGCATCTAACTGGCGAGCCTTTGTCTGAAGACGCCGTTTTCACTCGGGTTGGGGGTAAGAAACACACATCTCGGTGTATTAATCCGCGCGCTCGGTTCGTTATTATTTTATTTATTTATTTATTTACCACAGGACCCATGGGGGCTCCGTAGGTTCAGGTTTTTACACGAAAACGGTGTTTTGTGAATCTCCACACTATTAAAAACTGAAATTGCTAATTGTACGTCCTGAGATTAAGATGAACATTAATTGGGAGTCATGAAAGCGAGAATCACATCCAAAAAAGAAAGCTAAACTTACCTCGAACACGACAAACTCCAGCTCCAGCCACGCCGTGTTGTACCTCCGTGATGATCCACAACCGACTGATCCACAGCGACTCCAAACACGCATGCGCAGTTTAATTTGCACACATTTTCGGCTTCAGTAGACACACAATACTTCAGACTGAAACACGACTGCCCCCTACAGGTAATGAAGGGCATGTTCACAGCTTCCCGCACGCAGCCGCGCAAAGCCGCGGCAAGTCACGGGATCCCTTTTCTCGAAACGCAGGTTTTTAATGGCGACATCTGTATAACAGGAAAGTATCCAGCAGAAGTTCCAAATCCACACACACTGCTGACTAATGTCCCTCCCTAAGCCAAATATTTTATTGCAATGATATTTGTTCAGCCTTCTTCAGTGTTCAAATGGCAGAAAAGAGTAAACTACTGCATTTATTTGCATTTACAAGTGCCAGTTGACAAAATAGGTACCAAAAATGCCACGGTGGTTCAAACATTCACCTTATATATTCAATCAGAGGTGGAAGCTGATTTAGGAGGTTAAAGGATAGAAGATAGCCTGGGTCAGCATATGGGTGACGGTTTAATATGTCTATCATCATTAGAAACATGCCAGAATGATTCCATTAAGGTACACCGTAAGCTAGTAAGGAGGTCATAAAATGTCATAAACTAAACTACAATACTGTAAGCCTGAAGTTAAATTGTTAAGGTGACTAATTTCACATGATACGACAGCCGTAGTACATACATAATTAGAAGGCATAAGTAAGGCACCAGTGTCACAGCCTGATAAACAGTGATGGCTTTCTAGGGTTAACAGGTTTCATGCTGACTGGAGTAAGGAATATGCAGGAAAAACAGCTCCACTATGGGAGATAATAATGAGAAAAGAAGAACTGCAAGATCTAAGTTCTCCCTTAAAATAGAACACAGATATACTGTTAGCATTTGAATCCATCAAAGAGAAATGCAGACTGCACCTACTTTAGGTATACAGTACCTGATTATAGCAATCCGTTCTATCGGTATGTAGTGAACCAAGCTGATGGATCTACCTCAGCTATACTGATGCAGGAAACTTGCAGTGATAGGAAAAACCAGTCCCTAGCTTACTACAGCACTAAGCTAGATAATATAACTCAAGGTGACCCAACATGCTACCAACAGGGTTTTATAGTTGTACATTATACATATAGAACAGCATCTTCATTGACAACAGGTTACCGATAGATTGTATAAATTGATAAAACAAGGGGAAGGTGTTCTAACCCAAGCTCGCCTCCAAACATATTCTTCACTGCTCACATATCCGACAGTAATATAAAGCGATGGGACACAGTTAATCCAGCTAACTTAATCACTTAAACCTATAAAGGAGTGACTCATAGTTTTGTGGCGAACTCATTGGCATTTACTCGGTTATGACCTGATTTTGAATCTAAGCCTATAGCTGAAGCGGAAGTGACTTATTTTGTTGGTGGATCTAGTTTAGAGACCAGGTAGAAAGTCACACAGGGTATTCAGTAGTGATGAAGGATGGAGAAGATTTTAAACCTATCCTATCTCAGCATTGTACACAACCGTGTTCAGCTCAGTTAGCTGAGTTGAAATCGCTGCTTGTCAATTAGCCAAAGGACTAGTGGCAAATATTTTTACAGATTCAGCCTATTCCATGGTGTTTGTCATCTGTTTGGAACCGTATGGAAGCAAAGGTTTAAAAAGCATGAAGGAACTCCCATTCAAAGTGCTGAACGGATAAGTAAACTAATGTCTGCTCTGATGCTACCATGATGATTGACTTTCATTAAATGTCAGACCCGTAAAAAAGGGAAATGACTGTGTTGCTAAAGGTAACAACATGGCAGATTTAGAAATGAAGTGTGCATCAAAGTGTCAACTAGCTGTGCAAGCGCCCATAGTCCTTATAGAACCACAGCCTCAGTAAGAGGATATCATTTGTACTCAACATCAAGCAGGTCCGTACGAGCGCTCGATGCGGCTCCAGAGGGGAGCGCAGGAGGACGCACAGGGTATTTGGTGTCCACATGAAGGTCTGATTATAGCACCCATAGCACTGGTGAATATTTCTGGTTTAGATGGTCATGGACCGGGCCATTGTGCAAGAAGACAGGTTGTGAGAAACATCAGGCAACATGGGTATTGGTCTTTATATCTGCATGCTATGGTTGAAGAGTTCCTAGCTTCATGGGAGATATGTGCTATGCATAATGTCAGGAAGGAAACAGCGACACCTATAGGCTATATACCGGTACCAGAATGACCATTTAATCACTTAGTGGTGAACTATGTGGGCAGGATAAAGTGGTGTTCTGGGGGAAAGATACATGCTTGTAATAACTGACATATTTAGTAGATGAGTAAAAGCAATAATATCTGCAGATGAAGAGTAAGGAACAGTTATCAAATCGTAAGGGAAGTGATATCTAGATTTGAAATTCCATCAGAGATGAGTTCCGACAATGGCTCAATATTCATTCAGAAAATGTAAGACAGGTGCTGCAATGGTTGGGGAAAAGCTAAGATTTTGGGATGTCCACAGTCCCAGGGGAAGGTAGAGAGTGTAAATGGTAATTTCAAAGCCAAGGTTAATAATAATTGTAGTAATACAATGCTACACTAGGTTTTAACTGATGCTGTACCAATGAGCTAACAAGCATGCAACCTAACACAAATACACACCTAACCCCGCATGAAATGCTTACGGGTCGACCCATGCCTGTGCCATTCTGTAGAGGCCATATAAAGGCCACCGCTTAAACAATTTAAAAAAAAAATCTTATATGAAGAAACTAACTGCCGTACATGAAGTAATCTATGTGCAGGAAAAGAACAAGGAGGAAGAGACGCTCCGTGTCCCATCACTCCAGGAGACCAGGTCTATCTGCGAGTGTTCAGGAGGAAGTGGCACAAGCCCAGGAGGGAGGGGCCCCACAAAGTGTGGCAGCCACTCCAACAGTGATTCAAGTGAAAGACAAGACAGTGTGGTATCACTTGAACAATTACACGAGAGTCATAAAGAGCTATGAATACCGAAAACGAAGGAAGAAAGAAAGAAGAACCGAACATCAGAAAAATACAAAGAAATTAAATCATTATTGGAAAATAACCAACTATTGGCACAAGTTGGATACCAAATTGCGCAGCGTTGAACACTCCGCTGCTCCAAATTAAGAATGAGAATCTGCTTAAGAGCAGCATCCACTACGGATACAAACGAGACTGACTGACTGACTGACTTCGACCAGGTTTCTCCTGACACAATTAACAGGACAAACAATTGTACAGATTATATGTGACAACTAACTGTGTCCTTTACATTGTATGAATGCATTTCTGTTAAACTAACACTATATTGCTTTTACAGATAAAACAGCAGCAGCGACAACTAATTTTAATTTCCTCCACAGGAAAAATGCACGAGAAGGAAGCAAGCCTTAACCAGATTATGACAATATGTAATGCCACTAAACCCCGTTCTCTTTTATTCCAGGTGCAGAAATTTAATTAAAGCAGTTAATGGGTGACTTTACTGTGTCAAGTAAATTTATGAATGTGATTTATGAATTTATTAATCAAAGGTTTCCTAAAATTAACAGCATTTCCCAGCAACAACAGACAAGGATGAATTTTTGGACACAGTCATCAAGGATATCCCGAACTCAGCCATATATATCTCTAACAAGAGACTTTACGGGTTCATATATTGAAGTGTACAGTATCTTCCAAGGCATGAGCCCACAATGACGTGCTGGCAACCTCTCTATTGGGCTCCAACTGACTCCCTGCGGTGTGCAAAGCACCTGAGTTGAAGACTATTATATTACGACAAGGCTGTTTAAATGTATATCCATTCTTACAAATTGTATTGTGTTATTGTGTAATTGTATGTTCCATTGTAGGTTATATGATTTATCCAATTGATGTAATCCTAGAAAATCACTGTATTAAGTACGTGTTCATGTCATGTTATTGAGTAATGGGAAGTACGATGTCATGGAGGTCGAGTCTTTTACTCCTATTCCTAGTCAAGGGTGGAAGGAGAGGTTTGGCCGATTCTCCACTAGAGGGCGAGTCCATGGGTCAGTCATTGATAAAAGTCCAGTGATTTAATTTAATCACCAGTTAGTATAAGGAAGACTGACTCATGGAGTCGCACTCTAGATTAACCAATTAGTGTGGGACTTATAAGTCCCAGAGGGGGGATATATGGGAGAAATTTTTATTTGATTTCATTTGATTTTACTTACTTTTGGGGGGTTAGAAGATACATTATCAGTATATAATCGTGGATGTGCGTGCAAGCTGGGACATAGGCTTCTTTGTGTGCATTGCATATAGGAAACCCAAGCTTTACATTGGGGGGGCTAAAGACGGCCCTTTAATGAAACCCAGATGTTGCAGAGAGGAGAGGCAGGCACTGCATATGTACTATAGCACACAGCAAGAGAATTCAGTTGCTCCACGGACACAGCTCCGGCCTTGTTGTTTGATAATAAAGGTCGTAATCTTCTGTAAGCAAAGCCCGACTCTGAGTATTTTTCCACAACAGTAGCTCCTGTTTAAGTGATTTCTTGATTGAAACAGGTGTGGCAGTAATCAGGCCTGGGGGTGACTACAGAAATTGAACTCAGGTGTGATAAACCACAGTTAAGTTATTTTTTAACAAGAGGGGCAATCACTTTTTCACACAGGGCCATGTAGATTTGGAGTTTTTTTCTCCCTTAATAACGTAAACTTTCATTTAAAAACTGCATTTTGTGTTCAATTATGTTATCTTTGACTAATAGTTAACGGTTTTTGATGAGCATCAAACATGCAAAAGAATAAGAAATCAGGACTAGGGCAAATAGTTTTTCACACCACTGAATTTATCTATCTATCTATCTATTATATAAATACACATTTGGAATCTGCATCTACATTTTCTGTTACAAGTATAGAATTGGTTTCAGCTGAGACTCATGATCAATTGTGTTAGGGTACTTATGTAGTGATAATTAGTTTCAGCCAAATCATTAAAACTAACAATGGACTATGGCACTCTCTTGAGAGGGGATATGAAGGTGTTATTCATTTATTTATTCTCTACAAGGGTGCGAACTACAGTACAGACCAAACTATAACTCTCTCTTACTACTATAAAAATTCTAGATATAAACAAACAAAATACAGCTTTTTTTCCTCAGAGGTAAACGGAAAAGTGAAGTTGTTCAGCTGTTTACTGTCACTGCAGCTTCTTCAAAGTCTTCCCACTCCGTGACCACTGAAATCCGACACGACACCACGTTAGGCTACGTCTTGACTCATTTGTATACCGACGGTGATTGGATGTTTACCGAGGGCTCAGGGGAGGTGTGTGTGTGTGTGTGTGTGTGTGTCTCTATGCGCGCGTGTACTTCTTCTACTGTTATAAAAATTCAAAATAAACAAACAAAATACAGCTTTTTTTTCAGAGGTAAACGGAAAAGTGAAGATGTTCAGTGTCACTATGCAGGTGTTACACTCAGTGGAGTTACTGAAATCTTTGGTTTAGTTCTCATTGAGTTGCCACACATCATTTCCACATTTCACTCGCTTTTATTACACTTATGTGAGCATAAACAGTGAAACATTCCACAGGTTTATAATACACCGCGGCCAAGTGAACCACGTTCCCGTGGTGTTTGCTTCGGTTATGACATAGCATAGTTTATTATCTGCTGTGGTAGATCTGATTATTTATTCAAATTTAATATTGTTTTAGCGATAATTTCACGGAAGCGAGTTCAGAAATACATCACTGCTCCTGCTCCATCCGAGACATTCAGAAGCTTCAAATAAAATGTACGAACTAATGGATTTTCTCAAAACGATATAGAATTAAGTAGAGCTTTCCTTTTTGTTATAGTACGAAGCCCCTAGATGGACAAAGGAGGAGAAAAAAACGGCAGAAAAAAGTAATGCCAAAAACTTTGGGTTATAATGCAAAATATGACTTGTTTTTTTTTCTTCTGCCATTTTTTCTCTCTTCCTTTGTCCCCTTAAAGATTCTGTAGTAGGTTTTCTCAGTTGAATATGAAAAAAGATACCGCTGATTATCAACACGGGAATGAATGGCGCATTGTCCAAGTGCAAGTTTATCTTGGAGCTAAACTATTTGCTTTGGGTGAAGGCGCCATCTAGTGATCATTGTGTGTCAGCAACAGGTTCCCATTCAAAACAATTGACCGCTGAACTGCGTTATAAGTAGGTGACACTGGCGCAGCGCTTCTAGTGCTAAGGGTGTTACAAGGGGGTCTGTAGCTCTGTCCACCGTTTTAGGGAACGTGTTTTGTTTTAAAGTAAGTTACAGGACTTTTCCCTTCTTTTCTGGAGGGCTTTTATTTCACTAAAAACTATCTAATATGGATATCCACATATTTCTGGATTATTATATTTATGATATAAAAATAAAACACACAGTCTCAGGACAACACAGCCCTGCCCTCCAGCACTATCAGCAACAGGAGCATCAGTAATCCTTCAATGCAACATTGTACGCCATCAGGTAAAACATAGGTTACATTTGCTTTGCATTGTCCCCACCTGATGACAGTCATACAGTATGATGCAATTCCATATTAGATTCGTCATGAATGTGAGTTGTTGTTATTCAGCCTGTTCTATCTTTTTTAACTTTGAGCACCCGTCCCTTTAAACGTCTCTGCACGGCCCTGTCCTGGACACACTCAGTTAATCTAGACAACTTAGGTATTTGTCTGGTTTTGTTGAGATATATAATTGGGTATCATCAGCATAACAATGGAAACTAATCGCAGGTCATCTAATGATGTTACCCAAGGGAAGCATGTATATTGAGAACAGCAGAGGTCCTAAAACTGACCCTTGTGGGACCCCATATTTTACTGGCATTACACCTGACATTCAGATCACATACACAGTTTTCCATTCAGATCTACATAATTGTATCGATCAGACAGGTATGATCTAAACCATTTTAATGCCTGTCCCTGAATACCTATATGATTTTGTAAGCGATCTATGAGAATATTATGATCTACAGTGTCGAATGCAGCACTAAGATCAAGTAAGACTAGTATTGAGATGCAGGCTTGGTCTGAAGCTAAAAACAAGTCATTTGCAAGATTAGTTTTTGAAGACTATCTTAACTAGTGCAGTTTCTGTACTATGATGGGGCTTGAAACCTGACTGAAATTCTTCAAGGATGTTGTTTTCCTGCAAGAATGTGCATATTTGAGCTGATACTACTTTTTCTAACATTTTTTATATGAACGTAAGGTTTGAAATCGGTCTGTAATTTGTTATTTCATTCGCGTCCAAATTAGATTTTTTTAAGAAGCGGCTTAATAACTGCCAACTTGAAAGGTTTACGGATGTGACCTAGATATAATAAGTAATTAATAATGTTTAGAAGTGGCTCTGGAGTGTGAGATACTATTAGACGTTGAACCTCAGTTATTTTCCTCAGTTAGTATCTTCCTGATACTATTGATTTTTTCATTAAAGAAGTCCATAAAGTCTTCACTTCTAAACTGTGATGGGATACTCTCTGCAGGCATCTTAGGTTTTGTTAGGCGAGCCACTGTACTAAATAAGAACCTTGGATTGTTTTGGTTTCTTGCTATCAGTTGGCTAAGATGCTCGGTCCTAGCAGTTTTTATGGCCTGTATTTAGCTGCACATACTGTTTATATATGCAATTCTAAAAACTTCTAATTTAGTTTTCCTCCATTTTCGCTTGAGGTCATGGGTTGCTCTCTTTAGGGTGCGAGTATGACTGTTGTACCACGGTGCAAGTGTTTTATCTCTGACTTTTTTAATCTGATGGGAGCAACAGTATCTAATGTACTGGTAAAAATAGTGCCCATGCTGCTAGTCACCTCATCTAGATCATCTGCATTTAGGGGTCTAATAAGAAATTGGGTCAGATCCGGCAGATTACTTGTGAATCTGTCTTTAGTAGTCGGATTCATATTTCTAACAAATTGATAACGTGGGGAGACACAGCTCATCTGTTATACGGGTAGAGTATATATCAGGAGGTGATGATCTGTGATATCTGTGATAATATAAAATACTTTTCTGTTATATGTTCACTCTTTGTAAGGGGACGAAAAAGTAGAAAAATTGGTCAGTCTGGCGGAGCTCAGAAAAAAGCAGCGTCTCAGCATCCTCCGTATCCCCATACCAGCCATGAAGGTTGTGAGAACTTCATGAGTTAGTTTTGTGTGACCCAGTTAAAGAAACATACTGTCTAGCATTCTCCTTGCTATTCCTACCATCCTTTCCCTCAAACCACCCATGTAGGAAGCATGGGGTGGGTTAAATGTCCAAGAGCACCCATTTTCTGCTAGATATTTTTTAACAGTTTAATTGTCAATGTTTGATGGGATCTGAAGCTGTTAAGTTTAAAATGTAGAAGAAGTGTGTCCGAGCTAAGTTTTAAGCTAAGAGAATAAGAGTTATTTCTTGTTGTGTCCGCCGCACCCTGATACACTTACTGGTCCGGGCCCGATCGACCGTGAGAGACACACACACACACACACACACACACACACACACACACACACACATACACACACACACACGCAGGCATGATGTCTGAAGATCTCTGTTTATTCTCAGCAAAGGGATCACATTTAAACGGTGATACATCCCGAACATCAAAAGAACCAGTCATTAACATGTCAGTCATAGAGGGACCCGGAGACAGACAGGTGTGAGGAGATACATTTGCATTCTCCTGTTTAAACAAAAGGGTTCTAGCAGACAAGAGCCATTTGGATGTATCCTCGTCTGGATACAGGATATAGAAAGTGTTACCGCAGAAGTCAGGAGGAAGCAAAGTGAGGGGTCTGTTCTCAAGGGACAGGAATCTTCTAATTAGATTACAGTGTCTTACAATATAAACCTATAAAAATAAAACCTTACAGAAGCTCTTTACAGATCCCAGTTCTAGTGGAAGGCCAAATAGAACAAAGGCCCTGCGAAAATGGACAAGACTAGAGATTTACCGGTCCCGGTCCAAGTGGCTACATCTGCAGAGGATGTCGTGGCAAATTTGTTGTGAACTATGTAAATTTTCCAAACAAAATCAATAACTACTCAAGTACTGAAATAGCAAAAGAGTTTATTGCAACCAAAAGTAAATGGACGGCACTGGACTAGCCAGACAAAAGACGAACAGATAAAAACTGCAAGATTTCTCTCCTTTCCCCTCTCACTTCCCTAATTTTACAGGGTTTATATACCTTCACTTAACAATTACATCATTGTTTGCTCCTTCTTAAGTCACAAAACCTTTTTAATATTCATGAGATGTGAGCTAATTCTATTCTGATCAGATTGATGTGGCACCTCCCAATTGCATAATTTTTCCTCTCATCTCATATTTATTCATATCTGGGCAGGCCTAAGACGTTAGACGGTCTTACGTTCTCCTTTTTTGGAGAAAGTTTGGTTTATTCCTTTTTTTTCTTGACCAGACCATTGACCACCGTTGGTAACTTGGGTTTTTGTGGAAGCCGCAATCTTTCAGAATCTTCCTCATCAAGATGTGTAAGTATTATAATTTTGGTTGTTCTTATCATAGTTAATTTTATCTAATTTGTCTTTAACTGTCCATTATGTATTTACTTGTATAGAGATTATTTATCTATTAGCACTTTAATATATTCTGGTTATTCATTTTGATTATACATTAAATCTCTTTATATAACTAAAATGATTATTTTAATGATTTTGAACATATATATCAATTGGTATACTTTTGTTTAATTTACTTAATCATTATAGGATAGATATGACGATTAACGATTAATTAAATCAGCTTAAATCAGTTCATTGATTAGGTTTGTTAATATTTATTTTTCATTTACCTACTACTATTGCTATACTATGGTTAGTTTAAGACAATCACATTAATCAGATTATTTGTATGATTATTTATATTGCTAGTTCTTAGATCCTATACTACTAAAATCAATAATGTAAATAATGTAATGTTTCTTTTAATATGTGCAGAGTGCTTTTTTTCCCCCCCAGATTTACTAAACTCATGTTTACTAAATCCTCTCTAATTTTGTTTAATTCTAGCTTGCAGGCAGCGTTCTTCTCGCTCATCCTCTCATCTGAGATTCCTTCTGGGAGCAGGTGGCTACACCTTCCCTTACTCAAACCGAACCACCACAATTTGCATCTGGTTAGAACTCTGAGGGGCCTACCTCTGAGGATGATATTGCTGAAAATTACTGATTTTTCGTTTATAACAAATATGATTTATGCTGTTTTGCTGCTTCTTAAAAGCAGAAGTCTGGCTTTTTTCACTTTGTGTCCCAATTAAAGCAGAACCGAAAGTTTATTTTTATAATTTTTATCAATGCTTGCATTTTCTGTATTTTTTCCTCCAATAAAGTTCCTTAATTTCTTGCACTCTGTGTGTACGGGTTGTTCTTGGGTCACACTTTGCATACTTTTTCTTTAATTATCATTAAAACATTATCATTAACCATGTAGATATTACGAGTAGATATTATTAGTACATAATGATAAAATGTTAGTAAATATTATTGATATTATTGTTTTTCTTTAGTTTTTCTTGTCTGTTACCTATCCCTTGCCTCCTGCCTGCGTGTTTTCTCACTTCCTCAATTTGTCGTGCAGGCGCCTTTTCTGTTTTTGTAGCGAGTTGGATCAAGGCCTCTTAGACAGAGGCCTTCTGGGTATTTGGTACCTTACACTTGACTACAATTACAATTCAATAAAATTTTTCCACAGTCCCCCCTGAAAGCCATAAATATGGCTTTACTCAAATTTCCACAGTCCCGCTTATCTTATACTTAAGGAGGAGCAAGTATGGATTATACACACATTTGCGAACAGTCATATAAAACATTAAATGACATATTTCTTGAACCTTTTAACAATTGCTATTTTCTATCCCTTTCTCGGATTGACCTTGTGGTCACTACCTTGTAATCAGGAGAGATTATAGCTAATCTTAGGTTCTCTGCTCAGGGGTAGGCGAAAAACCCTCATGGTCAAAATTGAGGGAAAATTCCTACCCTGCCAGTGTTTTATCACTCGACAATGCATTAGCATCTGGTCAGAGGACTTGACAGCAATAAGGCAGTAATGATCTATGGAACATAAAAAATTAACACAAAAAAATCATAAACAAAACATTAAGACAAAAATCAAAAACATAACTATAAATTGAAATCATTAATACAATATATCAAACTTAATTAAAGTATTAACATAGAAATTACAATGAATCACATTTTTTCTATTTGTTTATGGACCAGGAGTTCATGGTTTTCGAAGTTGTCGGTAACGATAGTGTCTATGTATCCATGTTGGTAATGATATTGACAAATTGCTTACGTTCGTTGACCAAATGTTTCTTATGCATCCATAGTCCGTTTTGTTTTTATTGGTATAGTACAGATTTGAATTATTTTGTGAGAATGTCCTATTTGGGGAGGTTGTTGGCAGACTTGCTAACCAGGCTTGTTGCTTTGGATTAGAGTTCCATAGCTCAAAATCGTTGATTGAGAAAGAGACAACGTTAAAAGTTCGGCATTGAAGAATGTCTTCTGAGATTAAGTATCCTTGATAATTTTCTGTCTCATAACACTCAGAGACAGACAATGTTCGCAAGCAGTACCACTGAGTTGTAGTAATACACAGTTCAGGAGTGGTATCTGCAACGTATTTTGTTTCAGTTTTGTCTCGTACCCACGTGTCTCGATTCAATATTAGATTTGTAAAGTCAAGTAGGAGTTTAGCAGGACGAAGAAGCTCATGTACAGTAGTCCACTGTTTCAGATCTGTAAGGCTAAGATTCGGAATGTACTGTCCTACCCACGGTGCAAGGCTTGTGTCAGAGTGGTGAAGACTTGCTTGCTGACAGACGTAGCATATTGTGCCACCTCCCTCTTTTCGGCATTCTTTATGGATCAGTTCATGTATGAACATGTCAACAGTGAGATGGTGGTCTCTGCCTCCTGTCGCCATAGTAATGTCTTGATCCTGCACACACTAAACTACATACTGATACATAATAATACAGTAAATCAAAGTTTTATAGCAATTATCATCATTATATATATATTCTATATTTTGTTAGTCTGGATTTTATATCAATTCATAATATTCATAATGTTAGATTTGTTATATACTTTGCATATATGAATTCTGGATTGCATTTACATATTTACATGCCTGCATTTGTTTTAACATTTATAAAGTACTGTCTTCTTCAATTTCCATGACTAAGCTAGTTCTCATAGTAGGTATTGTTTCATAGCTATGTTCAACAGTAGGTTCAGGTGCTTCAGTTTCACGTATTAGCATTACATATTGTCCTAGTAAATTATTTCCAATTTTACTGATTATTCCTCTTATTAGGGGTATAACACAACAGATTATTAGTAAAGTGGCTAACAGGACTGCTCCTATCATGGTGCCTATTCTAGTTAAGTATGCCTTCCAGTCGGCTGAGAAGAACCATGGTGTCCATGTCTGATGGGTGGCAATTGTATTTTGTACGTGTTCATCTCGTAGGGTTTTCATTCTTTCAATGACTAGAGTTAATGCTCCATGTGGACCAGTGTGAAGAGGGATTTGGGTACAACATGAGGTTCCTATTAATTCACATACCCCTTCATCTGGGGCTCTCATCATGTCGATGGCAAATCGATTTTGCACTGCCATGAGTGTTGTCGCATGCAATTGTCCTTTAACTAAATCTAAAGCGGATATTGTGTAATTGATGAATCGTTGTTGATTGTACCATACATAATTAATCCATTTAGTATTACGCACAATTTGGAACCAGGGAAATATGCCAGTTGTGAGTCCTGTTCCTGTCATATCCATAATAAGATGTTGCTCTGGAATCCCTACTGGAGTTCCAGACCAATCGATTTTAACATTTGGGTCGGGTGCCCATTCTTGAATTTGCAAAACACTAGTATTATCTGTAAGTAGATATTGTGTCCAATCATCTGTGTCACGTTTGTGTCGAGATAGTCGGGACCAATCAAATTGTATTACTTGTACTTTACCTTCTAGCAAAACAGGTGCACAACAACCATTCCATTTATCTGGTAATGTTTGGTGCACCTGATTTTCTCCACAATACCAAAAGATGTCAGCTAGTGGTCGGGTACCTTTGTGTAGACTTGGTATTACTAGGAATGCTTTATCTGTTTCAGTGCACGAGTAATCTAATTTCTTTTTACATAAAATGCGAGTTGCAATTAATGTGTTTTGGGTGTCCATTACAGATTCACATTGCTTAGAGGCATTTCCTACAGGAATTTGTCCATTGGAACATAGGCATAATGGTAACTTAGTTATGGCTTTTATGTATACATTAGGGTGTGTCTCTTCTGAGGTGTCTATGGGTGAGTAAGTGCAACTAGTACTTAAATTACGCATCCATTCTGCACCAGAGGGTTTGGCCGCTGCTCCAAGCAGACAGGCCATTGGGCATAGAAATTTAGTGCTATATGGAGGTTGAGAGCACTCGTCTAGCCCTCTGGTGGGTCTAATTAGTAAAGGACGACTATTTCTTTCATGACAGACAATGCATGTTTCATTAGTTACGCTAAGGGCACTGTATGTTAGCCATTGTTTGTACATGCTTTCATGTTGGTACGTGTGTGTATTCTGAGTTTTCGGTGATGTGATGATTCCGGCAACTAGCTTATAGGCTGCTAACCTGAATTCTCTAGAAGCATAGTGTATCTGTGGAATGTTTTTAGAATTGTTGGTGGTTTCAGAGAATGGCCAGCATCCGACTTTAGTACATCGGACGTTGAATTTAATCATTATTGAGTCTTTAACTCCTTTTACTATAGTTAAGGTATTGGAATTTGCTAGGGTATACACTTGGCCATCCATATCTTTTTCCCAGACTGTACAGCGTTCGTCTCTGGGTTTACCAGTCATGATAAAGAAATCAGTTTCTAATGATAATGTTATATGGTGGTTGTACTTTTGGGCCTGGTATGTGGCAACGAGTGTTTTGTACGGTGACACCATGGTTTTTCCATTTCCTAAGACTAACATGGCCATTCCACATCCTACATGTTGATGGAGTATTTCTTTAAGGTGGATCATGTTGTTAGAATTCAAATCAATGACTATGTTGTGAGTATTTCCGTTCTTTTTTATGATATATGGGATGGTAATGCGATTGCGGGTCATGTTAATGGCTCGCTTGTATCGATAACTTATGTTGGGCATGTAGTCATTTAGAGTAGGGTCAAGGGGTTCAGGATTTGTCATTCTATTTTGTACTATACACAACATTCTTATCATGATGACAGTTCCGATCATGAAACCCATTGCTAATGTCAATGTATGTATGTTAGCATAATTTAGTCTGTGTTGCTGTCGCATGGTGATGGTTTTGTGTTGTGAGTGGTTATTTAATGTCAAATAAAAATGTTCTGCTAGTATCTGATTAGTTCTCAATTAAACAAAGTAATACTATTTCTAATACAGGCTTAGGTTATTATCATTGCTTTTTCCATAACAAATCTTTCACTTTTTTTTTTTTTTTTTTTTTTATAAAGCTGCTGGTTGTATAGCTTTTACTCGTGCTCGGGTACGGTGTGCTGGACCATGTTCTTCATTTTCACTATCATCATTGTTGAAATGATTACCGTCGAAATGTTGTTCTGTCGAAGAGAGTTCTATGTCCTTTGGTGGTGTCTCAATGTCTTTCGGAACTTTAGCCTTGCAACAGTGATTTAAGTGATACCAATGTTCTTTACCTTCTACCTTGATGGCTGTTGGAGTGGCAAGCACCACCTTGTATGGTCCTTCTCTGCGGCCTTGTGCCCAGTGTTTTCGTCTAAATACTTTGATATACACCCAGTCCCCTATATTTGCTGATTGCAGTCCTTTCTTGTTAATTGTTCCTCCATGGGTTGCTTCGTTAGTCTGTGAAAATAGAACTTTATGAATATCCGTTAAATGTTTGACGTAACTCTCCATTTCATTTTCAAGTTGTTCAAGAGCAGGTCCATCATATGGTGTGCGAATGCGGGGAACAGACATTGGTCTTCCAGTGAGCATTTCGTGTGGAGTTAAGTGAGTCATGCGATTGGTTTGAGATCGCATCTTCATTAGTGCTAGGGGCAATGCGTCCATCCAAGATAATTTAGAACTCGCACAAATCTTGGCAATTTTAGTCTTTAATACTCCATTGGCGCGTTCTACCATCCCTTGTGATTGTGGATGATACACACATCCTAATTTGTGTGTTATGCATAAAGCCTCAGTGACGGATTTTATAACGTCATTTACAAAGTGGGATCCATTATCCGAACTTAATATATCTGGAATCCCAAATCGTGGAATTATTTCTCTAACTAGAAATTTTGCTACAGTTTTTGCATCTGCTTTAGCAGTAGGAGTAGCTTCTACCCATCGACTAAATCGGTCTTCCACGACTAAAATGTATCTTTTCCCTCCTTTGCGATCTATCATATCTACAAAATCCATTATTAAGTGTCTAAAGGGGCCCATGGGTTGAGGAATATGTCCTAGTGGGGTTGTTGATGCTTTTCTTATGTTATATTGACCACAAATTTCACATGCTGATAAATAGTTATCGATTTGGCTGGCAAGATAAGGTGACCACCATTCTGAGCGGATTGAACGTAGGATTTCCCCCCTGGCGCAATGATCAATTCCATGGGCGGACTTTATTAACATGGGGAGGTATGACGCAGGTGCTACAAAAAGCCCTTCGCAACTACGCCAGATGTTAGTATCTTGATCGAGTTTTGCTCCACGCCTTGTCCAAATAGCTTTTTCATAAGCAGGGGCTGAGCTTTGCATTTCTGCAATGTGTTTTAACGTTAATTCAGTATCAACAGGTTCTATGTCTCCCGTAACTACCGGGATCATGACGCAAGTAGAAGCAGATCCCAGGGCTGCTTTCTTTGCAGCTTCATCTGCTGCGGCATTGCCTTGTGAAATGAACGATCCATCTGACTTATGAGCACGGCATTTTACAATAGCTAATTTTGATGGTAGTGTCATAGCATGCAAGAGGTCAGATATTGCTTGTCCATGAGAAATTGGTGATCCGTCAGTTCGCAAAAATCCTCTCTGTGCCCATATTGTTCCAAAAATATGAATTACCCCATACCCGTATGATGAATCAGTATATATAGTACACATTTTTCCAGCGCCAAGGTTACAGGCAGCTGTTAACACTTTAATTTCCGCCAGTTGGGCAGAACATGGCTGAGGGATGAAGGTAGAGGAAACAACATGATACGTTTTATTGTCTACGGATGGCGACACTATAGCGTATCCAGCTTTATTTTCGCATTGGTCTCGGAAACACGATCCATCTACAAAAAATACCTGCTCTGAATCTTTTAGCGGTTGGTTTTCTAAGTCCGGTCGGGCTTTAACAAATTTGTTTGACTCCTCTGAGCAATCATGAGGAGTTCCGTCTATTGGTAACACTATTAAGTTAGCCGGGTTCACGGTTTTACATCGTTCAATGGTTAGTTCGGATGCTGATAAGATGACGTCATACGCAGAACAACGTGCATTAGTTATCACAAACATTTGGCTAGTTAATAATGCATGTATTGCATGCGTAGTATACAGAGTAGTTGGATGTCCCATAGTGATGCTTGATGCTTTTTTATAAGCAAATGCAGCTGCTGCAAGACCTCTGTAACATGGGGGCATCCCTTTTTCAATGTTGTCGAGAGCAGTACTATAATACGCTATGGGTTGCTTGCCCATTCCATGCTGCGTTTGGGTTAGTACGGCAGAGGCAAAGCCTTGTCGTTCTGAAACGTATAACTGAAATGGTTTGGTATAATCGGGACTAGCTAGAGCAGGTGCTGAAGCTAACGATGTCTTAATACAATTAAATGAAGCTAATGCTTCAGGTGTCCAGATGAGTGGTGAGTTGGGTTTGGTTCGAACAACAGTTTTAATCAGATCTCTTAAAGGTTGCACTTGGGACGCAAAATCACATATCCAGGGCCGACTAAACCCTGCCATTCCTAAGAATGATAGCATTTGTTTTACTGTCTGGGGCTGAGGAGCTTTTAAAATGACCTCAATATGGGTAGGTGAAATCTTTTTATTGGTTCCTTCTAACACTCGCCCTAAATATTCAACTTTCTGCTTACAGAACTGTAATTTATCTTTGCTTACCTTATGTCCATTTTCTGCCAGCATAGTCAATACTTTCACTGTGTCCCTTTGACATTGTTCTTTTGTTGGACTGCAAATTAAAATGTCATCAACGTATATTAACAGACGGCTTGGTATCGAGAGCGTAGCCAAGTCACGCGCTAACACCTGGTTAAAGAGGGAAGGAGACTCCACATATCCTTGTGCTAAAGATTGGTACGTATATTGTTGACCTTCGTAAGTAAAGGCGAACAAGTACTGAGAGTCGGGATGCAGAGGAATGCTGAAAAAAGCGGAACATAAATCGATAACTGAGTACCACTTAGTCCCCTCTGGAATATTGGACAATATTGTGTGTGGATTAGGAACTACAGGAGTGTCTGCAATTACTATATTGTTAATGGCTCTGAGGTCATGAACCAATCTCCATTTTTTAGAGTTTTCCTTTTGTAGCGGAAAAATAGGAGTATTACAAGGACTTGAAGTGGGAATAAGCACTCCAGCTTTCACCAGTCCTGTGATTGTGGGTCTGATGCCTTCAATTGCTTCGGATGACAGAGGATACTGTTTTACATATGGGAGTCGGGCATTAGGTTTAACTTGGACTTTTACTAAACCCGCTGATTTGACTAGTCCTACATCTGTATGATGCTTAGACCATAATATTTCTGGAACTTCTTGAAGTATCTTTTCCTCTAGTTCCCTTTCTTCATCTTCAATAACTGACATTTGTGCAATTGCCGTATCTTTATCATGCAATTCTATATCTACATGTGTGGCGACAACACTGCCTATGTTTTCTTGTGATATATACATGAATTTCCTATCAGGTGATAGATGTATGTATGCATTCAAAGTTGGTTCCCTTTCGCTTATTTGTTTGGCTTCCTTAACCATCTTACCTAGGTCTTTTTGTTCAAAATTTTCCGCAATCATCAGAGAGACATGCGGCACCGCATGTTCAACTTGGTACCAATCTTGAACTTTTTCGGGCAGTTGTGCAATGGCTGCCACTCCTTGTGGGCCGATTATGATTTCCATGGTTTTCATGTCCATTTCACTGCCTTCTATCAAGTCTTCCCACAATGTTGCAAATTCTTCATCATGGTTTGAGTCATACTTTATGGTGCAATGTAGTGGTAAGTCTATTTCCCGACAATCTGGTCGTAAATGAGTAATCCATGGTTTCCATTCTTGATAAGTGTTCCAGAGACCAGATGGTTGGTTGTATTCTAACCAATATACCACATTAACTTCTTTAGGTGTTGTATCTGGATTATGGATGAGTAGACATTGTGTTGCTAGGGTTTCTGGAAAGGTAACCCAGAGTCCTGTTGGTCCACAGTGTATTTTTGCTCCTAGTTTACATAATGTGTCTCTTCCCAAGAGGTTCATAGGTGCATGCGGGGAATAAAGTAGTGGAGCATGGATAGTTACCCCATCCAATGTTAGTTCTTGAGGTTTGGTAAACCGTAAAGTCTGAGTTTTTCCCGAGAAGCCCACTGTTTGTATTGCTTTACGGGTAAGGGGGAGTCTAGAGCCTGCTTGTCCAATGCTTGAGTATGTAGCTCCGGTGTCAATCATAAACGGTGCTTCTAGACATTGTCCTATTTTCACTGTCACCGTAGGTTCTTGAGCTGGATATAATGTGGTGACAAACTGCATAAGCTCCCCCTTATTAGGCTCCTCTGGGCATCTTCAGTAGTTAGGGTTTTGGCCTTCAGAGGGGCCTCCCCATTGTCCACCTTGACTTGGTGGAGGTGGTTGATCGTGTCTTTGGTTTGGTTGGTTTTGTCCCCTCCACGTGTCTGACCAGCCAGATTGTTGTGTAGCTGGCGAATTTTGGTCTGACTGTGGTCCTTGAGGTCCTCGGGGTCCTAATGTTTGTCCTTGCTGTTCAGATCTTTCCACTCTGTCTCCCCACAGGAAACTGACATGGGGACAGTCTCTTCTAATGTGGCGTAAATCACCACAAGCCCAACATCCTCTTCCTCGGCCTCTGCCATATTGGGGTGGTCTTGTCATTCGATGTCCTGGTGTATACGTTTGTCTTGGAGGATTTTGAGGATAAGGTGATTGTGGATTCACCATAAGTGCAGCTTGTTTGGCAGCGGCTTCCTTCTCCTTCTTCTTTTCTTTTTCTTCTTGTTTGTTTCTGACAATTTCACCCAGTTGTGATTTACACAGTTGTGTCATCAAATTTGTGGACATTTCTTTCGCTTCTAATTTTGCCTTTCGATATTGATTGACGAAATGGATTATGTGGGCTTGAAATGTTTTCCAAGCCATGGTGTTGAGGCCAATCACTCCATCCAACTTTTCCTGTACTGAGAGTGGCAAAGTTTTCTTTAACATCATCCTAAACAAGCCCCTACTTGTATCATTTTCATCCCAATGACCACCAGTTTCATCTCTCCAGGCATCTTGGAAGTTTTGTATGAACTTGACTACATTTTCTTCTTCAGCTAGTTTGATAGTTTCCAATCGTCCTGGATCCATTTTTGTGGGATACATTTTCCTTAGGGCTCCCCAGATATTGTTTCTGTTGGGTCCCAATGGGAAATGATCATATCTGGCATCTTCAGCCTCAGGCGGCATTCCAGCTTCTTGAAGAACCTCTGTGGTTTTGTTTTTTCCGATGGTTTGACCTAGTATGGCCTTGATGTCTCCAAGGGCCAGTTGGTGGCCCATTGTTTTTTCTTCAAACTGGGTGATCCATCTTTGTGCTCCTTCACACAGATCTGGAAGCCTGCCTATGAGACCAGTCACATCCATAAAACACCATGGTACATAGTGCAGTGCTGTTCCTTTTACTATTAGTGGACACTGGGATGAGGAGTTTGCAGGCTCATCTTCATCTATTTGCCTTCTCCTTTCTTTTTCCCTTTGGCATTCTTCATGTTGAAAACATGTCTTGTTGCTGTATCGATCTGGTTGTTTCAGAGTGGATCTATCTCTCAGTACTCTCATAGTTTGGCTGGCTTTTTTCCCTTCCACATCCATATTTTCTTCTGTGCGGCTTGTTACATTTGCGTCTTGATTCTGTGATCGTAGACCATGTAGCTGTTTCTCTCTTCCTGTTTGTTGTTCAATACTATCTTCTTTTTCATTTAGGTGCCTTAATATTTCTTCATCATTGGGCTCTTCGTTTACAGCAGAACACTGCTCTCGTGTTGCATTGCTCTGCGACATATCCTTCATATTGTATGCCATTTCATTTAAAGCTTTTAATAAGCTTTGACTTTCCTTCAAGGCTTCTCTGTGTACCTCAGTTAGGTTTATTTGTTTTGTTAATTCAGTGACAGTTTTTCCATTGAAATCTTCAAGGATTTTCTGAAGAGATCTATCCTCTTCTTCTAATGGAGTGATTTTCACTTCTCCTTCCAGTTTGACTAATTGTCCTTGTTTGTTTACAGATTTATCTTTTTCTTTTATGTTCTTTCTTTCTTCAAATTCCGACCGTACTTGGTTCACTTTGTCGACGGGTGAGTAGTTCTTTTTCCAGGCTTGGTTTTCCACCAGGATGTGGGATCCATTGAGGGTTCATGGTTCCTTGCCCTCGTGGAGAACTGGTACTAGGATATTCATTCCAATATGTTTGAGCATTCTTATCCATAACGTTTCTCCATGATTGGTCTGCAGGGAGGATTGAACTTTCTTCACTTGATAATCCTTTGGTCGCATGTCGTTCTGAGATGCTTTTTGGATCTGATGATACTTTTTGAAAGTGTGCTCTTCTTCCAGCCCCTCTACCAGCAGAATTTAGATTTAATTCCTGATCTGCTGATCTTGCTATTCCATTCAGTGTCCCATGAAATTGCAATTCTACATTTGTCCATTCATCTTCTTCAATTGTAGTTACTCCCATCATCGGGATAGTAGGATATACTTTATTCTCCAGGGATTGTTCAGTGTTGTAGGGCGGTGCCCTCATGCACATCTCTGGTGATGGCGGAAATGTTTCTTTCTGTCCATCTTGCCTTTCTGTAAGTTCTTCTTGTTCACATTTGTCTTTCTGTTCGGTTTCCTTGATTTCTTTTTCTCTTTTTAATATTATATTCATCCCTTGTTGTTCAGTTTTTTCCTGTTGTTTTTTCCGTCTACGCTGTCCTTCTTCTTTAAAATAGTCTATTATTTTTAACTTGAGTTTGAATTTTTCTTCCATTTCTTTTTTCTTCTTTTCTGCTCCCCAGCTTATGATCTTTTGTCTTAATTGGGTACATGTTTCTAAGTTGAATGACCCATTAATAGGCCATTGGTCTGAACATCCTTTTGTTTTGTCATGCCATTTCTTCATATACTTTCTGATATCCTTCTCTAGTAGATGGTGTTGTTCAATTATAATTTCTACTGGTTTATCCATTTTGGAATGATTCTATCTATCTATGATTCTATTCATTCATTCAAGATTTTATTTTAATTTTTCTAATTATTTAATTATTATTATTTATTTATCTTTAATATATTTTATAAATTCTTATTTATTCTTTATTATCTAGTATTTGTTTATTTATTTGTTGGTAACAGGATCCTCTGTTCCCCAAACTATGAAAGCATTTCCCCTTTGAATTTAACAATGACATGTAATTTTTATAGGGTACACTAGATGGCGCCACAGAGAATTACAATATAGCAGTAGAAACTACAACAATGGCGTTGAATAATGAGATTCCTCACGTGCTTCCTCTACTCCGCCGCTAGACGTTTCTAAATTAAGATCTACCACATGTTTTCACAGCCGCTTGCTTATGAGCAGTTATGTTCCGTTTCTTTAGTTTAAATGGTTTTTAACATTGTATTTGAACATTTACAGACAAAAATTCTAGTAAATATAGGTTTATCAGTAGCAGTCGTTATAATATTGTTTTAACATATGTCCAGATTTCATCTATATTTATTATAATAATAATAGCTTTTATAAGAATTTTTTTTTTTTTTTTTTTTACTATGTGAAGTCTTCTCCCTCAGCAACCAGGCGTCCAAGTTGATCAACCAGACCGCTCCTTTGCTCGCCACAGGAGATTTCTTTTCCTCAATGTTCGTGGTGCATGTTAGTCAGTTGTGTGCGCCGTTGTTTTCCTGATTCACCCACAGCCACGTCTGCTTCAACTCACTCAAACACAATGTAATAACAATAACGGTTATCATTTTGATTAGATTCTACATATATATATATATATATATATATATATATATATATATATATATATATATATACATATACACATATATATATATAAATATATATATATTTTTTTAATATTAATTAAATATAAATGTACTTTATTATTAATCTCATTTTTGCTTCCTCATTTCTTACTCTGTATTTTAACTTAAACAGTTCTACCACCGACATTTAATATGTACATCTTCTTTTGAAGCCTTCTTTCTCTTCCCAAATAATATCGCCTCACAAACATATGCCCACCCCGAGTATGCGGGATTGAAAATATTATTTGCATCGGCAAGCATAACAAGTCCACGTTCATTGCAGTTAATGCAAGAGCTATTACATGTTCTGGAAACGGCGCATTCCTAAATAACTGCTCTTCCATCATCCGCTCTGTACCCCGTGTAACTCTAAGCATGTGCTGTTCGGACATGGGTGCTTGTGAGGGAACCATTTGATAATAATATGGAATCCAAAAATTGGCATGTGTGTGTGCAGGGTTGATGCTTGGTGACTGTACTCTTTGTCCTCTTCTTCTCAGATTACTTGGGTCTCTATTTCCTCTCATTACTCTATTTGTCTCTGGATTATCTCTCCAGAGCTCATTCAATATTCTAATGTCTTTTTCTATGTCTCTGGATTATCTCTCCAGAGCTCATGCAACTTCCGCCCTCGTGCGCAAATACCTCTATTCAACTCTGCCAGATCTCACTTAAGAGATGTTCCAGGAGTGATATAGCTGTATTTGTCACCACAAGCAAGAAGCTATTCTATCTACTACGTCTCCGGATTATTTCTCCGGAGCTCATGTAACTTCCGCCCTCGTGTGCAAGCACGTCTATCCAACTCTGCCAGATTCCATTTAAGGAATGTTCCAGGAGTGGTATAGCCACACTTGCCACCACAGGCAGGAAGTTATTCTACTTATGTTAATATTTAAATTTTTAATTAATTACTTTCAGTTGTGCATGTATATATGTATATATGTATGTCTATGTATGTCTAAATAACACCATACAGTGTGGAATACAGTATCTAAACTAAATATATCCAATGATATGAATATACAATATTTAACAGTATTTATAATTTATGTTACATTTCTCTTTCTGGTTTTTCATTCACTTTCTAGCCGTACACGTTTCACAATTCAACAACCCACTTACGCTTATACATCATACATTATACAAACCACGACTCACAAAATTGCAATCACAAATCAACACTATCTATTCTAATTTTCTAACCATGCATTTCCCCACCAGCCACCTGATCAGGAATTTCCACCTGTCACCCTAGCCCTGCTAAAGGAATTTTCCAGTCCCTAGAGCAGCGGTTCTACAGGAATTTTCCGCTGGAATTTTCTCACTCGCCCCGTTCAGACCTACCTATCACGCCAATCATTATACCTGGACGTACTATGGTATCATGATGGTAGCGGTATCCACGAGATTTCCTTTCACACCGTAGTTGTATACTACATATTACCACGGTACCTAGGTATATTGTAGTACACGGTTACTTATACCATGCCAACGCATGCACGCACATCTACACAATCACACCCCTACCTACCGGCATTTCTTATATCGACTCTTTCAATCAACACTATTTGTTAATTGAAGGCAACCCTACTTGTAAAATGTTACACTCTTACACAATACAAATAACAACAACAAGCTCAAGCTCAGCAAGCACAAAAGCACATCAATTCACAAGCGCATACTTTTTTGCTATTTCATCAAAATAATAAAAATTGCATCATAACATTGCATCAAACATTAAATTACTCAATTATCAATTACTCAATTTGGTTCCCGGGGCCAGCAGTACGTCCCCCAAGAATCATTCGACCCCCACAGACAGCAGAAAAACTACAGCAGAATTTGAATAACAGGTTTCTGCTTACCTTGTTCCTATTGCCGCGGCGGCGGTTCTGCTGACCGTGTAGGGCCGCCGACCCCAAGGGGCAGCAACGACCAGCCGTGGGTATCCTATGCCGACAACGCCACTTATGTCGTGGCAAATTTGTTGTGAACTATGTAAATTTTCCAAACAAAATCAATAACTACTCAAGTACTGAAATAGCAAAAGAGTTTATTGCAACCAAAAGTAAATGGACGGCACTGGACTAGCCAGACAAAAGACGAACAGATAAAAACTGCAAGATTTCTCTCCTTTCCCCTCTCACTTCCCTAATTTTACAGGGTTTATATACCTTCACTTAACAATTACATCATTGTTTGCTCCTTCTTAAGTCACAAAACCTTTTTAATATTCATGAGATGTGAGCTAATTCTATTCTGATCAGATTGATGTGGCACCTCCCAATTGCATAATTTTTCCTCTCATCTCATATTTATTCATATCTGGGCAGGCCTAAGACGTTAGACGGTCTTACGTTCTCCTTTTTTGGAGAAAGTTTGGTTTATTCCTTTTTTTTCTTGACCAGACCATTGACCACCGTTGGTAACTTGGGTTTTTGTGGAAGCCGCAATCTTTCAGAATCTTCCTCATCAAGATGTGTAAGTATTATAATTTTGGTTGTTCTTATCATAGTTAATTTTATCTAATTTGTCTTTAACTGTCCATTATGTATTTACTTGTATAGAGATTATTTATCTATTAGCACTTTAATATATTCTGGTTATTCATTTTGATTATACATTAAATCTCTTTATATAACTAAAATGATTATTTTAATGATTTTGAACATATATATCAATTGGTATACTTTTGTTTAATTTACTTAATCATTATAGGATAGATATGACGATTAACGATTAATTAAATCAGCTTAAATCAGTTCATTGATTAGGTTTGTTAATATTTATTTTTCATTTACCTACTACTATTGCTATACTATGGTTAGTTTAAGACAATCACATTAATCAGATTATTTGTATGATTATTTATATTGCTAGTTCTTAGATCCTATACTACTAAAATCAATAATGTAAATAATGTAATGTTTCTTTTAATATGTGCAGAGTGCTTTTTTTCCCCCCCAGATTTACTAAACTCATGTTTACTAAATCCTCTCTAATTTTGTTTAATTCTAGCTTGCAGGCAGCGTTCTTCTCGCTCATCCTCTCATCTGAGATTCCTTCTGGGAGCAGGTGGCTACACCTTCCCTTACTCAAACCGAACCACCACAATTTGCATCTGGTTAGAACTCTGAGGGGCCTACCTCTGAGGATGATATTGCTGAAAATTACTGATTTTTCGTTTATAACAAATATGATTTATGCTGTTTTTCTGCTTCTTAAAAGCAGAAGTCTGGCTTTTTTCACTTTGTGTCCCAATTAAAGCAGAACCGAAAGTTTATTTTTATAATTTTTATCAATGCTTGCATTTTCTGTATTTTTTCCTCCAATAAAGTTCCTTAATTTCTTGCACTCTGTGTGTACGGGTTGTTCTTGGGTCACACTTTGCATACTTTTTCTTTAATTATCATTAAAACATTATCATTAACCATGTAGATATTACGAGTAGATATTATTAGTACATAATGATAAAATGTTAGTAAATATTATTGATATTATTGTTTTTCTTTAGTTTTTCTTGTCTGTTACCTATCCCTTGCCTCCTGCCTGCGTGTTTTCTCACTTCCTCAATTTGTCGTGCAGGCGCCTTTTCTGTTTTTGTAGCGAGTTGGATCAAGGCCTCTTAGACAGAGGCCTTCTGGGTATTTGGTACCTTACACTTGACTACAATTACAATTCAATAAAATTTTTCCACAGTCCCCCCTGAAAGCCATAAATATGGCTTTACTCAAATTTCCACAGTCCCGCTTATCTTATACTTAAGGAGGAGCAAGTATGGATTATACACACATTTGCGAACAGTCATATAAAACATTAAATGACATATTTCTTGAACCTTTTAACAATTGCTATTTTCTATCCCTTTCTCGGATTGACCTTGTGGTCACTACCTTGTAATCAGGAGAGATTATAGCTAATCTTAGGTTCTCTGCTCAGGGGTAGGCGAAAAACCCTCATGGTCAAAATTGAGGGAAAATTCCTACCCTGCCAGTGTTTTATCACTCGACAATGCATTAGCATCTGGTCAGAGGACTTGACAGCAATAAGGCAGTAATGATCTATGGAACATAAAAAATTAACACAAAAAATCATAAACAAAACATTAAGACAAAAATCAAAAACATAACTATAAATTGAAATCATTAATACAATATATCAAACTTAATTAAAGTATTAACATAGAAATTACAATGAATCACATTTTTTCTATTTGTTTATGGACCAGGAGTTCATGGTTTTCGAAGTTGTCGGTAACGATAGTGTCTATGTATCCATGTTGGTAATGATATTGACAAATTGCTTACGTTCGTTGACCAAATGTTTCTTATGCATCCATAGTCCGTTTTGTTTTTATTGGTATAGTACAGATTTGAATTATTTTGTGAGAATGTTGGCAGACTTGCTAACCAGGCTTGTTGCTTTGGATTAGAGTTCCATAGCTCAAAATCGTTGATTGAGAAAGAGACAACGTTAAAAGTTCGGCATTGAAGAATGTCTTCTGAGATTAAGTATCCTTGATAATTTTCTGTCTCATAACACTCAGAGACAGACAATGTTCGCAAGCAGTACCACTGAGTTGTAGTAATACACAGTTCAGGAGTGGTATCTGCAACGTATTTTGTTTCAGTTTTGTCTCGTACCCACGTGTCTCGATTCAATATTAGATTTGTAAAGTCAAGTAGGAGTTTAGCAGGACGAAGAAGCTCATGTACAGTAGTCCACTGTTTCAGATCTGTAAGGCTAAGATTCGGAATGTACTGTCCTACCCACGGTGCAAGGCTTGTGTCAGAGTGGTGAAGACTTGCTTGCTGACAGACGTAGCATATTGTGCCACCTCCCTCTTTTCGGCATTCTTTATGGATCAGTTCATGTATGAACATGTCAACAGTGAGATGGTGGTCTCTGCCTCCTGTCGCCATAGTAATGTCTTGATCCTGCACACACTAAACTACATACTGATACATAATAATACAGTAAATCAAAGTTTTATAGCAATTATCATCATTATATATATATTCTATATTTTGTTAGTCTGGATTTTATATCAATTCATAATATTCATAATGTTAGATTTGTTATATACTTTGCATATATGAATTCTGGATTGCATTTACATATTTACATGCCTGCATTTGTTTTAACATTTATAAAGTACTGTCTTCTTCAATTTCCATGACTAAGCTAGTTCTCATAGTAGGTATTGTTTCATAGCTATGTTCAACAGTAGGTTCAGGTGCTTCAGTTTCACGTATTAGCATTACATATTGTCCTAGTAAATTATTTCCAATTTTACTGATTATTCCTCTTATTAGGGGTATAACACAACAGATTATTAGTAAAGTGGCTAACAGGACTGCTCCTATCATGGTGCCTATTCTAGTTAAGTATGCCTTCCAGTCGGCTGAGAAGAACCATGGTGTCCATGTCTGATGGGTGGCAATTGTATTTTGTACGTGTTCATCTCGTAGGGTTTTCATTCTTTCAATGACTAGAGTTAATGCTCCATGTGGACCAGTGTGAAGAGGGATTTGGGTACAACATGAGGTTCCTATTAATTCACATACCCCTTCATCTGGGGCTCTCATCATGTCGATGGCAAATCGATTTTGCACTGCCATGAGTGTTGTCGCATGCAATTGTCCTTTAACTAAATCTAAAGCGGATATTGTGTAATTGATGAATCGTTGTTGATTGTACCAAACATAATTAATCCATTTAGTATTACGCACAATTTGGAACCAGGGAAATATGCCAGTTGTGAGTCCTGTTCCTGTCATATCCATAATAAGATGTTGCTCTGGAATCCCTACTGGAGTTCCAGACCAATCGATTTTAACATTTGGGTCGGGTGCCCATTCTTGAATTTGCAAAACACTAGTATTATCTGTAAGTAGATATTGTGTCCAATCATCTGTGTCACGTTTGTGTCGAGATAGTCGGGACCAATCAAATTGTATTACTTGTACTTTACCTTCTAGCAAAACAGGTGCACAACAACCATTCCATTTATCTGGTAATGTTTGGTGCACCTGATTTTCTCCACAATACCAAAAGATGTCAGCTAGTGGTCGGGTACCTTTGTGTAGACTTGGTATTACTAGGAATGCTTTATCTGTTTCAGTGCACGAGTAATCTAATTTCTTTTTACATAAAATGCGAGTTGCAATTAATGTGTTTTGGGTGTCCATTACAGATTCACATTGCTTAGAGGCATTTCCTACAGGAATTTGTCCATTGGAACATAGGCATAATGGTAACTTAGTTATGGCTTTTATGTATACATTAGGGTGTGTCTCTTCTGAGGTGTCTATGGGTGAGTAAGTGCAACTAGTACTTAAATTACGCATCCATTCTGCACCAGAGGGTTTGGCCGCTGCTCCAAGCAGACAGGCCATTGGGCATAGAAATTTAGTGCTATATGGAGGTTGAGAGCACTCGTCTAGCCCTCTGGTGGGTCTAATTAGTAAAGGACGACTATTTCTTTCATGACAGACAATGCATGTTTCATTAGTTACGCTAAGGGCACTGTATGTTAGCCATTGTTTGTACATGCTTTCATGTTGGTACGTGTGTGTATTCTGAGTTTTCGGTGATGTGATGATTCCGGCAACTAGCTTATAGGCTGCTAACCTGAATTCTCTAGAAGCATAGTGTATCTGTGGAATGTTTTTAGAATTGTTGGTGGTTTCAGAGAATGGCCAGCATCCGACTTTAGTACATCGGACGTTGAATTTAATCATTATTGAGTCTTTAACTCCTTTTACTATAGTTAAGGTATTGGAATTTGCTAGGGTATACACTTGGCCATCCATATCTTTTTCCCAGACTGTACAGCGTTCGTCTCTGGGTTTACCAGTCATGATAAAGAAATCAGTTTCTAATGATAATGTTATATGGTGGTTGTACTTTTGGGCCTGGTATGTGGCAACGAGTGTTTTGTACGGTGACACCATGGTTTTTCCATTTCCTAAGACTAACATGGCCATTCCACATCCTACATGTTGATGGAGTATTTCTTTAAGGTGGATCATGTTGTTAGAATTCAAATCAATGACTATGTTGTGAGTATTTCCGTTCTTTTTTATGATATATGGGATGGTAATGCGATTGCGGGTCATGTTAATGGCTCGCTTGTATCGATAACTTATGTTGGGCATGTAGTCATTTAGAGTAGGGTCAAGGGGTTCAGGATTTGTCATTCTATTTTGTACTATACACAACATTCTTATCATGATGACAGTTCCGATCATGAAACCCATTGCTAATGTCAATGTATGTATGTTAGCATAATTTAGTCTGTGTTGCTGTCGCATGGTGATGGTTTTGTGTTGTGAGTGGTTATTTAATGTCAAATAAAAATGTTCTGCTAGTATCTGATTAGTTCTCAATTAAACAAAGTAATACTATTTCTAATACAGGCTTAGGTTATTATCATTGCTTTTTCCATAACAAATCTTTCACTTTTTTTTTTTTTTTTTTTTTTTATAAAGCTGCTGGTTGTATAGCTTTTACTCGTGCTCGGGTACGGTGTGCTGGACCATGTTCTTCATTTTCACTATCATCATTGTTGAAATGATTACCGTCGAAATGTTGTTCTGTCGAAGAGAGTTCTATGTCCTTTGGTGGTGTCTCAATGTCTTTCGGAACTTTAGCCTTGCAACAGTGATTTAAGTGATACCAATGTTCTTTACCTTCTACCTTGATGGCTGTTGGAGTGGCAAGCACCACCTTGTATGGTCCTTCTCTGCGGCCTTGTGCCCAGTGTTTTTGTCTAAATACTTTGATATACACCCAGTCCCCTATATTTGCTGATTGCAGTCCTTTCTTGTTAATTGTTCCTCCATGGGTTGCTTCGTTAGTCTGTGAAAATAGAACTTTATGAATATCCGTTAAATGTTTGACGTAACTCTCCATTTCATTTTCAAGTTGTTCAAGAGCAGGTCCATCATATGGTGTGCGAATGCGGGGAACAGACATTGGTCTTCCAGTGAGCATTTCGTGTGGAGTTAAGTGAGTCATGCGATTGGTTTGAGATCGCATCTTCATTAGTGCTAGGGGCAATGCGTCCATCCAAGATAATTTAGAACTCGCACAAATCTTGGCAATTTTAGTCTTTAATACTCCATTGGCGCGTTCTACCATCCCTTGTGATTGTGGATGATACACACATCCTAATTTGTGTGTTATGCATAAAGCCTCAGTGACGGATTTTATAACGTCATTTACAAAGTGGGATCCATTATCCGAACTTAATATATCTGGAATCCCAAATCGTGGAATTATTTCTCTAACTAGAAATTTTGCTACAGTTTTTGCATCTGCTTTAGCAGTAGGAGTAGCTTCTACCCATCGACTAAATCGGTCTTCCACGACTAAAATGTATCTTTTCCCTCCTTTGCGATCTATCATATCTACAAAATCCATTATTAAGTGTCTAAAGGGGCCCATGGGTTGAGGAATATGTCCTAGTGGGGTTGTTGATGCTTTTCTTATGTTATATTGACCACAAATTTCACATGCTGATAAATAGTTATCGATTTGGCTGGCAAGATAAGGTGACCACCATTCTGAGCGGATTGAACGTAGGATTTCCCCCCTGGCGCAATGATCAATTCCATGGGCGGACTTTATTAACATGGGGAGGTATGACGCAGGTGCTACAAAAAGCCCTTCGCAACTACGCCAGATGTTAGTATCTTGATCGAGTTTTGCTCCACGCCTTGTCCAAATAGCTTTTTCATAAGCAGGGGCTGAGCTTTGCATTTCTGCAATGTGTTTTAACGTTAATTCAGTATCAACAGGTTCTATGTCTCCCGTAACTACCGGGATCATGACGCAAGTAGAAGCAGATCCCAGGGCTGCTTTCTTTGCAGCTTCATCTGCTGCGGCATTGCCTTGTGAAATGAACGATCCATCTGACTTATGAGCACGGCATTTTACAATAGCTAATTTTGATGGTAGTGTCATAGCATGCAAGAGGTCAGATATTGCTTGTCCATGAGAAATTGGTGATCCGTCAGTTCGCAAAAATCCTCTCTGTGCCCATATTGTTCCAAAAATATGAATTACCCCATACCCGTATGATGAATCAGTATATATAGTACACATTTTTCCAGCGCCAAGGTTACAGGCAGCTGTTAACACTTTAATTTCCGCCAGTTGGGCAGAACATGGCTGAGGGATGAAGGTAGAGGAAACAACATGATACGTTTTATTGTCTACGGATGGCGACACTATAGCGTATCCAGCTTTATTTTCGCATTGGTCTCGGAAACACGATCCATCTACAAAAAATACCTGCTCTGAATCTTTTAGCGGTTGGTTTTCTAAGTCCGGTCGGGCTTTAACAAATTTGTTTGACTCCTCTGAGCAATCATGAGGAGTTCCGTCTATTGGTAACACTATTAAGTTAGCCGGGTTCACGGTTTTACATCGTTCAATGGTTAGTTCGGATGCTGATAAGATGACGTCATACGCAGAACAACGTGCATTAGTTATCACAAACATTTGGCTAGTTAATAATGCATGTATTGCATGCGTAGTATACAGAGTAGTTGGATGTCCCATAGTGATGCTTGATGCTTTTTTATAAGCAAATGCAGCTGCTGCAAGACCTCTGTAACATGGTGGCATCCCTTTTTCAATGTTGTCGAGAGCAGTACTATAATACGCTATGGGTTGCTTGCCCATTCCATGCTGCGTTTGGGTTAGTACGGCAGAGGCAAAGCCTTGTCGTTCTGAAACGTATAACTGAAATGGTTTGGTATAATCGGGACTAGCTAGAGCAGGTGCTGAAGCTAACGATGTCTTAATACAATTAAATGAAGCTAATGCTTCAGGTGTCCAGATGAGTGGTGAGTTGGGTTTGGTTCGAACAACAGTTTTAATCAGATCTCTTAAAGGTTGCACTTGGGACGCAAAATCACATATCCAGGGCCGACTAAACCCTGCCATTCCTAAGAATGATAGCATTTGTTTTACTGTCTGGGGCTGAGGAGCTTTTAAAATGACCTCAATATGGGTAGGTGAAATCTTTTTATTGGTTCCTTCTAACACTCGCCCTAAATATTCAACTTTCTGCTTACAGAACTGTAATTTATCTTTGCTTACCTTATGTCCATTTTCTGCCAGCATAGTCAATACTTTCACTGTGTCCCTTTGACATTGTTCTTTTGTTGGACTGCAAATTAAAATGTCATCAACGTATATTAACAGACGGCTTGGTATCGAGAGCGTAGCCAAGTCACGCGCTAACACCTGGTTAAAGAGGGAAGGAGACTCCACATATCCTTGTGCTAAAGATTGGTACGTATATTGTTGACCTTCGTAAGTAAAGGCGAACAAGTACTGAGAGTCGGGATGCAGAGGAATGCTGAAAAAAGCGGAACATAAATCGATAACTGAGTACCACTTAGTCCCCTCTGGAATATTGGACAATATTGTGTGTGGATTAGGAACTACAGGAGTGTCTGCAATTACTATATTGTTAATGGCTCTGAGGTCATGAACCAATCTCCATTTTTTAGAGTTTTCCTTTTGTAGCGGAAAAATAGGAGTATTACAAGGACTTGAAGTGGGAATAAGCACTCCAGCTTTCACCAGTCCTGTGATTGTGGGTCTGATGCCTTCAATTGCTTCGGATGACAGAGGATACTGTTTTACATATGGGAGTCGGGCATTAGGTTTAACTTGGACTTTTACTAAACCCGCTGATTTGACTAGTCCTACATCTGTATGATGCTTAGACCATAATATTTCTGGAACTTCTTGAAGTATCTTTTCCTCTAGTTCCCTTTCTTCATCTTCAATAACTGACATTTGTGCAATTGCCGTATCTTTATCATGCAATTCTATATCTACATGTGTGGCGACAACACTGCCTATGTTTTCTTGTGATATATACATGAATTTCCTATCAGGTGATAGATGTATGTATGCATTCAAAGTTGGTTCCCTTTCGCTTATTTGTTTGGCTTCCTTAACCATCTTACCTAGGTCTTTTTGTTCAAAATTTTCCGCAATCATCAGAGAGACATGCGGCACCGCATGTTCAACTTGGTACCAATCTTGAACTTTTTCGGGCAGTTGTGCAATGGCTGCCACTCCTTGTGGGCCGATTATGATTTCCATGGTTTTCATGTCCATTTCACTGCCTTCTATCAAGTCTTCCCACAATGTTGCAAATTCTTCATCATGGTTTGAGTCATACTTTATGGTGCAATGTAGTGGTAAGTCTATTTCCCGACAATCTGGTCGTAAATGAGTAATCCATGGTTTCCATTCTTGATAAGTGTTCCAGAGACCAGATGGTTGGTTGTATTCTAACCAATATACCACATTAACTTCTTTAGGTGTTGTATCTGGATTATGGATGAGTAGACATTGTGTTGCTAGGGTTTCTGGAAAGGTAACCCAGAGTCCTGTTGGTCCACAGTGTATTTTTGCTCCTAGTTTACATAATGTGTCTCTTCCCAAGAGGTTCATAGGTGCATGCGGGGAATAAAGTAGTGGAGCATGGATAGTTACCCCATCCAATGTTAGTTCTTGAGGTTCGGTAAACCGTAAAGTCTGAGTTTTTCCCGAGAAGCCCACTGTTTGTATTGCTTTACGGGTAAGGGGGAGTCTAGAGCCTGCTTGTCCAATGCTTGAGTATGTAGCTCCGGTGTCAATCATAAACGGTGCTTCTAGACATTGTCCTATTTTCACTGTCACCGTAGGTTCTTGAGCTGGATATAATGTGGTGACAAACTGCATAAGCTCCCCCTTATTAGGCTCCTCTGGGCATCTTCAGTAGTTAGGGTTTTGGCCTTCAGAGGGGCCTCCCCATTGTCCACCTTGACTTGGTGGAGGTGGTTGATCGTGTCTTTGGTTTGGTTGGTTTTGTCCCCTCCACGTGTCTGACCAGCCAGATTGTTGTGTAGCTGGCGAATTTTGGTCTGACTGTGGTCCTTGAGGTCCTCGGGGTCCTAATGTTTGTCCTTGCTGTTCAGATCTTTCCACTCTGTCTCCCCACAGGAAACTGACATGGGGACAGTCTCTTCTAATGTGGCGTAAATCACCACAAGCCCAACATCCTCTTCCTCGGCCTCTGCCATATTGGGGTGGTCTTGTCATTCGATGTCCTGGTGTATACGTTTGTCTTGGAGGATTTTGAGGATAAGGTGATTGTGGATTCACCATAAGTGCAGCTTGTTTGGCAGCGGCTTCCTTCTCCTTCTTCTTTTCTTTTTCTTCTTGTTTGTTTCTGACAATTTCACCCAGTTGTGATTTACACAGTTGTGTCATCAAATTTGTGGACATTTCTTTCGCTTCTAATTTTGCCTTTCGATATTGATTGACGAAATGGATTATGTGGGCTTGAAATGTTTTCCAAGCCATGGTGTTGAGGCCAATCACTCCATCCAACTTTTCCTGTACTGAGAGTGGCAAAGTTTTCTTTAACATCATCCTAAACAAGCCCCTACTTGTATCATTTTCATCCCAATGACCACCAGTTTCATCTCTCCAGGCATCTTGGAAGTTTTGTATGAACTTGACTACATTTTCTTCTTCAGCTAGTTTGATAGTTTCCAATCGTCCTGGATCCATTTTTGTGGGATACATTTTCCTTAGGGCTCCCCAGATATTGTTTCTGTTGGGTCCCAATGGGAAATGATCATATCTGGCATCTTCAGCCTCAGGCGGCATTCCAGCTTCTTGAAGAACCTCTGTGGTTTTGTTTTTTCCGATGGTTTGACCTAGTATGGCCTTGATGTCTCCAAGGGCCAGTTGGTGGCCCATTGTTTTTTCTTCAAACTGGGTGATCCATCTTTGTGCTCCTTCACACAGATCTGGAAGCCTGCCTATGAGACCAGTCACATCCATAAAACACCATGGTACATAGTGCAGTGCTGTTCCTTTTACTATTAGTGGACACTGGGATGAGGAGTTTGCAGGCTCATCTTCATCTATTTGCCTTCTCCTTTCTTTTTCCCTTTGGCATTCTTCATGTTGAAAACATGTCTTGTTGCTGTATCGATCTGGTTGTTTCAGAGTGGATCTATCTCTCAGTACTCTCATAGTTTGGCTGGCTTTTTTCCCTTCCACATCCATATTTTCTTCTGTGCGGCTTGTTACATTTGCGTCTTGATTCTGTGATCGTAGACCATGTAGCTGTTTCTCTCTTCCTGTTTGTTGTTCAATACTATCTTCTTTTTCATTTAGGTGCCTTAATATTTCTTCATCATTGGGCTCTTCGTTTACAGCAGAACACTGCTCTCGTGTTGCATTGCTCTGCGACATATCCTTCATATTGTATGCCATTTCATTTAAAGCTTTTAATAAGCTTTGACTTTCCTTCAAGGCTTCTCTGTGTACCTCAGTTAGGTTTATTTGTTTTGTTAATTCAGTGACAGTTTTTCCATTGAAATCTTCAAGGATTTTCTGAAGAGATCTATCCTCTTCTTCTAATGGAGTGATTTTCACTTCTCCTTCCAGTTTGACTAATTGTCCTTGTTTGTTTACAGATTTATCTTTTTCTTTTATGTTCTTTCTTTCTTCAAATTCCGACCGTACTTGGTTCACTTTGTCGACGGGTGAGTAGTTCTTTTTCCAGGCTTGGTTTTCCACCAGGATGTGGGATCCATTGAGGGTTCATGGTTCCTTGCCCTCGTGGAGAACTGGTACTAGGATATTCATTCCAATATGTTTGAGCATTCTTATCCATAACGTTTCTCCATGATTGGTCTGCAGGGAGGATTGAACTTTCTTCACTTGATAATCCTTTGGTCGCATGTCATTCTGAGATGCTTTTTGGATCTGATGATACTTTTTGAAAGTGTGCTCTTCTTCCAGCCCCTCTACCAGCAGAATTTAGATTTAATTCCTGATCTGCTGATCTTGCTATTCCATTCAGTGTCCCATGAAATTGCAATTCTACATTTGTCCATTCATCTTCTTCAATTGTAGTTACTCCCATCATCGGGATAGTAGGATATACTTTATTCTCCAGGGATTGTTCAGTGTTGTAGGGCGGTGCCCTCATGCACATCTCTGGTGATGGCGGAAATGTTTCTTTCTGTCCATCTTGCCTTTCTGTAAGTTCTTCTTGTTCACATTTGTCTTTCTGTTCGGTTTCCTTGATTTCTTTTTCTCTTTTTAATATTATATTCATCACTTGTTGTTCAGTTTTTTCCTGTTGTTTTTTCCGTCTACGCTGTCCTTCTTCCTTAAAATAGTCTATTATTTTTAACTTGAGTTTGAGTTTTTCTTCCATTTCTTTTTTCTTCTTTTCTGCTCCCCAGCTTATGATCTTTTGTCTTAATTGGGTACATGTTTCTAAGTTGAATGACCCATTAATAGGCCATTGGTCTGAACATCCTTTTGTTTTGTCATGCCATTTCTTCATATACTTTCTGATATCCTTCTCTAGTAGATGGTGTTGTTCAATTATAATTTCTACTGGTTTATCCATTTTGGAATGATTCTATCTATCTATGATTCTATTCATTCATTCAAGATTTTATTTTAATTTTTCTAATTATTTAATTATTATTATTTATTTATCTTTAATATATTTTATAAATTCTTATTTATTCTTTATTATCTAGTATTTGTTTATTTATTTGTTGGTAACAGGATCCTCTGTTCCCCAAACTATGAAAGCATTTCCCCTTTGAATTTAACAATGACATGTAATTTTTATAGGGTACACTAGATGGCGCCACAGAGAATTACAATATAGCAGTAGAAACTACAACAATGGCGTTGAATAATGAGATTCCTCACGTGCTTCCTCTACTCCGCCGCTAGACGTTTCTAAATTAAGATCTACCACATGTTTTCACAGCCGCTTGCTTATGAGCAGTTATGTTCCGTTTCTTTAGTTTAAATGGTTTTTAACATTGTATTTGAACATTTACAGACAAAAATTCTAGTAAATATAGGTTTATCAGTAGCAATCGTTATAATATTGTTTTAACATATGTCCAGATTTCATCTATATTTATTATAATAATAATAGCTTTTATAAGAATTTTTTTTTTTTTTTTTTTTACTATGTGAAGTCTTCTCCCTCAGCAACCAGGCGTCCAAGTTGATCAACCAGACCGCTCCTTTGCTCGCCACAGGAGATTTCTTTTCCTCAATGTTCGTGGTGCATGTTAGTCAGTTGTGTGCGCCGTTGTTTTCCTGATTCACCCACAGCCACGTCTGCTTCAACTCACTCAAACACAATGTAATAACAATAACGGTTATCATTTTGATTAGATTCTACATATATATATATATATATATATATATATATATATATATATATATATATATATATATATATACATATACACATATATATATATAAATATATATATTTTTTTTTAATATTAATTAAATATAAATGTACTTTATTATTAATCTCATTTTTGCTTCCTCATTTCTTACTCTGTATTTTAACTTAAACAGTTCTACCACCGACATTTAATATGTACATCTTCTTTTGAAGCCTTCTTTCTCTTCCCAAATAATATCGCCTCACAAACATATGCCCACCCCGAGTATGCGGGATTGAAAATATTATTTGCATCGGCAAGCATAACAAGTCCACGTTCATTGCAGTTAATGCAAGAGCTATTACATGTTCTGGAAACGGCGCATTCCTAAATAACTGCTCTTCCATCATCCGCTCTGTACCCCGTGTAACTCTAAGCATGTGCTGTTCGGACATGGGTGCTTGTGAGGGAACCATTTGATAATAATATGGAATCCAAAAATTGGCATGTGTGTGTGCAGGGTTGATGCTTGGTGACTGTACTCTTTGTCCTCTTCTTCTCAGATTACTTGGGTCTCTATTTCCTCTCATTACTCTATTTGTCTCTGGATTATCTCTCCAGAGCTCATTCAATATTCTAATGTCTTTTTCTATGTCTCTGGATTATCTCTCCAGAGCTCATGCAACTTCCGCCCTCGTGCGCAAATACCTCTATTCAACTCTGCCAGATCTCACTTAAGAGATGTTCCAGGAGTGATATAGCTGTATTTGTCACCACAAGCAAGAAGCTATTCTATCTACTACGTCTCCGGATTATTTCTCCGGAGCTCATGTAACTTCCGCCCTCGTGTGCAAGCACGTCTATCCAACTCTGCCAGATTCCATTTAAGGAATGTTCCAGGAGTGGTATAGCCACACTTGCCACCACAGGCAGGAAGTTATTCTACTTATGTTAATATTTAAATTTTTAATTAATTACTTTCAGTTGTGCATGTATATATGTATATATGTATGTCTATGTATGTCTAAATAACACCATACAGTGTGGAATACAGTATCTAAACTAAATATATCCAATGATATGAATATACAATATTTAACAGTATTTATAATTTATGTTACATTTCTCTTTCTGGTTTTTCATTCACTTTCTAGCCGTACACGTTTCACAATTCAACAACCCACTTACGCTTATACATCATACATTATACAAACCACGACTCACAAAATTGCAATCACAAATCAACACTATCTATTCTAATTTTCTAACCATGCATTTCCCCACCAGCCACCTGATCAGGAATTTCCACCTGTCACCCTAGCCCTGCTAAAGGAATTTTCCAGTCCCTAGAGCAGCGGTTCTACAGGAATTTTCCGCTGGAATTTTCTCACTCGCCCCGTTCAGACCTACCTATCACGCCAATCATTATACCTGGACGTACTATGGTATCATGATGGTAGCGGTATCCACGAGATTTCCTTTCACACCGTAGTTGTATACTACATATTACCACGGTACCTAGGTATATTGTAGTACACGGTTACTTATACCATGCCAACGCATGCACGCACATCTATACAATCACACCCCTACCTACCGGCATTTCTTATATCGACTCTTTCAATCAACACTATTTGTTAATTGAAGGCAACCCTACTTGTAAAATGTTACACTCTTACACAATACAAATAACAACAACAAGCTCAAGCTCAGCAAGCACAAAAGCACATCAATTCACAAGCGCATACTTTTTTGCTATTTCATCAAAATAATAAAAATTGCATCATAACATTGCATCAAACATTAAATTACTCAATTATCAATTACTCAATTTGGTTCCCGGGGCCAGCAGTACGTCCCCCAAGAATCATTCGACCCCCACAGACAGCAGAAAAACTACAGCAGAATTTGAATAACAGGTTTCTGCTTACCTTGTTCCTATTGCCGCGGCGGCGGTTCTGCTGACCGTGTAGGGCCGCCGACCCCAAGGGGCAGCAACGACCAGCCGTGGGTATCCTATGCCGACAACGCCACTTATGTCGTGGCAAATTTGTTGTGAACTATGTAAATTTTCCAAACAAAATCAATAACTACTCAAGTACTGAAATAGCAAAAGAGTTTATTGCAACCAAAAGTAAATGGACGGCACTGGACTAGCCAGACAAAAGACGAACAGATAAAAACTGCAAGATTTCTCTCCTTTCCCCTCTCACTTCCCTAATTTTACAGGGTTTATATACCTTCACTTAACAATTACATCATTGTTTGCTCCTTCTTAAGTCACAAAACCTTTTTAATATTCATGAGATGTGAGCTAATTCTATTCTGATCAGATTGATGTGGCACCTCCCAATTGCATAATTTTTCCTCTCATCTCATATTTATTCATATCTGGGCAGGCCTAAGACGTTAGACGGTCTTACGTTCTCCTTTTTTGGAGAAAGTTTGGTTTATTCCTTTTTTTTCTTGACCAGACCATTGACCACCGTTGGTAACTTGGGTTTTTGTGGAAGCCGCAATCTTTCAGAATCTTCCTCATCAAGATGTGTAAGTATTATAATTTTGGTTGTTCTTATCATAGTTAATTTTATCTAATTTGTCTTTAACTGTCCATTATGTATTTACTTGTATAGAGATTATTAATCTATTAGTACTTTAATATATTCTGGTTATTCATTTTGATTATACATTAAATCTCTTTATATAACTAAAATGATTATTTTAATGATTTTGAACATATATATCAATTGGTATACTTTTGTTTAATTTACTTAATCATTATAGGATAGATATGACGATTAACGATTAATTAAATCAGCTTAAATCAGTTCATTGATTAGGTTTGTTAATATTTATTTTTCATTTACCTACTACTATTGCTATACTATGGTTAGTTTAAGACAATCACATTAATCAGATTATTTGTATGATTATTTATATTGCTAGTTCTTAGATCCTATACTACTAAAATCAATAATGTAAATAATGTAATGTTTCTTTTAATATGTGCAGAGTGCTTTTTTTCCCCCCCAGATTTACTAAACTCATGTTTACTAAATCCTCTCTAATTTTGTTTAATTCTAGCTTGCAGGCAGCGTTCTTCTCGCTCATCCTCTCATCTGAGATTCCTTCTGGGAGCAGGTGGCTACACCTTCCCTTACTCAAACCGAACCACCACAATTTGCATCTGGTTAGAACTCTGAGGGGCCTACCTCTGAGGATGATATTGCTGAAAATTACTGATTTTTCGTTTATAACAAATATGATTTATGCTGTTTTGCTGCTTCTTAAAAGCAGAAGTCTGGCTTTTTTCACTTTGTGTCCCAATTAAAGCAGAACCGAAAGTTTATTTTTATAATTTTTATCAATGCTTGCATTTTCTGTATTTTTTCCTCCAATAAAGTTCCTTAATTTCTTGCACTCTGTGTGTACGGGTTGTTCTTGGGTCACACTTTGCATACTTTTTCTTTAATTATCATTAAAACATTATCATTAACCATGTAGATATTACGAGTAGATATTATTAGTACATAATGATAAAATGTTAGTAAATATTATTGATATTATTGTTTTTTCTTTAGTTTTTCTTGTCTGTTACCTATCCCTTGCCTCCTGCCTGCGTGTTTTCTCACTTCCTCAATTTGTCGTGCAGGCGCCTTTTCTGTTTTTGTAGCGAGTTGGATCAAGGCCTCTTAGACAGAGGCCTTCTGGGTATTTGGTACCTTACACTTGACTACAATTACAATTCAATAAAATTTTTCCACAAGGATGAGAAGCTTAGCTTGCTGCTAGAAAGTTATTCATTGCATTGGCACTGGTGACGCCCCTCCTATGAAACAGATGCACTGTAGAATTCCACCATAAGTGTATCAGGAATTTAAGAGACACGTACAGGACCTGGTGAGCCAAGGGATCCTTAAAGGGAGTAAAAGCCCCTGGGGCCGTCGTCAGCAGTCATTGTGCAAAAAAAGATGGCAGTGTTTGTTTTTGCTTTAATTATAGAAAACTGAACAAGGGCACGGGTAATGATGCATACCCTCTTCCTTGGATGGAAAAGTCTCTTAATGCTTCGGGGAGGGCCCAGCTGTTCTCAACACTAGATTTGGCAGCTAGTTACTTTCAAATGGATATGAGTGAGCAGCATCAAGAAAAGAAGGCTGTTACAAGCTCATTTGGCCAGGGATGTGCTTCTAGTTAACTTAGATGAAATTATTGTGTTCTCACCTGCCTTTGATTACCACTGTGAAAGGTTAGAGATGGTTTTCCCACATTTAAGACAACATGGTATAAAGCATAGTAAGTGTTCTGTTTTTCAGCTGGAGGTAAAGTTTCTGGGTTATGTTATCTCGGCTGAAGGTGTTCGGATGGATGCAGACAAATCAGCGTGAGAGAGGTGAGGCAGATGTTTCATGAGTTGTTACCAGCGACCTGTGCTGCAGTTTGCCCACTTCCTAATGAGGAAGGAAGGGATGCCAGTTAAAAAGGTTCAACAATTTCTCCCCTAACCAATTGCCATTTAATAAGCTGTCAGTAACCGCCTGTGTTGGCATACCCTGACTTTACCCTCCCATTCATCTTAATGACTGATGGTAGAAGCTATGGGTTAGGTGCTGTGCTTAATGACAGGTTAGGTGCTGGCTCATGATATTGCACTTATAATGCGTTAGTAACTCAACCAAAACTTACTGAGCACAAGGTGAAGTCAAAGGTACAGATGACAGCAAGTGACATGGAAAAACAGCAGAAAGATCATCCTGTCATAAAGTTCATTTATGATGCAGTGGTGAGAAGCACTCTGAGCGAACAGCATGACCTGGGCCCACAAGCAAAACTCAACAGTTCAAAAGTCTGAAATTGAGACAGGGCATTTTATTTAGAGCCATCTATCACCCTGGAGATGGGGAAGAGATTAGATCATCTGGGGAATATAAAAATGTGTTAGTGCTCACAGACACTACACTCACTGTTGCTGTTTCCACTAAAGATCAAACAGCCAGTACAACAGGTAAAGCCCTTTTAAAACATTGGGTTGCCTATTATGGATGCCCAGCTCAACTGCATTATGTTTAGTTATGTTGTTTTGAGGCTAATGTGATTAAAGCTGTGTAAAATTTACGACATAGGGAAAAGCCAGGCCACTCCGTACCACCAGCAAGGCAATGTGCAGTGTGAATGATTTAACAGGAATATGCATGACATGTTAAGAACCCTAATCCCTGAGAAGGAGAGAAATTGGAAATTTCTTTTTACCTGAGTTGGTTCTTGCTTACAACAGCTGTGTTTACTCATCTACAGGATAATGACAAAGATATAAGGCCTACCAGTGGATCTATTAGGAGGCAACGATGTGGAAGTTGACCAAGCTGAGACTCTGGATTACTGGATGAGGGGTCACCATGAACGTCTGAAGACAGCTGTAGAGGTCTCTAATGCAGTAGCCCAAGATGCGCCTAGAAGGCGGAAGAGAATCTATGTTCACAGTTCCAGGGAAGCTCTCATTACGCCTGGTGACAGGGTGTTGTTGCGCAACCACCATCATAGGGGTTAAAATAAAATTCATGATATTTGGGAAGCTATGTCATACATAGTTGGTAAGCAGAATCACACAGACATCCAAATATTTACTGTTCACTCATAGAAAGGAGATCCAGTTAAGGTAGTTCCTAGTGACTAGATGAAACTGTGCACATTTGAATCACATCAACATCAATCACAACACAACAATCATATCTAACACAAATCAAGGGGATCTTGTGTACATTCCCATTATCACCTCGTCAGACATATCTGACCTGGTTCAATGTGAAGTTCGGGACATAGTGGAGGAAACAGAGTCAGAAGTAGAGCAGGAAAACAAGATCCAAAACATGGTGGAGGAAGAGATGACAGATGTAGAGCAGGATTGTGATGACATTGTTACATTCAACAGAAATTAATAGCATAAACCAAGGTATCCCAGACAACAAACTCGGGATCACGAGTAGAAATTTGTTAATGTAACTTTTGTTCTCTTTATCTTTTGTTTGTTTGCAGAGATGGAGTCACCTGGAGTTTAGCAGGGGGAAATGTAAGGTGGGCTACAGTTAGAGGCTTTTATCTTGAGTCAAGAGAGTAAGAGTTGGTCAGAACGAGTCCAGGCTGAAGCTGACTTGGAAAAAAGAGCGTGTCATGAAAGAGAGAGAGAGAAAAAAAAGTGCAGACACTAAAGTAAACAAGAGAAAAAGAGTAAGTGTAAGTAAGTGAAATACTGTAAAAGTAAGTGAGCTGAGAGCTTGTTTGTTAATTTAACGTGGCTACTTTATAGAAATACAGGTACTGTAACAAGTTTAGCCTGTTAACGCCTGTTTTAGCGTAGTGTATATCATGACACATTTGTAGCATGGGATTTTCTAGCAGCAAGTAGAACATACAGTACTAATTAGGTAGTTGAGAACGCCACTGAAGTGTAACGTTGCACATAGTGGTTGCAGTAAATCCAGGGCATGCAGCTGAACTTCTGATATAGACGGCAGAATGTGCCAAAAGGGGCCTTTGTGCATCGTGTGGAGAACTTCACCTTGTGTTCATGGTCGGCGTGTGCGAGTTACGAGTGGAGCGGCTAAACAGGGTAAGACCTCATAGAAGACATCCGAAACCTCTGGGTCCTTTAGACAAACTGCGACATGAATATTTGTCTCTTTGTTGCATTTCATTGATGCCCTGCCATCCATCGACTTCTGCCAGTGCCTCCTCTCAACCAACCATCCGGAGATTAAGGTACTGAGTTACAAATTCATTATTTGCTGTATATGAACAACCCAAACACATTCCAGCAAGTGATTTGCATTGAATGTTTCATCGCAATTGTTTCAAGACTCACTTGTGAACTTTACTTTTTTTGTTTTGTTTTTTTAAATTATTTTATTTGTTTACTTTTTGAAACAGGATTAGGGCGAGTGAATAAGTGAGTGAATGGGCACTAGGCCACCATTAATTGATTCTCATATGCATCATATATTTGTGTATTAATAAATATCTTGTATTTCATTTTAATTGGGGTCTGTTGCTATTCCTGTTCTTGGTGTGCTGTCCGGGAAAATGAAGCTCATAGTTAGTTAGACATTGTGAAGGTAGCATTAGTTAGTAAGCATCACACTACTCTTACAATCATACACACACACAGATGCACATACTCACATACACCCCACACCCATACTTGCATCAATACATTCACACACCTACACTTGCACACACACATACATTGTTAGTGAGCGAGCATTGCATGCCTGGGTTTGCACTCATGACACACATGCCCCAATTACATGTAGTTTGTTTTACACTATGTCACACATTTAGATTGTAGAAATACTGTAAGTAATTTTTCAGCCTTATTTAAATTGTGTATACCTGTTTTTTTTAAATATTAATATTAAATTAAATATTAACTACAGTATTACAGTATTAATGCATTATATTGCAATACTACTGCAGTATTACAGCAATTCAATTTCAATTCAATTTTATTTGTATAGCGCTTTAAACAATTGTCATTGTCGCAAAGCAGCTTCACACAATCAAAAGAATTATTTAAGTCTGTATGGAATGTAAGTGTGCATGAATCAAGATGCGCAGATCATCCCTGAGCAGCATTAAAGTGAAGATAAAAGGCTGTAAAAGAAGTGTTTTTGTGTCCAAATACATTTCCTGCATATGCAAAAAAATATGATAAAAAATATGCATTTGCAGTTTTGACACAGGAAACTGGAAAATAGGCATAATCAACCATAATCATGTGCAAATTTCATGGACATCAAACACTGTAATCTTTTTTTTGTAGGTACACAGTGGAATCTTGGATTGCGAGCATAATTCGTTCCAGAAGCGTACTTGTATATAAAAATTCATATATCAATTCGAATTACCCCCATAAGTAATAATGAAAACTCAGATTATTCGTTCCACAACCCAAAAAAATATTCATATAAAAATAATTAATATAAAATAGAAAGTAAAAATAAAACAAATTAACCTGCACTTTACCTTTGTAAAAACTAAATCTCGAAGTATTTCCATTAGTGTGTGTGTGTGTGTGTGTGTGTGGAGCTGAAGTAAGATGAGAGGAGGAATGACTCCCTCCATCCTCTCGTCTCACAGAGTAGCCCTCCCTCCTCTGTTATTTGAGGGGGCTAATGCAAGGGACAACTTTCTCACACACACACACACACACACACACACACACACACACACACACACACACACACACACACACACACACCACACCACACACACACACACACCACACACACACACACACACACACACACACACACACACACACACCTCCCCTGAGCCTTCGGTAAACATCCAATCACCGTCGGTATACAAATGAGTCAAGACGTAGCCTAACGTGGTGTCGTGTCGGATTTCAGTGGTCACGGAGTGCACGGACGTGCACGGACTCACTGCTGTAAAATAAAAATAAAACAAATTAACCTGCACATTACCTTTGATAAGAATCTTGACGTGGCAGTGTTTCTGTTAGTGTGTGTGTGTGTGTGTGTGTGTGTGTGTGTGTGTGTGTGTGTGTGTGTGTGTGTGTGAGTGAGTGTCATTAGAGTGTGTGTCTCCTTCCTCCTCCTCTCGCCTTCACACACACACTATCTAATGACACTCACACGCACACACTAACGGACACAGTACTTTCTAACAAAGAGAGAGTAACTGGAAAAAGATGCTTTATGTGCACACACGTGGTCACAGTGTTATTGTAAACAGTACACACGGATGTTGACTATAAGAGTGACGCATGAGACCGGTGCGAGAGATGATTGGGAGTTGATTAACCACCAATCCATACCGTGAGAGAGAGCAGAACCATTGACTCAGTTGTGATCACATGACGTCAAAACAAGAAGTGCATATGTGCCACAAGAAAGTCACTCGTTTATCAAGTCAAAATCGATGAAAAAATTTTGCTTGTCTTGTGAAACGCTCGCAAATAGACAAACGATGTTACCTTGTTGCCATCTGTAAGTTTATTTCTCCTGAACGAAACTAACATACATACTATTATTGTGTTGATTTACCGTGGTATGTGTAATGTAAGTGTTCCAAATGTGTGTGCATCCTTGCTGTAGTTAGTGTTTCTATCATTCATGCAAATTCTTAACCCATATTCCCGGGGCAAAGGTTGCTGCAGACTCCTGAAAAAGGAAACAGATTGCTTGCGTAATGAAAGCACAGTTCTTGGCGGATCTTCACAGTTAAACACATGCACCGTTAACATTCCCCACAAATAACCATCAAGTGGTATAAGATCAGGAGAATGGGACAGGTATGGCAATGAATTGTTCTGCCACTTATTTTAAACTCTACATTTTTTGTCCCATCGACAAACTCAAATGCATGTCCAAGATGCGCGAGTTTCAGTACTGTATATTTTGCCGCATATCGTATTTAAATATATTTATCTATTCTCAGTCTTGTTAGGCTACATACATTTTTAATAATGAAAGCTCTTTTACTTAAACAAAAAGCAAATGCCTCCCACTGTAGTCTGTAAAGGACATTATACACATATATATAATCCCTAAAGTCTGGACTTTTGACTACAATTCAATTAAATTCAATTCAGTTTTATTTGTATAGCGCTTTTAACAATTGACATTGTCTCAAAACAGCTTTACACAATCAAAAGAACTATTTAAGTTTGTGTGGAATGTGAATGTGTATGAATCAAAATGTTCAGATAGTCCCTGGTGAGCAAGCCCGAGGGCGACAGTGGCAAGGAAAAACTCCCTGAGATGCAGTGGTGTCAAAAGTATTCACATTCATTACTTGAGTAGAAGTATAGATACTAGGGTTCAAAAATACTTCTTTAGAAGTTGAAGTATCAACCCAAGCTTTTTACTTAAGTAAAAGTTTAAAAGTACTGGTTTCAAAACTACTTAAAGTATAAAAGTAAAAGTACCGTGAGGGGGAAAAAAACATTAAGGTCTCGCTTTCTGATCATGCAACGGGGGGGGGGGGGGGGCGTTGTGCGCGTTCTGATCATGTGACGGGGGGGGGGGGGCGTTGTGCGCGTTCTTATCATGCGACCGGAGGGGTTGCGCGTTCTGATCATAAAAATAGAGTAACGAGGCTGTTTTTAAAAAGTAAGGAGTAGAAAGTACAGATAATTGCTTAAAAATGTAAGGAGTAGAAGTAAAAAGTCGGCTGAAAAATAATTACTCCAGTAAAGTATAGATACCCAAAATTTCTACTTAAGTAAGGTAACGAAGTATTTGTACTTCGTTACTTGACACCTCTGCTGAGATGGTAATAGGAAGAAACCTTGAGATGAACCAGACTCAACAGGGAACCCATCCTCATCTGGGTGAAACAGATAGCAGGAAATGATCTGCATTTATACAGTGTTAAGTGTTAGGTTCAGCTATAATAGTTGATGTTAATATATGTTATAATAGTTGATGTAAAATGGAGTCCAGTAGTTATTGGACACTCAGATAGACTTGTAGAAAGTTCCAGTCCTGAACTATCGAATTGTCAAGTCCTCAGAGAAACTGCTGACAACACCAGCCGAGGCCAGAACCATCTTCTAAGTAGATAGAATCATCCCCAGATACCAGACGCATCCTAAAGAGACACACGGGGCATCCATGCGACGAGACCTCCAACCAGAAACGGGGCACCAGGATGGATCAGACAGGTCCGGAGGGCAGAGGGAGTCTAGATCACTGGCAGCTCAGGAACCACATGTGTAGCTCGACAGAGAGAGAGAGAGAAAGAGTGAAAGGGGGAGACAGGGGGAGAGAGGAAAGAGAAAGAGGGGGAGGAAGAGAAGAGGAGGAGAGATTGCAAATAGGTATGGTCACAGTCACAATGTCTAATGTGAATGCATATTTACTGTAGAGTGCAAGCAGGGACTCCGGCAGGACTAACTATGACAGCATAACTAAAAGGGAGAGCCAGAAGGAAACACAAACATGAGGGCTCCCTGAGATGTAAAGCAAACAATCACCTCACCGTCAACAAACCTGAGTGATCAAATGAGACTGAGGAAGACAGCATCTAAACATACCAGTTCACCATAATACTCTACGTCCATGAGTCCCCCATATCTGCTCCTTTACCTTATGGCAAATCTATTTATAGAAATGCTTGGCTAAATAAACAAGTTTTGAGCCTAGACTTAAACACTGAGACTGTGTCTGAGTCCCGAACACTATTTGGAAGACTATTCCATAATTTTGGGGCTTTGTAAGAAAAAGCTCTGCCCCCAGCTGTAGTTTTCATAATACGCGGTACTGACAAGCAGCCTGCATCCTTTGACCGAAGTAGGCGTGGCGGATCGTAAGACACTAGCAGTTCGCTCAGATACTGCGGCGCGAGACCATTTAATGCTTTATATGTCAAGAGCTGTATTTTAAAATCAATGTGAAATTTCACAGGGAGCCAATGTAGTGAAGATAGGATAGGGGTGATGTACTCATATCTTCTGGTTCTAGTGAGGACTCTCGCTGCTGCATTCTGGACTAGCTGAAGCTTGTTTATTCACCTAACTGAACAAACAGACAGTAAAGCATTACAATAGTCCAACCTAGAAGTGATAAAAGCATGAACAAGTTTTTCTGCATCGTTTACCGACAATATATTTCTTATATTGGCAATATTTCTGAGGTGAAAGAATGCTATCCTGGTGATATTATCTACCTGAGCTTCAAATGAAAGGCTGGAATCTATAATCACACTGAGGTCTTTTACTGTTGCACTTGATGGAACAGAAAGGCCATCTAAAGTTACGGTGTGATCTAAGATTTTACTCCTAGCTGTATGCGGTCCTATGACTAGAACTTCTGTCTTATCCGGATTAAGCAGAAGGAAGTTAATTAGCATCCAATTTCTTATGTCCTGCACACATTGCTCAACTTTAGTAAGATGGTTTTTCTCATCAGGTTTTGTTGAGACGTATAGCTGTGTGTCGTCAGCATAACAATGAAAACTAATACCATGCTTACGGATTATGTTGTCCAGAGGAAGCATGTAAAGGGAAAAAAGCAGTGGGCCTAAAACTGAACCCTGCGGAACGCCAAACTCCACTAGAGAACATGCAGAATAATCACCATTTAAGTCTACATACTGATAACGATCGGTCAAATAGGATCTGAGCCAGGAGAGGGCTGTACCCTTAATTCCTACTACATTTTCTAATCTGTAAAGATGAATAGCATGATCAATGGTGTCAAAAGCTGCACTGAGGTCGAGTAATACAAGCATAGTTACACAACCCTGATCAGAGGCCAATAGGAGGTCATTTACTACTTTAACGAGTGCTGTTTCTGTGCTGTGATGAGGCCTAAATCCTGACTGATACAGTTCATGTATGCCATTTCTATGTAGATATGAGCATAGCTGCTCTGCTACTATCTTTTTCAGAATCTTAGAGATATAGGGGAGGTTTGATATTGGCCTGTAATTGGACAGCTGACAGGGGTCGAGGTCAGGTTTCTTAATTATTGGTTTGATAACTGCTAATTTAAAAGATTTTGGAACATAACCAATGCTGAGTGAGGAATTAATTATTCTCAACAGCGGTTCTGTTATTACTGGTACTATCTGTTTAAGAAAATGTGTCGGTATAGGATCTAATATACAGGTTGATGAATTTGCAGAAGAGATGAGTGAAATTAGTTCATTCTCTTCAAGGGGAGTAAAGTATTCTAGGTTTGAATCTGACATGGCTAGGTTAACATCTGTATCAATTACATTGTTCGGTTTCAAAGCCTCAATTTTATGCCTGATATTTACAATTTTATTATTAAAAAAGTTCATGAAGTCCTCGCTATTGCATGATGTTGTTGTGGAGATTTCTGTAGTGGTCTTATTTCTGGTTAATTTGGCTACGGTATTAAATAAAAATCTAGGATTATTTTTATTTTCTTCTATAAGAGTGGAGGCGGCGCGGTGGTGTAGTGGTTAGCACTGTCGCCTTGCACCTCCAGGGTCTGGGTTCAATTCCCCGGCCAGGCTCGATTCCCGTCTCTGTGTGCATGGAGTTTGCATGTTCTCCCCGTGCTTGGTGGGTTTCCTCCGGGTACTCCGGTTTCCTCCCACAGTCCAAAGATATGCAGGTTAGGCTAATTGGTGTTCCTACAGTAAATTGCCCGTAGTGTGTGAGTGTGTGTATGTGTGTGTGCCCTGCGATGGATTGGCACCCTGTCCAGGGTGTACCCTGCCTAGTGCCCGAAGTCTCCTGGGATAGGCTCCAGGTCCCCCGCGACCCTGAACACAGGATTAAGCGGTATAGAAAATGAATGAATGAATATAAGAGTGGAGAGATACGTTGATCTAGCTACACTAAGAGCTTTCCTATAGTTCAGGATGCTCTCTTTCCATGCTATTTGAAATACTAACAATTTAGTTTGACACCATTTACGCTCTAATTTCCGAGCGGTCTGTTTTAAAGTGCGCGTGTGATCGTTATACCAGGGAGCGAGTTTCTTATCTCTAATAATTTTTCTTTTAGCTGGAGCTACATTATCTAACGTACAACGAAATGTCGACTCTAAATATTCAGTCGCCTGATCAAGTTCTGTGGGGTCAGACGGTGACCTAATCGAAGTTGGTAACTCTGGGAGATTACTGATAAAACTCTGTGTGGTAGTTGATGTGAAAGTACGTTTAATACGGTAGCGCGGTGCTGTGCGTACATTATCACTGTGACAGACTTCAATGGAGACAAGATAGTGATCTGAGATAATTTCAGACAGTGGAATTGTGAATGCATTTCTTATACTTAATCCGAAAAATATTATTAAGTCTAAAGTGTGACCTGCTTTATGAGTGGGTCCTACTACACACTGATTTATGCCTACGGAGTCCAGTATGGACATAAATGCTGTTCTCAGACGGTCTTCTGGATTCTCAAAATGAATGTTAAAATCTTCGGCAATTAACGCTTTGTCTATAGAAACGACCAGGTCTGAGATGAAACCTGCAAATTCACTAAGAAATTCAGAATACGGCCCTGGAGGTCTGTAAATTATAATTAGTGGAATCGACTGAGCTGACTTAATTTGCTTAAATACACTTATGTTACTATAAAGAATTTCAAATGAGTTAAATTTGTGTCCGTGTTTTTGTACGATAGACAGATTATCATTATGAATAACTGCGACGCCTCCTCCTCTACCAGTTAACCGAGGCTGGTGTATGTAGCTGTATCCAGGAGGACTAGCTTCATTTAGAGCTACATACTCATCCTGTTTAACCCATGTTTCAGTTAAACAGAGTATATCACAGCCAACTCCAAAGAAAAAAGTCAAGTGGTCTCGTTTTATTCAAACATTTATTGTTAGTTATGACTCCATCATATAAAGAAAATACCTAGGAATCTAGATTTAATCCTGGCCATGCTTTAGAACAATAAAATATCAGTCAGTGCTTAGTTGCAAGATTTAGTTCAGCAGGGCTGGGCTTACATTGGGCTAATGTTTACAATGACATCAGACCAAGTCCATTTGCTGAACTTTGGCCTGTGTTTTCTATTTTGTAGTGACAGGTGATTAATCAAAGTCTGCACTAGAATCTGAAGGACACTATTGCTGGTGGGTGAACCCCAGATGTCCATAGATATGTACTTTCACTTGGACCGTTCTTACCCACACGCTATTTACACAAACATAAACTTCAGGATTTAATGTTTATACTAGTTACATGCTGGCTTAAGTTTTAAACATTTTGCTTATTTGTTTGGTTGCCTCCCCACTTATTTCAACTTAAATGTAATCCACCTATTCCTAACTCCTCCCTATTAGGCAAGACCCTGGTTCCTGTGGCCTGCTAACTTTAACAAGCATACAGGCTGCATAAAAAAAACCAAACAGAATTGATACATGCCCTGAGGTGGATTGACAGCCATCTCTTACCCTGACTCGTGCTTTAACACTTCTGGGATAGGCTCTAGGTCCCTGCGCATAAAGCACCTAGGTAGTTAATTAGTAATAACATCTGACTAAAAGCTCTGATTGTACTTGCTAGTAAAAGTTTTACAGATAAGTATTTGTCACTCATTCGAAGACGAAACGGAATGAGTGAGCCACTATTTCTTTGTCTGCTGTGTACTTTATTAAGTTATTATTATCTATGAAAACTAGAGGTGACGTAAGAGATTTTATAATAAAAAATTTTCCTGCAGTGAATACTGATGACATGGAATTGAAAAATGGAATTCAAAGTAATGGACACGAAGTGGACAACCTTGGATTTGAAGCTGAGGTGGGTGCTTAAGGAAATTTGCATTTCCCAACATAGCCAGTATTTTCAGTGATTGTACGCTTTGCCCATTTACAATATTATAACATGTCAGAATAATTGTGGCTCTAGGAGGACATCATATCAAATCACAACAGTGAGATAGCAGTGACGGAGTCAGAAAGAGAGTCCAAATCATTTGTAAGGTCTGTACAGTATGTAATAGGTTGCAGTCTATTGGAACATATCGTTGAAGAGTTTTGAAAATGCCTCAACATTTTTAATTTGAAAGTAATATAAAATAACAATTAATACATACATGAAGGACATAAAAATTGTATCTTGTTTCTGTAGCAAAATATTCAAACCCATCATAGCAACTGAAAACTTTGTGAAGACTCACTCTCAAATCTTCAAATACATTGGCCTGGGAATACTTGGTGCAGGTAGAAAATGCAAATCATGTCACTGCATTAATGTCACTGGATTTCTGTAATCCAAAGAATATATATATATTTTTTGATGTATTTTGTTTTACAACACAGGATTTGTGGCATACTTTGTTGCTGCCTGCTGGTTGAACTTCCAGAACGCCATTCCCCTTGTTGTCCTTACCAGTGTGACAGTGTTTTTCACAATATATGATTTTGTGAAGAGAGTCAAGGGAGACGCTATAAGAAACGTACTAAAGCCCACTGTTAGATGCTTCAATGCCAACATCAGGTGGATAAAATGGTAAGTAGTGCACTTAAGACATGATTTGTGCTTTACACATTGAAAGTGAGACAACTACTTTACCTTTGAACTAGACAATTATTCATAACCTTTCCTAAATTGGCAAATATTGGCAAATATATTGGATTACTTATTCCCAGCCTTATTAAAGATTGAAATGCAACAATCTTGATTTATTTTCTTGATATGTTACAGGGTTTTTATATTAGTAGTGGTAGGACTGTTGGTGGCCTGGCTGGCAGTTGACACAAGGCAAAACCCAGAGCAGCTAATTTCATTTGGTGGTGTCTGTCTGTTTATCCTTGGGTTGTTCATCTTCTCTGCAAAAAGATATGCAGTGAGTACTGATATCAGAATCTTATTTAAATTAATGACTTTTTAAATATAAAATATTAAATCAAAATGTTTATTTTCATAATTGCATTACACATTACACTATTTCATTTTTTGTCATTTGATGCTGTTATCTAAAGTGCATGCTGTTATCATACTTTTATCCAAAGAGTAAAATATCAAAAAGGAATCATAAACAGATGTTAAGTTGAAGAAAGTTCTATGGTGGTCGGGGCTATGACTTAAAACACAAATTCAAAAAGTAAAGTTGATGCAAAATATTCAATTTAAGTATAGACATTCAAGCAGGTGTTATCCTCGATATTGTCTTAAGAGGTAGTTATTTTTTACAGGAGGATACATATCTTGAGATTCTTTTCTTATCATGAGATTTCCTGGGAGTCTTATCACACTAAGGTTAAGAGTCTAAAAAGAGATAGAAAGCACTGGCTTTATGATTTTATTTAACTGTTGATAGACTGACACACCAAAGAATGCACGCACATTTTGGATTTTGCTCCACAGGTTCGCTGGAGGACAATCCTCTGGGGGCTTGGTTTACAATTTGTCATGGGCCTGTTTGTTATAAGGACTACACCTGGCTCAATAGCTTTCAGATGGCTGGGAGATCAAATCCAGGTTTAACACATATTATCTTAGATGAATTAGTGAACCAGTAGCTGTTAATGGTTACTGATTAATATAACATGACAGTGAATCTTAGCTTTTTGCTGTTGACATAAAAGTTTTAAATCAAGTTCAAACTAAATGTTTTAAATAAAAGTGTTTTTTTTTCTCTTACAATATACACTGCTACTACGGTAACTGTAATAATAATAATAATAATAATATGAATATGAAAATGAAAATGAAGATAAATATGGAACCACTTTTTTTTTTTTTAGATTTTTTTAAACTACACAAACAAAGGATCATCCTTTGTGTTTGGCAAATTGGTAGAAGAAAAAATCTTTGCGTTTCAGGTCAGTTAAGATTATATTTCTGCAGAACATTTACTGAACTACTTTTGAATTACCTATAAAGCAACTGAGACCTGATTCTGTTTAAATTTCTATAGGCTTTGCCTATAGTGATATTTTTCAGCAGTATTATGTCAGTTCTCTACTACCTTGGTGTGATGCAATGGATTATCATTAAGGTCAGACTGACTATAATCCTTGAGTATCTAATTTCTTTGGATTGAGTGTATTTGTAAACACTTTGTCTTTTTCTACAGATTTCCTGGATTATGCAGATAACAATGGCAACCTCGCCTACAGAATCACTGAGTGTTGCAGGGAATATATTTGTTGGACAGGTAATATTGGTATCATTTTATTGTACTAGGTAAAAATGCAGCCTATAATCTCATAGTATTTAAAAACTTAATTGCTTTTTTTTTTTGTCCAAACTGTTAGGCTAACATATTTGTTTTTATCTTAGACAGAAGCACCACTGCTGATTCGTCCCTATTTAAAACACATGACCAAGTCAGAGATCCACGCTGTCATTGTTGGAGGTTTTGCCACAATTGCAGGGAGTGTAATGGGAGCTTTCATTTTACTTGGGGTGAGAAAAGTTTTCACTCTAAAATATGCAAATTCATATTTTATCATCGTTTTTGGATAGTAATCAGGCATCTTTTTAACATCACTAATGTACAGAAAATACACTAACTATTTGCTTTAATGGAAACACCTGTGCACCTGCTTATTTATGCCATTCTGTAAGCAGAATGATATGGGAGCAACAAAATGCATACAATTATGTAACATTCAAAGGCTTAATTTGACATTCACAGGCTTAATTCGATTCAATTAAATTTTACATTTAGGCATTTGGCAGACACTCTTATCCAGAGCGATTTACATTTTTATCTCATTATACATCTGAGCAGTTGAGGGTTAAGGGCCTTGCTCAAGGGCCCAACACTGGCAACTTGGTGGTTGTGGGGTTTGAACCTGGGATCTTCCGAACCGTAGTCCAATGCCTTAACCACTGAGCTACCCCTGGCCAATTTTATTTGTATAGCATTTTTAACAATGGTCATTCTAACAAAACAGCTTTACAGAATCAAAAGAAAATTATGGAAATGTGTATGAAATGTGAGGAAAACCTCCCTGAGATGGCAAAAGGAAAAAACCTTTAGAGGAACCAGACTGGGAACCCATCAAGATCATTTGACCTGTATCAGACAGTGTATATTACATACATTGAGTAGACACTTGGATTTAAATAAGCCTTTGATTTGATTATTACTACTGTACAGCGATTTATATGTTTCAGCTTTCTGTTGATTCTAACTAATGCAGTTAGGACTTGAATTTCTTGAACAGCTATGTCAATTCAGTTATAATTGATTTTACTGTTGCTGCATTCTGTTTCACAGTGTACATTTAACACTACTGCCTACTCCTTGTGCAGGAAATGTCCCTTAACAAAAAAACATGTAATGTCACCAATGCAGACATCACATCCTCTGTTTCTTACCTATTAATGTAAGCACCTCAGAAGAAAAAATACAGTGTAATAGTTTATTTTAACTTTATTATTGCATTCCAGCACAAAATTAAATATTACATAAAAATACCTGTATGCCAGAAAAGAAAGCAGAACATTATATTAGTTTTTCAGAGAAAAACTAAATGGAAGTTGCAGGGTTGCATGAAAAAAAGAAGTGCTTATTAAACTTTGTAGCTAATTTATTTATATGACTGAACAAATTGGACTTGAGACAAAGTGGTGTCATTCCAAATACTGACACTTTTATTAATCAACTTTTTCTTTTTTTTCTCATGTAATATGAGAATGTATATGTAATATGTAATATGTATTGAATAGATGTATATGTTAATTAATTTAATACAACTACTACTATTAGAGTACATGGCTCATTAGTAGGTTTTTTGCTTGACATGAGGAAGGCCTGGGTGCAATTCCTGGCCACTGAATTCAGTGGCGCTCCAGAGCCCGAATAAAAATGGGAGGGTTGCATCAGAAAGGTTAAAATTCCTGTGTCAAGTTGTATGTGGGTCTGATTGTCCCCTTGATGGGAGCAGCAGAAAGACCAAGAACTACTACTACTAGTATGAGTTCCATGTTTTTTATTCTTTTGCTCCAGCGAACCACAATTACCAATTGGTCATTTTTCCTGTTGACATCCAGCAAAGTGATGGACCATTATTCAATTCAATTCAATTCAATTCAATTCAATTCAATTCAATTCAATTCAATTCTATTGGTCCGATATCAATGGTCCTTGTTACAAAGCAGCTTTATTGAATCAAAAGAAAAGTATGGAAAAGTATGGAATGTGTTTAAGTTATTATGGAGTTCAGTTTGTTTTTGAAGTCTCAGATATTCTACTGCATCAGCAAAGGCCAAAATCATCTTAATGGTAAAATGTAACCGTCCCCAGTCACCACATGCATCCCAGGCAGACCACACGGGGCCGATCTCCAACCTGAAATTGGGGCATAAGTCAGACAGATCCAGAGGGCACAGGAGGTCTGGATCATTGTCAGATGAGTCAGGAGGAGGGAGGGGGAGAGAGAGAGAGAGAGAGAGAAAGAGAAGAAATGAGAAGAAACTGTTAGGAATGGTCACAGCCACAGTGTACAGTATAAGGTGAATGGATATTTAGTACAGAGTGCAATCGGTGACTCCAGTAGGACTATAACAAAGGTAGTAAAACCAGTCACTCCACCGTCAACAAACCTGAGTTGTCAACGAGAGTGGGGAAGACAGCAGCAAAAAAAAAAAACAGATCACCACAATTCTCTATGTCCATGATTCCTTCAGATCTGCTCGTTTACTTACAACGTATTACAATAGATGCTTGGCTAAATAAATAGTTTTTTTTTAGCCTAGGCTTAAACAGTGAGATTGTGTCTGTTTCCGAAACATTAATTGTAAGGCTGTTCAGTAACTTGTTGTTGTAGACGTGGTGAATCGTGAGGCACTAGAAGTGCACTCAGGTACTAAAGCAAAGGTAGTGCTTTATAAGTCAATAGTAATATTAGTAGTATAAAATCAATGCAAAATTTCCCTGGGAGCCAGTGCAGGGTGGAAAAGGTGGTGGTTCTAGTGAGGACTGCATTCTGTACGCACTCCACCTAGTGGAACATCCAGACAGGAAGGCATTACAATAATCCAACCTAGAGGTGATAAAAGCATGAACTAATATTTCTGCATTGTTTAGTGACAATATATTTCGCATCCTGGCAATAAAGAATAGAAAGAATGCTATTCTGGTAATATTATCTACATGCTTCAAATTAAAGATCTGTAATCTATAGATCTATCTAAACAATCTACTGTATAATCACATCAAGTTCTTTTACTGTTGTAGTTGATGAAAAAGAAAGGCCATCCAGAGGTACTGTGTGATCAGAAACTCTTTTTTGCCGGGAAGGAAGTTACTTAACACGCTGTCTCTTATGTCCTTCACACATTGCTCAACTTTATCAAGCTGGCTTTTCACATCTGGCTTTATAATTGTATAATATAATTGTGTGTCACCAGCACAACAGTAAAAACCAATACCATGCTTATGAATTATGTTGCCCAGAGTGGCAAATCACTGCATTTCCTGCATATGTTAAAAACACTTAGTGAGGCCAGAACACAGACACAGAGACAACCAGATGAATCAAAGGGATCTTTTATTTTAACACAAAGGGGTAAGAGTTGAAGCCACACAGTGGGGTGCGCTGGTGAAGAGGTTAATATTGTGGATCTATAGAGGCAGCATCAGTTCGCCTGAGTTGGTGGAAGGGCCGGGTTGACGGAGGTTGACGATGATGAAGCTAAAGTATTGGTCGATTTCTGGCAAGAGCCTATTCTCGGCAGTTGGCCTCATTTTGGAGAGTCTCCAGGGGGAGAAGAATGCACCCAGAACAACTCACTCAACGGTCTAGCATTAATTGAAAATTCAAATTCAAATTCAAATTTTATTAGTCACATACACAATCATACACAGTATAATATGCAGTGAAATGCTTTTATACGACCGCCAGTGACCTTAAAAAAAAAAGAAAATAAAATCTTGTACGTAAAATAAATAATCAATAAAAAGGAAATACTAAAGAAATAATTTTAACTAGTAAAATTTGTCAAATTAACTGTGCATAAGGGCATAATAAAATATTGCAAAAATATAGAAATATATAAAAATATATTAAAGTGTCAGTGGTTGTGCAAATATGCATGAAAGGTGACATGTGCAATTGTCCAGATGTATGAGTATTTAGTGCAAGTGTGTATGAATGTGTCCATGATTGTCCAGTCAGTGTTGTGAGCTTAAAAGGTGTTATTAGTCCTGTGTTTGTGGTGTGATTGTGTGATTGAGAGACCTTATCGCCTGCGGAAAGAAGCTCCTCCTCAGTCTCTCTGTGTTGGCTGAACCTTTTATAGGGCGCTTTATAGGGCATTTTCTTTTCCCTGATTAAGCATGGGGCTGGCTGTAGACCCACCATCACAGTGCTATAATGAAAGCTAAAGGCAGTCAGGTAAAATTCTATGGAAAGTTTTTGGCAAGTCAGTGTATAGAAACAACGCAAAATTGGATTTTGGAAAACAGGATAACAATTTTATACTTTCAGCTAAATCAAGTATCTTTTGTTAATTCATCATAGTAGTTTTTATATTCATCTGATTTAAAGTTTCATTTCACAGATTGATCCATCCTCTTTGATTGCTGCCTCTGTAATGGCTGCTCCTTGCGCCCTGGCAATGTCCAAACTCTCATATCCTGAAACAGAAGAGAGCAGGTTTAAATCTGAAGACAATATTAAAGTAGAAGGCGGGTGAGTTCCCACAAAATAAAAAACACTATTGAACATCATCAAATTATAGTAACAATGTCCATACTTTGCTTAAAGGCTGCATCTATTTGTCTGTATATATCTTGTTTGTGATTAGTGGTGAACAGAATATTTTGGAGGCTGCTTCTAATGGAGCATCTGCATCTATTGGGCTTGTAGCCAACATAGCTGCCAACTTGATTGGATTTCTTGCCATTCTGGATTTTATCAATGCAGCTTTAAAATGGCTGGGAGGAATGGTTGGATATTCAGACATCACATTTGAGGTCCAGTTTCATAAAAAAAACTATGTTCTTGTTTGCTTTCAATTGCTTTAACAAAAATAAGAAGTATCTTAAAGTAACTTTTGGTTTCAATATTGTAGCTCATTTGCTCATATATATTCATGCCGGTGGCCTTCATCATGGGCATACCATTTGATGAGTGCTTCATTGTGGCTGAACTTATTGGCACAAAACTGTTCCTCAATGAGTTCATAGCTTTTGAAAAGCTGTCACAACTGAAAAACAATCGGTTAACTGGTATCACAGAAGCGGGAGAATACATTTCAGTGAGTTTTGCTTTTTTGTATTTTTCTAAAGCCCAGAATTTTAATTGCATCATAATCTAACAGCAGTATGTTTTATCTCAAATCTAAATATAAAGTGCTGTAATACATTCTGAGGTCAGATATACTGTACCCACTCACTCACTCATCGTCTATACAGATTAATTTTAATCTATAATATATAAAATCCTTTTCATTTAAGCTCAGATCAGAAATAATCAGCACCTATGCTCTGTGTGGCTTTGCCAACTTCAGTTCACTTGGAATTGTGATTGGAGGCCTGGGTAAGTATCCACTTGCATATTATAAAAAACAATTGTATCAAAGATTTACCAGGTTTAACAATATTGATAGTTCTGTAACAAAGCCATATCGCATTGTGCTGCAAACTGTCACAACATACTTATTATTATTATTTCTTATTGTTATGCCTTGCTTCTTGAAACTCATTTCCAAACACTTCTAAACCACAAAGTGTAAGTGACACATATAAGACTAACTATAAATATATTTAAGGATCAGTACATATTAAGCAGGGAGACCATTGCTCAGATATTATAACTAGCAATCAATTGTGAGATAAAAAAAAATAACAAGAATGTTTGACTGATAGTACCTAGTAGTTAGTAACCACAGTAAGGATCTATTCAATAATGGAAATTTCAAAGCATTTTTGTAAGTCGCTCTTGATGAAAGCATCTGCCAAATCTGAAATATAAATGTAAATTAAGGCTTAATTCACAGTCGAATTGCAAAACATCGGATATACATCTGATTTAGGACCACATATGAAAGTGGCCTGGGCTTGATTTTAAAAAATCGGATTTGTGCTGTTCAGACTGTAATAAGAAAATCAGATACAATATGGGTCACATTTGGGCCACTTCAGTCTGCAGTGTGAACTAAGCCTAAGAGGCATAAGCCAAGACAGATAACGGATAACTACTTTTCATAAAAAAAAAAAAAAAAAAAAAAATATATATATATATATATATATATATATATATATATATATACATGCTAGCCACCAGCATGGTGGCATTGTGGTAAGCACTGTGGCCTCACACCTTCGGCAATGAGAGTTCAATTGCCTCAGTTCTGTGTGCGGTGAGTTTGTTGCATGTTGTCCCTATACTTGGTGGGCTTTCTCCAGGTATTCTTGCTTGCTCTGACATTCCTAGAACATGCAGATTAGCCCAACTTTAAAATTGCCTGTAGTGTGCCTTTTAAAACATACTACACCAGCAGAATGACCAAAGCATAAAAAAATTCCAATGGATAAATAGTTGCTAGTTCCTAGTAAATAATTGTGCCAATGAAAAACCCATAGTGACCTGCAATAAAATTGTTACTGTGCAAGCTCTTGCTTCAATTTTATTAGATAATTTTAAATAGGCCATTACTATAATCATAATAAACCATAATCTCAGAATTACAGTGAATGCCTAATAGTTAACAACAGTGTATTTAAGACATTGTATTAGATTATGTTTTGAACATTTTTTAAATCCACAGGGCATGGTGGAAAATATTAGTTGTGTGTATCAGAATGCCAAAATGCAGTAATGCAGAATTTTGAGAATTATGCATTTATAATGTGCATTTTAATTAATTATGTCTTTTGTCATAGCTTCAATTTGTCCTTCAAGAAAAAGTGATATTTCTGCTTTAGTGCTAAGAGCCTTGATAACAGGCACTTGCGTATCCCTGGTTAATGCTTCTATTGCTGGTAAGTAATACACACAAGTCCTAATCACATGCAATTTCACAGCCATATCTCAGTTTTCATAATATATTATGGTTAATATTGTTAACAGTAATCTATATTCCATATCACCACCTCCAAATTAAGTAATTCTGGACTTTAGTCATTATGATCACACATCTAAAAAAAAAAAAAAGAGCTAGTATGACTGTGACTCTTTATTCTGTGTTCTGTGCACTTTATGCTGTTTGCCAGGTCTCTATGACTTGTCTGTAAAATGTTTAGCAATAGATCAAAGATCGATAAAATATAAAATAAATTTCCAATTAGCCTAAGAATTTGTCATATTTTATGACTAATATATCTTTTACAAATGCAATACAATGTAGGATACAAGGAAGACGCACAAGCACACACACAAACACACACAAAAGCACTATATCATTCATTCATTCATCTTCTATACCGCTTAATCCTGTGTTCAGGGTCGCGGGGGACCTGGAGCCTATCCCAGGAGACTTCGGGCACTAGGCGGGGTACACCCTGGACAGGGTGCCAATCCATCGCAGGGCACAAAAGCACTATATGAAAATTTAAATTAAGACCTTAATACCTTTGTAACGACGCAGGTCTCATGAGGGGCAGAACCACGTGAAAATACTCTGCACAGAACGGCAGATCAGGCCTTTAGACACACAGTTGCCGCAGCAGATGCAATCAGTGTGAACTCTCCATGTGTCTATTTAAGGGTCCTGATACCTCCGTACTTTGTGCGATCATTTAAGTAGCAACCGTAAAGGTATTACGGCCAAAGACAAAGCAAAAGACTCAGCTTCAAGACGTCTAGCTCAGACGGCATGAAAGAAAGAGAAGGAGCCACTTTCAGTGGAAATGATATCTAAAAAGAAGCTGGATTCATAAAATAAGGTTAAATGATGTTAAAGACTATTGATTTCATACTTTTCTTGGAAACTGGTAATATTGGTAATTTCTGTGACTGGAACGGATTGTCTGCATTTACATTATTTCATATTGGATAATTTGTATCACAATATGAATTTTCGCTTAAAGAACCTCCAGAATGAATTAAATTTGTATGCAGAGGTTTTTCTGTACATTAATAAACAAGACACTAAAATTATGAAACAAACATGGAACTAAAACAAACATGGAATTATGTAGTCAACAAAAACATGTTAAATAACTCAGAATATGTTTTATATTTTTGATTCCTCAAAGTAGCCACTTCATGAGTTGATGAGAGCTTTGTGCACTCTTGGCATTTTCTCAGTCTGCATCATGACATTGTCAGCTGGAATGGTTTTCCAACAATGGTTTTTCTGGTAATTGTGTAGGCCAGGTCAGTAGATGCAGAACTCCATCACTATCTTTCTTGTACAACAAGACCTTACTGTCACGTTTGCGTCGGGTGTATGTGCGCAGCATGAACGCAGAGGAGTCTTTATTTTCACTCAAAAAAGAACATAAACAAAACCCAACACAAACCTAATCACATCAACAAAAGCTAGACGCCTGACTGTGCTTCTGTCAGGCTATTTAAACTAAACATAATTACGTTTCCTCGGTTCAGGTGAACTTCTACGTCACCTGACCGAGGTGCAAACTGGGAACTGAAGTTAAAGCAAACAAAACAAACTACAAACAAAACTCAAACTAAAACGGGTGTTTGGCGCCCTCTAGGGGTTAACCCTCACACTTACATAACCTAGAGGTGTGTTTGGTGTTATTCATTTGTTGACAATAATTGCAAACAGTATAGTCTATGTAAGAGCCAATATACATATTTGCACAATATACATACCAGTTTGAAAAGGGGAGAAAAACACAGAAACCTTTGGTAACAAAAAAGTTTTACCAAATACAAAATGTTTTTTTCTTTTAAAAAAGCTATTCCTCTCTCGCAATCTTCTTTGAAAGTAATGTTTTCTGAGGCGCATAGGAGGTTGGTGTGGGTCCCCATGGCGTATGGGTAGAGTCCTCAGAGTCGCGGTGTGGTCCAAGCAGGTGAGGCGAGCCATAAACAGGGGTGGGAGGGGGCACACGGGACTGTGGGGCAGGCAGCTTTCTTCTCCTCGTAGACAAGTTAGAGTTTGTGGAGTCTGAAAGCATTGAGAGCTAAGGTTTAGAAACCTAAAGGGTTCTGTGCTCTTTTTATTGGCCTCAGTGGTGGTAAGTTGGAATTGCACTCTAGTCCAGGTGAATCAGCAAGCCCATCAGCAAGCCCATTCCCCTTTCCACACACAGGGGTTGTAGAATGAGCGGTGTGCATTGCACTGTGAGACATTGCACTGTGAGACATTGCGCTTGTGACCTAATATTAAGTACCAAAACAGAAATGAATTGTGTGTTCTGTCACCATTCTGTTGGAGCCAGCATTGTTCTTCCACTTCATTTCTTCAATTTGAGTTACAGTAGCTCTTCTATTGGGTTGGACCACATTCTAGCCTTCACTCCCTATGTTCATCAGTGAGCCTTAACTTTCTATGAACCTATTGCCAGTTCACCAGTTTTCACCAGTTTTCACCAGTTTCTGTCTACGGTTCGAATATACTGTGGACATCTCAAAGTCATGATGTAATAGAGACAAGTCTCATTAGATCCTTCTGCACTAATGTTATCGTGGTGTAAATACCATGTGTCTGTTTAGTATTTCAAATTCAAATTTTGTCACATACACAGTCATGCACAGTACGATATGCAGTGAAATGCTTAGACAACTGCTCGTTAAAATAAAAGACTATGAATTGGAATAGGGGCGGCACGGTGGTGTAGTGGTTAGCACTATCGCCTTGCACCTCCAGGGTCTGGGTTCGATTCCCCGGCCAGGCTCGATTCCCGTCTCTATGTGCATGGAGTTTGCATGTTCTCCCCGTGCTTGGTGGGTTTCCTCCGGGTACTCCGGTTTCCTCCCACAGTCCAAAGATATGCAGGTTAGGCTAGTTGGTGTTCCTAAATTGCCCGTAGTGTGTGATTGGGTGTGTGAGTGTGTGTATGTGTGTGTGCCCTGCGATGGATTGGCACCCTGTCCAGGGTGTACCCCGCCTAGTGCCCGAAGTCTCCTGGGATAGGCTCCAGGTCCCCCGCGACCCTGAACACAGGATTAAGCGGTATAGAAGTTGAATGAATGAATTGGAATAGGAAATAAATATGAAAAATAAAATAGAGGATAAATTTAACTAGGAAAGAATAAAATAAAAATAAAAGTTAAGATAAAATAACTGTACAACAATACACAATATAGAAAATAGAAAATATATGTGAACAATAAGAGCAGCTGTACAAGTAGGAAAAGAACGGTAATGTCCAGGGTTGTGCAATCCACATGTTTAAAGTGTCTTGTGCAGTGCGAATATGCTTAAAGTGATTTATTTAAAGTGACTTGTGATAGTGATTTGAGTGGTTTGATGACCACGAAGTGTAGTTGTGCTGTGGTCACTAGTGTAAATGAATGTCCAGAGTGTGTGTAAAAACCATATGTGTGGGTCAGTACTGTGTGGTGGTGTGATTGAGAGTCCGGGAAGGACTTCTTCCCTGCAGGAAGAAGCTCCTCCTCAGTCTCTCTGTGTTGGCCTTCAGGGAGCGGAATCGCTTTCCTGACCTCAACAGAGAGAACAGTCCATTGTTGGGATGGCTGAGATCCTTCACGATCTTCCTGGCCTTGGTCCAGCACCTCCTGCTGTAGATCGAGTGCAGGTCAGGGAGCTCGGTGCGGATGATGCGCTCGGCTGATCGCACCACCCTCTGTAGAGCTCGTCTGTCCTGCATGGTGCTGTTCCCGAACCAGGTCGTGATGTTTCCCGTCAGGATGCTCTCTATGGTGCAGGAGTAGAAGTTCCTGAGCACCTTGGAGGGCAGTCTAAAGTCTCTCAAGCGTCTGAGGTGGTAGAGACGCTGCTGGGCTTTTTTCACAACGGTGTTGATGTGACAGGACCATGACAGGTCCGGCGTGATGTGAACACCGAGGTATCTGAAGCTGTCCACTCTCTCCACTGGGCTCCTGTTGATGACGGGGGTCTGGTAGTTCCTCTCCTGCTTTGTACTAAAGTCCACTATCAGCTCCTTTGTCTTACTGACGTTCAGGAGGAGATTGTTCCTCTGGCACCAGTTCTCCAGATTTCCAATCTCCTCTAGGTAGTCCGATTCATCATTGCTGGTGATCAGTCCGACCACGACGGTGTCGTCAGCAAACTTGATGATGGAGGTGGAGTTGGTAGTGGCCACGCAGTCGTGGGTGTACAAAGAGTACAGCAGGGGGCTCAGAACACTGAGAGTGCAACAAGCTCAAGCTCCAGTGCTGAGAGTGAGTGTGGCTGAGACATGTCCGCCCATCCTTACTGCCTGTGGTCTGCCAGTCAGAAAATTGGAGATCCACTGACATATAGATGAGCTCAGTCCCAGGTGCTCCAGCTTAGTGGTGAGTGTGGAGGGAATTATGGTGTTAAAAGCAGAGCTGTAGTCGATGAAGAGCATTTTAACATAATTCCCTTTCCTAGTGTCCAGGTGAGTGAGTGATGTGTGGAGGAGATGAGAGATTGCATCGTCTGTGGAGCGGTTCTGACGGTATGCAAACTGTAGTGGGTCCAGTGTGTCGGGTAGTGAAGAAATGATGAAGTCTCTGATAAGGCGTTCAAAGCACTTCATCACTACTGAGGTGAGGGCTACAGGGCGATAGTCATTGAGGGAAGCAGGATGTGGTTTCTTCGGGACAGGAACAATGATGGACTCTTGAAGCATGTGGGGCTCACCGACTGAGATAAAGAGATGTTGAATATCTCAGTGAACACAGGTGCTAGCTGGTCTGCGCAGGCTCTGAGAATACGACCTGAGATGCCGTCTGGTCCTGCTGCTTTCCTGGTGTTCACTCTCTTGAAGGCTCTCCTCACGTCGTGCTCGGAGATGATGAGCGCGTTCCCGGTGCTGGCTGTGTCTTCCGGTCTGCAGCCGTTAGCACCGCTAGCATTAGCGCCGTTAGCATTAGCGCCGTTAGCATTAGCGCCGTTAGCATTAGCATCGCTAGCGTCTTTAGCTGCAGCCTCGAAGCGAGCATAGAAGGTGTTGAGCTCGTCTGCCAGAGTCGCGTCCGCGTTCGTCATACCGGATGTTGGTGCTTTATAGTCCGTTATTGTTCTTAGTCCCTGCCACAGGCTCCTAGAGTCACTCTGTTGGAGCTGTGACTCTAGTTTTCTCCCGTAGCGCTGCTTCGCCTCTTTCACCGCCTTCCGGACGTTGTATGACGCAGCCTTGTATGGTTCCATGTCCCCCGACGCAAGTCCCATGTTGTAGGCAGGGGTTCGAGATCTCAGCGTTGCGGATGGTTTTATCCACCCACGGCTTCTGGTTGGGAAATGTTCTGATAGCCTTTTTCTCCACGGTATCATCCGCTAGCTTCCCGATAAATCCCACAACCGCTTCCGTAAAACACGCTGACGTCATCATCGGAGCTGTTTCTGAACATGTCCCAGTCTGCGTCATCGAGTGCGTCCTGTAACGTGGCCACCGATTGGTCCGTCCAGCGCGCGACCTCCTTCTGAACCCGGAACTTCCTGTTTCAGCCTTTGTTTGTATTTTGGCATGCGGAAGATGGCGGTGTGGTCGGATTTACCAAACGCTGGACGAGATTGTGCCTTGTAGCCATCCTTGACCATTGTATAACAATGATCTAGTGTTCTTTCACCCCTGATGGGGCAGGTGATAGGCCGATGAAAGTTCGGCGCTGCGCGTTTGAGGTTGGCACTATAAGCGCCACAATAGTGGCGCCCCGCCACAATAAGCGCAGCGTCCCGGTGCTGTGTCTGGTGCTGTGTGAGCACCTCATGCAGCTCGCATAAGGCAGTGTCAGTGTCCGCTTGTGGTGGAATGTAAACAGCGCTGATTATGACCGAAGTGAACTCCCGGGGTAGATAAAAAGGACGACACATGATGGACAGTAGTTCCAGATTTGGTGTGCAGGAGCATGTAAGAGGAACAACGCTTGCGCTGTTGCACCAGCTGTTGTTCACCATTAAACACACACCGCCTCCCCTTGACTTCCCCGAGTCCTGCGTCCAGTCCATGCGGTGAACCGAGAAGAACTCGGCTGGTTGTATTGCGTGGTCTGTCACCACTGGGTTCAGCCATGTCTCGGTGAAGCAGAGGAGATTGCAGTCCCGAATGTCTCTCTGGAACTTTATCCTGGCCCTGAGGTCATCGAGTTTGTTCTCCAGTGACTGGACGTTGGCGAGCAGGATGCTAGGCAGAGGTGTGCGGTGTGCACGAGCTCTCAGCCTGTTCCTGACGACGGCTCGTTTCCCTCGTGGCCGCCGCTTCGCGTTGCGTCCATTGTTCTCCCTCAGGATCTCACTCGGCCAGCTCGGATCCGGAGTTAAAAACGTTGAATTGTGAGTACATTGTATACCAATAGAAACAAGAGTGTCTCTATCATACCTAATGTACTCAATGGTGTTGATTTTGCTGATTTTAAAACACTGAACACTAACTTAAAAAAGAAAAACAAAGAAAAGGTGGTCGGAGCAGTCGTGACAGCAGCCGACCTCACCGGCACCATCTTGGATCTCTTTTGAACAGCTGTGCTGGTTTAATCAGATATTTACAAGACAAAGTTGATGCACTAACGGTTAAAGTGCCACAGGTGTATGTGTGTGCGTCTGTGTTCCTGCATTCGTCAGGTTTGTCTGAGCTGGCCTTAAAATAAACAAATTTGCGCGCTGGCTGGTCGAGAGAACTCATCTTAGCGCCATCTAACAGTCAGTAGTGGGTGGAGTCGGTACATTCTCCATTGAGATTTCCCACCTTACCTTTCTCATATTCCACTCCTTCCTTTAATGAAGTTCTTAAAACCCAAAGCATTTTTAAACTAAGAAAAAAATAAATATGGGTCACTTAAGCACAAAATAGCACAGACGCAAATTATCATTTAAAATTAAATAATAAGTGTTTTGTAATTGTCGTTTTCTCAAACATGATTTTCCAAACTTGGCGTTTATAAAGATTCAGACAGACTGAATTTAATAATGCACCCCTAGGAACCTAAAACAAACACACACATACACACACACACCGAAGAGCAAAGCGGAGATACGTATTCACACCTCTGACTGTATTTTTTCTTGTAAATGAGATATCCTCATTCATCTTCCAATCCCCCCAGCGCACATACTCTTGGTTTGTACTGTACACTGTAGCTATGTTTGTTGGGGCACGTGGTTATACACAGTACTTTAATGTATGGAACACTTACTTCCTGGTTTGTTTAATTTTAAATATTGCTTATTACCTTATTTAGCAAAATAAACAATGTTATCACCGTGTAAATTATTAACGTACAGATGGTATTCAAGCAGTATTCTGGTTTTACTGCCACGACCTCACTGTGGCAGCATTTGGCTTTGTGCATTTGCACACGAGCAGCTTTATTTCAGTCATAATATTCATCTATCATAAAGAGGGGCGACATTTGAAAAGTAGACAAAATGTAAAATCATTACCCCAGAAAAACAACAGAGCACAAATATATACTTGCTGATTAAACGCTGCATTTTATAAAAGTGAAAGCGCGCGATGTGAGCAGCTTTAATGATTAATAATTAAATAATTATTCAATGCTGGACAAAAACAGCAAAAAGCACAATTATATTATTCTTTTGATTATTATCATCATGTTCTTTTGCTGTTTGGGTTTCAGCATTGAATTTTTATTTGAAACTGAAGCACTTCGTGTAGATTAATGCCACGAGTCATTTTATCATACAAAGATTATTACGTTGTGCTCAGACCACTGAGCTTCTGTGGATTCCAACATTTACCGGTTAAAAAAAAATATGTTTTTACAAGTCCTTGAGCTATTTCTTGTGCTGTTTTCTTTAATAATAACAATAGACAGATAGAAAGTCTGTCTAAACAAAAATTATTGCAGCCATTTTGCAAAATGTCCCTTTGCGCCACCTGGCGGTCATTTCACAAATTACTTTGAATTGCGACTGATTTGTTTTGGCTGTTGCCGTTTGGCTGTGACAGAGTGCCCGGCAGTCATAGACATTCCGCTTGAGTAACCACTGTATCGATTTCTTTTAGTTAAGGACAAAAACAGACCTTGTGCTTGTGTTTAGGACTGCTGAACAGCTGTGTTCATAGGTTTAATCAATGATTTACAAGACAACAGTTAAAGCATTTGTGGATGGAGAGGTGCCTGTGTGCGCTGATGCATTTCTCTGTTGGTTTTAATAAAAACACATTTGTGCAGAAAGGTCTAAAGAACCCCTTCTCCTGCCAAAAAAACACAGAACAATTAGCACCATGTCATAGTCAGTATTCTCCATTGAGGTTTCCCAACTTCCACTCCTTCTATACTTGTCTTTGCTCTTTTGATGAGTTCTTAAAACCCAAAAATGTATTTATACTGAGAAAAAATTACGAGTCACATAATCACAAACACAAACTAGCACAGATACATATGATCATGTGTTTAACTGTTTTCATTTGTTTCTATGACCATTATTATTATTATTATTATTATTATTATTATTATTATTAGCCCAACTATTTATGGAAAACAAAGTTGTCTCCCATTTTTTGCCCATTGAAGTAGTTAGTTCAAGTAAATGTTTTTTTTTTAAATACCCAAACAATCCCCCCACAATTAAAACACGCAAACATGACTTTAAAAATAAAATTTATTCTTCCAAAACTAGGTAAAGTTAAAACAGTAATTTGTATAAAACAGGTGAATACATGTTGTATTTTTGCTTAAAGGTCATTAAAATTCCTGGATAACACCAGATGCTTATCAATCTCTATCTGGTTCTTTTATATTAAAATATCCATTTTTTAAAACTATCAAAGGACTGAATGGAACTGTGTGGAACAGTTTAAGTTTTTGTTTCCCCCAAAGTGTCAGATGTTTAGCAATTCTATGGTCAGAATATAGACCTGACCAAACATCATTGTAAAGCTGTTGCACTGTGACGTCATTTCTACTACAGCTCCCTCAACAGCTTGTTCAGGCTCCTCCAGTAGCTCCAAAAGACCAACCGTCACCTGTCTGACCCCAATCCTCCACAGCAGAGCTCTGCTTAAAGAGAACAGGCGAATTTAGTAAAGACAAAGCTAAATAAACTTTACAGAATATCTAATTGTGATAAAAATAAAAGATATTAATAAACCTTATTTACCACAGAGTGTGTAAAATACTGTTTTGGGAATTCCGAAATGTAAATAAACTGGCTGTGCTAATGCTAACTATTGAACTTTGTTAGCATTACCCACTGTCTGTATTATCGTCTGCATTAAATCAACCGAGAATTGACTTAATGCGCTTTTCATACAAATACTTTAAGCGATATAACACTCGTATATGGGCATTAGTTCATCTCTGAAGCCAAACTATAACTTACCGAGTACCGAAGACCCCCCCGCCCCACTCCTTAACTGATAAACACTTTAGGGTTTTTATCCAGCTCGTTAACTAAGCGCTCACGCTACCATGCAAAGTCATGGCTAAAGTGGGTAAAATATAAACCTGGTTATGAGCGTTTAGCTTGCTAGCTCCTGTACATCTAGCCTCAGCTCGTGTCCCTCATGAACTGCATCACATTATATTCCAGTCACAGAAATAACCTGCAGACTAACTCTTACCCAAAGAATAAATAAATGCTGAATTTATCCAGACAACACTCAGTCAGCTTCTGAAGGTATTTTAAGAGATCACAAACACTCTTTATCGGGTAGTGCAGCTTTTGTAATAGGGACATTAATAGTACTTTCGAAGCCTTAGCATCTTTTTGAGGAAAAGAGGAGTGACACTGTGAATTTGTGACACTGACAGTAAGCTGTAATGTTAACTCTAGACTTGGTAAACAGACCATTAAATTATCTGAAGTCACATCTGACCGCTGCTGGTGATTTACAAAACGGCCAATAAAAATCTAAACTGGGAAATAAACTGTAAACTACCCTAAACAAATTTTATAAAATAAAACACCACTTATGCCGAATAGTCCATTAAGCTGCCATCTTCATTTCTGTAGTGAAATTTGATAGTGTCAGTTCGGTGGGGTGGGGGTGGGTTGTTAAAATCATGTGATTGCAACTCAGCGCAGCTAAATTGCTTGCTTGTGTTAATGTGTTCTTGAGAACACCAGGTAAATGAATAAATAGGGCTTGAATGTGCGTGTTTACTGTGAAATCTTGACACACCTTTCTGGCAAGAGACGGAGGGGGGGATCACGCCGCCCATAGGGCAACCATACGCCATTCACACAGCCGCGGCTATTTGACGTGTTTCCCTCTATATATGGTTGGTCGTAGGGCTATAAATGAGACATCAATCTGAAGCAGTTATGTTTTATTTTGAATGGTGCTTCACTATCTCTAAACAGATAAGATACAAAGGTTGTGACCTTGAAAGTAACACACACACATGATGTTTTATGTGATAATCAGGTCTGCTATTTATCTTCTTAAGGATATATATTTGGAATAGATTTTATAATGTGGCTATGATGTTTTCCCATTCAGTCACAACAGCATTCATGAGATTGATCATTACATTGATCATTGGATAAGAGGACTTGGTATGAAGTTTGGATGCTCCACCAACATTTCAGAATGTCTTATATATGATATGCACAACTGTTTTATCCACTTTTGCCAAGAATATGATTATTATGCTGAATAACAGCCTGTTTTTTAAATGATTGAATTGGAAATATCTTCAAAAAAATTTTTTTAATTTGCACTACAGATCCACTTTAATGTAAGTTATATAATGCAGTATAATGCAAAAATGTTGTGTGTTCACCATGTGTGTACAGTACATGACAAGACACAGACAATTAAGCTCAGAACACCCCAAAAACCCACAACGTATTTCATTTAGTATGAATGGTGAAAAACCAAGCACAACATATCACCAAACCTTAAGCATGGTGGAAGAGAGATTTTGGTTTGAGCTTTTATTTATCGGCAAAAACCTTGCAGTTAATGAGACAAAAATCGAACTCCACTGCTCCACTGTATACCAGAATATTCTCGTCTGTTTTGTGGATTACTTTTTTTTAAATATGTATTTTTATTTGATTGTAAATAATGTTTTTCTAAAACAGACAATGTTTCTGAAATGGTTGTCCTTCAGGCAGGACCTCATATATTTAAGCACTTAATATTTAGGTCAGTTTACATTGTAAGAAGATGAATTCCCAGTCCAACATTGTATTCACCATTTTTGTCCACTTCCAGGCCTTCTTTTTCTTCCTCCAGATTGCTTAGATGTCTTTAAAAGTTTCAACACCACCGATATTAGACTCCAAACTTGTTGTTATGACCTCTTCAAAAGGTAAGGTTAAAGGTTATCTGGACATGCAAATAGCCACACATTACTCATGCCAAATAATGTTTAAATATTAAAAGATATATTTACCCAGATGCCTTACATATTGTGTGTGTGTGTGTGTGTGTGTGTGTGTGTGTGTGTGTGTGTGTGTGTGTGTGTGTGTGTGTTACAGTGCTTGGAAGAATGAAACAGAAATTCATTTTAATGAACCTTGGAGCAATGAGGAAAATAATACTCTTTATTTCACAAAGTGCTGCCATCTTTACAATGACACTAATTGCATTTAGGAAGATATTAATTTTAGAAAGTGCACATTTTTAAGGTAATTACTTATAAGTTTCTGTCATTTGTGCTTTACGTGAACAACTACAGTTCACTTATCCCTTGTGTTGTAATCATATTCTGTATTCTTCCATTATTTTAAGGGTAAAAATGACCTGCCTTTATTAAACCATTAAAGTAAAGCATCACTGAATTGTGAACTTAAATATTTTTTTGCATGAAATAACAAAACCTGTTATTGATCACATACTTTGTTAACATTTACAGCATTTGGCAGACACTCTTATCCAGAGTGACTTACATAAGTGGTTTAAAGTGTTCATCAGTAAATATCTATTTACATTTTTATATAATTTCACTAGGTCACTGTCTACAATTAATTTATTTATTTATTAGGGCCCAAGCACGATAGGGTGAACCCTCTTGTTTTCCGAAGGATTCCGAGGGATTTTTTATCCCCACAATTTTGGGCTTTTTGGGGGTCTTAACATGCTCAAAAACTCATGAAAATTGGCAGACAGGCTGCCATTAGGATGCCTGGCACAGAATCTTCAGGGGGCCTGTGGGGCCCTCACACATTTTTGCTGCATAGCTCATACACACTTGCACGTATGCACACGAAACTCGGTACACATTTAGAGCTCATTGCATATCATGGGCTCAACTCAACAGGAAGTCAGTTATTTTGTGTTGTTTGCCAAAATGCACCAGATGGATTTTGATATAATCCTCCTACGGAATTTTATATGCCACCAAACAGAGCCTGTGAGATATAAATACATTGAGAATGCAAAATTATAGAGGAATTTTTTATAATTTAACACTAGAAGCGCCGAGCAGTGGTCATTTGACCGCAAGGGGGAAAAAAAATACTTCACACTCGATCAAAATCCAGAACCCTCCTTTCATGACTTTTCCTAGATCTGTAGGCTTAATCACCCAGCATGCTTAAATTTTCAAAATCGCACCAGTAAAAGCCAGTATAAACCTATTATGCTCTAATGTACGTGAAATTGCTGACAGCCTGCAATTCTCATTTCTCTCAGCAGATGGCGCAAGGGATCGCGCATACTATCTATGCGCCGTTCAGTGTGTATATGTAACTATCTCAGGTTTCATTCCATATATGAAGTTTATATATATATATAGAATATATATATATAGAATATACAGATGTCGCCCTTAAAACCCTGCGTGTTTTCCCGCGGTATGCCGCAATTTAGCACGCGGCTTGCTGCGACTTGCCGGAGGCAACATTCGGGAATTTAAAATAAATGTGTTGTGCTTCACTGAATATCCGCCAGATGGCGCATAGAAGGACTTTATCTAAAAGCCGGTGGTCCGGGAAAGTCAGTTTCCCTATGTTTCCCCGGTGGCGCGCAGATTCAAATCATGACGTCACTCGCTACCTAACGCTGAAAAGGCGAACGAGGATTTTAACAGTTTTTCTCTCGTTTTAAAGTGTTTTTATGAACTTTTTGAATTAAACAAATAACCTATGCATAATAATCGAGTGTCTTTTCGCTTTTTTTTTGTATATTTGAAGATAATTCATACGTTTTAAGCCGCTGCAAAAGGCTGGTTTGCTGGGCGAGTACTGACATCACGACTACTTTTATTACACCTACATTTGTTTATTTGTATATGTATGTTATTAATATTAATTTTTTAGAGATTGTGTGTGCGTGCACGGAGAGTTTGTGTTGATAAGTGTATGTGGATAAGTTGATAAGTGTATCAGAAAGCATTAAAATGTTCATTTGAATTAAAATGACACACACACGTCTGTATATACAGTATATCAATTACATATATATCTATTTCATTAGTTCGTTCATTCTATTTGAAGCTTCAGATGTTTTTTTTTTTTTTTTTGGTTTGGTTAGATTAGTTGTGAACTCGCTTCCGTGAAACTATCGCTAAAACAATGTACTGAGCCCTCCTGAGGATATAAAGCTTTATTATTGTGTTTGAATAAATATTCAGATCTACCACAGCAGGTAATAAACTATGGTGTGTCATAACCGAAGCAAACACCACGATTATGCCTCGTTTCGTTCGACGGGAACGTGGTTCACTTGGCCGCGGTGTATTATAAACCTGTGGAATGTTTCACTGTTTATGTTCACATAAGAGGAACAAAAGCGAGTGAAATGTGGAAATGATGTGTGGCAACTCAATGAGAACTAAAGCAAAAGATTTCGGTAACTCCACTGAGTGTAACATCTGCATAGTGACACTGAACATCTTCACTTTTCCGTTTACCTCTGAAAAAAAAGCTGTATTTTGTTTGTTTATATTTAGAGTTTTTATAACAGTAGAACAAGTACCCGCGCGCACGCACACACATAGACACACACACACACACACACACACACACACAGACACACACACTCCCCTGAGCCCTCGGGAAACATCCAATCACCGTCGGTATACAAATGAGTCAAGACGCAGCCTAACGTGGTGTCGTGTCGGATTTCAGCGGTCACGGAGTGGGAAGACTTTGAAGAAGCTGCAGTGACAGTAAACAGCTGAACAACTTCACTTTTCCGTTTACCTCTGAGGAAAAAAAGCTGTATTTTGTTTGTTTATATCTAGAATTTTTATAGTAGTAAGAGAGAGTTATAGTTTGGTCTGTACTGTTGTTCGCACCCTTGTAGAGAATAAATAAATGAATAACACCTTCATATCCCCTCTCAAGAGTGTCATAGTCCATTGTTAGTTTTAATGATTTGGCTGAAACTAATTATCACTACATAAGTACCCTAACACCATTGATCATGAGTCTCAGCTGAACCTAATTCTATACTTGTAACAGAAAATGTAGATGCTGATTCCAAATGTGTATTTATATAATAGATAGATAGATAGATAGATAGATAGATAGATAGATAGATAGATGTGTGTGTGTGTGTGTGTGTGTGTGTGTGTGTGTGTAGGCTCTACGCAGGGGCAAGAGAGGGCAGCGCACCCTTAAATGTCTGCACATGTTAATATATTCCTAAAATGTATATATTACAAGTTGATAAACTGATCTGCGGTAGCGGAAAAATCCGCTGAAATAGGACAGGCACACTAACCCGCACACACACACATACACACGCGCGCGCACACACATGCACACACACACACAGACACACCTCCCTTGAGCCCTGCGTCTGTCGGATTTCAGCGGTCACGGAAAGACTTTGAAGCAGTTTATATATGAATCTAAGCTTGAACTTATCAGCATTGTAAATATATAATACTTTTCAAATAAAATCGCTATTACTTTGACCCTGAAGTTTAGTTTAGCACACACAAAAAACAGAAAAGTCATTTCTGGTAAATCAACGGAATGTGTAGTTTATTTACAGTAATTCATTAAAAAATGAATATACATTGTACAGTACACGGTAAACACGGGAAAGATTACAAAATGAAAAAACAAACAGTGTCTACTTTATAAACAGCTTAGTATGTGCGTCGAGATGCTGAAATCCCTTGCATGTTTTTGCTTCCAAGTGGAGAGATATTTGACCGATAGCCTAGAACAAAAGATCTATAGGTGTGATCACAACCCCCTCCGACCGACCGTGCCATCAATCACTGACCACCTCAGAAGTTCCCTCCAATGTATGGCTGCAATACTTGTTTTGCAAGTATTTTTAACACCATTCAAAGGCTTACAAGGGGCAGTTATCGGCTATGACACGTTGAAGGAGAACTTAATAGTTCTCAAAAATAGTGTAAATGTCTGCAACAATCACTAACCATTAAAATGTTTTTTTTTTGTAATTAAACACGAAAATATTAATTATATTTCCATATATACACACACATACACACACACACACACACACACACAAGGGCGTAGGTTTGCTACCTATGACTCCAACTAATACCCCATCCCCCAATCCCCTTTTCCACCCACCAACCCCCAACCCCCTGCCCCATCCACCTACCAACCTCCCACCCCAACTATGTCCACTGAATACATGTTTTTCTTAATATGGTGCGAAATCACTTTACATTAATACTAGCAATGCTTCGATTTATATTAATCCACTCGAAATGCAATTCATTAAGTTAAATTAAGGAATAGTGTAAAGTTAAAGGAATGTTTCATAACTGACAAAAAGATAGTCTTTAATAAAATAAAAACTATTCTTTATTGAGCCCTAGTGCAAATGAAACATCTCAATCATCTGTATATATATAAAAGTAGATTACATCTAAACATGAACTACTAGGTAGAGTACCACACAACAGCTCAATGCCTATTGCTCCTATATGAAGGAGACAAAAACATGCCTTCGCCTCTCGTTAACAAAAATAAACTGCTGGCATATTTGTTTGACATCAATATTGTCCAGGCTGTTCTTTTTTTCTTCTGATAAACACTAAAGATGATATTTTGTAGAATGCTGAAAACCTGTAATCATTGATTTACATAGTATTTGTTTTTCCTGCTACGGAAGTCAATGTTTTCAGCTTTTTTCCCCAATATCTTATTTTGTATTCAACAAAATAAAGAAAATCATTAAAGTTTGGAACCACTTAAGGAGTAAATAGTGAGTAAAGTTTTTTTGGGGGTGAACAATGGCTTTGACCCTAACTCTTCCCCTCTGACTGCACTAGGACCGGACAGCATTGCCACCTGATGAAATAGCGTGACAAAAAAGTGAAATGTCAGTTCAAAACTTTTGCCAAAAACACTAATGAATCACTTACATCCTCAGCCTATCACTCCTCATAATGCTAAATATTAGTATAATCAACATGTATAATACACGCACACATATTATATGTTATATACTGTATAATCAACATTCAGATTGACCTCCTGTGAACTCGCCTCTTCACCTGAACTACAACATGGCTGATCTGCTTCTGTCCCCTAATTGAAAAACATTGAGGGATTCCTTATGAGCATGGACAGAGAATGCCTCAGCCTATTATTGGTAACAATGTTAAATCTCAGGACAACTACAGTGGCTTGCAAAAGTATTCGGCCCCCGTGAACTTTTCCACATTTTGTCACATTACAGCCACAAACATGAATCAATTTTATTGGAATTCCACGTGAAAGACCAATACAAAGTGGTGTACACGCGAGAAGTGGAACGAAAATCATACATGATTTCAAACATTTTTTTTTTTACAAATAAATAACTGAAAAGTGGGGTGTGTGTAATTATTCAACCCCCTTTGGTCTGAGTGCAGTCAGTTGGCCATAGACATTGCCTGATGAGTGCTAATGACTAGAGAGCACCTGTGTGTAATCTACACTCTCTCCATCGCTGTCTGATATACAGCACAGGTGTTTAGGTTCTGTTACCTGACAAAACAGGATAAACACATGCCATTTAAACAGCAATCATTTTATTTCACTTTTTCTGAGTCTTAGTGTGCAAACCTCGAATCAAATCATTAATGTTCGCCAAGTAAGTGAATGCATTTTAAAAACTATTTTTCTGAAGAGGATTGTCTATTGGTGTCAACAAAATTCTAGCCATATGGCAATATTAGTATATTAGTTTATCAATTTCTTTCACAATACTGATTTCTGACAAACAGTCACTAGATTAGGAGACTGACAGGGATCATATTTATACTTTTACATTTAGCTGTTTAATCTGCTGTTAGTTTTACGTCCGTATTCACAGACTATATCCTGGCCTGCTGTACTGAATGTGAGTCCACTGCATTTGGCGCTGCTTGTGTCTGAACGCAGCCAATCGTCTATCACATGATGGCAGGGAAAGGCACAGCCAATCAAAATGTTCATATGTGTTTTGGGGGCGGGAGGACTCAAGGAGAGAACGTGATTTATCCCTTTCTGAGTGTCTAGGTTAATGTTGACAGAACGATTTAAAAAAAAAGTGGATTAAATTATTGGTGGGGACATTTCAATGGTCGGAGGATATTGGTGGGGACACATCCCCTCCGTCCACCCTAAATCTACGCCCCTGTATATATATTATTTAAAACTATTTATTCATTTGTCTTTTATTTACTTACTTACTAGCGAATGCTTTTTTAGGGCTCTAAAAACTACGGCAGTATGAGTGACAATGGAATAGGACGTGTGAGTTGCACCGGTCACACACACACACACACACACACAATAAATATATAAATATATATATATATATATATATATATATATATATATATATATATATATATATATATATATATATATATATAATTAAATTCTTAAAACATCGTGTTCACCCATGCACTGAAAAAAAGAACTTGTAAGATTTACTTGATAAAATCCTCATAACAATTTGGACACAGATTTTAAGTAAATTTTATTGCTCCAATATTAAGGCTGAATACCAATCCTACCCTTCCCCCTACCCTTCCATTTGACGCGTTCACGTGCAGGGGTAGAGGTGTCTCATTTCTCTTTTGGTTGGAGGTGTAGGGGGAGGGGGGAAGGGCCAGATAGCCCTCCAAACGAAGATTTTTCAGGACCTCACTTCAAACGAAGGGCTAAGCGAAGTTTTCAACATGGCTGCTCACTCGAGCAAACAGACCCATAAATGTTAAGTCATTTTTGCCATTAATAAAGATTTTTATGACAAGTTTTCATTGTATGTATATTACCTTTAGTCTTGTGTCTGTGTTTATGGTGATGTGATGGGAATGTGTGATAAACATCGGCGCATGTCCTCTGACGTAACATGGACACACAGGAATGTAAATGAACACTGCATTTATGACCCAAAAAATAAACGCTTTGAGATGATTTATTTGCCGTATGGTGTGTTTATTTGAATATGTTCAGTAAATTTATGAATTACACTCAAAGTGTCAGCGAAACCGGTTTGCTAATAATTTGTGTGTGTGTTAGGTGATGTGAGAGTGGGTTTTTCAAACTTGCAGTAAAACATTTTTGGGGGAATCAAAAACTGCCCTCAAAAATGTTTTACTGCAAGTTTGAAAAACCCACTCTCACATCACCTAACACATATATCTAAGTACTGTAAAAACTTATATAGTCTTGGGTTAAAAAGTCTGCATTTCAACATGCATCCCCCACCTCCAAAGACTAAGCTCCTGTTGGTATAGCTCTTAAGGTCACTGTGGCACGCAAACCCCCTGACCACAATAAGGTGGCAATCCCTCAGGGGGGGGGGGGGGGTGAAAAATACAAATTAAATAAAATAAATTATCCTTAATCCAGATTTTATCAATCAACGACATAATATTTATCTTAGCTGGATGGTCTAATTCTCGAAACCGTTTAACCTAAAGAAAAACATAACACACTATAACTAGAATATTTACAAAACTGAAAGGTTTTCTTATGAATAATTAAAAAAAACATTATAACTCAAAAAGATCATATGTTTATATATATATATTTTATAGTAACTGAACAGCTCTCTTCTCTCCAATCCACTCATACACCACAGTCTCCTATTTCTCTGTGCGCGCGCTGCAGCCTGTGAATGAATACACGCAGCGGAGGTTTTACATATTTAAAACGTAAAAAGGTGTCTCCATCATAAATAGCCCTGAATTAACTATATATATATATATATATATATATATATATATATATATATATATATATAGAGAGAGAGAGAGAGAGAGAGAGAGAGGAGAAAGGTGTTTTGCTGGCGAAAAACATTTTAGGCAGAGACGCCTGCTCGTTTGTTTTAAAACCCCCCAATTGGAAACCGGTTTGATAACTTCACACCTTATGTGAATGAAAGGTGAGATGGGGGAATTACAGTGGGGGTTCTGTGGGTCTCCAAACTCAGAAGGCTACGTGTCAGCCGATAACTGCTCCTTTGATCTGCTGGTTACAGCGGGGCGCCGACTGCTGATGAGCGTATAGTAGCCTGTACAAGCTAGGCCATTTTTAGATTACATTTGAAATTTTAAGGGGTTGAATAGAGAACCTACTGTCTTATTTATGTAGCGAAAACACGAAATTAAACTAGATAACATGATCAGAGTTTTAATATTTATATTTAACTAGATGGAAGGCTTTTCAAGTCACATGGAAATTGTTCTCATTTGTTCATGAATTTCTTTGGATCTTGGCATGATGTCTAGCTTTTGAGGTGCTTTTGGTCTACTTCTCTGTGTCAGGTAGCTCCTATTTAAGTGATTTCTTGATTGAAACAGGTGTGGCAGTAATCAGGCCTGGGGGTGACTACAGAAATTGAACTCAGGTGTGATAAACCACAGTTAAGTTATTTTTTAACAAGGGGGGCAATCACTTTTTCACACAGGGCCATGTAGATTTGGAGTTTTTTTTCTCCCTTAATAACGTAAACCTTCATTTAAAAACTGCATTTTGTGTTCAATTATGTTATCTTTGACTAATAGTTAACGGTTTTTGATGATCAGAAACATTTAAGTGTGACAAACATGCAAAAGAATAAGACATCAGGAAGGGGGCAAATAGTTTTTCACACCACTGTATGTGTAAGCTTTGCAATGTTTATATATGAATAAAACTTTATTATTATTATTATTATAAATTTTTTTGTATCTCCTTGGCTTATTGAAAGTTGGATGCATAAGAGTTCCTTTACTTGTTGTATACTTTCATTTCTTCTCACCTTTTCATAATAATAATAATAATAATAATAAAAAAACCTTTTGGAAAACCTTCCCAGAAGAGTTGAAGCCGTTATATTAAACCATATAAACCCCAAAAGCGGCTATTATACTAAACCCTATAAATTGAGAATTGGATTTTACTCAATAAATATGCACGTGAGGAAATGGCGGCAGGCGAGGAAATATTTTTGGCAACAGTTTGCATATATAAATATAAGTTTTTTTTTTCTCCTTGTGCACTATTCTGCTCGATTTTGTTAAACCTGCTTTCTCCAATACTCCTCCATTCCAGGCGGTGGCAGTAATGCACCATTAGGTTGTTTGCAAACCACCATAAAACAAAAAAAGTAACGAGAAGAATTTGGACAGAAAACGCGGATAACCACGCTTGTTGTTTCGGCTATTTTTGCAATAGGATATTTTTCTATATTTTTTGCCGGTCTTTTCGGTGTAGTACAATACATTAATGATCGTGAGTGATTATGTTTGCATCAGTGAAAATAACAGTAGCCAGTTAGCAAACAAAAAAAAAACGTTAGAAAGTTGTCAGTAATTGTGAAATGTAATGTATCTCCATCCCTTTATTTAATTCGTATTTTCTGTCATATAGTTATCGTACAAGCCCATTCTCTTTTACGCGTGTACGTTTAGTCGCTTCCCGCGCGATGACTTCATTTCCTCAGAACAATTTAAAAGAGCAGCTTCAGCGACGCAGCGGCTCAGCAGTACGACGCAAGTCTTTGCCCAAATCAAAGCTTGGGTAAGTTTATTTACTAAGATAAACTTGTTTGGGGTCAGATGGTGTTCAGTTTGTCAACTGCCTTGCTCAGGAAGGTGAAGTAGTGGCCAAGTCTCCAGATCTGAACCATATTAAGCTAAAATAAACTAAAATATATCCAAGTTTCATTTTTATAGTATAGTCCTTTGAGAAGATGTACCAAAATGTTTACTGAAATCAGAAGGGTGTACTTACTTCAGTGACATACTGTGTGCATATTAGTGTGTGTGTATACTATGCGAATATTACTTAAGACCAATAAATAAAAGAGAGAAAGATTTTTAATGTTGGACTACTGAAAAGTATGAACATGTACAGCACTCAATATTTGATCTGGGCTCCCTTTGCATAAATAACTGCTGAAGGATGGCATGGAGGCAATCTGTCTGTGGCAGTTCTGATGTGTTGTGGAAGCCCAGGTTGCTCTGATGGGTCAATAAAGACATGGATGAGCGAGTTTGGTGTTGAAGAACTTGACTAACAGATTCCTGACCTCAGGCCGATAGAACACCTTCGGAATGAATTAGAGCTGAGACCAGGCCTTCTTGTTCAACATCAGTGTCTGACGTCACAAATGTGCTTGTGGAAGAATGGTCAAAAATTCCTATAAACACATTCCTAAATCTTGTGGAAAGCCTTCCCAGCTGTTATAGCTGCAAAGGGTGGGCCAACATCATATTAAACACTATGTAACGGTATCAAAACTTCACGGTACGTTAATACCTCGGTATGAATGGTACGGTATTTATTGAATCATTTATATGGAAAACAAAACTAATGAAGAGACTCGAAAAAAGTGCCGGGAGTGTTTATTAAACAGTATACACGAACACTGAACATATCAATGGCATACAAATTAGCCATCTATCTGTAAACTTTGAAACAGAAACTTTAATTTTTCAATTTTAGTTGTCGCTACGGATCCAGTAATGCGGAAGTGGCGGGTGCTGCTATTAGCGGCTGTGGAAAAATTTTATTGAATTATAATTGTAGTCAAGTGTAAGGTACCAAATACCCAGAAGGCCTCTGTCTAAGAGGCCTTGATCCAACTCGCTACAAAAACAGAAAAGGCGCCTGCACGACAAATTGAGGAAGTGAGAAAACACGCAGGCAGGAGGCAAGGGATAGGTAACAGACAAGAAAACTAAAGAAAAAACAATATCAATAATATTTACTAACATTTTGTCATTGTGTACTAATAATATCTACTCGTAATATCTACGTGGTTTATGATAATGTTTGTTTAATGATAATTAAAGAAAAAGTATGCAAAGTGTGACCCAAGAACAACCCGTACACACAGAGTGCAAGAAATTAAGGAACTTTATTGGAGGAAAAAATACAGAAAATGCAAGCATCGATAAAAATTATAAAAATAAACTTTCGGTTCTGCTTTAATTGGGGCACAAAGTGAAAAAAGCCAGACTTCTGCTTTTAAGAAGCAGAAAAACAGCATAAATCATATTTGTTATAAAGAAAAAATCTAATTAATCAGTAATTTTCAGCAATATCATCCTCAGAGGTAGGCCCCTCAGAGTTCTAACCAGATGCAAATTGTGGTGGTTCGGTGTGGGTAAGGGAAGGTGTAACCACCTGCTCCCAGAAGGAATCTCAGATGAGAGGATGAGGAGAAGAACGCTGCCTGCGAGCTAGAATTAAACAAAATTAAAGAGAATTTAGTAAACATGGGTTTAGTAAATCTGGAAAAAAAAATGCACTCTGCACATATTAAAAGAAACATTACATTATTTACAGTATTGATTTTAGTAGTATAGGATCTAAGAACTAGCAATATAAATAATCATACCAATAATCAGATTAATGTGATTGTCTTAAACTAACCATAGTATAAGAATAGTAGTAGGTAAATGAAAAATAAATATTAACAAACCTAATCAATGAACTGATTTAAGCTGATTTAATTAATCATTAATCTTAATATCTATCCTATAATAATTAAGTAAATTAAACAAAAGTATACTAATTGATATATATGTTCAAAATCATTAAAATAATCATTTAGTTATATAAAGAGATTTAATGTATAATCAAAATGAATAACCAGAATATATTAAAGTACTAATAGATAAATAATCTCTATACAGTTAAATACATAATGGACAGTTAAAGACAAATTAGATAAAATTAACTATGATAAGAACAACCAAAATTATAATACTTACACATCTTGATGAGGAAGATTTTGAAAGATTGCGGCTTCCACAAAAACCCAAGTTACCAACTGTGGTCAATTGTCTGGTCCTTTTCTGAAGGAAAAGGAGATGGAAAGAGTAAATAATCATTACGGAGTAAGCGGGTTTTAAATCGGATGTGCGCATTACTGGATCTGTAGCGACAACAGACCACAAAGGATGATGGTCACGCCTGGGCTGATGGGAATTGTAGTTCCCGCTACCTCCCGTTCGCTCCATTCGCCTGAGCAAACTTTTCTCAGAAGACCTATAATTTTTCCATCATGCGACCACGGTATTATTGAAATAAAATGTTATTGCGGTACGACGGTATTTACAATACCGTTACATCCCTAACTATGCGTTATGAATAGATCTTACTCTAGTTCATATGCATATGAAGACATGCAAACGAATACTTTTGCCAATATAATGTACATTTCTATATACATACATGCATATACCTGTCTCTTTATATTAACGTATATGTTCTCGTCCTTAATTTTTAGGGTATTTTGTTTTAAAAAGACGTCTAGTCCATGCAGTTCCATTGATGAAATGCCTCAAAAGGTAAGGTAGTGTCCATCTCTTCCACAGAAGTATTAAAAGAAAATGCAGCAGAGAACACTTTTTTTTTTTTTTTTGTTTCTTTCATTTTCGTTTAGCTTCTGCCCAAAGACAAGGTCAAGTCACAGACTTTTAACCCCGTAACCAACAAAGTGAGCAAAACTAGCCTTGTAAAGCCTTTCATCAGCAGATTGAATAAACCAAGCAACCAAAACATCAAACTCCCAGATATAAATGGCAAAGTTTTTGGATTAGCTGAAAATTGCATCTTGTCCGCTGATGTCTTGGAAAATTGCAGCCCCTTTGATGGTTTTCAAACTACGGTGAAAGGAACAGAAGCAAGACTAGATTTTTCACCTAAACTTGCTGGAACCAAGAATTCTCCATCTGAGAATGGAGATTTATCCATATTGGAATGTTTCGAAGTGTCCGACAATGGTGGCTTTGTTTCAACACAAAATCTTCATGCTCATCAGGCATGTGCCAAGTCAAGACATGCAGATGGTGAAGCCCCCGTCAACACAGCAAATCATCTAATTTCAGTTAACGACAAGTCATTACTAAGTGAGTGTGAAAACAGGAAACCTGCCCCTGGCATTAAGCCTACTGACAAAAGTCATGCGAATTCCAATTGTTCAACAGGTCAGTGTCACCCTTTATTCATTATGTGTTTTGCTTTAAGTGTGTTTATATCTTTTTTTTATTTTAAGAATTAATTGTGCTGTATTGAATGCAGTCAGGTATTATCTATGTTTGTTGGATATGCAGACAGTGATCATAATTGGAATAATTTAGACATCATGGATATTAAGGATTTTTGTTTTTTTGTGGGGGGTAAAATTATTTTTGTCATTTTATTTGTAGTTATCAATTTTTTTTATGTGTAGCCAAGGGTTTTAGCAGCCTCATATACCTTATTCTATTACTTAATACATTCAGATTTTTAACTTATTCATTCAAATTAAACTATAAATAAATGAGAATTTACATGGTTGAACTTGGGTACACCAGAATACCTTACGCCACATCAACAGAAACAGATTGCAAAGTCTCTGTCTATCCCGCCTATTTTTACTTTTGGCATTCAATTATTCAGTGTATGTTGTCAGAATGAACTGTTTTAAGAAAAAAAATTTGGCCCAAAATCCTTGTGTGTTCACATATAAACTTAAGTTCCCTTTATTCATTCCTTTTAAAATTTTTAGATTGTTTGTTTACCGCTAGGATAAGTTAAACAATCATATTCAGCTTAGTTAAAAATGTCACCATCTGCTTTTGTGTCATTCAAAAAACAATGAATGACATTACTATTAACAGGGCTCGCAAAATGTAAAAATTCCTGGTAGCCCTTCGGGCAGGCACTCTTCAGTTTTTGGTAGCCCAAAATAAATTTAAGTAGCCCAAATAAAAAAGATTATTTTTAATGTATAATATTGTAAAGGGATAGGACACACAAAAGCAACACACACATTTTTACTGACAGGAGAAAACCCACCACAATGTTCAGCATCAAAGCCCAGTTGTCCATTAAACATATTTTATTTGACTGTAACTCTTTTACTCCTTTAAGGAACTTGTTTTACACTGTCGACACTTTTAAAAAAGTTTTTAAGCAAGTAAATCCAAATATGGTTTTATAATTCTTAGAAATATATTTTTTAAACATCTTATCTAGCTCTTGAATAACAAGATACTTCTCCCCATGAAGCCATAGAAGCTGGCATGGCGCAAAGAAAAGAAAGAAAGTAATATTGTAAAGGAAACAAAACATCAATCAAAAAAAATTGTTAAAACACAAATTACAACTTTATAAAAATTAAAATCATCAACTCAAATATTTCGTTCTAATTGAACAGATTTCTATGAACTTGTAAGAACTGTGTAGAACATGAATCAGTCTGTGGCCGATTCTGAATCTGAAATTTCCACTGAAGTCACGGATGAATAAATGCCACTCTACGTTGCTTTTTGAAGATTGCGAAGACCGTTAAATTTTCCCACTGGTAGTTCACTCTTTGCAACATAGTACGCTGTTCTAAACATCTTTTTCAGGACTTTGTGGTGCTTGGTTTATTTTTAGTATATTTCTTTGCAATTGACGTTTGTTCTGGGAAAGATCCTGCAGACTGAGCACCACCTCATGACTTGTGATGCAGAGATTTCGCATGGGTTCAGATGGGGTCTTTCCTAAAATTACTGGTCCCATTAACAAAGGCGCCTGTCGAATCAGAAATTGAGGAAAACTCAAGACGTACCCGGCAGAACTTGTCATATTCCAGCCACAGAAATTCTTTTGTCGATGAAACCAAAAAGCTGCGCTTTCTTTTTGCCTCGTAGCCTGATTTGTTTGAATAGTAAGCTAATGAGTGATAAGACGATGTCAGAGGAATTGGTGCGCAATTAATCCGTCACTGATAGTACTGCCGCTCAGTTCGCACGATCGCAACGTGAAAGTAAAAAACAAGCGCGAATTCAAACGCGATTTCAATATTTCGACAGTGGCTCATTGATGCACGAAAATTACATAATTAAACGACTACATTTGCGAAAGAATGCAAAAGCATTGGCATATATTTTTCCTTCCCATGATAGCCCAACGGGCAGGGCTGAGAGAGATTTTGGTAGCCCGACTGGAAGAAACAATAGCCCCGGGACGTCGGGCTAGCGATTTTGCGAGCCCTGATTGATGTAGAGAAAATATGATGCAACAGTTACCTTACTGGATGTCCCTTAAAAAGTTATTAATAGATGAGAAGAAAACTGATCAGGAGACTACCAAGAGGCCTACAGCAACACTTAAAGGAGCTGCAGTAATTTCTGGCAAGTACTGGCTGTGTAGTACATGTGACAGCAATCTACACTATTTTTCATTTGTCTAAGATATAGGGTAGGGTGAAGGAAAAACATCCAAACATGACTAAATTTTGCAAAAACACATTTGAAGTCTCCCAAGAGTATGTCAGGAAAATGTTATGGTCTGATGAAACCATGGTTGAACTTTTTGGCCAAAATTCCAAAACATATGTTTGGCACCGAAAGAACACTATATCCTGATTGAAGCATGGTGGTGGCAGCATCATGCTTTGGGGCTCATTTTTTCTTCAGCTGGAACTGGGTTCTAAGTCAAGGAGGTTTCAAATACCAGTCATTGTTGGCACAATACCTTCAGGCTTCTCCCAGAAAGCTAAACATGAAGAGGAATTAAATTTTTCAGCATGATGGTGACCCAAAGCGTACATCCAAATAAACAAAAGAATGGCTTCACCAGAAGAAGATACCCAACCGAGAGCACAGCAAACGAATCAAAAGGTGCTTCAACAAAGTTTGAGTGTGCATATTTACGCAACCACATTATTTAATTTTTATTTTTACCCACATGCTCTTCAAGGTTCCACTGCATTTGCATTCAAATGACAAGAGAGCTTGTGAACATAAAACACTTGCAAAACAGGTGAACAGTGTAATGAGTTTTTGAGCGCTCTTGTAATTGAACACAGCCCTTCTGTACTATTACGCAGTTGTTAATGTCACCATCTGCCTTTTTTCTTAATTTATTTTTTTATAATTAAGTGTAGTCCTGTCCAATTCTTTTTCCCCGATTTTCTCCCCAATCTAATTGTCTCCAATTCCCTCCCGTCACTAGGGGGGTTACTACCATTCAGCCAGGAGGGCCGGGGGCTGTCACGCGTTTCCTCCGTTACACCAGTCGACCTCTTCTTTTCTAACTGCTCGCTCACGCACCATTGGGGGCTGCATCACACACTCTGAGGATGCCCCGAATGGCGTAGAGCGGTGTGACTAATGTGGGAGCACTAAATACCCCTTATCTCTCCCCGCTGAGAGAGCTCGGCCAATTTAGCTGTGAGAGGTTACAGCATCACCCGGTACTGCGCTACTCGGAGGCCCTACCATCTACTTTTGTGTAAAATAAAAACTAAGTGCATTGGCGACCATTTTAGTTGCAAAATGGCACTGTTAATTCTGTTAATTTTTCTTAACTATACAACATAATAAATAACATACTTTGTTTTAACAGTAATAAAAAAAATATTTATTCAATCTAAAATGTCATGAAATATCCATTTAAATAATAAAATTTTGTACAAAATTTCGACCTTTTTGACGTTATGAAAAGGTTTCATTTTGGCTCCTAAATATTGAGGCTTTAAGATTTACGTTTGCCCTGATAGATGACAGTCTGTCACGGACCAACCAATAGTATCATGATACCTAGAGTACCAGTCAAAAGTTTGGACACTAGGGCTGCAACTTTGATAAGATTATTCTATTGATTATTTAATTGATTAATCGGATTACAGATTGCACATGTACTCAATAACTCGCTATCAGCTTTTAAACATAGGTTTTTTTATGCATGTTTTAACTAACAATGAAGATAAAGGTAAACACTTCATTAAAATTTAAATTAACCCCCTAAAAAAATAAAATAAACGGGTTTGACTGATGGTATTTTATGGTTAGTAACATTGTAAACTTTGTAAGGATCTATGGATCTAATGATGAAAACTTCAAAGCGTTTGCTAAACACCTAAAGGTGAATAAAAAAATATTTTAATATAACTAATAGGGCTGCAAAAATTATAATTAATTTAACTATAGATTATTGAAATTAATAATCAATTAATTGCCTTGATACTGTCAAAACTGTGAATTGAAAACCATTCTTGTTGACTACCTCATGAATCAGATGAGAGACTTGAACACATGAATGTGCCATGAGTGTGTATTAACACTGTTGGATTATGTAGTAAACAAATTTATTTTTAGTATGTAAATGTAACCTTCAGTATTAATGTACATCATTGAAAATAATAAAAAGTGAGAAAAACAGCTGAAGGATAGTCCCCAAACTTTTGACTCATACCGTATGTGCCAATTCTATTTGTATTGTGATTCAGTTATGATTTCAAAAATCCTGATGATGTATTACATATGTTTATATTTGAGGCACTATTCATAGAGTGGCAAAAAATGTAAGTTAAAGATCAATTTAAAATAGGTCAATTTCTTTTGTAGTTTAATTTATACCCCAATCCTTTTTTTTTCAGGTGGTGTGATTGTGTGACAGATTGTGTGACTAAATCTGTTCATCTGTTTAGGGTTTGATGATGACCTCCTCAGTATTATGGAGTCTATTTGCTGTCTGCTGGACAAAGTCCCTGAACATGAACTTGTATCCCTTACTTGTGGCACAGAATTGCTTTTACTGAGAACACACAGGTAAAATAATTACCAGCTAAAATTTTATTACATGTGAGTCTTCAGCTAATCAAATCGACATAGTTGAGTACATTTTGTAATAGGAATACATTTTCCCTAGGAATAGGATTATTGCTGATGCTGCACTGTTGGAAAAATGGAAGTCAAATGGAGAAATCAATCTTCATTCCAGGCCGCTTCATAAAACAGTTTCTGGTGTCACAACCAAGGGCCACCGTTCATCTGCACACATTCAGCTCAGTAAATCCACTGCATCTGTTATGCCCCAGGATAACAACAATAGTAACTTAAAAGATTTAGACTATACATTATATCAACACATGGAAATTATCTCAGGTTTGAACAATAGTAATGTAAACATTCAGTCAGGAGAATGTTCCTCAAGTCTGTCCTTTAATTTGTCAAATGGTCAGATTGTGAATCACGAGAAAGTGGTACAGGTTTTTCCTAAGAATCCAATGGATGTTGACGGAAAGACTGTGAACAGCAAAACATTAGTTGATGTGGCTGGCTTACAAGATCACAAAGAATTAGATGATATTGATGTCTACTGCACAGAGGACTATGATATTGATGACTTTATTGAGGATGATATCACATTTTGTGAAGGAGGATTCTCAGACTTTTGTGATGAAAAGAGTGTTGCTGCTCCTACTGTTGTTGTAAATCCTACTAAACCTGGTAAGTTGTTATACGTTCTATACATACAATACATTTCTTTCTCAGTGTTTTCCTTTGTGCTATCCAAGGGGACCTATTATGCATAATTGATTTTTTTTTTTATCATTTTTTTTAAAGTCACATGGCCATCTAATGTATGTGTATAAGCAAAACCCTGGGATATAAACACATCTTTATTCTTCAAGTTTGCCAAACGTTTTTTTTCATAAACATGTACAAATTGTTGCATTATTCATGATTGTTTTGTTTTTGCTGACAGAAAGAGGTGAATTTACTACGAGCCTTCTTTAACTTGTGGCTCAGCTTCACACATTTTGTTATTGTGTACACAGTTGTATTATTATCTTTTTAAGAGAGCTACAGCGTTTATTTATTAATTGGCTTTATTCTGCCTGAATGTCAAACAACTTCAGATGAAGATGTGCAATTTTTAAAAAAATAAGTTAAGTTCAGCAAGTTTGTTAAACTTGTTTGTTGAATTTAAGCACATTGTGAATGCTGGTGTTCCTAAAATTAGTTTGCATTTCACCCAGAAGCAAGATTTGTATTTGGGGTAGTAATATTGGAGATTCGTCTAAAAGTGCAATAAAACTGGTGTGGAACAAAATACTAGTTTTAGTAGCAGTATTTCCATTGGGTCTTGATATGAGTATTGTTTTGCGATATTAATCTTAAATTGCAGGTTATAAATCTGTCTGTTTTGCCAGGAACTAAAAGAATGGGTAGTTGTTGGGTATGTTGGGTAGTCATTGCACCTCTTAGTTGTTTTTGAGGACAGCATCATAAATTAACCCTCTTGCATCCACACACACTGATTTCCCCCCCCCCCCCTCCCTTTCCTCACCTATTTCCAGTTCAAGTTCATATACTGTATGGGAAAATGCAGTTTCACAAAAAAGCCTTTGGGGACGGTTCATAAAGCTGCAGACACTGAATCAATACTTTTAGATAGGGAGTGAAATTAAAAAGTCCACTGTTGCATTTAATTTGAAGCATTAACAGACACATTTTGGAAACATTTAAGACTTGTTGAAAAAGGGAGCATAATAGGTACACTTTAAATGCTAGTAGTCTGTAATGTTAAAATTATGCAATGTGTTTATGTAGAGTTTACATCAAGACATCCAGCACATGACCACTTCCGGGGCTTCAGCTTTCCCCACTCTCCAGAGATGATGAAAATTTTCCATAAAAAGTTTGGTCTTCATCAGTTCAGGCTCAATCAGCTGGAAGCCATCAATGCTACTCTACTAGGAGAGGACACATTTGTGCTAATGCCTACAGGTTAGTTTTTCAGCTGGAGTGCTAGTTACGATTAGTATTATCTAATTTGTTCAGTGTCATGTATTGAGAGATGCAATCCTTAACAACCTCTAGTCAGACAGAGTGATCTGCGCTAAATTGAGAAGTAATCACTGGTGCATGATCATAAGGATACATATTTTATTCGGCTGCTTTGTGTGAAAATCTTTGTCTATAAGTCCATTTAACCAAATAATGGATTATTTCGCAATTTAATCCCTATATAGGAGGGGGTAAAAGTCTTTGCTATCAGCTACCTGCCTGTGTTTCTGATGGTGTGACTCTTGTGATCTCCCCACTTCGTTCCCTTATTGTGGATCAGGTCCAGAAGCTTACTGCTTTAGATGTAAACTTCTCTTTTAAAGAATCTTCTTAAAAATATCACATTGGCTATATTATAATAGTTTGTGACTGAATGTGATTTGTTGTTTGTTTTTTGTTTAGGTCCCAGCTATTAGCTTATCTGGGGAAAGAAATGAATATGAGGCTGGCAGAATCTACATGCAGCTTTCTAAAAATGATCCTGTTATCAAATTGCTTTATGCCACGCCTGAAAAGGTTTAATATTTAATATTATAATGTGTGTGCCTGGACTCTAGCTGCTCATGATATTACAGCCAAAGAAATAGAGCAAACGTATATTAGTAGAAACCAGATAGAATTTATGCTGTTTGTTCTTATGCTCTAGCTTTCAAAACATGACCTGCTGCTTTGAAATTAATCATTTGAAGCAGATTTTAATGCTTGTTTGATGCTTCTACCTGTCTGTATGAATCCCCCAAGATCTGTGCAAGTGGGAGGATGTTCAGTGCTCTGCAGAATCTGTATGAGCGAGGTCTGCTTGCACGTTTCGTCATTGATGAGGCACACTGTGTCAGCCAGGTAGACAAGATTTATTTTGCACATTAAGTCTTTTGTTGATTTATTAATTTCTTTGTGACCATTTGTGATTATAAAAAGCACTAGTTCGCACTCTGCTATAGTGCTTGTTTAATCCTGTGCTTTTTGTAGTGGGGACATGACTTTAGGCCAGACTATAAGCGGTTGCATGAACTTCGCCAGAGGTTTCCCAAAGTTCCTATCATGGCCCTGACGGCCACAGCAACACCTCGTGTTCAGAGGGACATCCTTAACCAGCTGGCTATGACTCGTCCACAAGTGTGAGTCTCTTTGGTGGGCAATGCTTTTCAGCATGGCACTGAATTGTGGTCACAGATTGTTTCTAGTGTGTTAAAAGAATGTTCATGCAAAGACATGCATTATTGTCTTTAGGGCTGCAACTAACGATTATTTTGATAATCGATTAGTTGGTCGATATTTTTCCCGATAAATTGGATAAAAAAACTAAGCGCTTTAATTTGATGTTTTGCTTAACTATATAAAACCATAAATCAGGGTATTATTTATGTATAAAAGTGTGTGTGTGTATGTATATGTGTGTATATATTAGGGCTGCAACTAACGACTATTTTGATAATCGATTAGTTGGTCGATTTCTTTTTCGATTAATCGATTAATCGGATAAAAAGTGACCGCTTTAATTAGCTGTTTTGCTTAACTATATAAAACCATAAATCAGGGTATTTATTAATGTATAAAAGTAAACTTTAAAAAAATGCAATAGCCACATAGAGTATAATCTTTAATTTTGACATTTAAACCTTTTTATGTAAATCAACATTCTTTTTTTAACAATAATTGCAGATTTCAAGTTAACAGTGTTGATACGGTGTGTGTGTGTTTTTTTTTATATATATATATATATATATATATATATATATATATATATATATATATATATAAATAAAAAACACACACACAGTAGTTTAAAAAAATACACTGACATATTCAGTTGTTAAGAATGACCTCAATTTTAAATTCTCTTAAATTAATTCAGAATAATAAGAATAGACTTCTAGATTATGATATTGTTTTTAATGAAAGTGTCTCTTGCTACATCCTTGTCACGGTTTATACATTATTTCGATCCTCTCTGGTATTTTATCCTTTTTTGTTGTTGTCTCAATAAATAAATAAAAATATTTTTTATATATATAGACCATTTTGCTATACTAGACATTCTCGTAATACGGCGACGTGGGGAGAGAAAAAAATCGCCGCTACTGGGTTCCCTGTTTATTTTGCCCTTTTTCCGCATTTCCCTCTGTAAAAAAAAAAACTATCTATTTTACATTTGACGATGCCCTTGTCCAAAGTTTCTTACAAAGGTCTTTTGGATCCTATATCAAAAGCAAAATCTTATGCTAATTCTGTAATCAGGACCATAAATACCATCTATACAGTATCTATAAAATATCTGTTGGGGAGTAGAGTACATAAAGAGGGGACCACACTAGGGATGCATCGATACCGATATCTGGTATCGGCCTCGACCTAAGTTTTCTAAAGTACTTGTACTCGTTCAAAGTCCGCTGATACTGGGGAACCGATACTATGGTCTGAGAAATGTCTGTTTGAGCGGCATGTAAGGGGTTAATCACAGGCGCCGAGTGGTGGCCCTGGCTGCAGCTCAGAGCGGGGAGAAGGCGAGGCGAGACATGTCAGTTGTGTGGAACTATTTCAAAGTGAATGAAGACGACAAAGGCGGACTGCAAATTGTGCTCAGCGAAATTGTATAGAGGAGGCTCAAAAAGTAGCGCATTTAACACAAGTAATTTAATCAAGCACGAGAGTTTCACGCCGCAACGAGCCATATTACATGCAAAACAATTCCGCGTCTGTTTCTGTAAATTTAAATCATGTTTTTATTAAGTACTCGGTATTGGCGAGTACTGAAATGCAAGTACTCGTACTCATTTTCCAAAAAAAGTGGTATCGGTGCGTCCCTACACCACACATTTCTTTTATTCATTTCTTTTATTCATTAAAAAAAAATAATAATACTAGACATAAAAAGAATGTCTGATGAAAAGGTAGATATAGTCTTTGATTGAAAACTGGCAGGGGGAAATCATTGTATTGCCTGAGTCCCTGGACTGGGAAGAGGCTTGATGCATGTCTGCAAATTATGATCTTTGCTTTTACCCTAGATTTTCAATGAGCTTCAACAGGCACAACCTTAAATATTCTGTATTACCTAAAAAACCCAAGAAAGTTGATGAAGACTGTATTAACTGGATTAAAAAATACTATCCACGTGAGTATGATGCATTTACACTGCGTTCCAAATTATTACGCAAATTATATCTTTCTCTGATTTTCACAATTAGTAAATGCAAATGACAGTCAGTATAATTTTCTAGTCATCAACTATTAGGGTATAATTAGAATTTTATTGAACAAACCTCCTAATGATAATATTTATTTTAAAAATAAAAAAACTGAAAATGGACTGTTCCAAATTATTATGCACAACAGTGTTAAAACGTTTTATAGGTTGTAAAGAACTGAAAATAGGCTTTTGTTGGATTTGCAGCATTAGGAGGTCATATTTAAAGAAATCAAAAACTATTTCAATCAAAAACATCCTAACAGGGCTACATGTTACATCTTAACATAGGACCCCTTCTTTGATATCACCTTCACAATTCTTGCATCCATTGGACTTGAGTTTTTTGACAGTTTCTGCTTGAATTTTTTTGCGGGATGTCAGAATAGCCTCGGAGAGCTGCTGTTTTGAATCAAACTGCCTCCCACCCTCATAGGTTCTCAATGGGGTTGAGGTCAGGGGAGGATGGTGGCCACACCATGAGTTTCTCATCTTTTATGTCCATAGCAGCCAATGACACAGAGGGATTCTTTGCAGCATGAGATGGTGCATTGTCGTGCATGAAGATGATTTTGCTACGGAAGGCACGGTTCTTCTTTTTGTACCATGGAAGAAAGTGGTCAGTCAATATACTTTGCCGAGGTCATTTTCACACCTTCAGGGACCCTACAGGGGCCGACCAGCTCTCTCCCCATGATTATGGCCCAAACATGACTCCGGCACCTCCTTGTTGACATCGCAGCCTTGTTGGGACATGGTGGCCATCCACCAACCATCCATCTGGACCATCCAGTGTTGCATGACACTCATCAGTAAACAAGACTGTTTAAAAACTTGTCTTCATGTATGCCTGGGCCCACTGCAACTGTTTGTGCTTGTGAGCATTGATTAGGGGCCGAATAGTAGGTTTATGCACAACTGCAAGCCTTTAAAGGATCCAACACCTTGAGGTTCGCGGGACTCCAGAGGCACCAGCAGCTTCAAATACCTGTTTGCTGCTTTGTAATGGCATTTCAGCAGCTGCTCTCTTAATCCGATGAATTAGTCTTGCAGAAACCTTCTTCATTCTGCCTTTATCTGCACGAACCTGTCTGTGCGCTGAATCGGCCACAAATGTCTTCACAGTACGATGATCACGCTTAAGTTTTCATGAAATAGCTAATGTTTTTATTCCTTGTCCAAGGCATTGCAATATTTTACACTTTTCGGCAGCAGAGATCCTTTTTCTTTCCCATATTGCTTGAAACCTGTGGCCTGCTTAATAATGTGGAACAACCTTCAGTACTTTTCCTTTAATTGGGCTTATTTGGCAAACTGTCACCGGTGTCTGAGATTCATTTCAATGATCCAAAGAGCCCTGAGACACAATACCATCCCTGAGTTTTATTTAAAAAAATAACATTTAATGTTTGACACTTACATCCAATTTGCATAATAATTTGGAACGCGGTGTAAAGCTTATTAATAAAGTTGTATATAATGTTTTTGTTTTTATTCATTTTGCAACATTAAATCAGTTAACTTCTTTACATACAGATGACTCAGGAATTGTGTACTGCCTGTCACGGAATGACTGTGACAACATGGCAGATGGTCTGCAGAGGGCAGGTATTGCAGCACTAGCATACCATGCTGGGATAAATGACAGTGACCGAGAGTATGTCCAGAACAAATGGATCAATCAGGATGGTTGTCAAGTAATACGCTTTAAACCCTCAAATCCTCTGAGTTGAATTAAATCATTAGTTGATATAATGATTGTTTACCACAGTTATTAATCACTGTCTTAAGCCCTTTTCAGACATGGGGTATGTAGCATTTCAGGCTTCATCAGGGCATAAAACATGTTGTGCAGCACAGCCTAAGCTCTCTCAACTCTTCTTGCGTAAGCCATATTTTATTTAAGAAGGCTGTACTTGTATGTAGAACCGTTAATAAACTAGTCTGACACTCATGTCACAATTTCCTTTAAGAAGATGTGAGTGGCCATGAAACATCAGAATTTGAGAACAGACTGATTCTTTTTCCCCTAACAATATTGGAAAAAACTATTTGCCATATATGGTGCTTTATGAGTGAAATTAGTTACAGTAACTTCACTGTTGGTAACAGAGATTTGTAAACCGTCTCTTTTGTTCAGAGAGGGGATTTAAAAAAAAAAAAAGATTACGGGTGCTCTGATCGATCGGCTGCCGATCAAAACTGGTTGGTAACCACTTAATTTTTATAGAACGGTTATCCCTCATCTGGCCAATCACATTAACTGATACTATTTGGATGACACAAAAGACAATGCACAACGTCAGCAGCTAAATCTTGTAAGTCAACCCTCATAAGAAGCTGCCTTCCAATAACTGAAACTTTAAAATTTGATACTTACAGATCTTAATTGTATTTGTGCACTGCTGTTTATAATAGTTATTTATATATATAAATTTACACAAATAGAACATACAGCAGATACCCTTATCGATTTACATCTACATTTTATTTCATAAATACATCTGAGCAGTTAAGGGCCCAATTGTGGTAACTTGCTGGTCATGGGACTTTCCAACCCATAGTTCAGTGCCTTAACCACTGAGCTAGCCCTGACCCCTGTTTTAAATGGCAGATCATTATAACCCACACACCTGTGATCGGCAGTTGATATCGGCCGATTCTGATTCCCCCAAAAACCCTGATTGGAGCACCCCCAAAAACTATACAGTGCAACCTCGGATTGCGAGTAACCTGGTTTGCGTGCGTTCCGCTGGACGAGCAAAGGTTTTTAATAAATTTTGACTTGATAAATGAGCCAGACTTGCGTCAATCACTACAGCCATGATTCTTTTTAAAGTGCAGGTTAATTTGTTTTATTTGTACGTTATATTTTGTTTTAATTATTTTTATATGAATATTTTTGGGTTGTGGAATGAATTGTCGGAGTTTCCATTATTCCATTATGGGAGAAATTCACTTTGATATGTGTTTTAATATAGAAGTATGCATCTGGATCGAATTATGCTTGCAATCCAAGGTTTCACTGCACTTCAAAAAGTTAATTGAGGCTAAATAAATAAATGCTTAAGACATTAAAACAGGATGATCAATCAATGCATTAATGAAGTATGTGTTTAGTAAGTAGAGTGAATCTTGTGAAATAATTCTGAATTACTAATGTTTGACATTTGATTTATGCTTAGGTCATATGTGCCACTATTGCATTTGGCATGGGCATTGACAAACCTGATGTGCGTTATGTGATCCATGCCAGCCTACCCAAGTCAATAGAGGGCTACTATCAAGAGTCAGGCCGAGCTGGGCGGGATGGAGAAATCTCCCACTGCGTTCTCTTCTATTCCTACACAGATGTCATTCGCATCAAAAGACTGATTTCCAGTATGTACATCTACACTTTTGTATGATATTTAAACAGTCTTTGTCTAAATAAGTTTTGTCCCCTGCTTTTATACAGAAGTGTGTCAGAGGCCTTGTGTTTACATAATTTTGCACTGGTATAGCAGAAACATTATACAGTATATTCGCAAACCTGGAATGTGTGCAATTCATGGCTAAACATCAAATGTACATTGGCACGAAAAGTAGGAGAAACATTTGTAATTTTCTGTTTTTTTTATATAAATAGGTGTTTAAATATGATCTGATCTGCACCAGTGTTTTGAATATAGTTAACCAGCTCCATTGAATTTTCCTCGACTTTAGCCGTTACCCCATTATTTTTAACCTCATTGTTGCATTGTATGTATCTAGTGATCATGGCTGGCCACCACGTTAATGGAGTGTAGCCATAGTAGCTAATCATGTCTGTTTATAGACAGATTGTCCATATGTTAAATGAGGAATATCTGAACGATTTTACAATTATTCTGTAACCATTTCAAGCTACATGCAAAGCAACTCTTAATCACTGGACATTTTAAGATGGTCTTTTTTTTTAAGGTTACTCTCAACAGCTAATGTTTTCAATAGCATACTGACACGTGTTGAGTGTTTTGGATAAGGTACCACTAAACCATACCTACATTCTTAATTCAGTGATTAGATTCCAGCTTTGCTAACACCCGAGTGCAGCTGTCGTTTAGTGACATCAGAAGCCTAGCGTTTTAATAATTTTTCCAACATTACATTGTCTGTTTAATGTGAGTGGTCAATAAAGACATGGAAGATTATGAAGTTTTTTTTTTTATTAAATTTTTTTCAGCTTTAAAATATTGTTTTTGTTTGTATTTGTGGTGCAGATCAGGTCATATTTCATAGCTTATTTATGCAGTAAAATGCAGACTATTTATGCAGAAAACTTCAAATAGTTGCCACTATAAGATGAAGCTTGCTTTCAGAGGTTTTAGGGCTGAGTTTTAATACTGATACCTTGACTACTAGTCTAGACTACTCGACTGATACTAGTTCTTGAACAATACTTTTTTGTAAGATCCATTTTAATGAAAAAAGAAATATATTAAACATTATGGTACATATCTTGGTTATATCTAAGTTGGGTAGTTCGCCCAGATGGCGACAGGTTAGAATCATCTGCCATTAAGATGCCTGAGAGTCTGGAGCCCTCAGGGGCCCTCGCACAAGATTTTGCTGCATAGCTCATACACACTTGCACGTATGATTATTTTTTTTAAATATGTCAAACTGGTCAGCCGTGATGATGCCTTAAACGTACACCAAAAAGTGGTTTATAACACGTACAAATAACAAATGTTAACACTCCCATGCACGCACATACACGCACGAACACACACATGACAGATGTTAAAACTCCTCTCGGGATATCCCCTTTAAGCACATGTGCCTGCCATGTTTCTGGTGTGCCCGGGTGGTGATGTCCCAGGGTGCTTGGGCACTCTCATACTATAGGGTGCACTGGACCCTCTTGTTTTTCTAAGGATTTTTATTTATTTTTTACTCCTTTTTGGGCTTTTTGTGGGTCTTAACATGCTCGCAAATTGGCAGACAATTGGCAGACAGGTTGGAATCTGCTGCTATTAGGATGCCTGATTTTACACACAACACACACCCACCTCTCACACGCCCGCAATCATATACACAACCACACACACTCATACATACACACTCACATCTCTCACTCTCACATATGTACACAGACAAACACACACTCAAACACACCAGCTTTTTGGAGGTCTTAACATAAAATTCCCCCTATTACGCACGCACGCACGCACACACACACAAGCAAAGTTAACATAAATATTTAGGGCCTACGCTGACATCAGCCCTATTGCATCTTAGCATGTGAAGTGTGCAGGTTGTGTGGTGCACCCAAACCACCAATGGCTTTTTGCAGGTCTTAACATGCTTAAAAGACAAACAGCGCCTGGGTGTCAATGGAGCAGGGTGTTTTGGCCCGCTCATCGTTGCTTGCAACTATATTAAAAAATTTTTTCCATCAATGTGGGCTTTATTGGGGTCTTAACACGCTCAAAAACTCATGGAAATTGGCACACAGGTTGGAATCTGCTGCCATTAGGATGCCCGAGTGTCGCGTGGTGCGGGGCCCTCACGTGACATTTTGCTGCATAGCTCATACACACTTGTTTAAACGTACAGTGGGTGCACAAGCAGTATGTGACTTCTACCGTCACGGCCTATGGCGATAGCATTTGGGTTTGTGCGTTTGCTGGCTTTTACCGCTGAGTGGCGCTATATAACTATAGACTGACGCCTCAGGCATCAGTTCGTTCTCTCCAGGCTTAATGAGGCGCAGGTCGTCTACAGCCGCACTTCGTTGCAGATAAAATAAAGTGAAACATTGTAATTAAACAAATTCATAATCACAGTAGTAACATTACAGTACAAATTTATAATTAAAATTCAATTCAGTTTTTTTAGGATTGAATTTAAGCAACGGAAACGTTAACACACTGAGCCTTTAGATTTTATGTGTAATTAGAAAAGCTACACGTGTAGGGTCTTGTGTCATCTTATATTTTGTGTTCTTTAAATTTGTAGCTTTTATAAGACTCTACTTTTATTTAGGTGCACACACAATGACGAAAAAAACTTTGATTTTGTTAAAGAAAGTAAACGGGGTTCTGTATTGTTTTTGGTGAACTTGAGCGCGTCAGAAAATGAACCGACACTCCGTGTATACTTGCCTCACAGACGTGAAAAATATATACTTATAGAAAGCGAAATATCTGCTTTTATATAAACTAATGAAAAAAATATTATTAGATTATGTAATTCGTATGAAAAGTGAATTATAGGCGCGCTCACTGCTGCGGAGACGGCGAGATGACATGATCACCATCAGCACAGCCGAAACCAAAGGAATCACTAATTTATCAATGAATTATTAAAATGGTCAGAGTGAGTTTCCTGGCTGTTTTAACAAATATTTGAAGTAGATAACAGTAGCCCACATTTATAAAAGCATTTTTATTTAGACTATAAAAAATAATCCAGCATTTATTTTTAGGTGTGCCCGCTGCCACAGTTCTTATATGGCTCTTTATCGGAGTAAATTTAGTAACAAACATGTAAAACAGGTACATCTGTATGAATAAATTGTTTAAATGTGATCAGTGATTTATGTAAACGACTCAGTTTAGATGTAAGTAAGTGCTCCTTGCCTTGCTGTTTGGGGGAGGGACGCGATAATGACGATTTGGTCTGCTGTGTGGAGGCTCGGCCGTGAGAGGTTGCGCGCGGTCCACTACACAGCAAAAATATGTTTGTATATAATGACTGAAATACTGCGGCTCACATCGGCGTGCGTTTCTCACAGCGCCGCATAGACAGCGCTTATTTAACACCTATACATATGTGTTTGTTGTATTTCTGGGAAAGAGAAATCTAATCTCTCATATCGGCGCGCGCGTTCAACTGACTTTAGATCAAAACTTGGCAAAGTTAAAGTGCGCACACGCGCGCCGCGGGATCACGCAATCATTTTACATTCACTAAAAGGTTTATTCACAACCACATTTCAGCCATTCACACACATGCATTGTGTTGTTGTTTGTACACACATTCAGTTTTCCCCTTCTACTCTCCTCTTTCATCAAAAATGCTCCCGATATGAGCCGACACGAGCAGATTTGTTTCAGTCAGTATATTTATCAAACATAAAGAGAGGCGACATATACTTGCTGATAAAACACTGCATTTTTTTAAGTGAAAGCGCGCGATGTGAGCAGCTTTAATTATTGATAATTAAATCTAGGGCTGCAACTAACGATTATTTTGATAATCGATTAGTTGGCCGATTCTTGTTTCGATTAATTGGACAAAGCTAAGCGCTTCTTTAATTTGCTGTTTTGCTTATAATTATATATAAAACCATACCAACATTTGTTTTGTTTTTAACAATAATTGCAGATGGCAAGTTGACTGTTCCCTGTCAACTTGCCATCTGCATACATACATACATGCATACATACATACATGCATATATTATATTATATTATATTATATTATATTATATTATATGTATATCAATTAAATCGGATAAAAGCTAGACGCTTTAATTTGATGTTTTGCTTAACTATATAAAACCATAAATCAGGGTATTATTTATGTATAAAAGTAAACTTTAAAAAATGCAATAGCCACATAGAGTTTAATTATCTTTAATTTTGACATTTAAACTTTATTTTATGTAAATCAACATTTTTGTTTTTAACAATAATTGCAGATGGCAAGTTTACTGTGTGTGTGTGTGTGTATATACATATATTAGTTTAAAGCAAAAATACATTGTTAAGAATTACTTAAAATTTTTAATTCTCTTAAATTAATTCAACTTAAGAAGAATAGACTTCTAGACTTCCTTTTCACGGTTTATACATTGTTTCTTTCCTCTTGTGTATTTTATCCTCTTTTTTTTATGTCTCAATAAAAAAATTAATAAAATAAATACTTGACATTCTCATAATACGGCGACGTGGGGAGAGAAAAAAAAATCGCAGCTACTGGGTTCACTTTTATTTTGCCCTTCCCCGCATTTCCCTCTGTATAGCGTGTAGGATGATGGGATATATCCGGTCCTCCGAAGTGTAAAATGAACGTGAAGAAAACGCACTAGAAGTGTATTCCTCACGTTCGTTGGTATTTGAACGCAAAGAAAAACCTGCATGCAACTTTTTTTTATTTTATTTTTTTTTAACCCTGTATAACCGCGCAGCCTGACAAAAGCACGTCACCAAACCCCGTGTGAACTCTCTCACTGACTCCTATGTGTAGAAAACTCTCGGCGCTTCATCCGCGCTCACCGGACACTGCGACCGGCAGAAAAACGGTCGATTTTAACGCCCGATAAGAGGCTTTTAATGTAAATTGCTCCCATACGTTGGAGGACTTGGGGCACGTGCTTTTTCCTGCAAACGCTTCTGTAACCTCCATTGCGCGAGCGACTGTCTATCTGTGTGTGTATTTGTGCATCTTGTGGTCGCGCGCCTCAATAATGTGAGCAGCCCAACTAATCGATAACGGCATTCGTTGACAACAAATTTCATTATCGATAATTATCGATTAGTTGTTGCAGCCCTAATTAAATCATTATTAAATGGCGGAAATAAACAGCAAAAAGAATGTTATTCTTTTGATTATCATCATGTTCTTTTGCTGTTTGAGCGTCTGTGGATTCCAAAATTGACATTTTTACCGTTTTTTAATCACTGGAATGGAAGAGAGAGAAAGTTTCCTTATCATAACGTGCCTTGTATTGTTTTTAATCGCTCGATACACATCCCATCATTTTTAATGCTATTTTACAAAGGGTAAATACACATGGAATAATTTTATTTGGTTTGTTTAGTTATAAATAAAATCTAAAATTAAAACATTGTAGAGTAATTTAAAACAGTGTAGAGTGATTAATAACACTACATGTTATGGTAAGAAAAATCTCATTTCAGGGATTACAAACTGTAACAATGTCAATTTTAGAATTCAGAAGATTTTAAATTTACACAAATTTAAGAAGAGGCTTGAAGCAAGATCCAAGATCCTCCCCAGTTTGCTGAAACGATGAACAGTGGTGATTTTAGTTTCTCTGAGTGTATAGGTGAGAACAGCTATTCACACTTGGGAGGTGTATTATTTGCATTTGAATGTGTCTGACATTGCAAAGCACACACGTTACTGCAAGAACAACAACCCCGAAATTAGAAAAGCTACACGTGTAGGGTCTTGTGTCATCTTATATTTTGTGTTCTTTAAATTTGTAGTAGATTTATTAACTGAAATAAATTACACTAAACGGGGTTCTGTATTGTTTTCGGTGAACTTGAGCGCGTCAGAAAATGAACCGATACTCTATATATTTTTCACGTTTGTGAGGCGAGTATACACACTTACAGAAAGCAAAATGTTTGCTTTTATATAAACTAATGGGGGGGAAATCAGCTTATATAATTTGTATAAAACGTGGATTACTACAGCGCATCCACTCACAGCCGAAACCAAAGACATCAACGTATCAATGAATTATTAAAATGGCCAGTCAGTTTCCCTGCTGTTTTCTTATCCCCACCCCCGTTAAAACGGCGTACTGTATTCAGAGGCTCTGCCTCTGTGCCTGCGAGAGGTTGTGCGCGCGGTCGACTACACAGTAAAAACATGTTAGTATATTTAGACTGAAATAAAGCGGCTCGCAAAGACAGCGCCTATTTAACATGTATAAATTTGTGTTATTTCTAGGAAACAGAAATCTATTATAAATCTCTCATATCGGCGCGCGCGTTCATCTGAACTCGGCAAAGTGAAAAAGCACATGCGCGCCGCAGGTTCACGCGAACATTTTATATTCACTAAAATGCTTATTCACAACCACATTTCGGCCATTCACACACATACATAAAGTAAATAGAAATAAGAGGCCCTGATTATACTGCATAAATATTTAGTAAAAACATTTATTCTACCGCAAGACTTACGGTTGCGTACGGTTGAGCGCTGATTAGACTGTTGGAAATTATAGAGGAGAATTATGATGCCGGATCAAACTTTTTAAAAATATTATTGCTTAAATGTGTGCTGAAAAAACTGTTGTCACCAAAAATGTAACAGATGCGGACTCATGTCCAACAATCTGATATACAGTATGCTGAAGATGCAGGTGGGAAGACACTGCTTTGTGTAGTTAACATCAAAGACAAAAATAAAAAAAAACACCATAAAATTCGCGTTATAGATGTTATACAGCAGCGCTTCTGTTTTTGTGTTAGTATAAGAATGAAATGCAATAGGCTGGTATGCATGATTTTCTTTAATAAATAATGAAACCATTTTAACAAACTACAATTTTACAACCCAGTAGCACCCCCGCTGCGCTGTACCACCGCCGGCAAAACCTTCTGCAGATGATCAATATATTTACTGCACGCAGGTTTGGTCAAGCGATCCTTCCAGAAAGTCACAATGGCCTGAAGAAGCTCATCTTTGTTCCGTGGCTTAGCCTCACGTCTGACGAGCTCCTTCAGTGCGTGCTCGATTGGTGTTGATATTAGGGCAATTAAACCTTGATAGAACGAACAATAAATTATCAAGTACGGGCTAATGCTTAACAGTTGCTCAATTATATTTCTATTCAGTAAAGAAAAACACTATTATTATTTCAATACATACTGTACAGCTGTGAGAATTGTGGCAGGAATATAATGCCATATGATTCACATTCATTTACAGTATGTGCGTCAATGTCCAACTTAAACCAAGCATGCATTGCCACGCTTGGATGCTCAGTAGTGTGCAATGCAGCAAGTGCAAGCCAAATGCGAACAAATAACGAAATAAGAGAGCTTGATTGTAAGAGCCATATCGTACTTATGAATTTGTTGTTGTTTATTTCATTTATTCTACCTTGTTCTATTCATTAGTAAAGAATTAAGCATTAAGTTTGTTACATAAGCCATAAACTTTGAATTTCTAAGTTATGCATTCATTTTGACAATCGTAGGTTGGTCTGTGATGTCATTCTACTATTACATGCATTTGTGTGACTGTCATATGAAAGAGAGTTCAGTTTAGATGCGGAAGGCTACGGAAACACAAGCTTTTGACCGTCAGCTAACGTAAGCTAGTGAGCTCCCGGTAAGCTAAGAATGTAAGATACAGCAACTAGGTTGTTGTAACCGTAAGCTCCCGTAAGTAGATATATACAGCAAGAGTGTTGTTATATACCTAAGCTAAGACTGTAAGTTACAAGATATAGCAAACCGGTTGTTGTAAAAGCCAGAGATTTGCATGATGCAGCAACTGGTGTCTGTAATCACAGTGGATTTACTCAAGACGACTGTATGAAGTGTTGATTCTTTGATGCTGACAAAATAAACTACAAGAGACAAAGAGATTGGACTTCTGTCGTGTGAGTGAAACTTCAAACCAAAGCTACCCGTCAAAACTAGTGAAATAATATGACCGCATCTACATTGATTATACTGCATAAACATCATTCAGTACAACTGAATCGCAGAAAAAAAATCTACGGTTAATGAATTAAGATGGTTATACAGCAAAAATATTGTTTAGTACAACGAAATCTCTGGATCCTTGATGAGACGGCATAAATATTTAATACAACAAATTAAATATTTTGGTTTATGTTTTGGTTTATATTATATGGTTAATGTATTTTGGTTTATATTGCAAACGAAAACCGAATCCAGAGCCTGTAATTATATTGCATAAATATTATTTTGTACAGACAAATATCTGGAAAAAAAAAAAACAGATTTTTTTTTTTTTACAACAAATCTCTCAAAAATCGTAAGATGTATTTTGGTTTATACTGCAAACGAAAAACGAATCCAGAGCCTGTAATTATATTGCATAAATATAATTTTGCACAAATAAATCTCTGAAAAAAAACAATGTTTTATTCACATATAAGACAATATATTTTGGTTCAGTGCCAGACGAAGTACAAGCGAATAATGAAATGAGAGGCCCCGATTATACTGCATACATCTTTTTTTTTTATTGATTGATTTATTTTTTTTTATCTATTCTGGAAGTTTGCTCTATTTGTTGTAGTTATTTCTATATTTAAATTTTGATGTCTTAAACTCTAACAACTAAGTATTGTCGAAATAAATTTTTTTAAAAAGCCCTATAGTGCTGCTGTTTGTGCTGTTTTCTTTAATAACACTAAACAAAGTCTGTCTAAACAAAATAAAACCAATGTTTTCTAACTCATATTTTTTAATATTTATAGTTTTTCATGTTTGTTGGACACAGTACTTGGATGTGTAAATTATCATAATTGTAGTATTTCTTCGCTACAACATATTATGACTTTATTATGACTTAAGCTCTAAATATATTTAAAAACTGAGACGATAGAAAATGTCAATTTGCGCCACCTGGCGGTCATTTCACGAATTATTTTGAAATGCAACTGGTTTATTTTGGCCGCTGCCGCTTTTCCACGGCGGTGAGCGCGACGGTAATGAGCAGTCTGGTTGTCCACCTACTGTATGTAACATGAGCTATTGATCATTGATTTAACACACTCTGTTCAGATAAGTAAGTAAATGCTCATTTCTGCACTGTTTGGGGGAGGGATATGCTGTTGACGTTTGGTCTGTATGCTGAGATCTGAGATAGTGTGTGTCTGTGTGTAGTGTCACTTGAGAGGTGTTGATAGGTCTTAGATATTCATGAAAAGTCGTGGATTATTTTGTGAAACCGAACCTCTGCTGAAAAAAGTTGCATAGTGCCGTGAAGACAAAGCTTATTTTGCGAGTAGGAATTAGTTTGTTATTTTTTCTGAGGAAGAGAAATCCCTTTGCCTTTTGATCAAAACTCTGCAAAGTGAAAGAGCACACGCGCGCCTCGGTGTCACGCAGACATGCTTCATGTGAATTTATGCCACGCGTCATTTTATCATACAAAGATTATTACGATGTGCACGGCCCACTGAGCTTCTGCGGATTTCAAAATTGACATTGCTACTGTTTTTTTGATCACTGGTAAGAGATTGTATAATGTAATAATGTAATAGATGGAATGTTTCCTTATCATAACATGCCTTGTATTGTTTTTAATCGCTCGATACACAACCTATGAAGGAACAATATCCTTTGGACTTAATAATGGACTTAATAATAATAATAATAACCCTATCAGAAAATCTTACTTAATGCATAAGTCTACGGCAACGATATGCACAGTATAGTCACGTAAAATATGCGGAAATAAGCGGAGGCCACGTCTCCAGGAAGATATAGAAAAGTTGCTTATGTGTATAAACAAGAAGCAACTCGCCGGTTATACTGTGACTGAGCAAAGGCATTATACTGTTTTCTACGTAAAGGCAAAGACCTTGTACGCCGAGCTCGTAAGCATTCTGCCAGGTACGTCGACAGAAAATGAAGAAGGCTTTAGGGCGAGCAGGGAGTAGTTTAATAACGTCAAGAGGAGAAGTGGCATCCACAGTGTTTTGAGGCATGGAGAGGCTGTGAGTTCAGATGCTAAAGCAGCTTAGGCGTTCGTTTCAGAGTTTCATATGGTCATGGTTTGAGTGTTACCTGCCGCAGAAAGTTTTTAACTGCGATGAGACCAGATTGTTTTGGAAAAAGATGCCAAAGAGGACCTAGATTACAGCCAAAAAGAATGCATTGCCTGGTCATAAGCCCATGAAAGCCATGTCTCACGCTGTTTTTTTTTTTTTGTGGTAATGCAAGCAGGGATTTAAAAGTCAAGCCGCTGTTTGTTTATCTTTCCGAAAATCCATGAGCACTCGTATGGGTGGGCGATATAACCAAAATCTTCTATCACGGTAGAAGCAATTTTCTACCTCGATAACGATATACATCACAAAATAGCAATTTGTATCTGAAAATGCATAAATAAAAATTGAAACACAAAGAAACTGTTTTACATAATGTAATTTTATTTAAACTGTGAATTGCTGAGGTTTGCCGCATTTTTTTTACTTTGGCCATATTCATTTGGATGCTTGGATTTCAGATGATAGAAAAGGTTTGATGTGTTTCCACCACTTGTTAAAACAGTGCACTTGCGTACCTTGCAAATCACGTTCATCTCATTCGTATCACTTTTCTTGTACCCAAACCAATTCCACAACATAGCCGATGCACCTTTTTTCTTTACAATCTCCTCCTTGTTGGTTTTTTTCTTCCATTGTTTAAGTGTATGTGAAGCCAAACACATCAAAAGTGGGATGAAACCGTGGCACCCGATTGAAGCAAATATCTGCCCAGTGGACAGCTCAGCGCGACTATCTGGGTAGCGCAGAGATGATCTGGTTTATTTGCGTAGCCTGGTGGATCGCGCAGCATGGATTAACTTGAGCAGCGGTGCTCGAATCACAAACCTGCGCGACCCACTTTTTTTTATTTATTTAAAAACAATTTATTTAAAATGTCAGGACTGTTTAATATTGTTTCCGCCTTGCCATGCCTGGTTTGTACGTGCGTATCCCAACGGGGTAAAGTTCAGTTTTATTTGTATAGCGCTTTTAACAATTGACATTGTCTCAAAACAGCTTTACACAATCAAAAGAATTATTTAAGTTTGTATGGAATGTGAATGTGTATGAATCAAAAATGTTCAGATAGTCCCTGGTGAGCAAGCCCGAGGGCGACAGTGGCAAGGAAAAACTCCGAGATGGTAATAAGAAGAAACCTTGAGAGGAACCAGACTCAACAGGGAACCCATCCTCTTCTGGGTGAAACAGATAGCAGGAAATTATCTGCATTTATACAGTGTTAAGTGTTAGGTTCAGCTATAATGGTTGATGTTAATTGATGTTAAAATGGAGTCCAGTAGTTATTGGAGACTCAGATAGACTTGTAAAAAGTTCCAATCCTGAACTATCGAATTGTCAAGTCCTTAGCGAAACAGCTGACACCAGTCGAGGCCAGAACCATCTTCTAAGTAGAGAGAATCATCCCCAGACACCAGACACATCCCAAAGAGACACACGGGGCATCCATGCGACGAGACCTCCAACCAGAAACGGGGCACCAGGATGGATCAGACAGGTTCGGAGGGCAGAGGGAGTCTGGATCACTGGCAGCTCAGGAACCACATGTGTAGCTCAACAGAGAGAGAGAGAAAGAGGGAAAGGGGGAGACAGGGGGAGAGAGGAAAGAGAAAGAGGGGGAGAGAGGAAGAAGAGAGATGGCAATTAGGTATGGTCACAGTCACAATGTATAATATGAATGTATATTTACTGTAGAGTTAAAGCAGGGACTCCGGCAGGACTAACTATGACAGCATAACTAAAAGGGAGAGCCAGAAGGAAACACAAACATGAGGGCTCCCTGAGATGTAAAGCAAACAATCACCTCACCGTCAACAAACCTGAGTGATCAAATGAGAGTGAGGAAGACAGCATCTAAACATACCAGTTCACCATAATACTCTACGTCCATGAGTCCCCCAGATCTGCTCCTTTACCTTATGGCAAATCTATTTGTAAAAATGCTTGGCTAAATAAATAGGTTTTTAGCCTAGACTTAAACACTGAGACTGTGTCTGAGTCCCGAACACTATTTGGAAGACTATTCCATAATTTTGGGGCTTTGTAAGAAAAAGCTCTGCCCTCAGCTGTAGTTTTCATAATACGCGGTACTGACAAGCAGCCTGCATCCTTTGACCGAAGTAGGCGTGGCGGATCGTAAGACACTAGCAGTTCGCTCAGATACTGCGGGGCGAGACCATTTAATGCCTTATATGTCAAGAGTAGTATTTTAAAATCGATGCGAAATTTCACAGGGAGCCAATGTAGTGAAGATAGGATAGGGGTGATGTGCTCATATCTTCTGGTTCTAGTGAGGACTCTCGCTGCTGCATTCTGGACTAGCTGAAGCTTGTTTATGCCCCTAACAGAACAACCAGACAGTAAGGCATTACAATAGTCCAACCTAGAAGTGATAAAGCATGAACTAGTTTTTCTGCATCATTTACGGACAATATATTTCTTATCTTGGCAATATTTCTGAGGTGAAAGAATGCTATCCTGGTGATATTATCTACCTGAGCTTCAAATGAAAGGCTGGAATCTATAATCACGCCGAGGTCTTTTACTGGTGCACTTGATGGAACAGAAAGGCCATCTAAAGTTACGGTGTGATCTAAGATTTTACTTCTAGCTGTATGCGGTCCTATGACTAGAACTTCTGTCTTATCCGGATTAAGCAGAAGGAAGTTAATTAGCATCCAATTTCTTATGTCCTGCACACATTGCTCAACTTTAGTAAGCTGGTTTTTCTCATCAGGTTTTGTTGAGACGTATAGCTGTGTGTCGTCAGCATAACAATGAAAACTAATACTATGCTTACGGATTATGTTGCCCAGAGGAAGCATGTAAAGGGAAAAAAGCAGTGGGCCTAAAACTGAACCCTGCGGAACGCCAAACTCCACTAGAGAACATGCAGAATAATCACCATTTAAGTCTACATACTGATAACGATCGGTCAAATAGGATCTGAGCCAGGAGAGGGCTGTACCCTTAATTCCTACTACATTTTCTAATCTGTGAAGAAGAATAGCATGATCAATGGTGTCAAAAGCTGCACTGAGGTCGAGTAATACAAGCATAGTTACACAACCCTGATCAGAGGCCAATAGGAGGTCATTTACTACTTTAACGAGTGCTGTTTCTGTGCTGTGATGAGGCCTAAATCCTGACTGATACAGTTCATGTATGCCATTTCTATGTAGATATGAGCATAGCTGCTCCGCTACTATCTTTTCCAGAATCTTAGAGATAAAGGGGAGGTTTGATATTTGCCTGTAATTGGACAGCTGACGGGGGTCGAGGTCAGGTTTCTTAATTATTGGTTTGATAACTGCTAATTTAAAAGATTTTGGAACATAACCAATGCTGAGTGAGGAATTAATTATTCTCACCAGCGGTTCTGTTATTACTGGTACTATCTGTTTAAGAAAATGTGTCGGTATAGGATCTAATATATAGGTTGATGAATTTGCAGAAGAGATGAGTGAAATTAGTTCATTCTCTTCAAGAGGAGTACAGTATTCTAAGTTTGAATCTGACATGGCTAGGTTAACATCTGTATCAATTACATACATCCCGGCTCCCGGGATACACCTAACCACTGCCGCTGGCGCCCCTAAAGGTCTAGCTAATGTCACGTGCCTCAGTATAGAGTCTCCTATAACCAGAGCTCTTTCAGGTTTCTCAGCGGGTGCAGCACTGAGGACAGCAAACCTGTTAGACACGTGAGGCGCAGAGGTGTGCTCCGGTGGGCTAGCCTTAGCGTTAGCTTTGGCTGAACGAGTATGCCGCCGAGTCGTCACCCTCTCTCCCCGCTGTGAGGGCTCTAATGCCGGAGTCGGGGGCTGTTCATCTCCGCCTGTGGCACCCAGACTGTCCGTTACTGGAATAACGCTGCTCTCACACTGTCTAACCCTCTCAAGTCTGGATGCGCTCCTCTAACGCTGATTTCTTCCCCGTCAGAGTGCTCACTAACACACACCTATCACAAGTAAAATTATCGCTAATGACGGAGGAAGAATGTCTAAACATCCTGCACTCTACACACTGAACAAGATGAATGGTAGGCATGATAACGTACCTCTGTGTCGGAGTTTTAGTTGTTTGGAGATGAATTCTGTTTGTTGTTCCGTCTGTTGTTCCAGAAATTGCAGAAAAAAGGCGAAGCCGAATAGTATGGAGATGTAAAATGTATTTTGATGGTCGGCGCGGTCTATTTCTATCAGCGTCGCGCAGGTTTGTGATTCGAGCAGCGCTGCCCAAGTTGGTCCGCGCTGCGCGATCCACCGGGTCTGGATATTTGGTCTGCCCACGCCGGCTCAATTGGGTGCCACGGTATCGTCCCACTTTAGATGTGTTTGGCTTCCCATAGATGTGAATGTGTATTGCGTGGTTATGTAACGTGTAACGTCACGTGATCTCAACCGCTATTAAGACAATAGACCAAAATCTCTTTCGGTTGACAAATTTCTACCGGTTGACCGTGTATATCGCCCACCCCTAAGCACTCGTATCTTGTTTGTGGAGTGGATCAACGAGGTCTTTGGTCCTGAAAATACCTTTCAGAAAAAATATGCCACAAGTCTTGCTAGTTATGAATAATGCTCCTGCTCATCCTCCAGGGCTCATCCTCCCAACACCACTCTACTACTCCAGCCCATGGATCAGTAGGTAATTTCAAACTGTAGATGCGGTCATGTTATTTCACTAGTTTTGACGCGTAGCTTTGGTTTGATCATTTACTCACAAGAACGGAAGTCCATTGATTTCTTTGTCTTCTTTTGTCTTTGTGTTTCCGTAGCCTTCCGCATCTAAAACTGAACGATATTCGATACTGAACGATACGATAGTCATACAAAAACATGTAATGACATCACAGACCAACTCACGATTGTCAAAATGGATGCTTAACTAATGCATTCAGAGCTTATGGCTTATGTAATAAACTTAATGCTTAATTCTTAACTAATGAATAGTATAAGGTAGAATGAAATGAATTAAAATAAACACAACAACAAATTCTGCAGATTCATCTTGCATAACAAATGTGATATGGCTCTTACATTCCAGCCCCTAATTGACAGGCAAAGAGACTGACAATTACAATTTTTTTTTTCATAACGACATGAAATTAAACTTTCTTAACCTTCAAAACTTTTTAATCTATAATATATATGTTACAATATGTGAGTCTTTAGGTACAATGACTGGGTGTTTAACGTGCTCTGGCATTGCGGACCTGCCGAGACGTCCTCCGCCATCCTGTAGTACTGGGTCCAGTTTGGACAAGCCGCTGTTTCTTTTTACAGATGCCTTTCGTTTTTGCTGTGTGGGAATTCCCTGTTTGAATTCTGCTGCTGCGTTACCCTTTTGCAACGTGAGAATTTCTTCCTTAAAATTTTGTCTTTGAGTGAACTTTCATTTCATTTTCTGCTCTTGTTAGGTCTTGAGCTGTTAGAGACTTGTAGTTTTCAGTCTTTGGGTTATCTGTGTGTTTTGACCCTTTCTGTTTTTTGTATGAGCATGTCGCTGATGCGAAGGATCCAGGCAACGGATCTTTTTAACTTGTGCCAATCGGAGTGATAATTAATTAGTTTGCTCACTGCGTCTGTGCCTTCTGTAGCACTCACAATGTTCACTGAAGCTGAGAGCTTAATTTCATCATCATTTTCTTTTATTGATGTGTCATGAATATTTTCAGACCAGTTACACTCTGCTTCTTTGAGGAAGGAAGGGCCGTAAATCCAGGTGACGTTTTTCATAAACTTTTCACAGGATGCTGGACTTTTCCCCCTGGATGCAGAATCAGCTGGGTTTTTTGAGGTATTGACGTACCTCCATTGCTTTGTCTTGGTTGACTCTCTTATAGTGGCAATTCTGTTGGCCACAAAGGTCTTAAAACGAAGTGTTTTATTGTCAATGTATCTCAAAACAGTTGTACTGTTTTGTCAGTCCAAAACATCGAGTCTAGTAATTTAAATTCTAGTTGCTCTCAACATCATTTTTTACAGCGATCACTGCCGCCGTCAATTCCATTCGTGGAATTGTGGTTTGTTTCAGGGGTGCTACGCGGGATTTCCCCATCATGAATGCGCAATGTGTAAGTCCATCAGCATTTACTAACCTGAGGTATGAGTCAACATCGTATCCCATTTCACTCGGATCGGAAAAGTGAAGTTGCGCTGTAACTGTGGCTCCAAAGTCGGCTGGTTTCACGCACCTTGCTACGCTGAACTCGGACAGTTGGGGCAGCTCTTGCAGCCAGGTTTTCCATGCTTTATCAAACTGCTCGGGAATGTCGTTATCCCATGCGAGTTTGTCTTTACATAACTGTTGCATTAGAGCTTTAGCTGGCAGTATGACAGGTGCGAGAAAACCTAAGGGGTCGTAAATCGAACTGGTGATTGACAGGATTCCTCGTCTTGTCACAGGTCGTTCTTTTAAGCTAATTTTGAACTTGAACATGTCTGAATTAATGCACCACAGCACCCCCAGAGCTCTCTCAACCGGGAGAGCATCTTTACTCAAGTTTAATTCTCTCATGTCTTTGATCCTTTCACTCTCGGGAATCAAAGTCAGTAGGGCACGGCTATTGCTTGCCCACTTCGTGAGGTTAAACCCTCCGCTTGCACAGAGACTTGTGAGATCGTTGTATAGGGCGACTGCTTGATCATGACTCGAAACGGATTTCAGGCAGTCGTCTACGTAAAAGTTTAAGTACTGTATTGACTGTCACAGCAGGTGCTTTGCTGCGGTTTTCTTCTGCTGTCTTTCTAAGGGTGATGTTGGCAAGGCTTGGAGACGATTTTGCACCGAACAAATGAACTACCATTTTATACTCAACTAAATCTTGGTCACATCTCCATTCGGCCACCATAGGAAGCGCAGCAGATCTGTGTCCTCCTCGGGGACTCACTTGATAGTACATGGCTTCTACATCTGCCATCATGGCAATTTCTTCTTGTCTAAAGCGTGTGAGCACGCCAATGAGTGAGTTTGTTAGGTCTGGTCCTTGTAGGAGGTCGCTATTTAGTGACACTCCTTGATAACTGGCAGCACAGTCAAAAACCACCCTCAGGTTATTCTTTTGAGGATGATAGACGCCATGATGCGGTATGTACCACACGTGATCATCTTGGCGGTTTACGTGATGTGTAGGGACCCTGACTGCATGACCCTTTTTTTAGCATGTCATTCATGAAGTTTGTGTACTCCTCGTGAAAGGAGCTGTTGCTAGTGAGTTTTCTTATGAGATTCAATATGCGCTGTATAGCTGCGTTTCGGTTGTTGGGCATTTGAACGGATGCTTTCTTAATGCTTTTCTTTCGATGAAGGTGTTTTCTTCCAGCCCACTAATCTCTAGGTTAGTGAGCATGTAACTGTCAACTGGTTTTGTGGAGCTCATGGTGCTCAGCAGTATTTTAACTCTTCTGCTTTGTACATTCAATTGCCTTTCTAGTGAATCTGTGCAGAATGTGGCGGAACTACCTTGGTCTATAAATGCATACACTTCTACTATTGTGTCACCTTTCTTGGACTTTATTTTAACAGGTACAATGGGGAGGATGCAATTATCTCCAGCCCCAGTGAGCGCATTTGTAATGTTTACCAACCTGTCTGACCTCGGGTGTCGAAGCTGACCCTGGGTTTTCCTTGGCCCTTTTGTTTGGGTCCTTGAAGGGATGTGTGACTGGATTTTCTGTCGCTGGTTGTGGCGTCCAGGTCAGCGAAAGACGGGTTTGAGTACAGTCTAGCTTGTTGATCGATGAAGTCCACCAGCTGGGCGAACTTGGCTCTTGTTCCGTGGAGCTCGTAGTGCTGGTGTGAGCAAAGCTTCCACCTGTCGATCAGCTTGTGGGGCAGCTTTGTGAGAATGTCAGTCATGCATTGGCTGCTATTCAACTCGTCCATGGATTCACGGTTTTCCATGGCTTTTTGGCAGGTTGTCAGGAACGAGGAGAGGGCGCTTAACGCCCTTCCGTTGTCTGGCTTTATTTTTGGCCACTTGGCTGCCTTTTGCTTATATGCTGCTGCAATTCTTAGTTCGTTACCAAACCTGTCGTGCAGCAATTTTTTTGCTCTTGCGTAGCCATCTGTCATGTTCATGCAGCTCGCTACAAGATCTTTGGGTTCGCCTGTGGTGAACAGTTCGAGATAGGACAGCTTTTCAACGTCGTTGTCATCTTTGGATTCAACGAAACGCTCAAAGGATATTATGAAGGACAAGAATTTAAACGGGTCCCCGTTGTACGGAGGAATGTTGCGCTATGGCAGGGTGGATATCATGTGGCTTCTTGCGAGCATTTCTGTGAGTTCCTGCTTGACGTTGCACCTGGAAACTAAAACTTTCTTCTAAAACGTTGCATCTAAATCTGAACTTTCTATCATACGATAGTCATACAAAAACATGTAATAGTGGAATGACATCACAGACCAACTCACGATTGTCAAAATGGATGCTTAACTAATGCATTCAGAGCTTATGGCTTATGTAATAAACTTAATGCTTAATTCTTAACTAATGAATAGAATAACACAACAAATTCTGCAGATTCATCTTACAAATGTGATATGGCTCTTACACAAACGTTAAAAAGCTTTACACCAAAGCATTATTTTAGCGATGCTTCGAGGTGAATGAAGAAACAAACCTTACTCTCAGAGTTTTGAAAAGATCATTTCCACAGTGTGAACCTGGGATAGGGTCACCAAGAGAACACTTAATGAACCCTGATTTGCATTCTTGGACATGACTCTGAGGGGTTTTGCTCATGAACAGGAGCTGCCAGTTGTTGATGAAATTGTCTCTTGGGAAGACTGGAGGTGAAATGAGGATGATATTGTAGAGCTGGTGGAAGAACATAGCCAGGAGCTGACCACTGACAAACTGATGGATCTGCATCCTGAGCAACAGCAAGAGGTGATGGAGGAGAAACAGTCAGTGAGATTAAGGAGGTGTGTAAAATGTGGGAAACTGTTGACATGTTATGGAAGCTCAGGTTGCTCTGATGGCGGCCTTCAATTCTTCTGTGTTGTCTGGTCTCTCTTTGGCAGCAGTCCAATCTTTTTTGCCCTTAGCCCAGTTAAGACACCTCTGACATTGTCTCTGGTTCAAGAGTGGCTTGACGCAAGAAATGCGACGTATGTTGCCTATGTTCTGGATATGTCTGTGTGGTGGCTCTTGAAGCACTGACTCAAGCTGCTGTTCACTTCTGTTGAATCTTCCCCAAATTCTTTAGTGGGCTTATTTTCACAATCCATTTAAGGCTGTGGGTATCCTTGTTGCTTGTGCACCTTTTTCTACCCATTTTTTCCTTTCAATTTCCTTTCCTTTCACATTCAACTTTCCATTAATGTGCTTGGATACAACACTCTGTAAACAGCCAGCTTCTTTAGAAATGACCTTTTGTGGCTCACTGAACCTGAGACAAAAACCTTTGCAGGTGTTTTGAGTTAATTATCTGATTACTGTGTGACACCATGAGTCTCCAATATTCTAATTTTCTGAAATACTGAATTTTGGGTTCTCATTAGCTGTAAGCCATTATCATCAAAATTAAAATAAATAAACACTTGAAATATATCAGTCTATATGCAATTAATATCTATATAATCTACTAGTTTCACTTTTTAAAATTGAATTATGGAAAGAAATCAACTTTTTGATGATATCCTAATTTATTGAGACACCTGTCCGTGTCTCAATAAAGTACGAGCATAATTCATTCCGGAAGTGGGCTCGTATTCCAAAACACTCGTAAACCAAATTTTCCCATAAGGAATAATGTAAATTCTAATTATTCGTTCCACAGCCCCAAAAAATAAATACATAAAAATAATTAACACAAAATATAAAGTAAAAATAAAACAAGTTAACCTGCACTTTACCTTAAAAAAAAAAAAGTTAAAATAAGTCCAGATGGATAAGTGTTTCCATTTACAGTATGCGCACAGGCGCTGTGTTTTTCTCTCTCTTGCGCTGCAGTGTGTGTGTTGTGTGCGCGCGTAATTTGACACCGTGCCGGTTGTGTGAGTGAAGCACCCCCTCTTTGCTTCTCACACACACACACACGCACACACACAAACAAACACATCAAAGGCGAGAGAGTGAACCGGCACAGTGTCAAATTACGCATGCGCGCACACAACACACACACTCAAACACTGAGACACAGTAAAGATGAGAGAGAGTGTGTGTATGTGAGAGAGAGAACTGGCGAGGTGTCACATTACGTGTGCGCGCACACACACAACACACACTCCGCAGCGCAAGAGAGAGAAAAACACACTCACACATTGAGGCGAGAGAGAATGTGAACCGGCACGGCGCGCGCGCGCGCGCGCGCACACAACACACACAACACACACACACTCAGACAGTAAAGGTGAGATAGAGTGTGTGTGTGTGTGATGATTACCCGCAGCACAAGAGAAAGAAAAACCGTTGGCTCAGTTGTGATCAAGTGACGCTTGGCGTCAAATCAAGAAGCGCATGCGTGATGCTCGTAAACCAAGACAAGGCTCGTTTTCCAAGTAAAAATTGATTAAAAATCTTTGCTCGTATATATATATTAGGGATGTAACGGTATCAAAACTTCACGGTACTGTAATACCTCGGTATGAATAGTATGGTACGGTATTTATTGAATCATTTACAGGAAAAACTAAACTAATGAAGAGACTCTAAAAAAGTGCCAGAAGTGTTTATTAAACAGTAAACACTGAACATATCAATGGCATACAAATTAGCCATCTATCTGTAAACTTTGAAACATAAACTTAAATTTTTTTATTTTAATAACAAATTATTAAACGATGTAAAAAAAAAAAAGTTTCAATTTAGTATTCTTGAAAACTCAGAAAAAAATAAAAATAGCAGCCTACTTATTGCAGCTGGCCCATGTGCTGAATGAGTATTTGCGAACACTCAACTCATTCACTCACTTATTCAGACAGACAGGATTTTTTCTTCCTTTCCCTTTTTTTTTCAGAGAGAAACCGAAATTACTCGATAAAACTATGGGTCTTCTGAGAAAAGTGTGCTAAGGCGAATGGAGCGAACGGGAGGTAGCGGGAACTACAATTCCCATCAGCCCTGGCGTGGCCATCATCCTTTGCGGTCTGCTGTCGCTAAAGATCCAGAAATGCGGAAATGGAGGGTGTTGCTATTAGCGGCGAAGGAAAAGAGATGGAAAGATTAATTAATCATTACGGAGTAAGCGGGTTTTAAAACGGATGCGCGCATTACTGGCAAGCCGTACTTGTTCAATCTCCTAAATGTGCTGTCATGGACTTTAACTTTTAACATGCTTAGTAAGGCTTGTAGCCTCTATCTCGCTGGTTGTTAATGGTTTTATTTCCCCTTCCACATTGATGTGCAGTAACAAATTTAACCATATTATTGACGTAACCAGGCAATTTTATGTAGCCCTGCTGATTTACATTAGTTCTAACTTAGTTGGGTGTGCTTTGATAGCATAGAGTTTTAAAATCTAACAGAACCCAAAGGAAATTACTAACATTAATGAAATAAGTTAGGTTGTTTTGCAGTTCACTTTACTCGCATGTGTTGGCATGTGCACCCAAATAAACTCCCACTGAAGAGCCAGAGAGTAGTGGAGCAGATAAACAGCAGAAAAAAAATTGTATATGCGCCAATCAAATGGTCTGATGATAACTGCCTTATCACACATGCTCCTGTACGCTTGAGCCAGTCAAGCAGAAACAGCAGAGAATGTAACAGGACTAATGATTGCCGCTGCCACCTGTCTGGATCAAACTGGTTACAAAATAAAAACACACCACCATCTGGAACTCTGTATTTATAAACTTAGCAATTGTTCCAACCAGAACTGTTATATAAAATTCATTCACACTTTCTGACCTAACATATTCAGGAATTCTACTGTAGTATAACCCACTATAGTATTATTACATACTGACAGATTATTACAATCAGTTGTCACTGTAATACAATAATAATGGTTTCATAATGCCATTTCAGTGGACAAAGAAGGCAACAACCATTCCAAAGCTACTCACATAAACAATCTGCACAGCATGGTACATTTCTGTGAAAATTTGACTGAGTGTAGGAGGATCCAGCTTCTTGCCTACTTCGGGGAGCACAAATTTAATGCAGCGTTCTGCAAGCAGCATCCAGAGGTCATGTGTGACAACTGTGCTCAACCACATGTAAGTCACTTAAGTTATCTAGCAATTAGACTTAGTTTACTTAATATCTCACAGATTTTTCCATGTTTCTAATCAATTTAAAATATACACTATATTGCCAAAAATATTCACTCACCCATCCAAATAATTGAATTCAGGTGTTGCAATCACTTCCATTGTTCCAGGTATATAACATCAAGCACAGGCATGCAGCCTGCTTCTACAAACATTTGTGAAAGAATGGGTCATTCTCAGGAGCTCAATGAATTCCAGCATGGTACCATGATGGAATGCCACCTGTGCAATAAGTCCCGTTGTGAATTTTCCTGATTACTAAATATTCCACAGTCAACTGGCCATGTAAAATCAGCACAGAGGTTGCCAACTTTTTGCACATTCATAAGCAGACCTCCAAACTTCATGTCAAATCAATTTTATTTCTATAGCGCTTTTAACAATTGTTGCGACATTGTCACAAAGCAGCTTCACACAATCAAAATCATGTGACCTTAAGATTAGCTCAAGAACAGTGCTTGGAAAGCTTCATGGAATGGGTTTCCTTACATCACCAAGTGCAATGGATGCAGTAGTGTAAAGCATGCTGCCACTGGACACTAGTAGTGGAGATCATCCCGAGGCATCGGGAGATTTTGCCAGCTTCAGTAGACAAAGGCCGACCCTGCGAGGTTCCTGAGGCATCCAGAGAAGGACCAGCTCCAGCTGGATTCAGCTTTATGATGGTTGGAGCTACACATGCTGCTCCTGTGCTTCCAGTGATCCAGACCTCATCTGCCCTCTGCACCTACTGACTCGTCCCTATGCTGAACTGGTCTTCATGACAATTTAAATAATTTCTGTCATATTGAATTTTCACCTGCACAACACACAAGATGTTATATCATTTCTATCTGTTATCACCCAAATGAGGATGGGTTCCCTGTTGAGTCTGGTTCCTCTCAAGGTTTCTTCCTAATGCCATCTCAGGGAGTTTTTCCTTGCCACCGTCGCCGTCAACCTTGGCTTGCTCATCAGAGAAATTTCATTCATTCGTCTCATTATTATCTAGACACATTTTTCTCACACATACACACTTCCAATTATTTTCTTTTCAAAATTTTTTTTTTCATTTTTTGTAAATTTTCTTTTTTGTGAAGCTGCTTTGAGACAATGACCATCGTTAAAAGCGCTATATAAATTGGATTGAATTGAATAGATGTGTTTTCTGGAGTGACGAATCGCACTTCTACCAAGAAATAAAAAAATAAAATGTGCCAACTTTGTGGAAACAATTTGGGCAAGGTCCCTTTCTGTTCCAACATGACAGTCCACAAAGCAAGGTCTATGAAGACATGGATGAGCGAGTTTGGAAAGTACTTGACTGGCCTGCAGAGTCCTGACCTCCACTCCCACCTTTGGGATGAATTAGAGCGGAGACTGCAAGCCAGGCTTTTTTGTCCAGCATCAGTGTGTGACCTCACAAAGAATGATCACAAATTCCCATTACTCTCCTAAACCTTTGAAAAGCCTTCACAGAAGAGTTTGAAGCAGTTAAAGCTGCAAGTGGTGGGCCAACATCATATTAAAGCCTATGCATTAGAATTGACCCTAACCCTAAGAATTGGATGTTACTTAAGTTCATATGCATGTGAAGGCAGGCGAGCGAATACTTTTTTGCAATATAGTGTACCGTGGTAGGAGTAAGGGACCCAAAGGGGGAAAAGGTTTTTCTCTACAAATATTTTGCTTTTTTTGTCTTACATTCTCTTTTTTTCTTCTTCTTCTGGTTATTATACGTTAAGCAATACAAAGCAAGAAATGTGACTGAGGATGTGAAGAAGATTGTGCAGTTCATACAGGAAAATTGTGAGAAGGTTGGCGGCAAACGTGCCAGATCTTTTCAGCAAAACAGACTCACTTTGAACATGTTGGTTGATATATTTCTGGGTAAGACTGTGCTAAGAGTTTCTTAATTACAGTGAAATTCTATGTATAACAGATCTTGACAGTAAACTCTTCACAGGCTCAAAATGTGCTCGAATCAAATCTGGCATGTATGGGATTGGAGGAGCATACTCAAAACACAACGCTGAAAGGCTCTTTAAAAAGTTAGTGCTGGACCACATTCTTATGGAGGATCTATACATCACTAATAAAGGACAAGCTGTGGCATACATATCAGTTGGCCTTAAGGCAATGGATGTCCTCCGTGGCATCATTCAGGTTTGGGCTTCCTTATCCTTAGTATGGTTGCAATATTACTAGCTTTTATTGAGGTCAGTTAATGAAAGATCTTGGTTTGCTTTTTCACTAAATATGTGTTAATTGCAGGTGAATTTCCATGAGACTGAGAGTGCCTCTAGCATTAGAAAGCACAAAGCCACTGTTGCTAAGAGTGTCTCTGAGAGGGAGGAAATGGTGAAGAAGTGTCTAGAAGAACTTAACGAGCTATGCAAAAAGCTTGGCAAAGTGTTTGGTCTTCATTACTACAATATCTTCTCAACAGCCACTTTGAAAAAGATTGCTGGTGAGTTTTTATGTATAGTAATAATAATATATTTTTTTACTTGAACACTCTGCATTAACAGTTAAATTGTCTCAACACTCGATGTTTGTAAAGACATAATTTTTCCATCTTAAAAGTTAAAGACAATCAAAAGAAGGTTTTTTTTTCTCATCTTGTAAGTTTTTATTTAAATAATTTTGAGAAATAATTGTAGCAATCGTAATCATGTTTTTCCATAATCGAGCAGGTCAACTGGTGATGGTCACCGACTGAGGAGATTATAATAATGAGACAAATAATTACGTTTCTGTAAAACTTTCATCTTGATGGAAACACTATTCTAGGGCTGTAACTAACGATTATTTTTGATAATCGATTAGTTGGCCGATTATTGTTTCGATTAATCGGATAAAAGCTAAACGCTTCTTTAATTTGATGTTTTGCTTATATATATATATATATATATATAACACTGTCAACTTGCCATCTGCATATAATATATATATTTATCTCGATTAATTGGATAAATTTTTTGCTTAACTATATAAAACCATAAATCAGGGTATTATTTATGTATAAAAGTAAACTTTAACAAAATGCAATAGCCACATAGAGTTTATTTATCTTTAATTTTGACATTTAAACCTTATTTTTTGTAAATCAACATTTGTTTTTAACAGTAATTGCCGATGGCAAGTTGACTGTGTATATACTGTGCGTATATATATATATATATATATATATATATATATATATATATATATATATATATATATATATATATATATAACTATATATATAGTTAAAAAATACACTGACGTTCAGTTATTAAGAATGACCTCAATTTTAAATTCTCTTAAATTAATTCAACTTAATAATAAGAATAGACTTCTAGATTATGATATTTTTAATTGAAGTGTCTACTACATCCTTTTCACGGTTTACACGGTTTATTTCGATCCTCTCGTGTGTATTTTATCCTTTTTTTTTTTTTGTCTCAATAAAAAAATAAATAATTAAATATATAGACCATTTTGCTATACTAGACATTCTCGTAATGCGGCGATGTAGGGAGAGGAAAAAAATCGCAGCTACTGGGTTAACTGTGTTTATTTTGCCCTTTTCCCGCATTTCCCTCAGTATAGCCTGTAGGATGATGGGATATATCCGGTCCTCCGAAGTGTAAAATGAACGTGAAGAAAACGAACTAGAAGTGTTTTCCTTGCGTTCGTTGGGGTTTGAACGCCAAGAAAAAGCTGCATGCAACGTTTTTTTTTTAAACCGTATAATCACGCAGCCGGACAAACGCACGTCACCAAAGCCCGTGTGAACTCTCTCACTGACTCCTATGTATGTGTAGAAAACCCTCGGCGCTTCATCCGCGCTCACCGGACACTACGAACGGCAGAAAACGCTCGATTTTAACGCCCGATAAGAGGTGTTTAATGTAAATTGCTCCCATACCTTGGAGGACTTGGGGCGCGCGCTTTTTCCTGCAAACGCTTGTGAAAACTCCATTGCGCGAGCGACTGTGTATCTGTGTGTGTATTTGTGCATCTTGTGGTCGCGCTCCTCAATAACGTGAGCAGCCCAACTAATCGATAACGGCATTCGTTGACCACGAATTTCATTATCGATAATTATCGATTTTATTGATTAGTTGTTGCAGCCCTACACTATTCTTTTAATAAATCTCATCTCCCAGTTGTGCTTTTTTTTAGGTTCACACACCTAAGTGGTCACCTTTTAATTGCTATCCATGTAAAAAAAAAAAAAAAAGGACTATGTTCTTCTGAGATCTTGAGTGCCTGTTCTCCTTAAATTTAATCTTTTTATTACTTGTATGTTGTAGGAAGTCCTGTTCAAGTGCCAACTAACACATTTGAGTTTTTTTAATAGAATTTTTGACATGTGAAAGTTAATTGTAATTTCTAAATGTCTACATTGAGTAATTATTTTAATATAAAATTTTATAACTTTAAATACATTTTATTTTGTGGTGTAGAAACTCTTTCTGCTGATCCTGAGGTGCTGCTGCAGATAGATGGTGTGACTGAGGACAAACTAGAGAAGTATGGCTCTGAGCTCATTGAGCTACTACAGAAATATTCAAAATGGCAGCTGTCAGGTAAAAACTTTGAGCTTAGATTATTTCAACAGTTTTATACAAAATGATCTTACACAATGCCACTGTCTATATGTGTTTATGGAGCCAAGCACCTACTGCTTACAACTCTTGTTTTTATTAAACTATTTTTTTAACCACCTTTTTTAAAACGGCCATTTGCAGACCAAACCCTAGGTCTTACAGACACACAAAAAATAGATCATTATATAGTACTTAATCTTCCTACATAGGACAGATAGCAAAGCCTAGTCAGACTTATGCTGGGTTAGTAACCTTATGGCATAGCAGTGTTTGTCTCAAAACATTTGACATCCTTATGTTCTCCATTTAAAAAAAACATTTAGTTCAACCCAAGTAGATTTCTTTGTTACTTTGCATAATTCTACAAGGTAATGTGGAAGTGGGGAGAAGTAGGATGGAGTGGGTGAACTTGGGAACGTTGAAAACAAGACATGCAGCTTCATTCTGGATAAGCTGCAGAGATCTAGCAGGTATGCATCTGTGCACCAGTCGAAGTGTGTTGCAGTAGTCCACTTGAAATAAATAACTTGAAATAAGGGACTGAACAAGCCGCCTGAGTGGCCTGTGTAAGAGAAATTATTCTGATATAGAGAAGAAACCAACAAGAGTGAGTAAGTTTAGCGATTTGAGTGGAAAAGGATGGTTGATGGTCAAGAGTTGCGGGCAGTTACTGTAGGGGTGGTCCTAGTGTTGTCCAAAGAGATCATAAGATTCTGATGGGGATGAATCACCTGCGATGCATAGCAGTTCTGTTTTGTTAAGATTAAGTTTCAGTTGATGAGCTGCCATCCCAGATTAGATGACTGTCAGACATGTTGAAATCCTTGTTGGACATGAATACCTGAGGGTATCATCTGCATAACAGTGGAATGAAAAACCGTGTGAGGATATGGCCTCACCAAAAGATCATGTATAGAGGGAGAACAAAAGACCAAGTATGATCCTTGTGGGACACCAGTGGAGAGTCTGCACGGAGCAGATTTGGATCCTCTCCATGTCACAGACCTTCAAACAATTGTCATGCCATACCATGGAGTCCAAGGATAGACAAGATTCCAAGGGTAGACTAGATGAGAGAATCTTGTGGTTAACCATGTCAGTTGCTGCTGATAGGTCCTGGGGGCGGTGGGGCACAGATGTTTTAGCAGCATGGCGTTTCTCAGTGACGGACAGAAGGGCTGTCTCTATGGAGTGTGCTGCCTTGACTCCAGATTAGTCAGCATCATTGGGATTGTTTGGTGAGAGATAAAGAGACAGCTGATTGTGTACAGTATACTTTTGTCCTTTTGAAAACGTATTGCCCTCAGGAGGTGTCATGGGGGAACATGCACATGGATTACTTAATCTAGAGCAGGATTACCTAAGCGTGCAAACAGATTACTAAATTGAGCACACCGAAACACACAGCAACCTAAACACATAGTATGAATACAAAACAGTTCCTTTTTTTTTTTTATATTATAAAGTGTTTAAGCGAACCCAGCATGAATGCTCGGTCACATTAACAAGAGTGTGGTAATGGTAATTGTAAGTTGGCGGGCAAGTTGTTCGCGACGTAGAACATGGGCGGGCAAGTTGAACGTGGGCGGACATTATGCAAATGTGTTATGGAGTGACGTGGATCCGTAACAGAGTAAAAGTAGAATTGCTAATGACTCGTTTAGGCGAATGTGAGCCGACTTTTTTTTTTTTAATAGACAAAAACTTCATTTATCGTGCACCATCAGCGTCACAGACAGTGCAGATAGTTTATGTTCACATACAGCTACATGACACACTGCATGAAAGATCATATTTGAAAAAGCATAATTGGGGCTGTTTAAGATGCATGGCTAATTTCACAAGTATGATAACTATTAATATGTGGTACTCTAAAATTTACGAGAGATTTATTGAGAGATGAGTAATTTGTCATTTCAGCACTGCAATTTTTCTCTTGATTTTTACAAATACATGTTTTTTTTTAAAACTGCAATATAGGTTAATATGCATTGTTCTGTTCATGTGCTACAATGTAGTACTGATTTGATATTAATTCATAAATACATGGTTGGTTTCATGACTACAATAAAGCCTAATAAGTTGTCTTCTATGTATGCCTGACTAATAGTAATTGTAAATTCTCTGATAATATTCTTTTCAACGACTGGTAGTATAATAATACAATTAGCTTACAATTTAATAAGGAAAATGTGTTTGGCGCTACATAGGAACTAATTATACAGCACGTAGCTGTTTGTTTTTAGTCAACATCCAGCACATCACACCATTGCATCCACATGATGCTGGAGTTGATACACAGAACTTTCTCAGGCACGATTTATCTGAATAAGTTGGAATTTGGTGTACTGCATGGATTCAGTAACAAGTGAGTGGATTCCTACAGCTAGGTTTCATGCTTGGCCACCATTCGCCAATTATTTTGCAGCTTACAGTTCAAAACAGTTCTGTATTGAAAAATTACAATGATGGCTGGATTGGTAAGTCATTAAGTACTCCATGAAAAGAAAAGTGAAAGTCTGTCCTGTGTTTCATGGTTTTGAAGGATTACCGGTTTCTGTCAAACCCTAGAAATTTCGCACATTTGACACAGTTCCTTGGGGACCCAGAATACTTCCTTAGCACCCACTTGGGTTCCTCAAGTAACACCCACACCCAAGTCATGGGCTATGTGCATCAAGATCTATATTCTAATAACTAATTATATTCTATATATTATATTCTAATTCAATAACTAATTGTCCTTTACATGTCATTTGAAAAACTGGCAGAGGTTATAATACTAGGATCTTTTTCAAACTATCTCATTTTGCCATACAGAAAGAAATCTCAGGAATAGCAGGGATGGTCCAAAAAAAAATAAAGCTGAGATCAGACCACTTTCTGGTGTAGTGCTTGAAGTAGGGCTGAGCGATATGGCAAAAAAGTAATCTCGATAATTTTTCCCCATATTGAACGGTAACAATATATATTTCGATATAAGCTGTTAATGCTGCCAGCTTTAAAAGAGTATCCCAACAATGACTGAAGCCACAAAAATTAAGGGTTCATTAAATTACATTTTGAAGTATAGTTTATTAACAAAAACAGATGACAGATTTGGCCTTAAAAATGAAGATACTATAGGCACATGCTCAGAGTCTTTACAAGGCAAAGATTTTTATAAAAAAAAAAAAAAACTTTTGTGATGATAAATATCTTGTGATGATAAATTACAATGTTTTGAGATTTTTAAACAATAATGAGAAACAACATTTAGACCACACACTAGGGCTGTCTGTTTATCCCACAATTCAGAGTTAAATGAAGGCTATTTCACACGGCCCCAATAAACTGACATACAGTGGGTGCACAAGCGGTATGTGACTTTTACCGTCGCAGCGTATGGCGTCAGCATTTGGGAGTGTGTGTTTGCTGGCTTTTATCGCTGAGTGGCGCTATATAACTATAGACTGACGCCTCAGGCCTTAGTTCCTTCTCCCCAGGATTGAGTCGCAGCTTGTCTAGAGCCGCACGTAGTTGCAGATAAAATCAAGTGAAACATTATAATTAAACGAATTTATAATTACAGTACAAATTAATAATGTAAATTAAATATTTTTAGGATTAAATTTAAGCTACTTCTTAAATAGACGTTATTACAGTGAGTTTTTACCACCGCCGGCAAAAACCTTATAAAATACAAGTGAAACATTAAACTCTGGCTGTGTGTATCAGAAAACATGCGTGAGCCACAGGTGTTGTCAGATTAATGGGCAAAAGCGATATAATAAACCTATATACAGTGGTGTGAAAAACTATTTGCCCCCTTCCTGATTTCTTATTCTTTTGCATGTTTGTCACACTTAAATGTTTCTGCTCATCAAAAACCGTTAACTATTAGTCAAAGATAACATAATTGAACACAAAATGCAGTTTTTAAATGAAGGTTTACGTTATTAAGGGAGAAAAAAAACTCCAAATCTACATGGCCCTGTGTGAAAAAGTGATTGCCCCCCTTGTTAAAAAAATAACTTAACTGTGGTTTATCACACCTGAGTTAAATTTCTGTAGTCACCCCCAGGCCTGATTACTGCCACACCTGTTTCAATCAAGAAATCACTTAAATAGGAGCTACCTGACACAGAGAAGTAGACCAAAAACACCTCAAAAGCTAGACATCATGCCAAGATCCAAAGAAATTCAGGAACAAATGAGAACAAAAGTAATTGAGATCTATCAGTCTGGTAAAGGTTATAAAGCCATTTCTAAAGCTTAGGGACTCCAGCGAACCACAGTGAGAGCCATTATCCACAAATGGCAAAAACATGGAACAGTGGTGAACCTTCCCAGGAGTGGCCGGCCGACCAAAATTACCCCAAGAGCGCAGAGACAACTCATCCGAGAGGCCACAAAAGACCCCAGGACAACATCTAAAGAACTGCAGGCCTCACTTGCCTCAATTAAGGTCAGTGTTCACGACTCCACCATAAGAAAGAGACTGGGCAAAAACGGCCTGCATGGCAGATTTCCAAGGCGCAAACCACTTTTAAGCAAAAAGAACATTAAGGCTCGTCTCAATTTTGCTAAAAAACATCTCAATGATTGCCAAGACTTTTGGGAAAATACCTTGTGGACCGACGAGACAAAAGTTGAACTTTTTGGAAGGTGCGTGTCCCGTTACATCTGGCGTAAAAGTAACACAGCATTTCAGAAAAAGAACATCATACCAACAGTAAAATATGGTGGTGGTAGTGTGATGGTCTGGGTTTGTTTTGCTGCTTCAGGACCTGGAAGGCTTGCTGTGATAGATGGAACCATGAATTCTACTGTCTACCAAAAAATCCTGAAGGAGAATGTCCGGCCATCTGTTCGTCAACTCAAGCTGAAGCGATCTTGGGTGCTGCAGCAGGACAATGACCCAAAACACACCAGCAAATCCACCTCTGAATGGCTGAAGAAAAACAAAATGAAGACTTTGGAGTGGCCTAGTCAAAGTCCTGACCTGAATCCTATTGAGATGTTGTGGCATGACCTTTAAAAGGCAGTTCATGCTAGAAAACCCTCAAATAAAGCTGAATTACAACAATTCTGCAAAGATGAGTGGGCCAAAATTCCTCCAGAGCGCTGTAAAAGACTCGTTGCAAGTTATCGCAAACGCTTGATTGCAGTTATTGCTGCTAAGGGTGGCCCAACCAGTTATTAGGTTCAGGGGGCAATTACTTTTTCACACAGGGCCATGTAGGTTTGGATTTTTTTTTCTCCCTAAATAATAAAACTCCTCATTTAAAAACTGCATTTTGTGTTTACTTGTGTTATCTTTGACTAATAGTTAAATGTGTTTGATGATCAGAAACATTTTGTGTGACAAACATGCAAAAGAATAAGAAATCAGGAGGGGGGCAAATAGTTTTTCACACCACTGTAAGCTACATAGCCTTTATAAGACTTTACTTTTATTTAAGTCCACGCACAATGACGAGAAAATGTTATGATTTTGTAAAATAATGAAAGCAAACAGGGATATAGCGCTATTCTGTATCGGTTTCAGTGAACTTGAGCACGTCAGAAAATGATCCGAAACTCCGTGTATACTCGCCTCACAGACGTGAAAAATATATACTTACAGAAAGCAAAATGTCTGCTTTTATATAAACTAATGGGGAAAAAATCAGCTTATGTAATTCGTATAAAACGTGGATTACTACAGCGCATCCACTCACAGCCGAAACCAAAGACATCAACGTATCAATGAATTATTAAAATGGCCAGTCAGTTTCCCTGCTGTTTTCTTATCCCCACCCCCGTTAAAACGGCATATTCAGAGGTTGTGCCCGCGAGAGGTCCACTACACAGCAAAAACATGTTAGTATATTTAGACTGAAATAAAGCGGCTCGCAAAGACAGCGCTTATTTAACACGTATAAATTTGTGTTAGATTTCTATTTCCCAGAAATATAACACTTGTGAATCTCTCATATCGGCGTGTGCGTTCATCTGAACTCGGCAAAGTGAAAGAGTGCACACGGGCGCCGCGGGTTCACGCGTACATTTTTATATTCATTAACAGGCTTATTTATTCACAACCACATTTTGACCATTCACACACACAAATAAACTAAATAGAAATAAAAGGCACTGATTATACTGCATAAATATTATTTAGTAAAAAATTTTATTCTGCCGCGCTCTCGAAGACTTTATGCGTACGGTTGAGCGCTTGATTAGACTGTTGGAAATTAAGGAGGAGAATTATGATGCTGGATCAAACTTTTTAAAAATATTATTGATTAAATGTGTGCTAAAAAAAAAAAACTGTCGTCACCAAAAATGTAACAGATGAGGACTCATGTCCATCAATCTGATATACAGTACACTATATATGCTGGAGAAACTCCCAGGTGGGAAGACACTGCTTTGTGTAGTTAACATCAAAGACAAAAATAAATAAAATAAACATCACAAATGACCATAAAATTCCCGCCAGCAGATGTTATACAGCAGTGCTTGTGTTTGTGTTATTATAAGACTGAAATGCAATAGGCTGGTATGCATGATTTTCTTTAATAAATAGAATAAATTCTTTAAATGTATGTATCATGAACTATTGACCAGTGACTTATGTAAACGACTCAGTTTAGAATAATGCTGCGCTGTTTGGGAGAGGGACGTGCTAATGACGATTTGGTCTGCTGTGTGTGTGTGTGTGTGTGTGTGTGTGTGTGTGTGTGTGTGTGTGTGTGTGTGTGTGTGTGTGTGTGTGTGTGTGTGTGTGTGTGTGTGTGTGTGAGGTTTTACATCCTCATGAAAAGGCATGAATTATTCAGTGAAACATAGGCTCTGCTGCAAAAAGTTAGGCACATCAGTCACTTTATCCCAAATAGGTAAAATGGGATCCCAAATAGGTAAGGGGGTAAAATGAGTAAACCCAGATGCGTATTTCTTAACCCCACTCCCGTGAACACAGCGTATTCAAAGAAAAGCGCGCCCGCGAGAGGTTGTGCTCGGACTACTCAGCTTCTGCAGATTCTAAATTTGACACTGTTACCGTTTTTTAATCGCTGGAATAGAAGAGATAGAAAGTTTCCTCATCATAACAGGCCTTGTATTGTTTATCACTCTATACACAACTCGTGATTTGTATGCTATTTTAGAGATGGGAAATACAAATGGAATATTTTTTTATTTTAATCTTTTATAAAATATTAACTTTCAGTAACGGTAATAATGTCAATTTTAGAATCTAGAATCCAGAAGATAACACTTGCACAAATTTAAAAAGATGTGTAATTAGAAAAGCTACATGTGTAGGGTCTTGTCATCTTATATTTTGTTCTTTAAATTTGTAGTAGATTTATTAACTGAAATAAATGAAACTAAACGACCATAAAATTTAAACATTGTCAGATTAATGTGCAATAACTATATAGTAAAACTATCTAAGCTACATAGCCTTTATAAGACTCTAGTTTTATTTAGGTGCGCTCACAATGACGAAAAATGTTTGATTTTGTTAAATAAAGAAAGTAAACAGGGGTCTGTATTGTTTTTGTGAACTTGAGCGCGTCAAGTTGAAAATGATACTTATATTGAAAAATATATACTTATAGAAAGCGAAATGTCTGCTTTTATATAAACTAATGAAAAACAAATTATTAGATTATGTAATTCATATGAAAAGTGAATTGTAGGTGCGTTCACTGCTTCGGAGACAATGTAATGGAAGAGAGAAAGTTTCCTCATCATAACATGCCTTGTATTGTTTTTAATCACTCTATACACAGCCCGTGATTTTTGTTATTTCAGAGATGGGAAATTTGCAGAAATTTAAAAAGAGGCTGCAGGTCTTCAAAATCCAGGTCTTAAAGTGGGGGAGGGGTGCATTTCAGTTTATCTGAATGTATAGGTGAGAACAGCCGACTCACACCTGGGGAGGGTGAATAATTTGCATTTGAATGTTGCCTGCCATTGTAAAGCATACATAGCAACACTAAAAGAACAACATCCCAGGACAAATAGGAATAAGAGCCCCTGATTATACGGCATAAATATTATTAAATATTACAATAAAATTCAGTGTAGGAAAACTTTATGCGTGCGGGTGAGCGCTGATTAGACTTTGTAGAGAATTAAAGAGGAGGAGATAAACAATAGCCCACGTTTAGAAAAGCAGTTTTATTTAGACAATATAAAATAATCCTGCATCTATTTTTAAGCGTCAAAATGAGGAAAAACTTAATGATCTTGTAAAATAATTAACGCAAACGCTGTTCGGTATTGTTTTCGGTAAACTTGAGCGCTTCAGAAAATGAACCGAAACTCAGTGTATGCGTGAATTATTGAAATGGTCAGAGTTAGTCTCCTTGCTGTTTTCCCCCCAACGCATTTTTTAACTTTGTGTGTGGCTGAGCGCTGATCAGACTACGTAGGAGGTTAAAGACGAGGATCACGATATGTCACGGCGTGCGCCGGTGATGGGTGTGCGCCCAAATCTACTATCGCTTCTCGCTCACTCCGTAGGCTCCCTAGATAGGCAGCAGGTATGTAAAGGGACAGAGCCGCCTATTCGGGCCGGCTGGCAATAATTAACATTAGGATCTCGGGCTTGCTCCGCATTATAAAAGCAAGGCGCGGAGTTGAGTCCGGGAAGTACGTGATGCGGTGGAGCAGGACAGAGTGGCATGCGAGTGGGGCGATATGACGCACCCCAGGGACTTTAAACAGGACGCTGGCATTCCGCCCTTTGATCCTCGCGCTCCCTCCCGCTTCACTCCGTGCAGGCGCACTGCCTCTGCATGCTCCATTCTGCCACTCCGCTCATCGCCACCTTTCGCCAGCTGTGTACCTGCATGTCAGCATGGCACAGTCCCGGAACTGCACGTGAATTTCATCCCTTCCCCTTTCTTTCCGTCCTCCCTCCTTTAACCCTTTCCTTCTCTATTTTAACTAAATAAATGATCCCTTTTCCTGTAAGACCTCACCTCGTGTCCATGTGCTTCATGGTGCCGCCCGTGCAAATAGGCTCGAACGCGTTACAGATACCAAATCCAGAGCCCAAACCTCATTTAAATTAAATTAAAAAAGGGAGATTTCCTGAAGCTCAAATCTCCGAAAACTACACTTGTGACACAATAACTGATATTTAAAACATTTCGCAGGCTGGCATTTGGAGAAACCAGAGAATGAAGAATAAACCAGTTGTTGGGTCAAAATAACCCAACCAGGTGTTCATTTGTAAATTACTCACTACATCTCATATGACCCAACATGAGCAACACAACAATGTGTTTAAAGTACTTGAAATAACCCAGAATTTTGACCCAGCATAAACCACCCAACCATGTGCTTACAGAAACACAACATTTTTAGTGCATCTTTTTTGAGTTATTGTAATGTTTTATTCTGAAAGGCTATTTTACCAGTTATTTCTATATTTAAAGTTTGATTTAATTTTTAAAATAACCATAAACAGATACAGAGATAACAGATAACAGTTCATTCTTCGTACAAATAAAATTATCAGCTAGTGAACTTGATATTCTGTCCAAACAACATTTAACTAATGTTTGTTTGTTTTTTTTTTACTCATTTTTATACAATAAATATCAATATCTCTGGTTCATATTTTTCATTTTTGTTGTATAAAATTCTCAGATGTGAAAATTACAATCACTGTAGTATTTCTTCGATACAACATTAAGACGTTTTTTTATGACTTAATTCTGTTTAAAACTGCGTAGAGTGAAAAATGTCACTTTGCGCCACCTGGTGGTCATTTCATGAATTACTTTAAAATGCAACTGATTTATTTAGGCAGCTGCCGTTTTCCCGCGGTGGTGAGCGCGACTGTAATAAGCATTCTGGTTGTCCACCTACTGTAATGGCTTAAGCATGCAATGACAACAAAAATGGAATGAATTATGAAAAATTATCACGTTATTTATGTAGAAAAGATGCATTACTCACTTTTTAAAACATTAACACCATGTAACATGCTTTATATATTTATATATGTCGTATTGTTCTGCTGTGTGATTGGCTCTTAGATTAATCCATATCGAACAAAAAATGTCTAGAGCTCATCATCGTTATTAAAATCAAATAAATAGCGATTTGATATATTGTTTATCGGCCCAGCCCTAGCTTGAAGACACAAGCAGCAAATATTGTCATGCCACAAAATTGGCTGGTGCTTAAACTCCTTCCCTCTCTTCCATCTCTGCTGTTCAACCTATTGGGTCAAAGCAGTGAATTTAGGAATATTTAGAAATATGTTGTTCCTGATGTACCCTCAGAGTGTTATTCAGAGGATTCTAGTTTGGAATCATTTTCTAACTCCATGGTCATTCCTGATTTATTTCTACATTACATGCAGTAATCTCCTTTGAACAGTTAATGTTGAGATGTATCTGCTGCTCAAGATCTGTAAAGTCTTCATTATGGCTCTAATCGGAAGTTTGCTGTTAATTGCTGATTTTTTTTAGGCTGGTAACGCTAACTTAATACAATAATGTTCTTGCAAGAACTATTCCAGAAAGGCTGAACTGTGTCTTAAAATAACAACTGACAGTTGTTACATAATTACCTAATTCCAGAGACATTAAAAAGGAGCAATAAACCGCTTCCCTGAAGTCCAACAAATATGGATACAGCAGCAAAAGAAACAGTTCTACTCCAACAAAACAGTACCATAACCAGTCCTTCTCAATGGAAGAAAGCACTTCACCTCACAGTTCTGAGAAAAATTTTGGACAAATGAAAGTCACATAATTGGAATGAAGAGCAAAAAGCAAAGAGCACAGAACAACCCCCAAAGAGATTAGAGTACGGTCTCCACGGTCATGGTACATCAGTGTCGGATCCATTGCAGATTAAGGCAAAGTGGACTCAATAGAAGACTCCCATGTTTAAAGCAAATAAAATAGTGAGACAGATTTGCCAAAATGCATATTGACAAAGCTCCTAGGAGAATGTACTTAGAGCTAATGTGACTATCCAGTTCCAGTTTTGTCTCATCTGTTCAATGTTCACAGATGAAGCATCTAAAGAAACGAGCACTACTCTGAAACACAGAGGAGGCTCAATTATGTTTTGGGGCTGCTTTGCTGTGTCTGGCAAAATGTAATTTCAAGATTATTGAAATTTTTGTGAAACAAAATATTGAAGGTACCATAATTTTTGTCAAGGCCAATTTTTTTTTGTTTTTTAGGAATTCAAAAGCAATATCTTGATTTTCATTTAATTCTGAGTAAACATTTTTTTAAATATTACTTTTGTCAGTTTTTTTATATATTTATATTTTATATATATATATATATATATATATATATATATATACACACACACACACACACACACACACACACACACACACACACACAGTGGTGTTCAAAATAAAGCTCCATATCCATATAATAACTTTTAATGAAAATCATATAAATGCATTGGACTCCCTGCACATTCTATTCTGAATCACAACATGAAGGAAAAATGTGCTAAATGTATTAAAAACAAATATTAGCCTGTTCAAAAAAATAGCAGTGTCATCACTCATATTTACAAAGTGATGAATTTACTGTTTAAACAAAAATGCTTGAAGTTTAATCTTTCTTGTGCCTTTTTTTTTTTTTTTACTTCTGCCTGTACACAACTTTATCTTTTTTGAGATCTTTTAGTAATGCCTTACAACCCATAGTTGATTGATTGCTTAAGTTGCACTTTATCTTTGAAAAGAAGCCCGACAGACCATAAGCTTTATGTGCATTCACACACGTGTTATAATAAACGTGTGTGTGGAAGGACGACATTTACACACATATACAAACACAAAATAAAAGATGCTTTACACACACACACACACATGGTCACAGTGTTATAGTAAACAGTACATGCGTGCACAGATGTTGACTATACGAGTGAGAGACACGCACTAAGAACAAGTATAGGAGATGATTACCCACAATTTCGCAGGACGAAATAGAGAAAAACCATTGGCTCAGTTGTGGTCACGTGACGTTCGATGTCAAAACAAGAAGCGCATGCTTAAATTTTTTTTTTTATATACATTTTGACTTGAAAAACGATCGTGCCTTCATTTATGAGTACTAAGCACCATCGACTATCACGTGGCAAACGTCTCGCAAACCGGGTTACTCGCAATCTGAGGTTCTTTGTAGAACCACCTTTTGCTGCAATTACAGGTGCCAGTCTTTTTGCAGTTATTTATTTGTAAAAAAATTTTGGAATCATGTATGATTTTCGTTCCACTTCTCATGTGTACACCACTGTGTATTGGTCTTTCACATGGAATTCCATTCAAATTGATTCATGTTTGTGGCTGTAATGTGACAAAATGTGGAAAAGTTCAAGGGGGCCGAATACTTTTGCTATATATATATATATATATATATATATATATATATATATATATATATATATATATATATATATATATACACAGGTCTTTCTTAAAAAATTAGCATATTGTGATAAAGTTCATTATTTTCTGTAATGTACTGATAAACATTAGACTTTCATATATTTTAGATTCATTACACACAACTGAAGTAGTTCAAGCCTTTTATTGTTTTAATATTGATGATTGTGGCATACAGCTCATGAAAACCCAAAATCCCTCTCTCAAAAAATTAGCATATTTCATCCGACCAATAAAAGAAAAGTGTTTTTAATACAAAAAAAGTCAACCTTCAAATAATTATGTTCAGTTCTGCACTCAATACTTGGTCGGGAATCCTTTTACAGATTCTTGTCTCTCAAATTTCTCTTCACAATATCTCACAGATTCTCTATGGGGTTCAGGTCAGGAGAGTTGGCAGGCCAATTGAGCACAGTAATACCATGGTCAGTAAACCATTTAGCAGTGGTTTTGGCACTGTGAGCAGGTGCCAGGTCGTGCTGAAAAATGAAATCTTCATCTCCATAAAGCTTTTCAGCAGATGGAAGCATGAAGTGCTCCAAAATCTCCTGATAGCTAGCTGCATTGACCCTGCCCTTGATAAAACACAGTGGACCAACACCAGCAGCTGACATGGCACCCCAGACCATCACTGACCGTGGGTACTTGACCCTGGACTTCAGGCATTTTGGCATTTCCCTCTCCCCAGTCTTCCTCCAGACTCTGGCACCTTGATTTCCCAATGACATGCAAAATTTGCAACCTGTAGCCCATTTCCTGCATACACCTGTACACGGTGGCTCTGGATGTTTCTACTCCAGACTCAGTCCACTGCTTCCGCAGGTCCCCCAAGGTCTGGAATCGGTCCTTCTCCACAATCTTCCTCAGGGCCCGGTCACTTCTTCTCGTTGTGCAGCGTTTTCTGCCACACTTTTTCCTTCCCACAGACTTCCCACTGAGGTGCCTTGATACAGCACTCTGGGATCAGCCTATTCGTTCAGAAATTTCTGTGTCTTACCCTCTTGCTTGAGGTTGTCAATGATGGCCTTCTGGACAGCAGTCAGGTCGGCAGTCTTACCCATGATTGCGGTTTTGAGTAATGAACCAGTGTAAGTGCCATATCGCACGTGTTATGAATTTGTTGTTGTGTTTATTTTATTTTATTCGCTGTTATTTCATTTATTCTACCTTGTTCTATTCAGTAGTAAAGCATTAAGTTTGTTACATAAGCCTTAAGCTTTATATTTCTAAGTTATGCATCCATTTTGACACTCGTAAGTTGGTCTGTGATGTCATTCTATTATTACATGCATTTGTGTTACTGTCATATGTTAGAGAGTTCAGTCTAGATGCGGAAGGCTAAGGAAACACAAGCTTTTGACCGTAAGCCCGGTAAGCTAAGAATGTGAGATACAGCAACTAGGTTGTTGTAACTGTAAGCTCCCGTAAGTGGATTTATACAGCAAGAGTGTTGTTATATTCGTAAGCTAAGACTGTAATTTACAAGATACAGCAAACAGGTTGTTGTAAAAGTCAGAGATTTGCAAGATGAAGCAACTGGTGTCTGTAATCACAGTGGATTTACTCAAGACGATTGTATGAAGTGTTGATTCTTTGATGCTGACAAAATAAACTACAAGAGACAAAGAGATTGGACTTCTGTCGTGTGAGTGAAACTTCAAACCAAAGCTACGCGTCAAAACTGGTGAAATAATATGACCGCATCTACAACCAGGCTGGGAGTTTTTAAAAGCCTCAGGAATCTTTTGCAGGTGTTTAGAGTTAATTAGTTGATTCAGATGATTAGGTATAGAGCTCGTTTAGAGAACCTTTTCATGATGTGCTAATTTTTTGAGCGGGTTTTCATGAGCTGTATGCCACAATATTGGCACAATATTAAAACAATAAAAGGCTCGAACTATGTCAGTTGTGTGTAATGAATCTAAAATATATGAAAGTCTAATGTTTATCAGTACATTACAGAAAATAATGAACTTTACCACAATATGCAAATTTTTTGAGAAGGACCTGTGTGTGTGATATATATAAAAAAGGGATGCTCATATTGACCATTTAACCGTTAACCGAAAGAACTAATTTTGACAGATTATTTATTATTTATCAGTTAAACGGTTTAAAATGTTTTTTATATATATATATATATTTTTTTTATTAATTATGCCTAGGCGCACTTATTACTCTTCCCCCAGAAATGCCCCTGAAATCTATTTATTATTCTTCCGCCTAAAATTTTTAACCGTTTCTCGCCCCGCAGCTTTGAGACGACCCTCACCTTTGTTACACCGTTTCGTGCAGTTCGATCGGGAATGATGTGCTATGACTTGGTGGGGATTCATCGCACGGTTTTCCCACAGATCCCCGAAAACCGCCCCAAAATGTCCCGTACATCAGGCTTTGAGACCAGCATCAGCTATGACATCATAGTACCGTCAATGATGCTGCACACAGCGGCATAGGCACACTTAAAATTTCTTCAGGAATTTTCGCTCTCTAGTTATTATTATTATTATTAGTAGTATAAAGTTTTGCGGCATAAATATACACATACGCTATTTTGCCGGGCAAGCAAAATGAAGCGAGCAAAAAGAAGTCATTTATATGAGAGACAACCCGGCCTCTTTGGATATTCATTCTCTAGACTGGTGGAAAGCAAATGAACAGCGCTGACCGAGACTGGCCATTCTAGCGCGGCGTTATCTCTGCATTCCTGGGACATCTATGCCATCTGAGAGGGGATTAACTGTCAATAGGTTATGTTGGCTGTGGCTGAATCCCATTTTTACCCCTACACATAGCCCTACCCCTCCGTTTGGCGCGTTCATGTGAAGGGGTAGGGGTGTCTCATTTCTCTTTTGGTTGGAGGGGTAGGGGGAAGGGGAAGGGCCAGATAGCCCTCCAAACGAAGATTTTTCAGGACCTCACTTCAAACGAAGGGCTAAGCGAAAATTACAACATGGTTGCTCACTCAAGCAAGCAGACCCATAAATGTTAAGTAATTTTTGCCATTAATAAAGATTTTTATGACAAGTTTTCATTATATGTATATTGCCTCTAGTCTTGTGTTTGTGTTTATGGTGATGGTTTGTAAAGAAACGTTTGCCAAAAAATCGCTAAAGTTTGCTAGCGGATAGCACAGAATACACGATATTACAAATATATATTTTTATGTCACATACACTTTACTGCATGCTACAAACAAATATGAAAGTTCAGTAGCACGGCAGTTTGCCGAGCATTTGATGATACATTGTTTGTTCTGCTTACGGCCATATGTGTACATGTAAATGAACAGTGCTTACACTATTCTTACTTATTGCAATGTTACCACAGTTTTGTAATTTATATTCTGTATAGGGACGGCTGAGGGAACCCGAAGGCTCATCCGTGTTCGTGGTGAAAATGAGCAACTTTTTTAAAAATCGAAATACGGTGCAAAGTCTCTCTTATTGGAATGTGTGATAAACATCGGCGCATGTCCTCTAACGTAACATTAGGAACTAGCGACAACGTATGATGACGTATAACCGTGTTGTAGTGGTGTCCCATTTCTTAGGGGAAAAATTTAAACCCTTCCCCTTTCCACTTCGTTTCAAGGGACAAGGGGAAGGGGCGAGGGGTAGGGGAAGGGGTAGAAAATAGAATTGGGATTCAGCCTATAACCACAGCACATCGACATGTTACTTTTTTTTTAAATAAAAACTAGACAGTTTGTGGTTTGAGGCAGGCCTGCTATATTTTTAACCAAAAAACTTAGTAGCCAATGTCAGAAAAAATTTGCCTATGCCACAGTCGCCATTGTGCTATACAAATAAACTTTTATTGTTTAAACAATCAGCCCAACGGTGCCTAACTGGGCAAAAAGAAACACCTTTTAGTCATATTCTAAAATATTTTGAACACTTGAAAAATGGGTTGGTACAAACAAATGTGTAATGAATTACGTTAACAAAGCTACATGCAAATATAAAAATATGTGTTTATGGCAGGATTCTCTTGTCTTTCATTTCTAAATATTAGTACACAATAGTTTTGGAAGCATCTAACAATTATTATACAATTATTTTCTTTTCCCCTTAAAGATGCAGAGCAGTCTCACTCTTTTGATGAATATTATGAAGAAGATTGCAACATGTCTGCCTACTTCAGGAGGTGCAAAGGTGAAGGAGAAAAAAGAAAAAAAGCAAATTTTTCGAAGAACCCCAAAAAGCGCAGGGGTTTCAACAGCCAGCACTTATTTAAAGGGTCAGTATTTAAATTTGAGCACTTCAGATACAGCTTGACAACAGCTATCATAAATGTTGAACTTGGACCGTAACTTGGAATGATAGGAAGATCTTTGATGGTTGATTTTTTTTTCTTCAAATTACCATAATCTTTCAAAGAATCAAAGAATGATCTTGATGCTTAAAATATTAAGAATATTTTTTGTGGGGATAAAATGGAAACTAATTAATAATTTCAATTTCTATTCAATGTGCAGTGGAAACCGGATATTATCTAAAAGAAGAGACACCGATGCAGCTCGAGTCTCTAAGCATGCTCCTTCAGCTCCAGCAGGGAGGAAACCTGGTTTCATGGCCTTTCCCATCCCTAAGAGTTCTGAGCGACCATTCCTCAAACCTGCCTTTTCTAAAATTGACTGATTCCACAATGCTTTTTTGTAAAAAGTACCTTTATTTTTTATCCCTTATTTCTTGTCATGTGTATTAAACCCATATTTTAGTTTTTTTTTTATTAAATTGCATTAACATATTGTTTGTTTATATTTATTTTAGTATTAAAGTTTAAATGTTCCTTGATGCAAATAATTCCCATTTTAAGAACAGTTTTGTGACTTTGATACAATGATTGATTCATGTATTAACAATTATATTATTATTACCATTATATTAGTATTACCAAAGTTGCATTTTATGAGTAGTCCTTGAATTTGAGAGAACTTTTCCTTTTGACACAGTTTTACAGGCTCAAAATGGCATTGAATGGGTTTTTATGCCATGAATCTATATAAACAATAAAACTGAAGTTTGTGGTATCTTTGTGAACAATATAGTTTGCAAAATATATATATATATATATATATATATATATATATATTTTTTTTTTTTTTTTCAAAATTATACTTTTTTTTTTTTTTTTGTACAAATTTCCAGTTTGTTTCATGGACTTTTGATAATTTAGGGATACCCACCCCCACTTTTTAAATTGTGCTTTTCAGATTTGGGGCAACAGTGAACTCATTCAAAAAGAATGTAAAAAATGTGCAACTGAACCACTATTTGGCTTAAATGTAGTAATCTGATCATTATTTTTTTTTTAATGTAATAATGGTTTTGCAATGTAGGTAAGTACATTCAAATAAATTCATGGGTCAGGATACAGGATATCTGTACACTGAAAATTCATATACATTTTCTTCAGTGGTCAAAAAGAACCTGGAAAATTAAAACAAGAAATTTCCAATTTCAGATTGGTTGAACACACTTGATCCAAGTCATCATCAGTGGAGGGGTGTAGCTGTCAAGGACCAGGGTTGGCCACCCCTGGACTAGACTGATAAATGCACACTGTCATGCAGACTGACGACAGTCTCAAGATTCTTTGTCACATGCATAGTTATACAAGTACAACACGCAATGAAATGTATAAATTTTCGAATATCCCAATTATAATATGCGAAATAAAATATAATCCCAGTCTGAGGGATACCTTTCTTTACATATTTTTTGTAATCATTTACATATAGTAAATGAATAAATAATTTTTTTGAAATTTATGGCAAAGCATAAAATATTTTGTGCTGGTAGGATATGCACAATATAAACAAAAGTCACAGATATTTAGCATATACCATTAATAAAATTGCCTGTGCATGCTGTGTACAGTAGCTAGACAAGCGGTATTCTACTTTTACCACAGTGCCTCACGGCGTCAGCATTTGGGTTTGTGCGTTTCCTGGCTTTTACCGCTGAGTGGTGCTATATAACTATAGACTGAGGCCTCAGGCCTTAGTTCATTACCTCCAGGATTAATAAGTCGCAGCTCATCTAGAGCCACACATACTTGCAGATGAAATCAAGTGAAGCACTGTAATTAAACGAATACATAATCACAGTCCTAACATTACAGTACAAATTTATAAATTTAAATAAAATATTTTTAGGACTGAATTTAAGCAACGTAAACATTAACACAGGGAGCCTTTAGATTTTATTATATGTAATTAGAAAAGCTATGTGTGTAGGGTTTTGTGTCATCTTATATTTTGTGTCCTTTAAATTTTTTGTAGATTCATCAGAAATAAATGAAACTAAATGACTATAAAATTAAAACATTGTCAGATTAATATGAAAAATCTATGTAGTAAAACCATATAAGCTACATAGCCTACATAAGACTCTACTTTTATTTAAGTGCGCTCACAATGATGAAAAAACTTTAAATAATAATAAACCCCAAATAAAAATGAGTAAAATTAATAAACCGAGATGCGTGTTTCTTATCCCCACCCCCGTGAACACAGCGTATTCAGAGAAAAGCGCTCCTGCAAGAGGTTGTGCTCAGACCACTGAGCTTCTGCAGATTCTAAAATTGACATTGCTACCATTTTTTTAATCACTGGAATGGAAGAGATGGAAAGTTTCCTCATCATAACATGCCTTGTATTGTTTTTAATCACTCTATACACAACCCATGATTTTTTTATGCTATTTTACAGATGGAAAACAAATGGAATATTTTGTTTTTTATTTTCATTTTTTATAAAATATAAACTTTCAATATTTTATTTAAAAAATACCAAAGAAAATTATTGTGTATAGAGTGATTACAACCAATACAATTTATGTTATGATAAGGAAAATCTCCATTTCCTCTATTCCAGGGATTAAAAACAGTAATAATGTCAATTTTAGAATCTAGAATCCAGATGAAATTTTAACAAATTTAAAAAGAGGCCTGAACTCCGACACAGAGGTACGTTATCATGTCTACCGTTCAGCTTGTTCAGTGTGTAGAGTGCAGGATGTTTAGACATTCTTCCTCCGTCATTAGCGATAATTTTATTTGTGATAGGTGTGTGTTAGTGAGCACTCTGACGGAGAAGATATCAGCATTAGAGGAGCGCATCCAGACTTTAATTCAATTCAATTCAGTTTTATTTGTATACCGCTTTTAACAATTGACATTGTCTCAAAACAGCTTTACACAATCAAAATAATTATTTAAGTTTGTATGGAATGTGAATGTGTATGAATCAAAATGTTCAGATATTCCCTGGTGATCAAGCCCGAGGGCGACAGTGGCAAGGAAAAACTCCCTGAGACGGGAATAGGAAGAAACCTTGAGAGGAACCAGACTCGACAGGGAACCCATCCTCATCTGGGTGAAACACATAGCAGGAAATGATCTGCATTTATACAGTGTTAGGTTCAGCTATAATAGTTGATGTTAATTGATGTTATAATAGTTGATGTAAAATGGAGTCCAGTAGACATCGAGACTCAGATAGACTTGTACAAAGTTCCAGTCCTGAACTATCGAATTGTCAAGTCCTCAGAGAAACAGCTGACCACACCAGTCGAGGCCAGAACCATCTTCTAAGTAGATAGAATCATCCCCAGACACCAGGCGCATCCTAAACAGACACACGGGGCATCCATGCGACTTTAGAGAGGGTTAGACAGTGTGAGAGCAGCGTTATTCCTGTAGCGGACAGTCTGGGTGCCACAGGCGGAGATAATCAGCCCCCGACTCCGGCATTAGAGCCCTCACAGCGGGGCGAGTGGGTGACGACTCGGCGGCATACTCGTTCAGCCAAAGCTAACGCTAAGGCTAGCCCACCGGAGCCCACCTCCTCTGCGCCTCACGTGTCCAACAGGTTTGCTCTCCTCAGTGCTCCACCCGCTGAGAAACCTGAAAGAGCTCTGGTTATAGGAGACTCTATACTCAGACACGTGACATTAGCTAGACCTTTAGGGGCGGCAGTGGTTAGGTGTATCCCGGGAGCCAGAGCACCGGACATAGAAGGTAATCTTACGGCTCTAGGACAGCACAGGTTCTCTAAGATAGTGGTACATGCTGGAGCTAACGATATACGCCTTCGTCAGTCAGAGGTTAGTAAGAGTAACTTTACAGAGGTGTTTAAATTAGCGAAGGCGATGTCCAATGAAGTAATATGCTCTGGTCCCATCCCAATGAGACGTGGCGACATAGCTTACAACAGGTTATGGTCGCTGAACCGCTGGATGTCCAGGTGGTGCTCCAAAAATAATGTGGGCTTCATAGATAATTGGAAGACCTTCGAGGGCAAAGCTGGCCTGTTAGGGCGGGACGGTGTCCATCCCACTCGGGAAGGTGCTGCTCTCATTTCCTGTAGTATAGCTCATAGTCTCAGTAGAGGTCTAGTTAATCGGTGACAATCCAGAGCCCAGGCCAGGGAGCAGACAGACAGGCGAAACTAACCGTCTGCTAGCTGCATAGAGTCGTCACTCAGGGTTCACCTTATTGAGACTGTGTCTGTTCCCCGATCTAAGCAAAAATGTAGAAAGACTCAGAAAGTATGTTTCAATAATCTAATTAACATAAAGACCACAAACTCCGATCATACTGAATGCGCAGCCGGCACCTCTGATCTGAAGCTAGGATTGTTAAATATTAGATCTCTCGCATCAAAAGCGGTTATTGTTAATGAAATTATCACAGATCAGGCGTTTGATATACTCTGTTTAACTGAAACATGGGTTAAACAGGATGAGTATGTAGCTCTAAATGAAGCTAGTCCTCCTGGATACAGCTACATACACCAGCCTCGGTTAACTGGTAGAGGAGGAGGCGTCGCAGTTATTCATAATGATAATCTGTCTATCGTACAAAAACATGGACACAAATTTAACTCATTTGAAATTCTCTATAGTAACATAAGTGTATTTAAGTATATTAAATCAGCTCAGTCGATTCCACTAATTATAATTTACAGACCTCCAGGGCCGTATTCTGAATTTCTTAGTGAATTTGCAGATTTCATCTCAGACCTGGTCGTTTCTGTAGACAAAGTGTTAATTGCTGAAGATTTTAACATTCATTTTGAGAATCCAGAAGACCCTCTGAGAACAGCATTTATATCCATACTGGACTCCGTAGGCGTAAATCAGTGTGTAGTAGGACCCACTCATAAAGCAGGTCACACTTTAGATTTAGTAATATTCTTCGGATTAATTATAAGAAATGTATTCACAATTCCACTGTCTGAAATTATCTCAGATCACGATCTTGTCTCCATTCAAGTGTGTCACAGTGATAATGTACGCACAGCACCGCGCTACCGTATTAAACGTACATTCACATCAACTACCACACTGAGTTTTATCAGTAATCTCCCAGAGTTACCAACTTCACCGTCTGACCCCACAGAACTCGATCAGGCGACTGAATATTTAGAGTCGACACTTCGTTGTACCTTAGATAATGTAGCTCCAGCTAAAAGAAAAATTATTAGAGATAAGAAACTCGCTCCCTGGTATAACAATCACACGCGCACTTTAAAACAGACTGCTCGGAAATTAGAGCGTAAATGGCGTCAAACTAAATTGTTAGTATTTCAAATAGCATGGAAAGAGAGCATAATGAACTATAGGAAAGCTCTTAATGTAGCTAGATCAACGTATCTCTCCACTCTTATAGAAGAAAATAAAAATAATCCTAGATTTTTATTTAATACCGTAGCCAAATTAACCAGAAATAAGACCACTACAGAAATCTCCACAACAACATCATGCAATAGTGAGGACTTCATGAACTTTTTTAATAATAAAATTGTAAATATCAGGCATAAAATTGAGGCTTTGAAACCAAACAATGTAACTGATACAGATGTTAACCTAGCCATGTCAGATTCAAACCTAGAATACTTTACTCCTCTTGAAGAGAATGAACTAATTTCACTCATCTCTTCTGCAAATTCATCAACCTGTATATTAGATCCTATACCAACACATTTTCTTAAACAGATAGTACCAGTAATAACAGAACCGCTGTTGAGAATAATTAATTCCTCACTCAGCATTGGTTATGTTCCAAAATCTTTTAAAGTAGCAGTTATTAAACCAATAATTAAGAAACCTGACCTCGACCCCTGTCAGCTGTCCAATTACAGGCCAATATCAAACCTCCCCTTTATCTCTAAGATTCTGGAAAAGATAGTAGCGGAGCAGCTATGCTCATATCTACATAGAAATGGCATACATGAACTGTATCAGTCAGGATTTAGGCCTCATCACAGCACAGAAACAGCACTCGTTAAAGTAGTAAATGACCTCCTATTGGCCTCTGATCAGGGTTGTGTAACTATGCTTGTATTACTCGACCTCAGTGCAGCTTTTGACACTATTGATCATGCTATTCTTCTTCACAGATTAGAAAATGTAGTAGGAATTAAGGGTACAGCCCTCTCCTGGCTCAGATCCTATTTGACCGATCGTTATCAGTATGTACAAACCGGATTCCGAAAAAGTTTGGACGCTAAACAAGTTGTGAATAAAAACTGAATGCAATGATGTGGAGATGGCAAATGTCAATATTTTATTCAGAATAGAACATAGATGACAGATCAAAAGTTTAATCCGAGAAAATGTTAAAGGAAAAATATGTTGATTCCAAATTTCACGGTGTCAACAAATCCCAAAAAAGTTGGGACAAGTAGCAATAAGTGGCTGGAAAAAGTAAATTTGAGCATAACGAAGAGCTGGAAGACCAATGAACAGTAATTAGGTTAATTGGCAACATGATTGGGTATAAAAAGAGCTTCTCAGAGTGGCAGTGTCTCTCAGAAGCCAAGATGGGTAGAGGATCACCAATTCCCACAATGTTGCGCAGAAAGATAGTGGAGCAATATCAGAAAGGTGTTACCCAGCGAAAAATTGCAAAGACTTTGCAGTTATCATCATCAACTGTGCATAATATCATCCGAAGATTCAGAGAATCTGGGCGTAAGGGTCAAGGGCGTAAAACCATACTGGATACCCGTGATCTCCAGGCCCTTAAACGACACTGCACCACAAACAGGAATGCTACTGTAAAGGAAATCACAGAATGGGCTCAGGAATACTTCCAGAAACCATTGTCAGTGAACACAATCCACCGTGCCATCCGCCGTTGCCAGCTGAAACTCTACAGTGTAAAGAAGAAGCCATTTCTAAGCAAGATCCACAAGCACAGGCGTTTTCATTGGGCCAGGGATCATTTAAAATGGAGTGTGGCAAAATGGAAGACTGTTCTGTGGTCAGACGAGTCACGATTCGAAGTTCTTGTTGGAAATGTGGGACGCCATGTCATCCGGACCAAAGAGGACAAGGACAACCCAAGTTGTTATCAACGCTCAGTTCAGAAGCCTGCATCTCTGATGGTATGGGGTTGCATGAGTGTGTGTGGCATGGGCAGCTTGCATGTCTGGAAAGGCACCATCAATGCAGAAAAATATATTCAGGTTCTAGAACAACATCTAGTCATCTCTTTCAGGGAAGACCCTGCATTTTTCAACAAGATAATGCCAGACCACATTCTGCATCAATCACAACATCATGGCTGCGTAGGAGAAGGATCCGGGTACTGAAATGGCCAGTCTGCAGTCCAGATCTTTCCCCTATAAAGAACATTTGGCGCATCATAAAGACGAAGGTGCGACAAAGAAGGCCCAAGACGATTGAACAGTTAGAGGCCTGTATTAGACAAGAATGGGAGAGCATTCCTATTTCTAAACTTGAGAAACTGGTCTCCTCGGTCCCCAGACGTCTGTTGAGTGTTGTAAGAAGAAGGGGAGATGCCACAAAGTGGTGAAAATGGCCTTGTCCCAACTTTTTTGGGATTTGTTGACACCGTGAAATTTGGAATCAACATATTTTTCCTTTAAGATGATACATTTTCTCGGATTAAACTTTTGATCTGTCATCTATGTTCTATTCTGAATAAAATATTGACATTTGCCATCTCCACATCATTGCATTCAGTTTTTATTCACAATTTGTTTAGCGTCCCAACTTTTTTGGAATCCGGTTTGTAGACTTAAATGGTGATTATTCTGCATGTTCTTTAGTGGAGTTTGGCGTTCCACAGGGTTCAGTTTTAGGCCCACTGCTTTTTTCCCTTTACATGCTTCCTCTGGGCAACATAATCCGTAAGCATGGTATTAGTTTTCATTGTTATGCTGACGACACACAGCTATACGTCTCAACAAAACCTGATGAGAAAAACCATCTTACTAAAGTTGAGCAATGTGTGCAGGACATAAGAAATTGGATGCTAATTAACTTCCTTCTGCTTAATCCGGATAAGACAGAAGTTTTAGTCATAGGACCGCATACAGGTAGAAGTAAAATCTTAGATCACACCGTAACTTTAGATGGCCTTTCTGTTCCGTCAAGTGCAACAGTAAAAGACCTCGGCGTGATTATAGATTCCAGCCTTTCATTTGAAGCTCATGTAGATAATATCACCAGGATAGCATTCTTTCACCTCAGAAATATCGCCAAAATAAGAAATATATTGTCGCTAAACGATGCAGAAAAACTAGTTCATGCTTTTATCACTTCTAGGTTGGACTATTGTAATGCCTTACTGTCTGGTTGTTCAGTTAGGTGCATAAACAAGCTTCAGCTAGTCCAGAATGCAGCAGCGAGAGTCCTCACTAGAACCAGAAGATATGAGCACATCACCCCTATCCTATCTTCACTGCATTGGCTCCCTGTGAAATTTCGCATTGATTTTAAAATACTACTCTTGACACATAAGGCATTAAATGGTCTCGCCCCGTAGTATCTGAGCGAACTGCTAGTGTCTTACGATCCGCCACGCCTACTTCAGTCAAAGGATGCAGGCTGCTTATCAGTACCGCGTATTATGAAAACTACAGCTGGGGGCAGAGCTTTTTCTTACAAAGCCCCAAAATTATGGAATAGTCTTCCAAATAGTGTTCGGGACTCAGACACAGTCTCAGTGTTTAAGTCTAGGCTCAAAACCTATTTATTTAGCCAAGCATTTTTATAAATAGATTTGCCATAAGGTAAAGGAGCAGATCTGGGTGACTCATGGACATAGAGTATTATGGTGAACTGGTATGTTTAGATGCTGTCTTCCTCAGTCTCATTTGATCACTCAGGTTTGTTGACGGTGAGGTGATTGTTTGCTTTACATCTCAGGGAGCCCTCATGTTTGTGTTTCCTTCTGGCTCTCCCTTTTAGTTATGCTGTCATAGTTAGTCCTGCTGGAGTCCCTGCTTGCACTCTACAGTAAATATACATTCACATTAGACATTGTGACTGTGACCATACCTAATTGCAATCTCTCCTCTTCTCTTCCTCCCCCTCTTTCTCTTTCCTCTCTCCCCCTGTCTCCCCCTTTCACTGTTTCTCTCTCTCTCTCTCTGTCGAGCTACACATGTGGTTCCTGAGCTGCCAGTGATCCAGACTCCCTCTGCCCTTCGGACCTGTCTGATCCATCCTGGTGCCCGGTTTCTGGTTGGAGGTCTCATCGCATGGATGCCCCGTGTGTCTCTTTAGGATGCGCCTGGTGTCTGGGGATGATTCTATCAACTTAGAAGATGGTTCTGGCCTCGACTGGTGTTGTCAGTTGTTTCTCTGAGGACTTGACAATTCGATAGTTCAGGACTGGAACTTTCTACAAGTCTATCTGAGTCTCCAATAACTACTGGACTCCATTTTACATCAACTATTATAACATCAATTAACATCAACTATTATAGCTGAACCTAACCCTGTATAAATGCAGATCATTTCCTGCTATCTGTTTCAATCAGATGAGGATGGGTTCCCTGTCGAGTCTGGTTCCTCTCAAGGTTTCTTCCTATTACCATCTCAGGGAGTTTTTCCTTGCCACTGTCGCCCTCGGGCTTGCTCGCCAGGGAATATCTGAACATTTTGATTCATACACATTCACATTCCATACAAACTTAAATAATTCTTTTGATTGTGTAAAGCTGTTTTGAGACAATGTCAATTGTTAAAAGCGCTATACAAATAAAACTGAATTGAATTCAATTGAATTGAATTGAAGCACTGCAGTTCTTCAGAAGACCCTCAGAAAGTAAACCACAAATAGCCCACATTTAGAAAAGCATTTTTAATTAGACTATAAAAAATAACCCTGCATCTATTTTTAGGCGTGGCAATGACGAAAAAACTTTTTGATTTTGTAAAATAATGAAAGCAAACAGGGTGCGCTATTCTGTATTGTTTTCTGTGAAATTGAGTGCTTGAGAGATAATCCAAGTATGGCTGCCTCTTCGTGAGCTCCCTCAAGCAATAGTGTTTTTTTGTGACTAATTCTATTTTTAGTTTATTTTATTACTAGTAACACTAGGAGACTACTAGACACTTATGTCTTTTTGTTTATGATTGCCAAACCTTAATGGATCTAAGAGTAGGACTTTCTCACCGTTTCCCGGAGTTCAAGTTTTGGAACACAGGTCCTCCATTTACAAACCCCCATTCATCTTGTCCGAGACGCCTTTGTCCTGGATCCCTGGAACCCGCAAACGTCGGCATAGAGGCAGAAGATCTGGTGTTTTGGTTCAACTGAGATGGCGCACTAACAGACCACCGCTCCCCAGCTTATTACTGGCTAACGTGCAGTCTCTGGAGAACAAACTTCAGGCATGAATCTCATTCCAGCGAGAGAAACGGGACTGCTGCGTGATCTGCCTTACGGAAACCCGGTTGTCGGACAAGATACCAAAACTTTATCAAGAAATGCGTAGATGATGTTGTCCCATCCAAAACAGTGAAAATTAATTCAAACCAGAAACCATGGATAAACATTAATGTTGGAATGGCATTAGCAGCACGGAACTCTGCCTTTGCCTCCGCTAACACATTGGAATATAAACACGCCACCTACCAACTCCGGAAGACTATTAAGTCTGCGAAACGTGAGTACAGGGACAGAGTGGAACAACAATTTGATGATCCTCAAAGAATGGGCAGGGACTGAATACAATCGCGGACTTTAAAAAAAATCTAATTTGGACGCGAATTAAATAAATTACAGACCGATTTCAAACCTTCCGTTCATATAAAAAATATTAGAAAAAGCAGTATCAGCTCAAATATGCACATTCTTGCAGGAAAACAACATCCTTGAAGAATTTCAGTCAGGTTTCAGGCCCCAGGTTTCTTAATTATTGGTTTGATAACTGCTAATTTAAAAGATTTTGGAACATAACCAATGCTGAGTGAGGAATTAATTATTCTCAACAGCAGTTCTGTTATTACTGGTACTATCTGTTTGAGAAAATGTGTCGGTATAGGATCTAATATACAGGTTGATGAATTTGCAGAAGAGATGAGTGAAATTAGTTCATTCTCTTCAAGGGGAGTAAAGTATTCTAGGTTTGAATCTGACATGGCTAGGTTAACATCTGTATCAATTACATTGTTCGCTTTCAAAGCCTGAATTTTATGCCTGATATTTACAATTTTATTATTAAAAAAGTTCATGAAGTCCTCACTATTGCATGATGTTGTTGTGGAGATTTCTGTAGTGGTCTTATTTCTGGTTAATTTGGCTACGGTATTAAATAAAAATCTAGGATTATTTTTATTTTCTTCTATAAGAGTGGAGAGATATGTTGATCTAGCTACACTAAGAGCTTTCCCATAGTTCAGGATGCTCCCTTTCCATGCTATTTGAAATACTACCAATTTAGTTTGACGCCATTTACGCTCTAATTTCCGATCGGTTTGTTTTAAAGTGCGCGTGTGATCGTTATACCAGGGAGCGAGTTTCTTATCTCTAATAATTTTTTGTTTAGCTGGAGCTACATTATCTAAGGTACAACGAAATGTCGACTCTAAATATTCAGTCGCCTGATCGAGTTCTGTGTGGTCAGACGGTGACCTAATCGAAGTTGATAACTCTCGGAGATTACTGATAAAACTCTGAGTGGTAGTTGATGTGAATGTACGTTTAATACGGTAGCGCGGTGCTGTGCATACATTATCACTGTGACACACTTGAATGGAGACAAGATAGTGTGAATACATTTCTTATACTTAATCCGAAAAATATTATTTTGTCTAAAGTGTGCCCTGCTTCATGAGTGGGTCCTACTACACACTGATTTACGCCTACGGAGTCCAGTATCGACATAAATGCTGTTCTCAGAGGGTCTTCTGTATTCTCAAAATGAATGTTAAAATCTCCGGCAATTAACGTTTTGTCTACAGAAACGACCAGGTCTGAGATGAAATCCGCAAATTCACTAAGAAATTCAGAATTCGGCCCTGGAGGTCTGTAAATTATAATTAGTGGAATCGACTGGGCTGACTTAATATACTTAGTACACTTATGTTACTATAAAGAATTTCAAATGAGTTAAATTTGTGTCCGTGTTTTTGTACGATAGACAGATTATCATTGTGAATAACTGCGACGCCTCCTCCTCTACCAGTTAACCGAGGCTGGTGTATGTAGCTGTACTCAGGAGGACTAGCTTCATTTAGAGCTACATACTCGTCCTGTTTAACCCATGTTTCAGTTAAACAGAGTATATCAAACGCCTGATCTGTGATAATTTCATTAACAATAACTGCTTTAGATGCGAGAGATCTAATATTTAACAATCCTAGCTTCAGATCAGAGGTGCCGGCTGCACATTCAGTATGATCGGAGTTTGTGGACTTTATGTTAATTAGATTATTGAAACAGACTTTCTGAGTCTTTCTATATTTTTGCTTAGATCGGGGAACAGACACAGTCTCAATAAGGTGAACCCTGAGTGACAACTCTATGCAGCTAGCAGACGGTTGGTTTAGCCTGTCTGTCTGCTCCCTGGCCTGGGCTCTGGATTGTCACCGATTAACTAGACCTCTACTGAGACTATGAGCTATACTACAGGAAATGAGAGCAGCACCTTCCCGAGTGGGATGGACACCGTCCCACCCTAACAGGCCAGCTTTGCCCTCAAAGGTCTTCCAATTATCTATGAAGCCCACATTATTTTTGGAGCACCACCTGGACATCCAGCGGTTCAGTGACCATAACCTGCTCTAAGCTATGTCGCCACGTCTCATTGGGATGGGACCAGAGCATATTACTTCATCGGACATCGCCTTCGCTAATTTAAACACCTCTGTAAAGTTATTCTTACTAACCTCTGACTGACGAAGGCGTATATCGTTAGCTCCAGCATGTACCACTATCTTAGGGCTCTAGGACAGCACAGGTTCTCTAAGATTACCTGCTATGTCCGGTGCTCTGGCTCCCGGGATACACCTAACCACTGCCGCCCCTAAAGGTCTAGCTAAATTCACGTGTCTCAGTATAGAGTCTCCTATAACCAGAGCTCTTTCAGGTTTCTCAGCGGGTGCATCACTGAGGAGAGCAAACCTGTTGGACACGTGAGGCGCAGAGGAGGTGTGCTCCGGTGGGCTAGCCTTAGCATTAGCTTTGGCTGAACGAGTATGCCGCCAAGTCGACACCCACTCACCCCGCTGTGAGGGCTCTAATGCCGGAGTCGGGGGCTGTTTATCTCCGCCTGTGGCACCCAGACTGTCCGCTACAGGAATAACGCTGCTCTCACACTGTCTAACCCTCTCTAAAGTCTGGATGCGCTCCTCTAACGCTGATTTCTTCCCCGTCAGAGTGCTCACTAACACACACCTATCACAAATAAAATTACCACTAATGACGGAGGAAGAATGTCTAAACATCCTGCACTCTACACACTGAACGAGCTGAATGGTAGACCTGATAACGTACCTCTGTGTCGGAGTTTTAGTTGTTTGGAGATGAATTCCGTTTGTTGTTCTTAGACGAGGAAACTCGCACGTTCTCCAAAAATTGCAGAAAAAAGGTGAATCCGAATAGTATGGAGATGTAAAAGCTAGTTGCTATTAATGCCATTACCCTCCTGGCATCTGTCAGTACATTCACATCTCTATCTTTAATCACTCTAACCTGCCGCACATCCTTCCCATCTCTATCTCTCTGCCTCGCCAACCTGTACAGATCCACCTCACCCTCCTTATTGTCCAGCCTAGCATACAAGTCCTCATATGCTCTTTGTTTGGCCTTTGCCACCTCTACCTTCACCTTACGCTGTATCTCCCTATACTCCTGTCTACTCTCTTCAGTCCTCTGAGTCCCACTTCTTTTTAGCTAGCCTCTTTCCCTGTATACACCCCTGGACTTCCTCGAAATATCTCCCTCTTGGTCGGCGACTGCGAGTGACGTCACTCCCCATACAATCCCGCCCCACAGTATAGACCCGCCCCTGACGCTGATTGACAGGTTTCTGTGTAACGTGTTGGAAATGCAATTGCAAATGGATTAACGATTGCGTTTGAATTTTGGCCGGCTTGACGCGCGACGCAGAGAAAGTGAAAAAGCAAACGTGGTGATTGATTTTGCTATTTAAATATGACAGGTTCATGACGTGTAAGACACGGGAAATGCAAATGGACTTTTCTTTTTCATTTGAAATTTGGCAGTCAGTGTGCGCTCGCGAAGGCGAAACAGCAAACGGTAATGAAAAGTTTGCAATTGCATTTGAATTATGGCACACTTTGTGCGTCCACATATGGGAATAGTGCTTTACAGTGATTGTATTAAAAGCTGACATAAAATCCACAAACATGACTTTCACATAAGTCCCTGGTTTGTGCAGATGTTGCAGGATGAAGTGCGGTCCATGTTGCATGTTGACTGCATCATCCACTGACCTGATTGCTCCATAAACAAACTGCAGGGGATCCAGTAAGGCTCCAGTAATGTCCTTTAGATTATCCAACACCAGTCTTGCAAACGATTTCATTACCACAGATTACCACTGGTCTGTAATTATTAATTCCTGTGATTTTATAATTTTTTTGGAATGGGGATGATTGTGGAGTGTTTGAAGCAAGAACCCCAGATAGCACTACGTTGATGGCCCAATGTCTGCAAAATTTTGGTAACCTTTTGTCAGTGCTCCAACATCGGCCAAACATGGGGCCAACGGCAGTGCATACTGCAATGTCATTTTGTCCATTGGCCTACTGTTGGCCTATTGATGGGGCCAAAGTTAGCTTTGTGCAGCAGGCTCTCTCAATAATGCCATCATATCAGGAGCTCATATGAAGGTTGGTTATCAATCTAGTACATAAATAACATTGAAAGAACTATGTACCTAACTTAGTGGATACTGCCATTGGCACTAGTTAAATTCTGTGATAAATACATTAGGATATTATATATAGAACAAAAAGGTAGTTTTTCATGATTGTTTTTTTATTATTCTGCAAAATGAAAAGCACTGGGCAGCCCTCATGCTATCTTTAGCAGTTTTATTTTGCGGGTATACATCAATAAACCCATACTTGTTTACTGTTCATATACAGTGGTGTTCAAAATAATAGCAGTGTGTTGAAAAAAGTGAGTAAAGCTCCATATCCATATATTAAATTTGAATTTAAATCACATAAATGCATAGGAAACCCTGCACATTCTATTCTGAATCACAACATGAAGAAAAATGTGCTAAATGTATTATTAGTTTAATGTAAGTGAAGAAAAAGTGTATTATTAGTTTAATGTAAGTGAAGCAAGAAAAACTTGCGAGTGTTCTGCAAGACGAGCATAGAGTTTTAATACATTTCTAGCAAGAGAGAGAAAAACCATTGGGTCAGTTGTGATCAAGCGATACTCGGCGTCAATACAAGAAGCGCATGCATGATACTCATTTCAGTAATCGTCTTATCTCAGGTGAGAATGTTGACGAGCACAAGACTGGAGGTCATTATGCCAGGCTGATTGGGTTAGAATGCCAGACTTGACATGTTAAAAGGAGGTTGATGCTTGAAATAATTGTTCTTCCATTGTTAACCATGGTGACCTGCAAAGAAACGCATGCAGTCATCATTGCATTGCATAAAAATGCCTTCACAGACAAGGATATTGTGGCTACTAAGATTGCACCTAAATCAACAATTTATAGGATCATCAAGAACTTCAAGGAAAGAGGTTCAATTCTTGTTATGTAGGCTTCAGGGCGTCCAAGAAAGTCCAGCAAGCGCCAGGATCGTCTCCTAAAGAGGATTCAGCTGTGGGATTGGAGTGCCACCAGTGCAGAGCTTGCTCAGGAATGGCAGCAGGCAGGTGTTAGCGCATCTGCACGCACAGTGAGGCGAAGACTTTTGGAAGATGGCCTGGGGTCAAGATGGGCAGCAAAGAAGCCACTTCTCTCCAAAAAAAAAAAACATCAGGGACAGATTGATCTTCTGCAGAAAGTATAGTGAATGGACTGCTGAGGACTGCGGCAAAGTCATATTCTCTGATGAAGCCGCTTTCCGATTGTTTGGGGCATCTGGAAAAAGGCTTGTCCGGAGAAGAAAAGGTGAACGCTCCCATCAGTCCTGTGTCATGCCAACAGTAGAGCATCCTGAGACCATTCATGTGTGGAGTTGCTTCTCATCCAAGGGAGTGGGCCCACTCACAATTTTGCCCAAAAACACAGCCATGAATAAATAATTGTACCAAAACACCCTCCGACAGCAACTTCTTCCAACAATCCGACAATAGTTTGGTGAAGATCAATGCATTTTCCAGCACGATGGAGCACCGTAAGGCAAAAGTGATAACTAAGTGGCTCGGGGACCAAAACGTTGAAATTTTGGGTCCATGGCCTGGAAACTCCCCAGATCTTAATCCCATTGAGAACTTGTGGTCAATCCTCAAGAGGCGGGTGGACAAACAAAAACACACTACTTCTGATAAACTCCAAGAAGTGAATATGAAAGAATGGGTTGCCATCAGTCAGGATTTGGCCCAGAAGTTGATTGAGAGCATGCCCAGTTGAATTGCAGAGGTCCTGAAAAAGAAGGGCCATCACTGCAAATACTGACTCTTCGCATAAATGTTATGTAATTGTTGATAAAAGCCTTTGAAACATATGAAGTGCTTGTAATTACATTTCAGTACATCACAGAAACAACAGAAACAAAGATCGAAAAACAGTTTAGCAGCAAACTTTGTGAAAACTAATACAGTATTTGTGTCATTCTCAAAACGTTTGGCCACGACTGTAGTGTAAGCTGATTTGTTGACTTAAGTCAATTAGAGGCAGAGTCAGTATATTCTGTTTGTCTGTAATAAAGAATTCAAAAGGTCACAAATGGGTCATAGGGTAGGGAAAACTACATTTTTAAAGAAACTAATTATTTACATAATTTATTGATTGGTAGGGCCTAAAAAAACATTCTAAATATTCATTATTTATCATACTTCATTACACGTGCTAGGCCCAAGTGCTGTCCTGGAGGCCTTTTAGTGCATTCAAACACAAGTCAAATACAGATAAACATATATATGTCTCCATATGGAACAACAAAACACATGCTTACCTAATAAGTTTATAGAGTCTTGAATAAAATTCTGAACTGGTGAACTGAACTTCATTAATACTTGCTTAAAGAAACTGTTATGAAACAAAAAAACTTTATGAAACAGTTATTTATTTAAATAAAAACATGCATGAACTTCTCATACCTTTTTATACAGATAGTACAGATTGACAATATATGAATCACTTTATTGACTGGCCAAACAAAAAGGTTCACACAAGGTTACATTCAATGACTTTTAGCTTTGTGAACCACTCTGAGCACATTCAGGTCATCAGCTGACTTTATTTTATTGTCACATAACATTGCTGACCCTAGACCTGACCGACTGAAGCAACTCCAAATAGCTTGTACGGTCTGCTTTCCATCTGGAATTAGGGCAATCTGGACTCATCAGACTACATTATCCTTTTTTATTAGTACAATTACTACACATTCTAGCAAACTGAACCCTTTATTTCTGTCACACTAAAAAGTGGTTTTCTTATAGATACACAGGAGTTTAGTCCCAATCCTGAGAGTTTTTGCCACATTGTATGAAATTGCTTTTACTTTCACTATTAAACAACTGATGTTTTTCTGCCATTTCTTAAAACTAGGCAGGGCATATTAATGTTTTAATAAATTCATAATCTAAATGATAAACCAAGGAAAAAATATTCATAAAACATATGCACACAATATATTGTGTGCGTATGTTTTATGAATATTTTTTCCTTCGTTTATCATAATTTAGATTGTGAATTTATTAAAACATTAATATATATATACACACACACACAAAGCATAAAAACACTAATAGGTGCTGTTATAGTTAATGGCAGCCATTAGTCCATACTCTTGTTAAGGTACTGTACAAACATATTGGCTATCTGTCCAGTGTTCTCTGTTGGATGCATCTTGGTGTAACTGATGAACTGTCGTCGAAGTTTCCTTAGTTCAGCTATATTAATGCTTCGTTTCACAGAGATGTGTTGCAGAGGTTAAGAAATTTTTTCAGCAAATATTTATAGGTGACATTTAAATTTAAAAAAGACTATTACATCATTATAAATTAAGAAGCAATTAACTAGTTGATTGCATTTAATATTATACATAAATATACATTTCTACTACTGTCTGACCATACCAGACATCTGTCAAAATATATATGTTTTTACTATAAGAACACAACACCCCAAAATTGAGGTGAATGGGTCACAACAGTAGAAGACCTTACCAGGCTGCAGCTCTTGATACACCCAAACCAGGCTATTCAGCACTCACAAAGCAACCTACAGTGGTTACCTAATTGGAGCGTTGGTTTTACCGTTGTGGCGCTCGGTGGCAGCATTTGGGTTTGTGCGTTTGCTGGCTTTTACCACAGAGTGGCGCTATATAACTACAGACTGACGCCTCATGCCTTAGTTCATTCTCTGCAGGATTAATGAGACATGCTCCTTTAGAACTGCACACGTAGTAGCGGATAAAATCAAGTGAAACACTGTAGTTAAATGAATTCATAATCACAGTACTAAAATTACAGTACAAATGCAGAATTCAAATTAAATAAAATTTTATTAGGACCAAATTTAAGCACAATAAATGTTAACACAGTGAGCCTTTAGATTTTATCACTTGTGATTAAAAAAAGAAGCGTGTAGGGTTTTGCGTCATCTTATTTCTTGTGTTCTTTAAATTTATAGTAGATTTATTAACTGAAATAAATGACCATAAAATGAAAACATTGTCAGGACGTTCTACTGCATCAGCAGATGTCGGTCATTCAGCCCCGCTTGTGTTTTTGCGTTATTATATTGTAAGTATGAAATGCAGTAGGCTGTTATGATCTGTAACGGGTTCAACCCATGTTGCACAGACAGCACCATAAAGCACGGACACGAGGCGAGGTTTCAAAAAAAATTTGAGCTGTATACACACGCATTCCTGCCTATACAACTTTTAAAACTACACCTGTGACACAATAACAGTAATATTTCGAACATTTTGCAGGCTGACATTTGGAGAAAGAAAGAAAAATGAATAAACCAGTTGTTGGGTCAAAATAACCCAACCAGGTGTTCATTTGTAAATGACTCACTACATCTCATATGACCCAAGATGAGCAATCCAACAATGTGTTTAAAGTACCAGAAATAACCCTGAACTTAAATAGCAATAAACAGATAGAGATACGCTATATAAAAGTTTATACTTTGTACAAATAAAATTGTCAGCTAGTGAACTTGATCTAAACAGCATTTAACCAATGTTTTTTTTTTTACTCATTATTGTAAAGTACACAAATAGCTCTGGTTCAGATTTTTCATGTTTGTTGTATAAAGTACTCATGTGGAAATTACCATCACTATTGTATTTACTGCGACGAGCCAAAATGTCACTTTGCGCCACCTGGCGGCCATTTTACGAATGACTTTGAAATGCAACTGATTTATTTTGGCCGCTGTCGTCTTTACACGGCGGTGAGCGCAACGGTAATAACCATTCCGATTGGGTAACCACTGTAGGACACAGAAACCACACTCCACCCACGCCTCAAATTCAGATACAAATATCAATCAAAGCCTAGCACCTGCATCTGCTGGAGTACTGTAATCTGCATACAAGGTAAGGCACTTGAATTTGTGTGTTGGTACTGGCAGACACCAAAATCATCACATATCCAAAACAGACATTAAAACCAGTTATTTCATTTATTGCTTAATTTAATTAACAATTAATTTAGTTGACTTTAAATATGAGGGGTGTTCAAATCAAACAGTAACTTTTGATTGTGCAGATTAAAAGAACAGTTATAAGAGTAAAAAAAAAAAAAAAAATCACCCTTACGTTATTAAGAGAAACTTTGTAGACATGTTGAAATGTCTGATGAAGTAACATGCTCTGGTCCCATCCCAATGGGCTGTGGCTTACAGCAGGTTATGGTCACCAAACTGCTGTATGTCCAGGATGTGCTATAAAAACAATGTATGCTGTACAGATATAGCTGTACTGGAGCTGGCCTGTCAGAGTGGGAAAGTATTCCTTCTATTTAGGAAGGTGCTGCTCATTTCTTGTAGTATGGGAACAGCATTTATCTCCATTCTGGACTTAGTAGGAGTGCTTAGCAAGACAAACTTATAAGGCTAGTCAACTATCTATTATACTCCAGATCAGAGCTCAAATTAGAAATGGAATAATAGAGTGTACACAAATTGTACATTTTCTACTTCGAACACTAAAAGTGTTATACCTGTTAATTCATTAATACATAAGGCTACTGCCAACGTTAGCAGCTGGCACATATATGAGAGACAGATAATATAAGAGTAACAGATATTTAAACGATACTGCTAGAAATAACTTAATGACTATCTCCTGGCTCAGGTCTGACTAATCATTATCAGTTTGTAAATGTAAATCAATTATTCTACATGTACTAAAGTTTGGTGTACCACAGGATTTTAGGCCCACTGCTATTTTCTCTTTACATGCTTCCTCTGGGCAACATAATTCGTAAGCATGGTATCTGCAGTTTCCCTTGGGATTAATAAAGCTTTATCTTACCTTAAGATATATCTGAGTTTCACTTTTTGGATTGAATTACTGAAATAAAATCAACTTTTTGATGTTCTAATTTATTGAGATGCAGCTATAGTTACCACTGTTATGTTGAAGACAAACAGTCATATGTCGGATGCTTATTTACTTCATTCTGACAAGACAGAAGTACTGGTACTAAGACCACATTCAGCTAAAAGGAAGCTTTCATTTGAAGCTCATGTAGATATTACTAGCATAGCCTTCTTTCATCTAGAAATATTGCCAAGATATCACAATTATTGTAATGCCTTACTCTCTGGATGTTCTCCTAGATGAATAAAAAGCTCCAGGTAGTCCCGTATGCAGAATTAAAATTCATACACATTTTCTGACAATTTAAAAAAAAATCTTTACTAGGCTACTACCATTCAGTCGGGAGGGCTGAAGACTATTATGTGTTTCCTGAAACTATCCTACCGCATCTTTTCAAAACTGCTCGCTCACGCACCATTGGGGACAGTGTCACACACTCATGTGAGCCGCTCCTTCTGCTTGCGTGAGCTCATAAACGCCCTGATTGGGTGTAGAGCCGTGATTTATGTGGGAGCACTAAGTACCTCTCATCCCTCCCCTCTGAGAGAGCTCTGCCAATCAGCTCTCTTCAGGCCTCCGGCTGCGAGAGGTTACAGCATCACCTGGGAATCAAACTTGCGATCTGATCATCTCCAGATGATCTCCATAATTTTTTGATTCTGTAAAGCTGCTTTGTGGCAGTGACACTGAAGTACTTTCCCAACTGATGCTTGACTAATGCTTTTTAGAAACTTCTTTGATGGCCCAAATGTGGAAATCGCTAGCGGTAAGGTCAGGATTATCCAGGGGATATAGCAATACCTTTCAGGTGAGTACCTGCAATTTTCAAGTGGTGTTTGTGAATGAATGTGTGTATAGTTGCCACAGACAAATGTGTTACTTTCGTTAAGTTGGAGACAAGTTATCTAGCGATCTTTAAGAATAATGAATGACTGCACTGGGTTCCAAGCCATCTCAGCCGGGATCGGCATTCATAGGCATACGTCATATGATTGATGCATATGACGTATGCATGCATGCATGCATACATACATGCATACATACAGATTTGCATAATTTAAATGTTTTATTGCAGCTAAGTCTCATCACTATACTATGCTTGAAATCTTCTATAAACGTCAATCAGTTTTATGCCTTCATATATGATGACTAGGTTTGACTTGACCACCCATTGTAAATTTTTCATACTGTATCACCTTCGTCCACAATAAGTTAGTTTTTCTTATCTAAATATCATGCATTACAAGGTGGATTATTTTCACTTGATCTACAGCTTAATATTTTTTTCTGAATTTCAAACCAACCGGACTAAAGCACAAGCACAAAATAGCCACCACTTAAAATAGGGGATGCAAAGGATATCTTTTCTGTTGTTCCAGGAATTGCAATGAAATCCCCAGGAAGGCTGGTCTTCTGTGAGTCAAGAACAGTCTAGAAGACAAACACCAAATAAAACCTGATATAGACTGACTAAAGCTATTCTGAAAATAAATGCATAATCTATTTTCAGAATAGCTTTGCACAAGTACATTTCCTTGTACAAAAACATTACATCTTTATGCATATCTTTATGTATTAATGGATACTACAGTATCAGCTAAAAATTGAACTTTTACCAGTAAGATATGTTGAGTAACCCTGTCCAGCTCAAATAAAAAGTTTGTTGATGATAGTGGTTGCTGCATAACAGGAAAAAAAAGACTTTAGACATGATACAAATCTGAATGGTATACTTTTTTTTTTTTTTTTAAACTATAAACCACAAAAGTGTTGCTTTCACTATGGCAATGCATTTTGACACTTCCCCAAACCTCTATATCTTTCCAGCGTGAGATAATGGCACAATTAACAGGGAACATACAATGCCATCAGGGGTGCTGAACAAGTTTCATTGTGAAAAGCTACTAGACGGAAATGTGGAATAATACCTTCATGGGAATTTTTACAAGAATCCATTGAATGTAAAACACAGAAATGACTATGAAAGTGAGGCAGTTGGTAGATAGTTGGTTATCGCACTTACTGGAAACCACTGGACATGAGTAAGTAACCATAACTACTGCAGTGCAACAGCACACATAACTGATGACAAATGGCAACTTCACTTATTCACTTTGGTGTGTTCAAAACTAAAAAAAAAAAAAGACATTTTGCTAAAGCATGTGCTAGCCAAGCTTAAAAGGAGATAACGACATGGTCACCACTATAGGAACAGACAGAGCTCACAATATGATTGCTGCTGCAAGGAGATTACCATTCAAGAGATTTTAACATTTGTTAAATGTTAATGTTGGAGATGTTATAAAAGTGCATAATATTTCCACTAACCAGTTTGTCACAAATTTTTATTCCAACAATGCATGTTTATTGTACAAGTAAATCTAAGTTTTTTTTTTTACTTTACTGAATCAGAATAAATTAGAATTACACAAATTCATCACAGTCAAAAATCTGTGTATGTACAGTATGTGTGTGGGACAATGAGAGGAGGAGGGAAGGGGCACACACTAATGGAATCAGAGTGTGAAACTGGCTCTTTAACAAGGAACCTCTCTCATGTCACTTATTTTTGCTTTATGCGCACGCACACACGTGTTATAATAAACAGTACACGCGCGCATGAAAGGACAACTCACTCAAAAACCACAAGTGGGATATTTTAAAAGAGTGACCACTTCATGATTAAATTAAACTGATTGATTAAATTGGTCAAAAATCTTTGACTGTGATGAACTAGATTAAAATTTGTAACCGATTGACAGCACTGACACACACATGCACACATATGTACACAAACAGATGCATCCCGATAACACGTGTGCGTGTTTGTGTGTGTGTGTGTGTGTGTATATATATATTTCCCCCATAAGAAACAATGAAAACTCAGATTATTATTCATTCCACAACCCCCAAAAAATAAATATATAAAAATAAATAACTTATTTAACAGGTTTTCCCGACAGAAAAAAGTGTTTCCGTTAATGTGTTTGTGTGCGCACGTGCTGTGTATGTGTGTGAAGCTAAAGTACGTCGAGATGAATAATGACCCCCTCCCTCCCTCCTCTCGTCTTACAGAGTAGCCCTCCGTACTCTCTTATTTGAGGAGACTACTCTGTGGGACGACTTTTTTACACACACACACACACACACACACACACACACACACACTGCTTTATCTGTAAACTTAACAAGGAACCTCTCTAATGACACTCAAACGCACGCACACTAACGGAATTACTGCTGTAAAGTAAAAATAAAACAAATTGAGAGGAGGAGGGAAGGGGCACACACTACTGGAATCACAGAGTGTGAAACTGGCTCTTTAACAAGGAACCTCTCTCATGTCACTTATTTTTGCTTTATGCGCACGCACACACACGTGTTATAATAAACAGTACACGCGCGCATGAAAGGACAACTCACTCAAAAACCACAAGTGGGATATTTTAAAAGAGTGACCACTTCATGATTAAATTAAACTGATTGATTAAATTTACAGAAATGTATATTTCCAGCATCTATATTCCTGGAAAATATAACCTGCATTTACAGGGCTTGCTTTATAAAACATTATAATTTCCTCCTTAATAAGCCGTGGGCAAGCATTCATATATTAATAATACTGAAAGATACAAACTAAGAACACTTTCTTACACTTTGCGTCGACTGATTAGGTGGTGGCACTTTCCTTTTTAAAATAGCATCATAGATGGCTTCAAATGGAAGTGTGTCCTCTTTTTCAATAGTAAAGAGAGGACTATCCCACCTATTTCTTGAATCAGGAGCTTCAAATCTTAGAATTAAAGCATCCAGACTAAAGGGAAAAGGGAAAAAACATAAACTGAATATTGTCAATGAAAAAACATTACAAAAATCCTAAAATTGTTCACAATAATGTGGACTTGTTTCCCAAAGAAATCTTTAAAAAAAGGTTTATACATAAAGTATAGGCTTAGAACATATTTATCAACTTCACATGGTGGCTTCTAGCATTTATGGCTTTAAAAACTTCCATAAGGAACATGCAATTCTAAATCTTAAAACTAGGACTATAGAAGAGAGGTAAATATCTGCTTACATTTCCTGGGAATATCGATAATCTGCTTCTCTTTCCTTGTTCCATTCTGAGCTTAATGCAGGAGATGTCAAACAGTAGACCTGAATAATGTGAATGTGTACAGAAATATCAAGATCATTATACACATTTAAAAGATGTTAAATGAGGTTTACTAACATAATTGCACATACCAAACAGTGTGGTGTCTGTACATGCTTGATGAGACAAAAGAGTTCGTATCTGTAACCTGGAAAACCAATTTGGGGATAAGAACATACTAACAAAAAACCTTACAGCTGACAGAACAATAAGACAGGAAGAAAGACAGAAAATTTATATTTTAGCATTATTTCTAAAAATTCCATCACTAAACACCAATGAAAATTATTTAGTACTTATGTATATGTATATTTCACCTTTAATGTAATTTAGGGAATCCAGAATTACAATGTCATCTTTGTTGATTCTCCTGTTTCAGAGGAGGGGGGAAAAAAAAAATAATATATAGGCCATTTATATGGATACACCTTAATAAATGGGAATGATTGGTGATATTAACTTCCTGTTTGTGGCACATTAGTATATGTGAGGGGGAAAACTTACCTGGTAACCGGGTCATTGCAGCTGATTTCAATGCAAGACACCCTACGAGACCACCCATCTCCCATGCTACAATTAGCAAACTGCTTGCCAAGTTTCGTGAAACTGGTTCATTGTTGGATTTGCCAAAATGTGGACGCATGAAAACTGTCACTAATGAAGAAACATCAGTGGCTGTCCTAGCTTCATTCAGCAAAGAGCCCACAGCGTAGCACTCGCCCCATGTCACTGGAGAGTGGCATTAGTTGAACATCCCTTCGGCGGATATTAGCTATTCACAAATGGCACCCATACAAACTCCAGCTACTGCAGCATCTCAATGAGGATGAGCCAGATCGGCGCACTGAATTTGCAGAATGGGCAAAACAAGAACTGGAACAGGACCCTCAGTTTACGCAGAAGATTTTGTTCAGTGATGAGGCAAACTTTTATGTGAATGGTGAAGTTAACAAACAAAACCACCGCTATTGGTCTGACACTAACCCACATTGGATAGATCCCTCCAGGACTGTTGGAACAAAAAAATTGATGGTATGATGTGGTATATGGGGTACAAAGATAGTGGGGCCATTCTTCATCAATGGAAACCTCAAGGCCACTGGATATGCGAAATTACTACATGATGATGTGTTTCCCTCTTTATGCACTAAAGCTGGCACATTCCCTGAGTTTTTCCAGCAAGATGGTGCACCACCACATTATGGGTGTCAGGTCCGAGCATTCCTAGAAGAACAATTTCCTGGAAAGTGGATTGGTCGTCGTGGGCCAGTTGAATGGCCCCCAAGGTCTCCCGATCTGACCCCCTTAGACTTTTATCTTTGGGGTCATCTGAAGGCAATTGTCTATGCTGTGAAGACACGAGTTGTGCAGCACCTGAAACTACAGATACTGGAAGTCTGTGCAAGCATTTCTCCTGAGGTGTTGCTATCAGTGTGTGAAGAGTGGGAGAAGAGGGTTGCATTGACAATCCAACACCATGGGCAGCACACTGAACACATTTTATAAGTGACCAGAAACTTGTAAATAACTCATGAAAGAATAAAGTTACGTTAAAACCAAGCACACCGTTGTTTTTCTTGTGAAATTCCCAAAAAGTTTGTCAGATGATCCTCAAAAAACAAAACAAAAGTTGGATCCAAAATGGCCGACTTCAAAATGGCCACCATGGTCACCACCCATCTTGAAAAGTTTTCCACCTCACATATACTAATGTGCCACAAACAGGAAGTTAATATCACCAACCATTCCCATTTTTAACAAAAATGCCCATCCCTAATATATATAAGATTATATAAAGGGTGTTTCATAAAGTACGCAGTTTTTTAATTGCGCGGGATTTTTTTGTTTGAAGATTGTCAGCACTGTTCCTATCATTTTCGTTATCTATTATCACTCCGATTAGAAGACCATTTGTCGTTTCTCCATTTTGTAGCCATGGAGCGGTTCAGTATCGAGCAACGCATTCTTATTGTGAAAACTCATTACAAAAAAACGGGGAGTGCTACGCAGAGACTGTCCGTAAACTTCGCGCGATCTTTGGACGTGACAATGCCCCGACCGCAACAACTTCTTTTTATGGGCATATGTGAAGTCACAAGTTTACGTGAACAAACCTCAAACGATTACCGAACTGAAGGTGGAAATTCAACGGGTAATCGGCGAAATCGACAGGGACGTCTGCGAAAGAGTTATCGTTAATTTCAACGATCGGATGACTGCCTGCAGAGAAAGTGGAGGTGGACATATGCTCGATATCATTTTTCATTATTAAATCGAAGTATATGTTGAATGAAATTAAATAAAAATTTTGAATTTTGCTTCGATTTTGGCTGATTTATTGCATTTTTAAAAACTGCGTACTTTATGAAACACCCTATATATATATAAGATATATATATATATATATATATTAATTGAGTACTCGTTCTCAAACCTGTGGATTACTCGAAATGAAATATGAACAAAAATGCCCATCACGTTTGCGTCACAGTATACAGTAAATATTTAAAAGAAATAACAGCATGAGGTGAAGCTAAAGCGCTTTTTCTACATGACGCATTGTAAATAAAATTAATCACATAGCCTAGATACATGAATATGTAAATGATTTATTACAAATTCTATTTATCTACACAAAATGCATGAGCTTGAACTACGTGCCAATCAAAGTAGTGGATGCGCTTCTCCCGTTACTTTAAAACAACGGCAATTGAAGGAATCCCCCTTGTTGGCGCTGCGGAGCTTCTGGAACAGGGACGCGGTCCCGAGGGACGACTCTGTGCCACCGCTCTTTTTCGCACATGTCTCTAGGGGTGGTCTCCTGCTCACTCAGTGTGATCTCGCTGCTAAAGCGCTGCCGGAACAGAGTGAATGCCGAGATCCGGAAACGTGCCGGAGGACCCGGTATGTCTCTCAGAGTCCTTCCTTCTCGAAAATCTGCATCTTTGCTGCGTCTTTGCTCGGGCACTCTCGCCCTAACCCCTCGGGTTAAACCCGTTCCCGCGGCAACTGACTCTAAATGAACTTCTCGTCTGCGGCAGAGGTAGGTTTTGGTCTCGCCCTCCTAGGATGGCCTTCATGAGAGCCAGTTTCATTATAGTGCTTGACGGATTTTGCAAATGCACTTGACAATACTGTTCTTGCAAGAACTATTACAGAAAGGCCGACCTCTGTGTCTTAAAATAACTAACTGTTTTTGTTACATAATTACCTAATTCCATATGTGTTCTTTTATAGTTTTGAAATCCCCAGTATTGTTGTAGAATGTAGAATATTAATCACTATATATACATATATAGTAAATCCTTGGATTACGGAGTAACGCGCTTTGCGAGCGTTCTGTAAGACGAGCGTCACGTGATCACAACTGAGCCAACGTTTTTTTCTCTCTCTTGCGCTGCGGGGAATCATCTCCCCTGCTGGGTCTTAGTGCTCATCACTTACTGGTATAATCAACATCCGTGTGTGTGTGTGTGTGTGTGTGTGTGTGTGTGTTTTTCTTTCTCTTGCGCTGTGGAGTGTGTGTTGTGTGTGTGCGCGCACGTAATTTGAGACCGTGCTGGTTCACTCTCTGTCTGTCGCCTTTAATGTGTGTGTGTTCGTGAAGCAGAGAGGTGGTGTTTCACTCACACACAACCGGCACAGTGTCAAATTACGCGCACGCACACACAACACACACTCGGCAGCAAGAGAGAAAGAAAAACACACACACACACACACACACACACACACACACACACAGCACCTGTGTGCATAAATGGAAACACTTATCTCTCAGGATTTATTTTTACTTTTTTTAAGGTAAAAAGTGCAGGTTAATTTGTTCTATTTTTACTTTATATTTTGTGTTAATTATTTTTATGTATTTATTTTTTTGTGCTGTAGAACGAATAATTTTAATTTCTATTATTTCTTATGGGAAAATAAAATTTGGTTTACGTGTGTTTAGGAATACGAGCCCGTTTCCGGAACAAATTATGCTCGTAATCCGAGGTTCCACTATATATACTGTACAGGCCAAGAGTTTGGACACACCTTTTCAATGAATGTGTTCTCTTTATTTTCATGACCATTTAAATTGGTAGATTCTCCCTGAAGGCATCAAAACTATGAATGAACACACGTGGAGTTATGTACTTAACAAAAAAAAGGTGAAAAAAAATGAAAACATGTTTTATATTCTATAGGGTGTTTCATAAAGTACGCAGTTTTTTAATTGCGCTGGATTTTTTTGTTTGAAGATTGTCAGCACTGTTCCTATCATTTTCGTTATCTATTATCACTCCGATTAGAAGACCATTTGTCGTTTTTCCATTTTGTAGCCATAGAGCGGTTCAGTATCGAGCAACGCATTCTTATTGTGAAAACTCATTACAAAAACGGGGAGTGCTACGCAGAGACTGTCCGTAAACTTCGCGCGATCTTTGGACGTAACAATGCCCCGACCGCAACAACAGTTTCGAGGTTGGTACAGAAATTCGAAGAATCTGGGTCAGTTGCAACCAGAAAATCGCCCGGTCGAAACCGTAATGTTCGAACGCAACAAAACATTGCGGTAGTGCAAGACAGTGTGAAAGTGAGCCCCGTGAAGTCGCTTCGCCGTCGTTCACAACAGCTGGGTATGTCAACATTTTCGGTGCATCAAATACTGAAAAAAGATCTTCATATGCACCCCTACAAGATTCAGTTGACACAAGAGCTGAAACCAGCAGATCATGCAAAACGGCGAAGATTCGCCGATTGGATTTTGACTAGACAACAAGAGGACGACAATTTTTCAAAAATAATAATCTTCAGTGACGAGGCACATTTCCATCTCTCGGGGTATGTCAACAAACAAAACTGCCGCATTTGGGGTGACGAAAACCCTGGAGTGATCCAAGAGCACGAAATGCATCCCCTACGAGCCACGGTTTGGTGTGGTTTTTGGGCAGGAGGCGTGATTGGCCCCTTCTTTTTTGAAGATGATGATGGAAATTCAGTTACTGTAAATGGCAACCGTTATCGGGACATGATCACTAACTTTTTGTGGCCTGCTCTGGAAGAAATGGAGGATGACGGAATTGATGAAATGTGGTTTCAGCAGGACGGGGCTACCTGCCACACATCCCGGGAGACAATCACCTTGCTTCGTGAAAAATTCCCTGAGCGTCTGATCTCACTTCACGGCGGCGACCAAGAATGGCCTCCGAGGTCATGTGACCTCACACCTTGTGACTTTTTTTTATGGGGATATGTGAAGTCACAAGTTTACGTGAACAAACCTCAAACGATTACCGAACTGAAGATGGAAATTCAACGGGTAATCGGCGAAATCGACAGGGACGTCGGCGAAAGAGTTATCGTTAATTTCAACGATCGGATGACTGCCTGCAGAGAAAGTGGTGGTGGACATATGCTCGATATCATTTTTCATTATTAAATCGAAGTATATGTTGAATGAAATTAAATAAAAATTTTGAATTTTGCTTCGATTTTGGCTGATTTATTGCATTTTTAAAAACTGCGTACTTTATGAAACACCCATTAGTTTCTTCAAAATAGCCACCCTTTGCTCTGATTACTGCTTTGCACACTCTTGGCATTCTCTCGATGAGCTTCAAGAGGTAGTCACCTGAAATGGTTTTCCAACAGTCTTGAAGGAGTTCCCAGAGGTGTTTAGCACTTGTTGGCCCCTTTGCCTTCACTCTGCTGTCCAGATCACCCCAAACCATCTCGATTGGGTTCAGGTCCGGTGACTGTGGAGGCCAGGACATCTGCCGCAGCACTCCATCACTCTCCTTCTTGGTCAAATAGCCCTTACACAGCCTGGAGGTGTGTTTGGGGTCCTTGTCCTGTTATATAAATGATCATCCAACTAAATGCAAACCGGGATGGCATGTCGCTGCAGGATGCTGTGGTAGCCATGCTGGTTCAGTGTGCCTTCAATTTGGAATAAATCCCCAACAGTGTCTCCAGCAAAAGACCCCCACACTATCACACCTCCTCCTCCTCCATGCTTCACAGTGGGAACCAGGCATGTGGTATCCATCCGTTCACCTTTTCTGCGTCTCACAAAAGACACGGCGGTTGTAACCAAAGATCTCAAATTTAGACTCATCAGACCAAAGCACAGATTTCCACTGGTCTAATGACCATTCCTTGTGTTTCTTGGCCCAAACAAATCTATTCTGCTTGTTGCCTCTCCTTAGCAGTGGTTTCCTGGCAGTTATTTGACCATGAAGGCCTGATTCGTGCAGTCTCCTCTTAGCAGTTGTTCTAGAGATGGGTCTGTTGCTAGAACTCTGTGTGGCATTTATCTGGTCTCTCATCTGAGCTGCTGATAACTTGCGATTTCTGAGGCTGGTGACTCGGATGAACTTGTCTTCAGAAGCAGAGGTTACTCATGGTCTTCCTTTCCTGGGTCGGTCCTCATGTGTGCCAGTTTCGTTGTAGCGCTTGATAGTTTTTGCGACTCCACTTGGGGACACAAAGTTTTTGCAATTTCCTGGACTGACTGACCTAAATTTCCAAAAGTAATGATGGCCACTCGTTTTTCTTTAGTTAGCTTATTGGTTATTGCCATAATATGAATTTTAACAGTTGTCCAATAGGGCTGTCGGCTGTGTAGTAACCTGACTTCTGCACAACACAACTGATGGTCCCAACCCCATTGATAAACCCCACTAATTAACCCTGATAACTCCACATAAGTTCATTCATAGTTTTGATGCCTTCAGTGAGAATCTACCAATGTAAATGGTCATGAAACTAAAGAAAACACATTGAATGAGAAGGTGTGTCCAAACTTTTGACCTGTACTGTATATATATATATATTTTTTTTTTCTTTTTTTTTCTTATAACTCTTCAAGCACAACATTTAACTGCACCATTTAAACCATCTTAACTGCATTACTGATGAATACTTAAGATAGCAGATAGCATTGATATAAGCCAGCCAGAATGTGGGCACGTGGGCAACTTTTCTTTTACGCATATTTTTTTAAGGGGTAAAGTGCAGGTTAATTTGTTTTGTTTACTTTATATTTTGTATTAACCATTTTTATATGAATATTTTTGGGTTGTGGAACGAACCATCAGACAACATTCTATTATATTTCATCTCTTGCATGACATATACTTTACTAATGACTAGACTGGTTCTCTAAGCAGTTACTTAAATTGTCAGATAAGGTCAAAGACCCATACTATAATTCGTAGTACATTCTATGTCTGTTGAGTATATTTATTCTACATATTTTAAATTTCAACGACAAAATAAAGGGGCAGAGAATCCAAGTTGCATAAAGTCCAGTGTGACGTTTGTTCAATATCTGCTGGTCCATTGTGTTTTATCAAGTCCAAAATCAACAAAGCCATCTACTAGGAGATGTTAGGGCACTTCATGTTTCTGCCTGCTGACAAGCTTTATGGAGATTGCAGGACTTGCTGACAACACCTGCCCACAGTGGTACCACAACACCTGCCCACAATGCTACTTAAAAAAAAAAAAAAAAAAAAAAAAGTCAACTCGCTTCACTTGGCATTTCACTGACGCAAATAAGTTTTGATCAGCTACTGGAAGTATGCTTGTATGCGCGAGGTGAAAGTGCTATGTATGCCGAGGGACCATTCTTGCTCAATTTTAGTTCTTAAGTTCATATGCATTGCAATTGACAGTAGTGAAACCATCACTATCACCATAATCACCATAACTATCAGATATTTTGAAGAAATTTACTATCATGAACCAGTATTTGTTCTATTGAGAAATAAAAAATATATAAAATCAATGTTCTAAGTTATAGATTGACTTTGAATAACTAGAAAGCCTTTGCCAGTGCGTCACTGAAATTTCCCTGTTTTTTCACTATCAAAAAAACACACCCACAAATAGGTATTTTTAGGAGTCCAACACTGGTACACAATTATAAAACTGTGCTGCAATGTCTTCAAATATGGTCATAGGCTGTAAGTAAACATTTGCAGTCTAGAGCCCCGTTATGAACTCACCTTTCGACTTCAGACCTCAAAGCACCTCTCAAATCTTTCTCCCTCTGCGAGTCTGGGGTTCATAAAATTTATTCTTGTTAGTTTACACCAAATATTTACATTTGACATTTTTAATGATTGTACATAACTGCACACCAGAAGATATGCACAGAAGACGACACTCAAGCTTAAACAACATTTTTCTAAGACGACTTACAGTGGGTTGCAAAAGTATTCGGCCACCTTGAACTTTTCCACATTTTTGATTTTCATTCCACTTCTCACGTGTACACCACTTTGTATTGGTCTTCCACATGGAATTCCAATAAAATTGAATCATGTTTGTGGCTGTAATGTGACAAAATGTGGAAAAGTTCAAGGGGGCCGAATACTTTTGTAAGCCACTGTAATTAGGCTAGAACAAAACCGCACAAACTGCTTCTCCATTAGTTATATTCATTGCATTTATTTAAGGTTGTGTTTCTTTACAATTCTGATTGCAAACATAAAAGTATATTTTGTAACTTTTTTAGAATATAGAAAGACAAAGGCCCTGACTCCCGTAGCTTCCTGTTTGTGTATTGTTGCCGCAAATGTTTCGCAACGCGAGAGTTTCTTCGTCTAAGAACAACAAACGAAATTCAGCGAAGAACAACTAAACTCAGACTCAGGTACAATATAATGGATAATATTCAGCTCGTTCAGTGTGTGGAGTGCAGGATGTTTAGACATTCTTCCTCCGTCGTTAGTGGTAATTTTATTTGTGATAGGTGTGTGTTAGTTAGCACTCTGACGGAGAAGATATTAGCGTTAGAGGAGCGCATCCAGAGACGGTTAGAGAGCGCGAGAGCAGCTCCGGCATTAGAGCCCTCACAGCGGGGTGAGTGGGTGACGACTCGGCGGCATACTCGTTCAGCCAACGCTAATGCTAAGGATAGCCCACCGCAGCACACCTCCTCTGTATCCAACAGGTTTGCTCGCCTTAGTGCTGCACCTGTTGAGAAACCTGAAAGAGCTCTGGTTATAGGAGACTCTATACTGAGGCACGTGAAATTAGCTAGACCTTTAGGGGCGCCAGCGGCAGTGGTTGGTGTATCCAGCCAGAGCCAGAGCTCCGGACATAGCAGGTAATCTTAGGGCTCTAGGACGGAATAGGATCTCTAAGATAGTGGTACATGCTGGGGCTAATGATAGAAGCCTTCGTCAGTCAGAGGTTAGTAAGAGTAACTTTATATAAACACTCACTCACTCACCTGGACACTAGGAAGGGGAATTATGTTAAAATGCTCTTCATCGACTACAGCTCTGCATTTAATACCATAATTCCCTCCACACTCACCACCAAGTTAGAGCACCTGGGACTCAGCTCATCTCTGTATCAGTGGATCTCCAATATTCTGACTGGCAGACCACAGGCAGTAAGGATGGGCGGACATGTCTCAGCTACACTCACTCTCAGCACTGGAGCCCCCCAGGGTTGTGTTCTGAGCCCCCTGCGGTACTCTCTGTACACCCACGACTGCGTTGCCACTAAGTCCACCACCATCAAGTTTGCTGACGACACTGTCGTGGTCGGACTGATCAACAATGATGAGTCGGCCTACCTAGAGGAGATTGGAAATCTGGTGACAGAGGAACAATCTCCTCCTGAACGTGAGTAAGACAAAGGAGCTGATTGTGGACTTTAGTACAAAGCAGGAGAGGAACTACCAGACACCCGTCATCAACAAGAGCCCAGTGGAGAGAGTGGACAGCTTCCGATACCTCGGTGTTCAAATCACGCAGGACCTGTCATGGCCCTGTCACATCAACACCGTGGTGAAAAAGGCCCGACAGCGTCTCTACCACCTCACACGCTTGAGAGACTTCAGACTGCCCTCTAAGGTGCTCAGGAATCCTGTACCATAGAGAGCATCCTGATGGGAAACATCACGACCTGGTTTGGAAACAGCACCATGCAGGACAGACGAGCTCTACAGAGGGTGGTGCGATCAGCTGAGCGCATCATCCGCACCGAGCTCCCTGACCTGCTCTCGATCTACAGCAAGCGGTGCTGGACCAAAGCCAGGAAGATAATGAAGGACCTCAGCCATCCCAACAATGGACTGTTTTCTCTGTTGCGGTCTGGGAAGCGATTCCGCTCCCTGAAGGCCAACACAGAGAGACTGAGGAGAAGCTTCTTTCCGCAGGCGATAAGGTCTCTCAATCACAATCACACCACCGCACAGGATTAATAACATCTTTTTAAACTTCCATCATTGACGAGACAATCATGGACACATTCATACACACTTGCACTACATATTTATATATCTGGACCATTACACAAGACACTTTACTAAGTCACTTTTTATGCATATTTGCACAACCACTGCCACTTTCAATTATTTCTATATTTTGTAAACATTTGTATCGTGCCCTTGTTTGTACAGTTTATTTTAAGAGTTAAAATTATTTTCTTTAGTATTTCTTTTTATTCATATTTATTCCTTACGCATAAGTTTTTATTTTTTATTTTACATTTTTAAGGTCACTGAAATTAAAAAACTGGTCATTAAAAAAAAAAAAAAAAAAGAAGGATAACTATAGTCAATGACAACTGTTTTGACAACTCAAACAGAGGAAAAAAAAATATGGAATCAAACAAATCTGAGGAAAAAAATATGGACTATAGTTATCTTTCTTTGTTTTTTTTTTTTTAAGTGTTTTATACAGCCAGAAGTTTGGATTGTTGAGTGAAAATAGTTTTGTGGCATGTATGTGCTTGTTTAGTTTTTTCTACACAATTAAACATTTGAATGAACATCTGAGAGGGGTGATTCCATAATTTTTGCCAGGGGTTGTACAAGCATATATCTTTCACGTCAGTGAGGCAAGTATACACAGAGTTTCGGTTCATTTTCTTACACGCTTAAGTTCACAGATACAGTGAACACCCTGCTGGCTTTCATTATTTTATGAAATCACAATGTTTTGTCATGTGAGTGAACTTAAATAAAAGTCGAGTCTTATAAAGGCCATGACCTACTCCGGTCAAAGGATGCAGGCTGCTTGTCAGTACCGCGTATTATGAAAACTACAGCTGGGGGCAGAGCTTTTTCTTACAAAGCCCCAAAATTATGGAATAGTCTTCCAAATAGTGTCCGGGACTCGGACACAGTATCAGTGTTTAAGTCTAGGCTAAAAACCTATTTATTTAGCCAAGCATTTTTATAAATAGATTTGCCATAAGGTAAAGGAGCAGATCTGGGGGACTCATGGACATAGAGTATTATGGTGAACTGGTATGTTTAGATGCTGTCTTCCTCACTCTCATTTGATCACTCAGGTTTGTTGACGGTGAGGTGATTGCTTTACATCTCAGGGAGCCCTCATGTTTGTGTTTCCTTCTGGCTCTCCCTTTTAGTTATGCTGTCATAGTTAGTCCTGCCGGAGTCCCTGCTTGCACTCTACAGTAAATATACATTCACATTATACATTGTGACTGTGACCATACCTAATTGCCATCTCTCCTCCTCTTCTCTTTCTCCCCCTCTTTCTCTATCCTCTCTCCCCCTGTCACTCTTTCTCTCTCTCTCTCTCTCTCTCTGTCGAGCTACACGTCATTCCTGAGCTGCCAGTGATCCAGACTCCCTCTGCCCTCCGGACCTGTCTGATCCATCCTGGTGCCCCGTTTCTGGTTGGAGGTCTCGTCGCATGGATGCCCCATGTGTGTCTTTGGGATGCATCTGGTGTCTGGGGATGATTCTCTCTACTTAGAAGATGGTTCTGGCCTCGACTGGTGTTGTCAGCTGTTTCTCTGAGGACTTGACAATTCGATAGTTTAGGACTGGAACTTTCTACAAGTCTATCTGAGTCTCCAATAACTACTGACTCCATTTTAACATCAATTAACATCAACTATTATAGCCGAACCTAACACTTAACACTGTATAAATGCAGATAATTTCCTGCTATCTGTTTCACCCAGATGAGGATGGGTTCCCTGTTGAATCTGGTTCCTCTCAAGGTTTCTTCCTATTACCATCTCCGGGAGTTTTTCCTTGCCACTGTCGCCCTCGGGCTTGCTCACCAGGGACTATCTGAACATTTTGATTCATACACATTCACATTCTATACAAACTTAAATACTTCTTTTGATTGTGTAAAGCTGTTTTGAGACAATGTAAATTGTTAAAAGCGCTATACAAATAAAACTGAATTGAATTGAATGTAGCTTTTATAGTTTTATTATAGTTTTTGCACATTAATCCGACAAACTTTTTCTGATGAACGCCTACCTTTAATTTAAATTCTAAAATTCTGTACTGTAATTTAAGTATTTTACTGTGATTGTAAATGCGTTTAATGTTTCACTTATATTTTATAAGGTTTTGCCAGCACAACAGGGGTCATTATTTATTAAAGAAAATTATGATCATAACAGCCTACTGCATTTCACTCTTATAATAACGCAAAAACACAAGCGGAGCTGAATGACCAACATCTGCTGGCGCAGTAGAACATCTTGACAATGTTTTAATTTTATGGTCATTTAGTTTCTACTAATCTACCACAAATTTAAAGAACACAAAGTACAAGATGACACAAAACCCTGCACACGTAGCTTTTCTAATTACACATGATAAAATCTAAAGGCTCACTGTGTTAATGTTTACTTTGCTTAAATTCATTCATAATAAGATTTAATTTATATTCTAAATTTGTACCGTAATTTTGCATCCTCAATGTACTGAGATCACATAGGCCCGGTTTCATGGTATAAATTAATGTTGTTCTCCCGGACAAATTGTTTTTAAAAAAGGTGGTCAAAAGTACTTGAGCGGCCATCAAATCCAAGTATATTTATTTACAGACAAATAAAAATTGTCCTGTTCTGGGGTTCTGTTTAAACGTACAGTGTGATAGAAAGTACAATCTGAGCAAAGAGGTCGTCCGGTGTTGTGTCGAAGTTGGTTCCCCCATGAAGATTAGTTTTCTTAGCCCCACCCCTATGAAAACGGCGCACGAGGCGCACATTCAGAGCAAAGCTTGCATGCGAAAGGTTATGCGCATGCCACTGAGATCAGTAACAACAGTCCGATAACTGTGGGAACCTCTTTACTTAGAAAATATAAGTGGATAAGCCTATAAGCAGGGCTCGCAAAATTTCTAAATTCCTGGTAGCCCTTCGGGCAGGCACTCTTCAGTTTTTGGTAGCTCAAAATTAATTTAAGTAGCCCAAATAGAAAAGAGATTATTTTTTATGTATACTATTGTAAAGGAAACAAAAAAATTATCAAAAACATTTTAATGTCTAAAAACGAATTTTAATTATCAACTCAAATATTTGGTTCTAATTGAACAGACATTTCTATGAATTTGTAAGAACTGTGTAGAACATGAATCAGTCTGTGGCCGATTCTGAATCTGAAATTTCCACTGAAGTCACGGATGAATAAATGCCACTCGACGCTGCTTTTTGAAGTTTGCAAAGACTGCTAAATTTGGCCAATGGTAGTTCACTCTTTGCAACATAGTACGCTGTTCTAAACAACTTTTTCAGGACTTTGTTGTGCTTGGTTTATTTTTAGTATGTTTTTTGCAATTGGTGTTTGTTCTGGGAAAGATCCTGCAGACTGACCACCACCTCATGTCTTGTGATGCAGAGATTTCTCATGGGTTCTAATGGGGTCTTTCTGGTTCCATTAACAAAGGCGCCTGTCGAGTCAGAAATCGAGGGAAACTCACGACACACCCGGCAGAACATTATATTATTTAGCTTGTCATATTCCAGCCACAGAAATTCTTTTGTCCATGAAACCAAAAAGCTGCGCTTTCTTTTTGCCTCATAGTCTGATTAGTCATAACTTTTCCACTTTGTGGTAGGCTTTTCTGTGGCTGACCCTTCTTCACCCTGACTTATTTGGCTCAGCAGAACTAAAATACCTGCGTAATTTTTACACACACACACACACACAACGGTCAGCGATTTTTTTAAGTTCTCCGTGCAATCAGCCTCTATCACATGTTTAAGCTTGCTGCGGGAAATTTCACTTGTCACGTTTGAATAGTAAGCTAATGAGTGATAAGACGATGTCAGAGGAATTGGTGTGCAATTAATCCGTCACTGACACTGCTGCTCTCTATACACAGTTCGCGCGATCGAAAAGTGAAAGTAAAAAAACAAGCGCAAATTCAGACGCGATTTCAATATTTTGACAGCGGCTCATCGATGCCCGAAAATTACATTACCACCGAGCTACATTTACGAAAGAATGCAAAAGCATTCCTTCCCATGATAGCCTGACGGGCAGGGCTGAGATAGATCTTGGTAGCCTGACTGGAAGACACAATAGCCCCGGGACGTCGGGCTAGCGATTTTGCGAGCCTTGTATAAGGTATCTGACAGTATCTAAAGTGGAGCAATACTGTGTGTGCCATAATAGAGACTCATCAGATACAGCGTCAAGACATTCATAATAGGGCTCAAACGAGTAATTTGATTACAAAAAATCGCGGCAAAATCTTCTGCCTCAAAGCTTCTTTTAATTAATTTAAAAAACTTGCATTATGTTTTTGCGAAAAAACAATTAGCTGGGATACAAAATGGAACGGAGCGATAAAAATATCAGCAAGCCAAGAGATGAAGAAACTAGCAAGAGAAAACGACAGAAATTGTCAGTAAAGGCTTATGCAGCATGTTATGCCTGAGCTGTAGATTTTGAAACTTTTAGTTCTGAAAGTTTAGTTGCACATCTTAGTGTTTTTGTATAATTATCTATTTCAGTGTGTGCCTTAGTTTTTTTGATACTTAAAGCCATTTGAAATAATTTTTTTTTTTTTAGTTTTTGCATTTGAGAAAGGGCTTTAAAATAAGAATGTAGGGCACTGTAATGCACTTAATTCATATCAGTGAACTTTAATACCCCTATCTCACCTACGCGGTTTCGCGCTGTGGCCGGAAATACGGTTCATGATTCACCGCAAGTTCTGGCGCTGCGATTACGTTTCCATTAGGGATGCTCAATTCGATTAATCTTCCCAACCGACAACTGCCGTTCGTTATCCGAACATTAACCGTTAACTGATCCAATTAGAATATTAAATTAGAATCAAATGAAAATAGAATTGAGGAGTGTCTGATTAAATATACAAACTTTTTTTTTTTTTTTTCAGTTTTTAACATGTGCGAACAATAGCACACAGAACATATCAAGAACAGAATCTGGATTCACACATCGTCAAATTTTCACGGACCTGCAGCGTTTCCGACAACAGAGAAAAACAAAGCACTATAAATAAAAAGAATAAAATACATAGGCCTGCACAAAATATTTTTTACTTAAATAACAGATCACAAAACGAAAACATGCTGAAATACCTTTGAAGCTTGCCTCACGTAGGCAAATTCTTTCATACATTGGCTACTAAGTTTTTTCAGTTAAAAAAATAGCAGGCCTGCCTCAAACCACAAACTGTCCCCACGTGCTGTGGGGATAGTCTGGAGCACAACCTAAACACCCACGGCAGAAAACACCCTCTCAGATGGCACAGATGCCCCAGGAATGCAGTGATAACGCCACGCTAGAATGGCTAGTCTCGGAAAGCGCTGTTCATTTGCTTTGTACCAGTCTAGAGCATGAATATCCAAAGAGGATGGATTGTCTCTCATATAAATGTCCACCTCTGCTCCATAATCAGTGACTTCTTTTCTCTCGCTTCATTTTGCTTGCCAGGCAAAATACATGATAAAGCCCCATGAGTTAACAAATAGCGTATGTGTAGATTAATGCCACAAAACTTTATACTACTACTAATAATAATAACTAGAGAGCAAAAATTTCTGAAGAAATTTTAAGTGTGCCTATGCCACTGCCGGGTCACTTCTAATGTGTGTGGCATCATAGACGGAACTATGATGTCATAGCTGATGCTGGTCTCAAAGCCTGGTGTATGGGACATTTTGGGGTGGTTTTCGGGGATCTGTGGGAAAACCGTGCGACGAATCCCCACCAAAAGTGAAAGCACACCATTCCCGATCGAGCCGCACGGAACGGTGTAACATACGTGAGGGTTGTCTCAAAGCTGCGGGGCGAGTTAAATGCAGTTAAACGAGAGCACTGAATGCTGTCCGTCACTATTTTTAATAATTTATGTTTATAACTCTATGGTAGTTAATGCCATATGCACTGTGTAATGTTTTATAAAGACAGTTAGGTTTTCCAATTAAAACAGTGACAGCATGATAGTTTTATAAAGTAGACTACAGGTTCATAGAGTCTGTATTAAGGGCTTCATGTTCACTAGAGGAAACAGCTGGTGTGATGAGGGTGAACACAGCGAAGATTTAAATGATTAATCCCTCATGACATTTTGTAAACTGTATTTATGAGAAAGGACTGCACTGATGCAGATATAACAATTTATTTAAAAACACACACCTTGACTTAATCCTCCCTCTGTGATGGTGAATTGAAGTCCAGCTGAAAGACGGTGAGGGTGACCAGGGGACGATGATGGGTGACCAGCAATTTGGGTAAAGTTTATGGAGAATTTTTAAGGGGGGGGCTAAAAATTGCCTAGTGACGCCCGTGAGCACAAGCGAATTTTTAAATGAGTCACACGATCAGTCATTATGGGTGGAATATTATGCTGTTATGTTCCTGCCACAATTCTGAGCGATTCTGTGCGTGCGGTGTTTCCCCTGCTCGGTCAACATGTTCTCCGTGCACGCGCGCAACTCTGTCTGCATGTGCGTGCAACATTTATTTTCTGTGCGCGCTCGACTCTGCCTGTACGCTCACTCAACTTTGTCCAGTGTTATAAAACAGCCACAAAATCAGCCAATCATAGACATCCACACACTACTTCTGATTGGCTGTTCATTCCCTATCACCTGCGCGTCTCAGATCTAGAGAAATGACAGATCAATATCCGCGAACCTGATTTTTTTTTTTTTCTCCCGCAGCCACAGTACAGTGGTGCCGGTGCTCAATCGAAAAATGCTACCCATCGAGTTTTGCTAACTACCGGATCCCACAAGTTTGCACACTGTTTCCACGCCCATAAATCCATACTACCTTGGTGCTGAGACTTCGGTTGGCAGTGGGTTTAAACTGTTTTCCTTTGCTTAATTTGACCGAAACATTTGAGTTTCTGCATAAATTGATGTGAATGAGCCTTAAGGTTGAGGAAAATAAAAACTTGTAACTTGAAACTAACTGGTTCAGTGTCTCAAATTTAAACACCTACGTTTACATCTTTTGTATACTTGAATATCTTGTGGTTATCACATGTGTGCAGCACTATTCAGTGCACAGAGTAGTTCATACATAAATGCTTACGCACGTGATGACATACGTTTTTGATTAAATTTATGATAATGCTAATAAATACAATCAACTCTTCTAATAACATTTAACATCCACAGTGTAGTTGTAGTGATGCGGTAGCGTAAATCGATAGGCTCTGCTATCGATTTGTGCTACGGTAGCATTTTTCGACACGGCAGCAAAAATCGACAGAACACCGGAACGCTATCACCCCTGCGCATGTTATGATAAGTATCGATTTCAATGAGTGTGAAAGTCTCTGTCATTCCTGGGATTAAAACGGTAACAACGTCAATTTTGGCCTTTACTGCGCTCTGTAGAAGCTCAGTGGCACGCACATAACCTCTCGCGGGAGCCTTGCTCTGACTGCGCTTACTGCGACGTTTTCACGGGGGTGTGGCTAAAAAAAGTAATCTTGATGCGTGAACCAACTTCGACACAACATCGGAAAGGCCAATAAAATGCGCAGTGTACGTATACGATTAATAAAAATCGCAGTGTCTGTCCGACGTTCCCTCATACGTTTGTCTACGCACTTTAAAGACGCATTTGTTTTTCTCTCGGACACTGCTGCGGCAGTGTATAACACAACATCTTAGCTTACTCAAATATACAGGGTAAATATTTATATTTTAAATATTAGTATGCTAATATAGTTAGCGTTAACTAAGACCGCAACGTTTAACTCGAACTCACCTGTATACACCGTGTTCTTATCAATACCCTGCATTTCATCTCCAACGATGTCAACGTGTCTATCTGTTTTTCCACAGAAGTAGTCTCTTATTTCGTGAGCACGGCGACTTTTGCCGCTGCAAGGAAAGCCACATATTATAATTAATGGCATTTTACGCACTGGAATTGTGGCGAAAAATATCAATCTAACACACGCTGTTTCCTCTTCTTCTGCTGCTGCTTCGTCTTCTTCGTTGTGGTTTTTGGCAGTATGCTTTCAGGTGCATTACCGCCACCTGTTGGACTGTACAGAATAGTATTTTGACCAAAAATAAATAAATAAAATATAACCTCTCCGCTAAACCAATCAGTCAAATATCTAATCAGAGCACTGCAGTTCCAGTTCCATGTGAGTTTCCATATTATTTTCCCCAAAATACTTTTGAGAAAGTTTTAGTCATAGCCGTCATAAAGTTATACTTGTTGCATTATATTGTATTAGTGGCTGTAATTATTGTTTCTCACCGCGGAAAAGTTGGTTTTATATTATAAATATATAAACACACACATATATAAACACATAAAAATGACAAATAGAGTATTTTCTTAATAGTTTATAGATCTTCTCCCTTTACAGCCTGCTGAAGCTAAATCTTTCAGAAATGTTGCACTAAAATGCCCCCCCCCCCCTGCCACGGATTGCCCATCAATAATCGCTATTCAATATTATATTAAAACATAAAGTCATAGATTTATGATTATCATATATGATCTTACTATTATAATGAAACCTAGGCACGTGACTATGGAAACAAGATAGTCTCATTAATTCATTAATAAGTCACAAAAAAGACATGATGCACACATGCGTATCCCAATTCATATGCACGAAAAAAAATACTCACATGCACTATATATATATATATACGTTTCACAAATGCAAAACACAGTCACAGATGTACAACTGTGCACAGATGTTTTGAATGCTTAAAATTCACCAGTGTATCATGGACTTTGAATGTGAAAATCATCTTTCACGTGTGAATATCCCTGGATTTGTGTTTGTGTGTATTTTTGAGAATTTGCTGATGTTGCCAACTATTTTCAATGGAAAGTAGCTAAGTCTGCTCGAAAAGTCGCCAAATGTCGCTAGATGACGCCATGCGTGTATTTGCATATTGATGATGTAATTACGTCATATTTGCATTCTGTGTGTTTTCCCTAATCCTTCCTCACGTGTCCAATATAAAACTGTTATCAATTACGTTACATTTACGTTGCAGTTTCATCCTCTGCAATGAAATACTTCCGGAATCCGGATTTATAACTACGTTGGACAAAATCACTTCTGTAGGTAAGTTAAAGACAGCATACAGGTACGTGTTGTGATATTATCAGTTATATAGTCAGTGGATCTCCAATTTTCTGACTGGCAGACCACAGGCGGTAAGGATGGGCGGACATGTCTCAGCCACACTCACTCTCAGCACTGGAGCCCCCCAGGGTTGTGTTCTGAGCCCCCTGCTGTACTCTTTGTACACCCACGACTGCGTGGCCACTACCAACTCCACCTCCATCATCAAGTTTGCTGACGACACCGTCGTGGTCGGACTGATCACCAACAATGATGAGTCGGACTACCTAGAGGAGATTGGAAATCTGGAGAACTGGTGCCAGAGGAACAATCTCCTCCTGAACGTCAAAGGAGCTGATAGTGGACTTTAGTACAAAGCAGGAGAGGAACTACCAGACCCCCGTCATCAACAGGAGCCCAGTGGAGAGAGTGGACAGCTTCAGATACCTCGGTGTTCACATCACGCAGGACCTATCATGGTCCTGTCACATCAGCACCGTGGTGAAAAAAGCCCGGCAGCGTCTCTACCACCTCAGACGCTTGAGAGACTTTAGACTGCCCTCCAAGGTGCTCAGGAACTTCTACTCCTGCACCATAGAGAGCATCCTGACGGGAAATATCACGACCTGGTTCGGGAACAGCACCATGCAGGACAGACGAGCTCTACAGAGGGTGGTGCGATCAGCCGAGCGCATCATCCGCACTGAGCTCCCTGACCTACACTCCATCTACAGCAAGCGGTGCTGGACTAAGGCCAGGAAGATCATGAAGGACCTCAGTCACCCCAGTAATGGACTGTTCTCTTTGTTGCGATCTGGGAAGAGATTCCGCTCCTTAAAGGCCAACACAGAGAGACTGAGGAGGAGCTTCTTCCCGCAGGCGATAAGGTCTCTCAATCACACCTCCACACAGGACTAATAACATCTTTTAAGCTCACAACACTGACTGGACAATCATGGACACATTCATACACACTTGCACTAAATACTCATACATCTGGACAATTGCACATGTCACCTCCATGCATATTTGCACAACCACTGACACTTTAATCCTATATTTTTGCCTTATTTTATTATGCCCTTATGCACAGTTAGTTTTTCTAGTTAAAATTATTTCTTTAGTATTTCCTTTTTATTGATTATTTATTTTATGTACAAGCTTTTATTTTCTTTTTTTTTAAGGTCACTGGCGGTCGTATAAAGCATTTCACTGCATATTATACTGTGTATGATTGTGTATGTGACCAATAAAATTTGAATTTGAATTTATATTTACAAGTAAAATGAAAATATATATAATTTATGCCACAGAATGCTTTCCTTATTCTCTCACATGATATTCAGGAATGATTAGGATAATCTGACCCATAGTGGATAAACCAATCTACAGTAAGTTATAACTTTATTTCATAATGTGTTATTAATGAACTTCGCCGAAAATAACACAGCTAACCACTTTATCATCTTTATAAACACTTCACTCTCACTTCACTTCACTACATGTTTGTCAATCAAGACGGTCACAGTTTTTAATTTGGAGATTAGATGTTTCTGTGTGGCAGGTGTACCCTGCCTTGTGTCCTGGGATAGGCTCCAGGCCCTCTGCGACCTTTTATACAGGATAAAGCGTTATAGACGAATGAGTGAGTGAGTAATCTCTAATGTGTGGCGAATGTGCAATATAAAACCAACTTTACCGCGGTTTGTTTCTCCTAGTCTACGGTAAAGGTTTTTCTTTTGTCCTGTATGTCCTAGTCCCTGTCGGGGTATTCGGGTTATTATCCCTGTCTGGTTATTATCCCAGAATGACTGTCGCATTCTTCACCATTAATATGTAGCGTTTTAGCTCTGGGTCAGTGGTGAATCTAATCTTTAATGATTCCGGTTAATTTTATTAACTTATATACTATCCGTCCACCGTATAGCACAATTGAGTGTATCTTACCAATTCCATTTATCACACGGCCAACGAGGATAATACAAAACTGGGTATTTATCAATTGTGAGCAAGGTAATGTAAGATATGTGCAAATGTTTAGACTTTTTGGAGGATGAAAATTAATTAATTCTTTATTTTAATCTTATGGTTTAGTTATGAAACAAGCACCAATTTTCAGCAAGGTATGCAGCTTTGTTTGTTTACTTGCGGTACATTTCGTTGGTGCACTGTTGTAGAGATGATGTCTTACGGGAAAGCCCTTCGGTGAGGCATTGGTTGCCTGGTTACCGATGGTTGCACTCTGGAACTTCTGAGGGTTTCTACGCTGAGACTTCTTGCAGAGCAGATGATGCCAGTGTGGTGGATTTTTTATTCTCCCCACACCGAAGTTGCCGTAATTTAAAACATTAAACAAATACTGTAACTTTAATAAAAGAAATCAAAGACTCTGGACTCTGTGCAGATCTAGATGAAGTAAGAATAAAGTTTTATTGCAACAATAAAACAAAGTGAGCCAGTCTTAAAAATGCCTAAGATGTAACCCAGAGCATCACCAAGAACAGACTGATCTACTGTGACATAGGTGACTTCTTTTATACTGTTTTCAGGGGGCGGGACACTCATCTGGCCCCCTCATTTGCCCATTATTTTTTCTCATTCCTCATCAAAATTTTCAACCAATAAAATTTGCGTTATACGTCATATACCTCATCATCTGACTCCGTCTTTTACCAATTTTTTCTTCCAATATAACTTATTTTCCTTACAGATTAGTTTCCATTATCTTTTCACTTTTTTTGTTCAACTTAAAAAATATTGGGGTGGCGCTTACGTCTGCTATAAATTCTTGGTGCTTCCGCTTTACTCTAGTTTTCAAGAGACAGGCCATGGGTAAGCATCTTCTACATATTATTTTAATTATTTGTCTAAGGTTGTGAATTTTATTGTATTAACGTATTTTATTTTATTCTATTTTTATTCTTATAGCTAATCGCATCTGCACGAATGATCACCACGTCGCTTTGGACGACTCGGACAGCCAGAGCAGTCCGGCTCACAGTCCTACAGCTCCGCCAGTCTTAAAACCTGTTTGTCACGTAAGTGTTGGCACCCAGACCGATGTTAAAGTGTCTGTTGGTATCCAAACAGATTTTCCTTCCGCACCTGTGCCAAATCCAAATCGCGGCATTTCTGTTTCTATTTCCTTTCACTGATTTTTAAATTGGTGTTGTCCTTACTCACAGGAAGTTTTGCTAATTGACTTCTTATGCATTTTATTTTGCTACTGATGCTTACCCAGGCCCCGTGTGTTTTTTATACTTTTTTATGTTGGGCCTAATACTTTGTATTGTATAATATTCACTATGTAGATACACATAGTATTTTGTGTCTATTTCTTTATTAAACCTATTATTCATGAAGCTGTTTGTGTGTAATTTTTTTTTGGTTATTTAATTTGACATGTTGCTTGTGTATCCAATACCTGTTACATCACAGTTAAGATCACCCCATGTCTGAGATTACATCATGTCTGGGGCTGCGTCATATCTGCTGATCTTGTGTCGTGTCTAGGGTTACTGTGACATCATGTGCATCTCATCTGTAAGATGGCTGCTAGTCTAAGGTTCGTTGGGTGCATACTGTATACTGAACATCACATGATGTCCTTGCTACTATGACATCACATTGTTCTTGGCTCAACTCTGTTCATTTCACCTCACATCCATAAGATAAAATTAATAGCTTTCAGTTATATTACTGCATGCACAAATACATTTAATTAAAATATGCTTACATATTTGCCCCTCTGTGACTTTTAAGTCACATAAAAGAGCATAAAGAAAAGTAAAAATGAAAATAATACTTATTTACTAACTCATGAACATTAACAGAATTTAAACAATGCTTAACTTATGAACCTTAACCTTACATATTATTACAGAAACAAGAAATAAACCTTACACATTAATCTTAATGCTTATAGAATAGGAAAAAAACTAAGAAATAAACCTTGAACTAGTAACTTTTCATCAAAATTATGACCTTACTCTAATTAACCTTTCAGAATTAAATCTTAAAGAACCTTTAAAGAACCTGACTAAAGAATAATCTTAAATCATTGTAAATCAAACTCATAGAAAAATCTAATTCAAAGAAATCTTACATATAAAATATTACATATTACTTAAATTTAAAAGAGACCTAAAATTGTAAACTTAGCCTTACTTATTGTAAACCTTTCATATTAACCTTACATATTACATATTCAACCTAACCTTACATATTACCCCCTCACAAAACCATTCATTTAGGAAAACAATTGAAAATGAGTAAATATAAACATATATGAGAATATAATAAGCATGCAATGGTTATAATATGATGAGTCCAGAGGTGGGCGAAAAAACCTTCAGTACAGCCAATTCAGAAGGAAAAATTCCACACCTTGCCAGCTTTTTTTGCGCTCGACAGTGTATACATCACCAGGACCTCATCCCTTATACTAATACATATATGACAAACATTTAAAACCATCAAAGCCATTTAAGCAGTCCATTAGGGTCCCTGTAGGTTAAGGATAGTGTGTAAAGATTTTCAGACCCCTCTTCAGTCCAGGTCTTACGATCTTCGTCAGTAAATTCAATCACATACAGGTCCTTACAGCTTCCCAGCTGAGATAGTGGTATTCGGTTTATCCTGCCCGTCTCTAAACGCAAAAAGTCTAACCACACTTCATCGGCTTTTGGAAGAGCATCCAGCGCACATTGCAGGGATATCGGTGTATCTCTCCATAGGATGTCATCCCCCAACATCATTTTGGTTATGGTCTTAGTTGCTGCCATGTACACATCGTCAAATTCAACTATCCCACAGATATCATATGCAGCCCAATCCTCTTCGATCCCAATACCTCTGTAGATGCCTAGCTTCAGATGTCTCCCAAGCTGATATGAAGTTGTTACCAGGTGAAGTCCTGTGTTCATGTCAAGGTTGAACATCTCCTGTGTCCTTGCTTTGATCCATTTGAAGTCCTTTGTCAAGACGTTGGCATTGGTGATGAATTCCTTGTTCCCTATTGCACGTTGTGGATGCCAGTCAACTAGATCATGTCTCAACTCTGCCCATTTTTTCGTTGGGGCCTTTTCTGCAACCTCGTTCCATGCGTTACAGCAGACTGTACAGGAAACTATCCACCTTGGGTCAGGTACCAGTTCCATCCTGCAATACATACGTGTATAGCAGAAACAAAACACAAAAACAAAACACAAGATACAAGACATACTTTTTCTACTGAGACTACTTTTTCTCTGATATAGTTATTTAAAACATGGATTAAATATGTTGGATTAAAATAAGCTGTTACACTAGATAATTTTCAATATACATATGATCAATAAGGATATAGTCAATTGTCCATTATGCAGTGTAGTTGATCTTCTTTCACTTCATTTGCATATAAATGGACTCCTCTTCCTCATCCTCATATGGTGTCATCTGGTCGTGATATTCCACAACAACTGTATACTGTCCTACCATTTTCTGAATACTTGCTCTAGCCCAGTGGTTCTCAAAGTGTGGGGCGCGCCCCACTAGTGGGGAATACAGACATGACAGGTGGGGCGCAATGAACGGGAGGAAATTAGTGGAAAATAACAGGAAAGTACCTATTCTAATTCATGCTTTTCTTTATTGATAATGAAGAGCGTACGCTCAAAACTAAACAATCACACACAAATAAATGGATCATTAATACAAGTAAATTTAAAATAACATCAGTTGTGGGCCGGGAGAAAAAGTGGAACCATAGTGGAACAATAACGGTTTAACGTCAGACAAACTTGAGCAACTGCTCGAATCACAAACCTGCGCGAGCCACTGGGCAGCACTGCGCGACTCTGACAGAAATAAACTGCACCGACCATCAAAATACATTTTACCCTGCTGGGATGCGCACGTACAATCCAGGCATGGCAAGACGGAAACAATAATAAACAGTCTTGACATTTTATAATTAATTGTTTTTAAATAAAACACAGTGGGTCGCGCAGGTTTGTGATTAGAGCGGCGCTGCGCGATCCACCGGGCTGCGCAAATAAACCAGATCATCACTGCGCTATCCAGATAGTCGCGCTGCGCTGTATTTGCGCAGATATTTGGTTCAATCGGGTGCCGCGGTTTCGTCCCACTTTTGATGTGTTTGGCTTCACATACACTTCGACAATGGAAGAAGACACTGCAGCAGCAGTGAGTTTGCTTACAGTACATGTGACAAAACCAACAAAGAGGAGATTGTAAAGAAAAAAGGTGCCTCGTCTGTGGTGTGGAATTGGTTTGGGTATAAGAAAAGTGATACGAATGAGATGAAAGTGATTTGGAAGGTACACAAGTGCACAGTTTTAACAAGTGGTGGAAACACGTCAAACCTTTTCTATCATCTCAAATACAAGCATCCAAACGAATATGGCCAAAGTAAAAAAAATGTGGCAAACCTCAGCAATTCACAGTTTAAATAAAATGAACTTTTGTAAAACAATTTCTTTGTGTTTTCATTTTTATTTATGCATTTTCAGATACAAATAGCTATATTGTGATATATATCGTTATTGAGTTAGAAAATTGCTTCTACCGTGATATTTTGGATTTTGGTTATATCACCCACCCCTAATGAAGCCTATCTTGAGCTTGGATTCATGGTGGGGATGGTGGGGGCAGAAGAGAGACCCGTGTGTGTTTTGTGTCTTAAACTGCTGGCAGCAGACCGCATGAGACCCAACAAATTAGGAAGACACTTAGAGACAACACACTCCAGTCACGTTAATAAACCACTGGACGTCTTTGAAAGAAAGCTGGCAGAATACAGACAGCAGGAGAATCGAATGGTAAAATCTGAATCAGTGGACAGCAAAGCACAAATGGCTTCATTCAAAGTTGCATACAGAATTGGCCAGTGCAAAAAAAACTACAAACGATTGCTGAGCAGCTAATAAACATGGGGTCAATTATGCAAAGATAAGTGACAACGTAAGCCTTGTATAACAACTGCACGTGTATTTTATCTGTTTTTAACTTGGTGGTGTTTGATCGTATTGGTTTAGGAATTGATATTTCAATGAACAGTAAACTTGGCCGATTTCGTTATTATTTTGTTGACAAGTGGGGCTTGAATATTCGCTCACCCCCTTAAGTGGGGAATGACAGAAAAAGTTTGAGAACCACTGCTCTAGCCAAAGGAATAACGCAGCAAGATGCAATGAGTAGGGTTCCTAACACTATCAGAACAATTGTGCCTAGTTTCACAAGTAGTCCGTACCAATTAGAAGGATTAAACCAGTCAAACCATGTGGTCCACGCAGTAGTTTTCTGTACTTCTTGGGTGACTCTAACATGTTCATCTCTCAGATTCCGCATGGCTCTAAGTATTTTGGCTATATTACCATCAGGGCCTGTATGTCTTGGAATGTATGTACAGCAGTCTTCTCCAATTAAAGCGCACACTCCTCATTGAGGTGCTAACATAGTGTCCAGGGCGAATCTATTTTGCATGGTCATTATTGTTGTTCTGTCTAATTGTTCTTGTACTAATCCTAAAACACTTAAAGTGTGATTCCAAAATCTCTGTTGATTGTACCATAGTAAGTTTATCCACCTTGCGTTTTTAGAAATTTGAACCCATGGGAGGAAGATTGTCGTAAATGCTCCTGCTACTCTGTTTATAACCCATGTTCAGTTGGTATGCCAAGTGGAATTCCATCCCAACTTACTGTTATTCCTCCCTCTTTATCAAACTCTTCCCATTTCTTTAATTCCCCTTGACCGACCGTGTCCAAGAATTTTATCTCACGTTTGCTTCTTTTGTTTTGCATGCCATGCAATCCTATTACAATTAGTTCTCCTTCTAGTAATACTGGAGCACAGCATCCGTTCCAGTCCTTTGGTAGAGTTTGTCTAACTGTGGTTCCATCACAGTACCAAAATATGTCAGCTAAGGGTGTTGTACCTAATCTTAAGTCTGGTTGTCGTACGTTGACTATCTCACTGCATGACAAATTGCTTGGTGTATTGTCACATATCTGTCTCATTTTTATGGAAAAACCTGCTGCTGACTGTGTTTCGTTGCAACTCGATGATAAGTTTCCCACTTCTATACTTCCGTCTGAACAGATGCATAGAGGATAGGTCTGTTGCACAGGTGTTATTTCTCGTTGGATAGCATCTATCATTTCTACAGGATGATACGTGCATTTGCTTATATTCTGGACCATAATCTATTGCAGCTGAATGTAAAAGACAGCTGATAGGGCATAATTGTGATTCACTATATTCTGGATCATCTATACATTCCCTTGTTCCTTGTGTTATCGCCACTTTTGGGGGCTTATGACTTCTGTCATGACACACGATGCAGTCCTTATTTGTTAAAGACTCAGCTGTGAATTTCATCCATTGGTAGAACATATCATTTTTCCATGTTTGGTCAGATTCTTTTTTGTTTCCAGGTACCTGTTTTATTATTTCTGGAATTACCGTTACATAGGTTGCTGACTCAACATCTAATACGCTAGGTTGGCCTGGTACTTTTGCCGTACAACCACGCAAATATGGATATGCTAAGCATACACCTCGTATTTTGCCGTTTGCTGACTTATTAAATGCGCACCATTCATTGGATTTTGGTATTGCTTCAATCAATCTGTCTAATGCGATCATCATTTTTGATCCAGGGGTTTTCTCTAATTCTACATAAATACGCACTTGATCTTCTTGGGGTCGTGACTTGTCTACCTCTATCTGAAAAGTTCCTTCCCAATTTCCTGTTCTTTCCCACATTGATAAACCAGCTACCATTCTTTCTCTAGTTATTGTAGCTAGTATGCAACGTATTTGTCTCTCTTCAGTGTTCCATTTTGGTTTGCTCTTTTCACTTCTGATGGCCCAACTACTAGTCAAACCAATCATAAGAAGTATTGTTATTTCCATAGACTTCCTTCTGTTTTTTAGGCGGTAATAAGAGGATGGTTTCTCCATCAGGATCACAACGGTGACACGTGGGATTATGGCCAAATTATCTACACAATATATTTCTTGGGGTGTTTTTTGTTGGGTATGTTCTTTCTACTGTAGTTGGTTTAAATAATTTAATCAGTATCTGAGCCAGTATCAGCTTCTAACTGTCTCCGTGCTGTTTCTATTTTAGTACGTTCATCTTCTCGCTGTCTAACTTGGGCACTTTTTCTATGAGATGGTCCGGCTTGTTCTGCTTCTGCTTCTTCTTCTTCAAGTTCAGCTTCCCAGTCTTGTATATCTTCTTGAGGCCACTCTGGCCAGTTGCCTTGTTCTCCTTCCTGTTCTATCCACGGCAAACCTTCAGTGCGTTCATATGGATCTGGTGCTTGTTGTCTGGGTCTTTCGTCGTCTCTCTGAGGATCTGATTGCAGACCCGAGGGTCCTGCTCTTGGAGACTCGGTGTCCTCCTGCGGAAACCTGTCTCTTACCTGGTCCTGATTTGGTAAAATCACGGGTAAAAGAAGTAAGCATAGGTCTGCCAGTAAGCATTTCATGCGGAGTTAAATGCATGTTGCGGTTAGTTTGTGATCTCATGCCCATTAAGGCTAACGGCAAGGCTTGAAACCAATCCATACTTGTATCTGCGCATATTTTAGCCAATTTCATTTTTAAAACTCCATTCGCTCTTTCTACCATTTTGTGAAGTTTTTTCCATTATCTGAACTAATTGTATCTGGAATTCCAAATCTTGGTATCACTTCTCTACAATAGAATTTTGCTACTGCCGTCGCATCTTCCTTAGCCGTTGCTACAGCTTCTACCCATCTGTAGCTAGTGTCAGAGATTCCAGATCTGTGGGATCCTCCGAGACAGTAGTGAGGGGTCGATTATTCATTATCGCTTCTACTTCACACATGAATGTATGCAGGCTCTTGTCAGTTAATGTTTGTTCTTTCAGTATTGATCTCAAGATCTTTCTAACTGACCTGATCTGTCTTTCCCACATTCCGCCAAAGTGAGATCCAGAAGGTGGATTGAATGTCCACTGTATGTTCCTTTGAGTGAGGAAGCTTTCAATTTGTGACTGATTCCATTGCTGAATCGCCTCGCGCAGTTCAGTCTCAGCGCCTATGAAGTTTGTTCCATTGTCACTTCGCATCACTGACACCTGACCTCTCCTGCTTATAAAGCGTCGCATGGCATTCACACAAGAGTCTGTGTCAAGCGAATGAGCAATTTCAATGTGCACGGCTCTTGTTGTCAGACAAGTGAAAAGTACGCCATATCTTTTAACGTTACTTCTGCCACGTTTGACCTTGAAGGGTCCGAAGTCATCTACTCCCACATTAGTGAAGGGTGGGTGGTCTGGTATTATTCTGTCGATTGGCAGTTCTGACATTTTTTGCTCACATGCTTTAGCTTTAGACTTTCTGCATGTCACACACCTGGAGTCTTACGAGTGAGTTAGCAGTCGGAATCCGGTATTTTTGCCGTAATTCTGAGAGCATGTAATTTCTGCCACTGTGTCCTATCTTGTCATGAACGTCTCTTAATATTAACGTTGTGATATGTGAGTCTTTAGGTACAATGACTGGGTGTTTAACGTGCTCTGGCGTGACCTGCCGAGACGTTCTCCGACTCCATCCTGTAGCACTCCATCCTCAGCAATCCATCCTGTAGCACTGGGTCCAGTTTGGACAAGCAACTGTTTCTTTTTACATATGCCTTGCGTTTTTGCTGTGTGTGAATTCCCTGTTTGAGTTCTGCTGCTGCTTTATTCTTTTGCAATGTGAGAATTTCTTCCTTAAAATTTTGTCTTTGAGTAAATTTTATGATTTCGTTTTCTGCTCTCATTAGTTCTTGAGCTGTTAGCGACTTGTGATTTTCTGTCTTTGGGTTATCTACTTGTGTTTTGACCCTTTCTGTTTTTTGTTTGAGCATGTCTCTGATGCGAAGGATCCAGGCAACGGATCTTTTTAACTTGTGCCAATCAGAGTGATGATTAATCAATTTGCTCACTGCGTCTGCGCATTTTGTAACGCTCACAGTATTCACTAAAGCTGAGAGTTTAATTTCATCATCATTTTGTGTTATTGATGTGTCATGAATATTTTCAGGCCATTTGCACTCTGCTTCTTTGAGAAAGGAGGGACCATGGATCCAGTTAACATTTTTCATGAACCTTTCACAGGATACCCCCCTGGAGGCAGAATCAGGTGGATTTTCTGAGGTATTAACGTACCTCCATTGCTGTGACTTGGTTGACTCTCTTATAATGGCGATTCTGTTGGCCACGAAGGTTTTAAAACGAAGTGTTTCGTTATCAATGTATCTCAAAACAGTTGTACTATCAGTCCAAAACATAGAGTCCAGCAATTTCAATTCTAGCTGTTCTTTCAACATTTTGTCATTTTTTACAGCGACCACTGCCGCAGTCAGTTCCATTCGTGGAATGGTGGTTTGTTTCAGGGGTGCTACACGGGAGTTCCCCATCATGAATGCACAATGTGTAAGTCCATCAGCGTTTACTAACCTGAGGTATGAGACAGCTCCGTATCCCATTTCACTTGCATCCGAGAAGTGGTGGAGTTGTTTGTAGCTGTAACTCCGAAGTCGGCTGGTTTTATGCACCTTGCTGTGCTGAACTCGGACAGTCTGTGCAGCTCTTGCAGCCAGGTTTTCCATGCTGTTGCAAACTGCTCGGGAATGTCATCATCCCAGGCTAGTTTTTCTTTACATAACTGTTGCATTAGAGTTTTGGCTGGCAGCATAACAGGTGGGAGAAAGCCTAACGGGTCGTATGTTGAGCTAGTGACTGACAGAATTCCTCTTCTTGTCACAGGTCGTTCCTTTAAACTAATCTTAAACTTGAACATGTCTGAATCAATGCACCACAGCACCCCCAGAGCTCTCTCTATGGGCAGGGCATCTTTACTCAAGTCTAAGTCTCTCATGTCTTTGATCATTTCACTCTCGGGAAAGACAGTCAGTAGGGCACGGCTATTGCTTGCCCGTTTAGTGAGCTTAAACCCTCCGCTTGTGAGATCATTGTATAGGGCAACTGCTTATAAACTGCTACATAAAAGTTTTTAAGCACTGTATTAACTGCCACAGCAAATGCATTGCTGCGGTTTTCTTCTGCTGTCTTTCTGAGGGCGAAGTTAGCAACACTAGGTGAAGATTTTGCACCGAACAGATGAACTACCATTTTGTATTCAACTAAGTCTTGGTTCACATCTCCATTCGGCCACCATGGGAAGCGCAGCAGATCTGTGTCCTTCTCGGGGCGCATTTGATTCATGACTCACTGCAGTTGGTGTATTTGTTGTGTCACTTTCAGTTTCGTTTCTACGGGCGCTCGTAACTGACTGCGCCGTGTCTGGCACTGCTATGTGTAGCATGCTTGGATGTGGCTTTGAACACAATGAACATGTAATTTTTCTGGTACAATCTTTCCACTAATGACCCTTTCTTAAACATCCGAAACAGAATCCGTTTCTTTTTAAGAATTCTACTTTGTCTTTGTATGTCTGATCATTAAATTGGAAGAAATCGTTTAAGATATGCTCCCCTTTGCAATGTGCGCACGGTTTAGTGAAGGCGCTGACAGATAATGTACCGGTATTCTTCATTGTAATCAAGTCTTTGTGAATTTTACCAACCTGTCTGTCCTCGGTTGCGACTCTGACCCTGGGTTCTCCTTGGCCCCTTTGTTTGGGTCCTTGAAGGTATGTGTGACTGGGTTTTCTGTCGCTGGTTGCGGCGTTCAGGTCTGTAGAGTGCGCGCTGCTTAGGTGCGCGGTGCTCGATTCAGTGACTGCGCTTTCGTTCGCAGGCTGCGCTCGGCTGTTGCATGTTGAGTTGGAAAGGTGAGAGTGCGCGCTGCTCGGGCGCGCGCTGCTCGATTCAATGAGTGCGCTCTTGTTTGCAGTCTGTGCTCGGCTGTTGCATGTTGAGTTGGAAAGGTGAGAGTGCGCGCTGCTCGGGCACGCGCTACTCGGACGCACGCTGCTCGATTCAATGAGTGCGCTCTTGCTCTTGGGCGATCGGCTGTCGTATTTGCGATCTTGACGTTGAAGCACTCTTAAATTAGCATCATGCATAGCGAGCGCTGTTTTGGTTTCCAGTCTTTCTTTTTTCGCCTTTAGTTGCGCCTTTAGCTGTGCTTCCTCTATTTCTAGTTGGAGACGTTCTTCCAAGGTTGCAGCCTTTGCCAAAGGCGCTGCTCTTTTGGCTTCTAACTACAATGAATCAATGAACAATTACATTGTTCGGTTTCAAAGCCTCAATTTTATGCCTGATATTTACAATTTTATTATTAAAAAAGTTCATGAAGTCCTCACTATTGCATGATGTTGTTGTGGAGATTTCTGTAGTGGTCTTATTTCTGGTTAATTTGGCTACAGTATTAAATAAAAATCTAGGAGTATTTTTATTTCCTTCTATTAGAGTGGAGAGATACGATGATCTAGCTACACTAAGAGCTTTCCTATAGTTCAGGATGCTCTCTTTCCATGCTATTTGAAATACTAACAATTTAGTTTGACACCATTTACGCTCTTATTTCCGAGTGGTCTGTTTTAAAGTGCGCGTGTGATCGTTATACCAGGGAGCGAGTTTCTTATCTCTAATAATTTTTCTTTTAGCTGGAGCTACATTATCTAAGGTACAACGAAATGTCGACTCTAAATATTCAGTCGCCTGATCGAGTTCTGTGGGGTCAGACGGTGACCTAATCGAAGTTGGTAACTCTGGGAGATTACTGATAAAACTCTGTGTGGTAGTTGATGTGAATGTACGTTTAATACGGTAGCACGGTGCTGTGCGTACATTATCACTGTGACACACTTGAATGGAGACAAGATAGTGATCTGAGATAATTTCAGACAGTGGAATTGTGAATACTTTCTTATACGTAATCCGAAAAATATTATTAAGTCTAAAGTGTGACCTGCTTTATGAGTGGGTCCTACTACACACTGATTTACGCCTATGGAGTCCAGTATGGACATAAATGCTGTTCTCAGAGGGTCTTCTGGATTCTCAAAATGAATGTTAAAATCTCCGGCAATTAACGCTTTGTCTACAGAAACGACTAGGTTTGAGATGAAATCTGCAAATTCACTAAGAAATTCAGAATACGGCCCTGGAGGTCTGTAAATTATAATTAGTGGAATCGACTGAGCTGATTTAATATACTTAAGTACACTTATGTTACTATAAAGAATTTCAAATGAGTTAAATTTGTGTCCGTGTTTTTGTACGATAGACAGATTATCATTATGAATAACTGCGACGCCTCCTCCTCTACCAGTTAACCGAGGCTGGTGTATGTAGCTGTATCCAGGAGGACTAGCTTCATTTAAAGCTACATAACCCATGTTTCAGTTAAACAGAGTATATCAAACGCCTGATCTGTGATAATTTCATTAACAATAACCGTTTTTGATGCGAGAGATCTAATATTTAAAAATCCTAGCTTCAGATCAGAGGTGCCGGCTGCACATTCAGTGTGATCCGAGTTTGTGGTCTTTATGTTAATTAAATGATTCAAACAGACTTTCTGAGTCTTTCTACATTTTTGCTTAGATCGGGGAACAGACATAGTCTCAATATGGTGAACCCTGAGTGATGACTCTATGCAGCTAGCAGACGGTTGGTTTAGCCTGTCTGTCTGCTCTCTGGCCTGGGCTCTGGATTGTCACCGATTAACTAGACCTCTACTGAGACTACAGTGGGAGCCACGTCAAACAGCCGCCTGGAGCATGACGGCTCCATGGCAGGTCCATGATGGGTTAATGCAGGCTTCGTGCATGAAATGTGATCCCCCGCGATGACGCAGTTAACAATGCCCCGCCCCATAAACGCCCCCATGCGCTTTCTAAAAAGATGGTTGCAATGCCGTATAATCCCGCCAGATGGAGCATTGACTGGCACAGTTAACTGCAGTGTCCAGGAAACCCAATACCGTATCTTTAATATATAGACAGTTCTTGCATTGTCAACATAGTTTCATAAATAGATGAAAAAACAACAACAAACCGATTAATAAAACAGATTTGTTAAATCACTCAATACACAACCCATGATGATTATGCTATTTATTATTTAATAATGAATTAATAAAATTAGTTAGTGAAATATTTTTTAAGACAATCTGAAATTATCCTTAAAGACACGGTAGCGTCTGTAATTTGTTTATACCGATCATTGTAGGTACGGAATAAAAACGCGGGCTATGTACAGTATTTTAAATTACTGTGTATTTTACCTCGTTCCATTTAATATACTGATAAATAATATTTTGCTGCAAAGTAAAGCTCAAAATGTAATGTCTGCTTGGGTTTGTTTTCGTTATATTTTTGATGATGTTTTTCGCTGATTTTTTTTTTCACTGATAGTCTACAAGTGGCATAAGAAAGGCAATTAATGGCGCATGCAACCTGGAATAAATATCTGCCCATATGGATCAGTATTTCTTTGGTCATTTAATCATGCATAATGCTCCCCCGTCAAAAGATCTGATGGGGCATAAATCACTTATCACAACTGTGAATGGATGCGGTAGCAGAGACAGATTAAATCCCCATAAATACTTGGAAACAATAGTAAAAAAAGTTCCAGAGGGTTAGCGCCTGTTATACTAATGTATTTTTACTGATTTTTTTTTTTACTGCTTATATTTCGTTTGGTTTCACGCAATTTCATGTGCGTGTGTGTGTGTGTGTGTGTGTGTGTGTGTGCGCGCGCACGAGAGAGAGGATACTCTGACAAGAGCAACTTCCGTGTGGCTCCTGTGGCGCAATCGGTTAGCGCGTGACACTTATAAAGCGGTCCAGGTGAAGCAATGCCGTTCGAGTCTCACCTAAAGCCCCCAAAGCATTTTACTGCATATCGCACTGTGTATGTGACAAATAAAATTTGAATTTGAAAGTAAAGCTTAAAATGTAACTTCTGCTTGGGTTTGTTTTCGTTATATTTTTGATGTTTTCGCTGAAAGTCAAATTGGCATAACAAATTGATTAATGGCGCATAATATCTGGAACAAATATCTGCCTATACGGATCAGTGTGTCTTTAGTCATTTAACCAGCATAATGTCCCACATCAAAGATCTGATGGGGCATCAATCACTTATCACAACGGTGAATAGATGCAGCAGCAGAGACAGATTTAATCCCCATAAACATTCACACTTGAAAACAAAACTAACAGAAGTAAACAGTTCTAGAGTGTTAGTGCCTGTTATCACAGGACAGGAATCACCTACAGGATACTACTGTATTTTTACTGCTCATATTTTTTACCCTAGTTTCATGTGGTTTTACGCGATTTCATGTGTTATTTGTGTGTGTGTGTGTGAGTGCGAGAGATAGCGTGAGAGCGCGTGCGCGAGAGAGGGCTTTCATGCTGATTTATCCAAGGTTACTAAAACCTGGCTTACTACCTATAAAAAATATTTCAATTTAACTCATGGGTCTCAATCACAGATGACACGACAAATTATATACTCTGAAACATTCATTTGAACATTTAAAAATATATACAAAAACATGAATACTAATGTTATCATGGTGTAAATTATTAACATTAGGTTAGGTCCTGCCCTTAATTCATTCATATTATAATTACTTTTACATAGTATAGTTACTGGACTGACATGACCAAAAACTAGCTATTTCATTTAGCCTTTCTAAAATCAACCCATCTATCATCTATAATCAGAAAACATAAAACATATTATGATCTGTTCAACAGCCCATCTGTTTTAATTTAGTTTGTATTTTTTATTATTCATAAGACAACCTTTCAGTTTTGTAAATATTTTAGTTATAGTGTGTTAAGTCTTACTTTAGGTTAAACGTTTTTGAGAATTTGACCATCCAGCTTAGATAAATGTTACGTCACTGATTGATAAAAGCTGGATTAAGGATATTTTATTATATAATTATATATATTTTTTATTTTATTTTTTTGTTTCCCCCTGAGGGACTGCCACCTTATTGTGGTCAGGGGGTTTGCGTGCCTCAACACAATTCAGCAAATACAGCAAATTCAGGGGTTTGCGTGCCTCAACACAATTCAGCAAATACAATACTGTTACTATACAGTAAGCCTAGGGAAAAACAGTGCTCGAACATGATGCCCCCTTCAAATTTCTGACTGCGCCCCCCTCCCCGTGTTGTCTGGTCTAGAACGGCCCTGCCTCTGACCGTCTTTTGTCTTGTAAATGAGTATTCTCACTCACCTTCCAATCCCCCCAGCGCACACACTCTGTTTGTACTGTAAACTGTAACTGTGTTTGCTAGGGCACTTGGTTATACACAGTACTTTAATGTATGGAACACTTACTTAACTTATTGGTTTGGTTTAAACATCGCTTATTACCTTATTCAGCAAAATAAATTCATTATTAACTTATTGAAGTATTTTAGTTAAGCACAAAAACTGTGCTTGTGTTTAGAACTGCTGAACAGCCGAAAACACACACACACCCATCCCCTCGCCAAAAACAGACACACACAGAGCAATTAACACCATGTCCTACTCAGGAGTGGAAGGTGAGAAACCTCAATGGAGAATACCAAGTTTGTCGTTGCTCTTTTGGAGTTCTTAAAACCCAAAACATTTATTTATACTGAGAAAAAATTATTATGGGTCACATAATCACAAACACAAATACATATAATCAAGTGTTTAACTGGTTTCATTTGTTTCTATGATCAATACTTATTATTATTATTTTCAGCCCAACTCTTTGACTATTTAAAACAAAGTTGTGTCCCATTTTTTGCCCATTAAAGTTGTTGGTTCAACTAAACAATTTTTAAATACCCAAACAATCCCCCAAAATTAAAACACGCAAACATGACTTTAACAATTCAATTTATTCTTCCAAAACTAGTCAAAGTTAAAACAGTAATTTATATAAAACAGATGAATACATGTTGTCTTTTTGCTTAAAGTTCATTAAACTACCCGGATACACCAGCTGCTTATAAGTCTCTATCTATAGTCCTTTTACATTAAAATATAAATTTTTCAAATATCAAAACTATTAAACATGGAACAGTTTAAGTCTTTGTTTCCCCCAAAGTACTGTATCAGATATTTAGCAGTTCTATGTTCAGAATATACAGTAGACCTGACCAAACATCATTCTAAAGCTGTCGGACTGTGACGTCATCCCTCCTACAGCTCCCTCAACAGCTTGTTCAGGCTCCTCCAGTCCTGTAGCTCCAAAAGTCCAGCCGTCAGCCGTCTGACCCCCCAATCCTCCACAGCGGAGCTCTGCTTAAAGACAACAGGAGAATTTAGTGAAGACAAAGACAAATAAACTTTACAGAACATATAGTTCTAATAAAAATACAATATATTAATAAACCTATTTACCACAGAGTGTGTAAAATACTGTTTTGGGGATTCTGGAATGTAAATAAATTGCCTGTGCTAATGTTAACCAGTGAACAGTGTTAGTGTTAACCAGTGAACAGTGTTAGTGTTAAACACTGACTGTCTGTATTATCGTCTGAATTAAATTAACTGAGAATTTACTTAATGCGCTTCTCATACAAATAAGTTAAGCGATATACAGTGGTGTGACAACCAGACTGCTCATTACCGCCGTGGAAAGCGGCAGCGGCCAAAATAAACCAGGAGCATTTCAAAATAATTCGTGAAATGACCGCCAGGTGGCGCAAATTGACATTTTCCGTCGTATCGGTTTTTAAATATATTCAGAGCTTAAGTCATAATAAAGTCAAAACAATATGTTGTAGCGAAGTAATACTACAATTATGATAATTTACACATCCAACAAACATGAAAAACTATAAATATAAAAAATATGAGTTAGAAAACATTGGTTTTATTTTGTTTAGACAGACTCTCTGTTTTTATCTGTTTAGTGTTATTATTAAAGAAAACAGCACAAACAACAGCACTAGGGCTTTAAAAAAAATTATTTCGACAATACTTACAGTTGTTAGAGTTTAAGACATCAAGATTTAAATATAGAAATAACTAAAACAAATAGAGCAAACTTCCAGAATATATAATAAAAAAATAAATCAATAAAAAAAGATGTATGCAGTATAATCGGGGCCTCTCATTACATTATTTGCTGAAAGTGTGTACAAACAACAGCACAATGCATGTGTGAATGGCTGAAACGTTAAGTCAGATGAACGCGCGTGCCGATATGAGAGATTAGATCTTTCAGCACGCCGATGTCAGTCACTAGCAAGGAGCATTTACTGATCACATTTAAACAATTTATTCATACAGATGTACATGTTTTATAGGTTTGTTACTGAAGAACTGTGGCAGCGGGCACACCTAAAAATAAACGCAGGATTATTTTTTTTATAGTTTTATATAAATAAAAAATGCTTTTTTATATAAATGTGGGCTACTGTTATCTACAGTACTTCATAATGTAATAATTTTTTTTCATTAGTTTATATTAAAGCAGATATTTCTCTTTCTATAAGTATATATTTTTCACGTCTGTGAGGCGAGTATACACGGAGTTTGGGTTCATTTTCTGACGCGCTCAAGTTCACCGAAAACAATACAGAACCCCGTTTAGTGTAATTTATTTCATTTAATAAATCTACTACAAATTTAAAGAACACAAAATATAAGATGACACAAGACCCTGGATTCATTTTTCGTTTGCAGTATAAAACCAAAATACATCTTACTATTTTTGAGAGATTTGTTTAAAAAAAAAAATCTAAAAAAAAAATAAATAAAAATTCAGATATTTGTCTGTACAAAATAATATTTATGCAATATAATCACAGGCTCTTGATTCGTTATTCGTTTGCAATATAAACCAAAATACATTAACCATATAATATAAACCAAAATATTTAATTTGCTGTATTAAATATTTATGCCGTCTCACCAAACTCGCAACTCACTCCGAAGAGCATCCTTCTCTGCCTTGCAAACTCCCAACTCACTCCGAAGGGTATCAATCTCTGCCTCTGTCTGTTTCCTTCCTTCACAGAATTCTGTTGACCAGGGCTTGAAATTTAATATCGTATATAATATTTAATATTGGCATAATATCCCTGCCCCAATTCTCACAGCTGTACAGTATGAATTGAAATAATAACAGTAGTGTTTTTCTTTACTGAATAGGCAGAGCCTCTGAATAGGCAGAGCCGTTGATGTCTTTGGTTTCGGCTGTGAGTGGATGCGCTGTAGTAATCCACGTTTTATACAAATTACATAACCTTTTTTCAGTCATGATATACTAACATATATTTCAGTCATGATTTCAGTCATGATATACTAACATATTTTTGCCGTGTAGTGCGCGCGCAACATCTAAAGGGCGAGCGTTCACACAGCTGACCAAATCGTCATTATTATTACACAATAATTCTTTTGATTGTGTAAAGCTGTTTTGAGACAATGTCAATTGTTAAAAGCGCTATACAAATAAAACTGAATTGAATTGAATTAGCGTGCCCCTCCCCCAAACAGCGCAGCGAGGAGCATTTACATTTAAACAGGTTTTACAGGTGTGCTTTGCGAAGTCAGACACATACTGTACAAATGCAAATAACCTGTGAATAGCTGTTCTCACCTACAGTATACACTCGGAGAAACTAGAATCCCTGGAATGAGATTTTTCTTACCATAACATGTAGTGTTATTAATCACTCTACACTGTTTTTAATTACTTTTAATTTTATTTATAAATAAACAAACCAAATAAAATTATTCCATGTGTATTTACCCTTTGTAAAATAGCATTTAAAATGATGGGTCGTGTATCGAGCGATTAAAAAACAATACAAGGCACGTTACAGTGGTTACAAAATTGGAATGGCGATCTCGCCGCGTATACCGCCGTTTAAAGGCAACAGCGGCCAAAATAAATCAGTTGCATTTCAAAGTCATTCGTAAAATGGCCGCCAGGTGGCGCAAAGTGACATTTTCATTCATCGCAGTAAATACAACAGTGATGGTAATTTCCACAACAAACATGAAAAATCTGAACCAGAGCTATTAATGTGTACTGTACAATAATGAGTAAAAAAAAAATTATAGTAGATTTATTAACTGAAATAAATGACCATATTTTTCAAGAGAATTTTCAAGCCCCACTCATCAAACAAAATTATAACGAAATCGGCCAAGTTTACTATTTATTTAAATATAAATTTATAAACCAATAAGTTCAAATAACACCAAGTTATTATTATAACAAGCTTACTTCGTCACTTATCCAGAGCTTGCTTTATTAACCTTGCCTTATTTAACGTTACTTGGGTGCATTATCTTTAAGTGCTCACTTGGTGTAGCGGTTAGAGCACACGGTCAGTGATACATAAAGCGCCGGTTCGAATCCCGAGGGATGATGTTTTAAATTTTTTTATTTTAATTATAGCAAAATTAAAATAAAAAAAATTGTTGTATTTTGATTTTGCTTCAGCATACTATAGAAAAAACAGCAAAATCGCACGCAACCAGTTTGTATTCTTTAAATTTAGGGGAGTGACGGCTCGGTCTGCTGCTGCTGCGTGTGTGTGTGTGTGTGTGTCATTATACTGATGAAAAGTGGTGGCCATCTGCCGTACCGGGAGTTTTGATTTACGACAGCTGTTTACGGCAGTGTAGTCCAGTGCGGGAGATGCATTGTGGGTAATGAGGTCCGGTGTTACATCTGTTACATTTTTGATAACAATAGTTTTTTTTACAAACATTTCTAAACCAATAAGATCAAATGACACCAAGTTTAAAACAGATAAAATACACGTGCAAATAGTATAATTGTATAACAGGCTTACTTCGTTACTTATTTAACGCTTGCTTTCAAAGAAGTCGAGTGGCTTATTAACGTCACGGAGGTGTGTTGTCTCTTAGTGCCTGGTTGGTGTAGCGGTTAGAGCGCTCGGTCAGGGATTTACAAAGCGTCGGTTTGAATCCTGGATGATGCTGGTTTAAAAAATTGTTCTATTTTAATTTTACTCAGCAAACAAACAGCAAACAAAAAAAATTATTATTCAGAGCACGATATGCAACCGTAATGAGTCCCTTAACCGGCTTATACAGCTGGCATGTTACCAACGTATTTAACCGTGATGAGTCCATAAAATCAGTAGCAGCTAATAATTACTAATTACTTTAGTTAATGCTGCTACTGATTTTATTCCAGCTTACCTGTTCAGGTTGATTGCGATTCTTTTTAAAATATTGTCTCAGTTTTATATGTTGTTCGTCTTGATGTTTGTCTTCTTTTCACTTGGCAACACTCAAATGCAAATTATTCACCGTGAATCAGCTGTTCTCACCTATCCATTCAGAGAAACTGAATGAGCTGAAATGAGCCTTTGTTTCACGACCGCGACACCCCTCTCTCTCACGCACATACAATACAGAGTAGACCAAATCATTACAGTACATACTTTATCCAACGAACATGAAAAATATCCACATAATGATGAGTTAAGAAGCATTGCTTAATTTTCGTTTAGACAGACTGTTTGTATCTGATTATTGGTATTATTAAAGAACAGCAGCACAAACAACAACACAAGGGCTTGTACAGCAAGACACATTTTTATTATTTTGCAAAGAGTTAAATTTGTAACAGTAAAAGGCATCCGAATTTAAATATATAAATTACTAGAAACAAATTGAGCACACTATCAGAATAAAAAATAGAACAAATCAAATGTATTTTACACATACACAAGGAGGATAATGATACCGAGTTTATATTAAAATATCAAATATTGTAATATTGTTTTTGTGTTATTATAAATAATGAAATGCAGTAGGCTGTTATGGTCATCATCAAAAGAAAATATATTAAGTAACAGATAATATTAGGTTTATATTTCAAATTAGATAAAATGCTGATTTTCCAGCAGTAAAATTATTGTATCTCTACAGTTTACAAAACCTCCGCTGCGTGTATTCATTCACAGGCTCCAGAGCACGCACAGAGAAATAGGAGACTGTGGTTTAGGAGTGGATTGGAGAGAAGAGAGCTGTTCAGTTACTATAAAAAAAAAAATAAAAAAAAAAATATAAAAACATAATATGATCTTTTTGAGTTATGAGGTTTTTTTATTATACATAAGACAACCTTTCAGTTTTGTAAATATTCTAGTTATAGTGTGTTAAGTTTTTCTTTAGGTTAAACGGTTTTGAGAATTAGACCTGGATTAAGGATATTTTATTTTGTTTTATTTATTTAATTTGTATTTTTCATCTTCCCCCTGAGGGATTGCCACCTTATTGTGGTCAGGGGATTTGCGTGCCTCAGTGCTTGGATGTTTACCGAGGGCTCAAGGGAGGTGTGTGTGTGTGTGTGTGTGTGTGTGTGTCTGTGTGTGAGTGCCCGTGCGGATTTTTCCGCTACCGCAGATCAGTTTATCAACTTGTAATATATAAATTTTAGGAATATATTAACATGTGGAGACATCATTATATGTTGAATGGAACTTGTAAGCATTTGAATGGTGTTAAAAATACTTGCAAAACAAGTATTGCAGCCATACATTGGAGGGAACTTCTGAGGTGGTCAGTGATTGATGGCACGGTCGGTCGGAGGGGGTTGTGATCACACCTATAGATCTTTTGTTCTGGGCTATCGGTCAAATATCTCTCCACTTGGAAGCAAAAACATGCAAGGGATTTCAGCATCTCGACGCACATACTAAGCTGTTTATAAAGTAGACACTGTTTGTTTTTTCATTTTGTAATCTTTCCCGTGTTTACCGTGTACTGTACAATGTATATTCATTTTTTAATGAATTACTGTAAATAAACTACACATTCCGTTGATTTACCAGAAATTACTTTTCTGTTTTTTGTGTGTGCTAAACTAAACTTCAGGGTCAAAGTAATAGCGATTTTATTTGAAAAGTATTATATATTTACAATGCTGATAAGTTCAAGCTTAGATTCATATATAAACTGCTTCAAAGTCTTTCCACCCCGTGACCGCTGAAATCTGACAGACGCAGGGCTCAAGGGAGGTGTATTTACAGTACGAGGTTGTTGTTCTTGCCATGTTACTGTGTGTGCTTTGCCATCTCAGACACATGCAAAAACTGTGATACACCTCAAGTGTGAATAGCTGTTCTCACCTATACACTCGGAGAAACTAAAATCACCACTGTTCATGGTTTCAGCAAACTGGGGAGGATCTTGGATCTTGCTTCAGGCCTCTTCTTAAATTTGTGTAAATTTAAAATCTGAAAGCTGCTCACATCGCGCGCTTTCACTTTTTTAAAAAATGCAGTGTTTAATCAGCAAGTATGTCGCCTCTCTTTATGATTGATAAATATTCTGACTGAAACAAATCTGCTCGTGTCGGCTCATATCGGGATCATTTTTGATGCTTGTGAATAAACCTTTTAGTCAATGTACGTTAAATGTGTGCGCTGTTTAACTTTGCCGAGTTTTGATCTAAAGTCAGATGAACGCGCGCGCCGATATGAGAGATTAGATACAATTCAATTCAATTCAATTCAATTTTATTTGTATAGCGCTTTTAACAATTGACATTGTCTCAAAACAGCTTTACACAATCAAAAGAATTATTTAAGTTTGTATGGAATGTGAATGTGTATGAATCAAAATGTTCAGATATTCCCTGGCGAGCAAGCCCGAGGGCGACAGTGGCAAGGAAAAACTCCCTGAGACGGTAATAGGAAGAAACCTTGAGAGGAACCAGACTCGACAGGGAACCCATCCTCATCTGGGTGAAACAGATAGCAGGAAATGATCTGCATTTATATAGTGTTAAGTGTTAGGTTCAGCTATAATAGTTGATGTTAATTGATGTTATAATACTTGATGTAAAATGGAGTCCAGTAGTTATTCGAGACTCAGATAGACTTGTAGAAAGTTCCAGTCCTGAACTATCGAATTGTCAAGTCCTCAGAGAAACAGCTGACCACACCAGTCGAGGCCAGAACCATCTTCTAAGTATAGAGAATCATCCCCAGACACCAGACGCATCCTAAAGAGACACACGGGGCATCCATGCGATGAGACCTCCAACCAGAAACCGGGCACCAGGATGGATCAGACAGGTCCGAAGGGCAGAGGGAGTCTGGATCACTGGCAGCTCAGGAACCACATGTGTAGCTCGACAGAGAGAGAGAGAGAAAGAGTGAAAGGGGGAGACAGGGGGAGAGAGGAAAGAGAAAGAGGGGGAGGAAGAGAAGAGGAGGAGAGATTGCAATTAGGTATGGTCACAGTCACAATGTCTAACGTGAATGTATATTTACTGTAGAGTGCAAGCATTACAAAATCGGAGCGTCGTATGTAACGTCGCCGCCGCATTACGGGATGTGCATTTGCTGTGCATTTGCTGGCTTTTACCACTGAGTGGCGCTATATAACTACAGACTGACGCCTCATGCCTTAGTTCATTCTCTGCCTCAATAATACACGTAATAGCCGATAACATCAAGTGAAACACTGTAGTTGACCGAATTCATAATCACAGTACTATAATTACAGTACAAATGTAGAATTCAAATTAAATCAAATCTTATTAAGATCAAATTTAAGCACAATAAATATTAACACAGTGAGCCTTTAGATTTTATCACGTGTAATTAGAAAAGAAGTGTGTAGGGTTTTATTTAAATATAAATTTCTAAACCAATAAGATCAAATAACACCAAGTTATTATTATAACAGGCTTACTTCGTCACTTATCAAAGAAATACACTTGCTTTCAAAGAAGTCGAGTGGCTTATTAAGGTCTCTGGTGTGTATTGTCTCTAAGTGGCCGCTTGGTGTAGCGGTTAGAACACTCGGCCAGTGATCTACAAAGCGCCAGTTCGAATCCCGAGTGATGTTTTAAATTGTTTTATTTTAAAACTAAATAAAATGTTTTAAGTGCGCTTAAGGTAGAGTCTTATAAAGGCTATGTAGACTTATATAGTTTTGTTATATATTTTTTGCACATTAATCTGAGTCCTCATCTGTTAGATCTGTTTAGTTTTTTTTTTTCCTGCCGGGATGAATGCGCGGTTCCATCCCTTTCCCGCCTATTCAGGGAGCCTACGGAGTGAGCGATTAACCATAGTCGAATCGATTGGTGTACGTCCAACTCACGTTACTCGTGTGCTATTCATGCCGGCTGGTGATAATTAACCTTAATATGATCTCGGGCTTGCTCACGATGCTCAACATCTATAAAAATAGCAAAGTATTGTGTATAGAGTCATAAAAAAAAACTATCTAACGCATGTTAGAAAACATCACGTGTGCTTAGCCGACTCTGCGTTCACCGTAAACTTCAATATAGACGTTTATATTTTTGTTTATTTGTATATGTATGTTATTAATATAAATTTTTTAGAGATTGTGTGTGCGTGCACTGAGAGTTTGTGTTGATAAGTGTATGTGGATAAGTTGATAAGTGTATCAGAAAGCATTAAAATGTTCATTTGAATTAAAATGACACACACACGTCTGTATATACAGTATATCAATTACATATATATCAATTTCATTAGTTCGTTCATTCTATTTGAAGCTTCGGATGTTTTTTTTTTTTTTTGGTTTGGTTAGATTAGTTCTGAACTCGCTTCCGTGAAACTATCGCTAAAACAATGTACTGAGCCCTCCTGAGGATATAAAGCTTTATTATTGTGTTTGGATAAATAATCAGATCTACCACAGCAGATAATAAACTATGGTGTGTCATAACCGAAGCAAACACCACGATTATGCCTCGTTTCGTTTGACAGGAACGTGGTTCACTTGGCCGCCGTGTATTATAAACCTGTGGAATGTTTCACTGTTTATGTTCACATAAGAGTAATAAAAGCGAGTGAAATGTGGAAATGATGTGTGGCAACTCAGGACTAAACCAATGATTTCGGTAACTCCACTGAGTGTAACATCTGCATAGTGACACTGAACATCTTCACTTTTCCGTTTACCTCTGAAAAAAAAGCTGTATTTTGTTTGTTTATATTTAGAGTTTTTATAACAGTAGAAGAAGTACGCGCGCGCACGCACACACATAGACACACACACACACACACACACACACTCCCCTGAGCCCTCGGGAAACATCCAATCACCGTCGGTATACAAATGAGTCAAGACGCAGCCTAACGTGGTGTCGTGTCGGATTTCAGTGGTCACGGAGTGGGAAGACCTTGAAGAAGCTGCAGTGACAGTAAACAGCTGAACAACTTCACTTTTCCGTTTACCTCTGAGGAAAAAAAGCTGTATTTTGTTTGTTTATATTTAGGATTTTTATAGTAGTAAGAGAGAGTTATAGTTTGGTCTGTATTGTAGTTCGCACCCTTGTAGAGAATAAATAAATGAATAACACCTTCATATCCCCTATCAAGAGTGTCATAGTCCATTGTTAGTTTAATGATCTGGCTGAAACTAATTATCACTACATAAGTACCCTAACACCATTGATCATGAGTCTCAGCTGAACCTAATTCTATACTTGTAACAGAAAATGTAGATGCAGATTCCAAATGTGTATTTATATAATAGATAGATAGATAGATGTGTGTGTGTGTGTGTGTGTGTGTGTGGGCTCTACGCAGGGGCAAGAGAGGGCAGCGCACCCTTAAATGTCTGCACATGTTAATATATTCCTAAAATGTATATATTACAAGTTGATAAACTGATCTGCGGTAGCGGAAAAATCCGCTGAAAATGACTGCAGCGCACGCGCACACACACACATACACACGCGCGCGCACACACACACACAGACACACCTCCCTTGAGCCCTGCGTCTGTCGGATTTCAGCGGTCACGGGGTGGAAAGACTTTGAAGCAGTTTATATATGAATCTAAGCTTGAACTTATCAGCATTGTAAATATATAATACTTTTCAAATAAAATCGCTATTACTTTGACCCTGAAGTTTAGTTTAGCACACACAAAAAACAGAAAAGTCATTTCTGGTAAATCAACGGAATGTGTAGTTTATTTACAGTAATTCATTAAAAAATGAATATACATTGTACAGTACACGGTAAACACGGGAAAGATTACAAAATGAAAAAACAAACAGTGTCTACTTTATAAACAGCTTAGTATGTGCGTCGAGATGCTGAAATCCCTTGCATGTTTTTGCTTCCAAGTGGAGAGATATTTGACCGATAGCCTAGAACAAAAGATCTATAGGTGTGATCACAACCCCCTCCGACCGACCGTGCCATCAATCACTGACCACCTCAGAAGTTCCCTCCAATGTATGGCTGCAATACTTGTTTTGCAAGTATTTTTAACACCATTCAAAGGCTTACAAGTTCCATTCAACATATAATGATGTCTCCACATGTTAATATATTCCTAAAATTTATATATTACAAGTTGATAAACTGATCTGCGGTAGCGGAAAAATCCGCTGAAAAAAAGGAGAGGCTACAACGCACGCGCACACACACACAGACACACACACACACACACACACACACAGACACACCTCCCTTGAGCCCTCGGTAAACATCCAAGCACTGAGGCACGCAAATCCCCTGACCACAATAATGTGGCAATCCCTCAGGGGGAAGATGAAAAATACAAATTAAATAAATAAAACAAAATAAAATATCCTTAATCCAGATTTTATCAATCAACGACATAATATTGATCTTAGCTGGATGGTCTAATTCTCAAAACCGTTTAACCTAAAGAAAAACTTAACACACTATAACTAGAATATTTACAAAACTGAAAGGTTGTCTTATGTATAATAAAAAAACCTCATAACTCAAAAAGATCATATTATGTTTTTATATATATTTTTTTTGATTTTTTTTTTATAGTAACTGAACAGCTCTCTTCTCTCCAATCCACTCCTAAACCACAGTCTCCTATTTCTCTGTGCGTGCTCTTGAGCCTGTGAATGAATACACGCAGCGGAGGTTTTGTAAACTGTAGAGATACAATAATTTTACTGCTGGAAAATCAGCATTTTATCTAATTTGAAATATAAACCTAATATTATCTGTTACTTAATATATTTTCTTTTGATGATGACCATAACAGCCTACTGCATTTCATTATTTATAATAACACAAAAACAATATTACAATATTTGATATTTTAATACAAACTCGGTATCATTATCCTCCTTGTGTATGTGTAAAAAACGTTTGATTTGTTCTATTTTTTATTCTGATAGTGTGCTCAATTTGTTTCTAGTAATTTATATATTTAAATTCGGATGCATTTTACTGTTACAAATTTAACTCTTTGCAAAATAATAAAAATGTGTCTTGCTGTACAAGCCCTTGTGTTGTTGTTTGTGCTGCTGTTCTTTAATAATACCAATAATCAGATACAAACAGTCTGTCTAAACGAAAATTAAGCAATGCTTCTTAACTCATCATTATGTGGATATTTTTCATGTTCGTTGGATAAAGTATGTACTGTAATGATTTGGTCTACTCTGTACTGTATGTGCGTGAGAGAGAGGGGTGTCGCGGTCGTGAAACAAAGGCTCATTTCAGCTCATTCAGTTTCTCTGAATGGATAGGTGAGAACAGCTGATTCACGGTGAATAATTTGCATTTGAGTGTTGCCAAGTGAAAAGAAGACAAACATCAAGACGAACAACATATAAAACTGAGACAATATTTTAAAAAGAATCGCAATCAACCTGAACAGGTAAGCTTGAATAAAATCAGTAGCAGCATTAACTAAAGTAATTAGTAATTATTAGCTGCTACTGATTTTATGGACTCATCACGGTTAAATACGTTGGTCACATGCCAGCTGTATAAGCCGGTTACGGGACTCATTACGGTTGTATATCGTGCTCTGAATAATAAATTTTTTGTTTGCTGTTTGTTTGCTGAGTAAAATTAAAACAGAACAATTTTTTAAAACAGCATCATCCAAGATTCGAACCGACGCTTTGTAAATCCCTGACCGAGCGCTCTAACCACTACACTAACCAGGCACTAAGAGACAACACACCTCCGTGACGTTAATAAGCCACTCGCCTTCTTTGAAAGCAAGCGTTAAATAAGTAACGAAGTAAGCCTGTTATACAATTATACTATTTGCACGTGTATTTTATCTGTTTTAAACTTGGTGTCATTTGATCTTATTAGTTTAGAAATGTTTGTAAAAAAAACTATTGTTATCAAAAATGTAACAGATGTAACACCGGACCTCATTACCCACAATGCATCTCCCGCACTGGACTACACTGCCGTAAACAGCTGTCGTAAATCAAAACTGCCGGTACTGCAGATGGCCACCACTTTTCATCAGTATAATGACACACACACACAGCAGCAGCAGACCGAGCCGTCACTCCCCTAAATTTAAAGAATACAAACTGGTTGCGTGCGAGTTTGCTGTTTTTTCTATAGTATGCTGAAGCAAAATCAAAATACAACAATTTTTTTTATTTTAATTTTGCTATAATTAAAATAAAAAAATTTAAAACATCAATCAAATCATCAAAAAATGCAGGAAATGATGTTTTCTAACATGCGTTAGATAGTTTTTTTTTATCACTCAATACACAATACTTTGCTATTTTTATAGATGTTGAGCATGGTGAGCAAGCCCGAGATCATATTAACGTTAATTATCACCAGCCGGCATGAATAGCACACGAGTAACGTGAGTTGGACGCACACCAATCGATTCGACTATGGTTAATCGCTCACTCCGTAGGCTCCCTGAATAGGCGGGAAAGGGATGGAACCGCGCATTCGTCCAGGCAGGAAAAAAAAAAAACTAAACAGATCTAACAGATGAGGACTCAGATTAATGTGCAAAAAATATATAACAAAACTATATAAGTCTACATAGCCTTTATAAGACTCTACCTTAAGCGCACTTAAAAATTTTATTTAGTTTTAAAATAAAACAATTTTAAAACATAAATCAGGATTTGAACCGGCGCTTTGTAGATCACTGGCCAAGTGTTCTAACCGCTACACCAAGCGGCCACTTAGAGACAATGCACACCAGAGACCTTAATAAGCCACTCGACTTCTTTGAAAGCAAGTGTACTTCTTTGACAAGTGACGAAGTAAGCCTGTTATAATAATAACTTGGTGTTATTTGATCTTATTGGTTTAGAAATTTATATTTAAATAAATAGTAAACTTGGCCGATTTCGTTATAATTTTGTTTGATGAGTGGGGCTTGAAAATTCTCTTGAAAAATATGGTCATTTATTTCAGTTAATAAATCTACTATAATTTTTTTTACTCATTATTGTACAGTACACATTAATAGCTCTGGTTCAGATTTTTCATGTTTGTTGTGGAAATTACCATCACTGTTGTATTTACTGCAATGAATGAAAATGTCACTTTGCGCCACCTGGCGGCCATTTTACGAATGACTTTGAAATGCAACTGATTTATTTTGGCCGCTGTTGCCTTTAAACGGCGGTATACGCGGCGAGATCGCCATTCCAATTTTGTAACCACTGTATCTCTTTCAGCAAACACATTTACAGGAGCATTTACTTACATCTAAACTGAGTCATTTACATAAATCACTGATCACATTTAAACAATTTATTCATACAGATGTACATGTTTTATAGGTTTGTTACTGAAGAACTTTGGCAGGGGGCACACCTAATAATAAATGCCGGATTATTATTATTTTTTTTATTTATAGTTTTATATAAATAAAAATGCTTTTATAAATGTGGGCTACTGTTATCTACTTCAAATATTTGTTAAAACAGCCAGGAAACTCACTCTGACCATTTTAATAATTCATTGATAAGTTAGTGATCCCTTTGGTTACGGCTGTGCTGATCATGTCATCTCGTCGTCAGTGAGCGCGCCTATACAGTAATTCACTTCTCATACGAATTACATAATCTAATATTTTCTTTTCATTAGTTTATATTAAAGCAGATATTTCTCTTTCTATAAGTATATATTTTTCACGTCTGTGCGGCGAGTATACACGGAGTTTGGGTTCATTTTCTGACGCGCTCAAGTTCACCAAAATCAATACAGAACCCCGTTTACTTTATTTATTTAACAAAATCATAAAGTTTTTTCATCATTGTGTGTGCACCTAAATAAAAGTAGAGTCTTATAAAAGCTACAAATTTAAAGAACACAAAATATAAGATGACACAAGACCCTACACGTGTAGCCTTTCTACTGTAATTAAACAGTTTACAACGTTTACGTTGCTTAAATTCGATCCTAAAAAACTGAATTTAATTTTAATTATAAATTTGTACTGTAATGTTACTACTGTGATTATGAATTCGTTTATTTACAATGTTTCACTTTATTTTATCTGCAACGACGTGCAGCTGTGGACGACCTGCGCCTCATTAAGCCTGGAGAGAACGAACTGATGCCTGAGGCGTCAGTCTATAGTTATATAGCCCACATGTAGCCCACATGTTGTATATGAAAAAATATATTTGCATATACAACATTTATTTTAATTTTGCTTATTTAATTTTATTGTCTCATGTCATTTGTAAACCATTAACCTATGAATTTATGTTCTAATACAATATTTGACAGTGAATGTGTTTGGGGGGGTGGAGGGGGAAATCCATGGCAGAGGGGCATTTTAGCGCATAACACCGGCCCCTAAACTCTGCTGGTCTAGTTGCGAGAACCCGTGATGTCACGAGCGGTGGGCGGGGTTACAGGGAGCGTTTAAAAAAAATGGCAGGGACCAAACGTGGCAATAATAGTACTCCAAAGTACACAGGAATTGATAACTAATTGATTATCCTCCGCTAATTTTTTACATTAAGTGACTAGTGGGTGGGCGACATTAAATGCCGGGTCAAGCTCAGCAATGAAGGAGCACAAGCGAATCTTTAAATCAGTCACATGACCGGTCATTGAAGGTGGAATATTATGGCGTTATATTCCTGCCACAATTCTGAGTGCTTCTGCGCCTGTCGCACACGCGACTTCTCGATTCTTTGCGCGCTTGACTCTGCCTGCATGCACATGCAACATTTATTTTCTGTGCACGCTCGACTCTGCCTGTACGCTCGCTCAACTTTGTCCAGTGTTACAAAACCAGCCAATCACAGACATCCACACACTACTGCTGATTGGCTGTTCCTTCTCTATCAACTGCGCATCTCAGATCTAGAGAAATGAGAAATCAATATCCGCGAATCTGATTTCTTTCCCCCCGCAGCCACAGTACGCCGGAAATCCGGCGTGGTGCCGGAACGCTATCACCCCTGTTACAATTAAATTCCATATTTGAAAAGACCAATGAAATCTGACAACAACAGTTTCATAAAGTTTGTTTCTTATGTTCACATAGCATCAAAAAATACTTTTTTTGATGCTAGAGCAGCCAATGTGCATGCGCAGTCATGAACGCAAATGTGCGAACGCTGCTTGTTTCTATAGGCATACTAACATCTGCTGCAGTGACGCGATGGCTTTATTAATCAACGACTGTCTCTTTCAATTAGAAGGCGGGGTTTATTCGCTATGTTGGGCATGGCACTTTGTCCCATTCATAAGTAATAGGACTGCATAATATAAAGTCGTTGTTTAATACCAATTATTGATATAGCAATGTAAAACTTCGATTAACAGTGATGATTAGCTAAGCATGTTAGTAATCTAGACAGCAAGAAAAATACACAACTTACCGTAAAAAATTTTTTTTACCAATCCTCTCAGTTCCTGTTCTCCTTGTTTGTGCTGTCCGTCAAAACCATTTTGGAGCTCCAGGACACTGTAGGAGGAAAAAAAGGAGAATCATTCAAATAAAAACATATTCATCACCTGAACACAATGTACCTTTGGGAAAGCCAACATCAAAAAGGAAAAAATATATAATAATAAAATAAAACTAAGCTATTTCACGATTATACCAATCTTGTATCATTCAAGGAAAATTGCATTGGTAATAAGTCTTAGAATTACTACATTAATAATACCAATGCTACTCACCTCAGGTAGCAGTTAAAAATAGTAACTAATTATATTCACCTCAGGCAGGAGCTAAAAATAGTAACTAATGCTACTCACCTCAGGTAGCAGTTAAAAATATGAACTAATGCCACTTACCTCAGGAGAATTCTGGAAAGTGCAGACTTCTGATTGGCTGAGCCAAAGTGTGACCCTGCCCAGAAGTGCAAGTGCAGGCCGTCTCCGGGCAGTGTCACAATATTGCTGAGGCAATCAGAAGCACAAAATCTTGAGGTACACAACCAATAGTTATGCAGCCGTATTTCTTTGACTTTTGTTGATATATGGGAAGGCTAGTCTACAGAGTTTTGCACATTACAATAATTTTTTTAAATTTTGTTTTTACATGCAGCAGGTAAAAATATTAACCAATGTTACTCACCTCAGGATTCTGGAAAGTGCAGGCCATCTCCAGGCTGTGTCACAATATTGCTCAGTGCAATCTTCAGTTACACAACCAATAGTCACGCAGCCTTTCTCTTTTGTCGGGAATTGTGAAGGGTGCTCTAAATGGTTGCTAGGGGCGTGGCTTATTAGCATCATGATAAACGTGAAAGACAGTAAAGTGCTGATTTTTAAACTCTAAGTGAGAAAGAGAGAGACTGTTTATGAATAAACAGCTGTGAAGACTTGCTACTATAGGAGCTCCTGTCAGGGGGTTGGGGGAGCACGCAAACTGCTCTGGGTCAGACACAGACAACGGCAAACAGGAATTAAGGTCTGATTGCCAAAATTCTTTCACTGTGAGTGGCAGGAACTTACAGACTACAACATATCGTATTCATACATGTAGGGTGTATTATACTGACACTATTTCTCACTATTATACTGTAAAAACACTATCCGACTCCCTCCGATGTTAAATGCGAGCCAAAAATTGTGTACTTCTGAACGGCAAACAATTGAGTAAACTAGATAGCAAGATAAATACACAAAATTTACCGTCAAATATTTTTTTTCCTCAATAACAATAATATATACACACATATATATATATCACACACATATATATATATATATATATTATATATAAAAGAATAATATATATTTATATTTATATATAATAATTATTTTTTAAAGCATGCCAAATTTTTTAACCTAAAACCAAAAATCAACATTGATTAAATGTTTGTCTTTTCAACACAGAAAAGCAATGAATTATGAACATTGATTCCGCATTATTTAGCACTGAATAATCAACCTCAACCAAAATGATGATTCTGATGAAATTTCAACATTGAATCAATGTCACCTTGCTATCTGGGTATTGATTAAGCGTCTCAGAGTAGGAAATCGCTCCTAAGTGGCCAAAAATTCTCAGCATGATGCCATTTTGGTCCTACTTTGAGGAATAGGAATAATTACTCAACATTCTTAAAATAGGAAATCACTATCGCCACCAAAATATAGGAGAGCTAAAGAGGTGTACTAACTGGTTAGGAGGAGTGAGTGAGGAAATAATGCTCAGGTGGAGATGTGCATGGAGAAGAAACTTTTTAGTAACACTAAGTGACACAGAGCTCAAAAAAGATACATTTGGAAAGACATTAAATACTTTTTTTTTCACATGCGGTATGTGTCTGGTCCGTTAATCAACATTTTGTATAATGTTTCCACAGGTGACTGATACTGTACAGTGGTGTGAAAAACTATTTGCCCCCCTCCTGATTTCTTATTCTTTTGCATGTTTGTCACACAAAATGTTTCTGATCATCAAACACATTTAACTATTAGTCAAAGATAACACAAGTAAACACAAAATGCAGTTTTTAAATGAGGGGTTTATTATTTAGGGAGAAAAAAAATCCAAACCCACATGGCCCTGTGTGAAAAAGTAATTGCCCCCTGAACCTAATAACTGGTTGGGCCACCCTTAGCAGCAATAACTGCAATCAAGCGTTTGCGATAACTTGCAACGAGTCTTTTACAGCGCTCTGGAGGAATTTTGGCCCACTCATCTTTGCAGAATTGTTGTAATTCAGCTTTATTTGAGGGTTTTCTAGCATGAACCGCCTTTTTAAGGTCATGCCACAACATCTCAATAGGATTCAGGTCAGGACTTTGACTAGGCCAATCCAAAGTCTTCATTTTGTTTTTCTTCAGCCATTCAGAGGTGGATTTGCTGGTGTGTTTTGGGTCATTGTCCTGCTGCAGCACCCAAGATCGCTTCAGCTTGAGTTGACGAACAGATGGCCGGACATTCTCCTTCAGGATTTTTTGGTAGACAGTAGAATTCATGGTTCCATCTATCACAGCAAGCCTTCCAGGTCCTGAAGCAGCAAAACAACCCCAGACCATCACACTACCACCACCATATTTTACTGTGGGTATGATGTTCTTTTTCTGAAATGCTGTGTTACTTTTTTTACACCAGATGTAACGGGACACGCACCTTCCAAAAAGTTCAACGTTTGTCTCGTCGGTCCACAAGGTATTTTCCCAAAAGTCTTGGCAATCATTGAGATGTTTTTTAGCAAAATTGAGACGAGCCTTAATGTTCTTTTTGCTTAAAAGTGGTTTGCGCCTTGGAAATCTGCCATGCAGGCCGTTTTTGCCCAGTCTCTTTCTTATGGTGGAGTCGTGAACACTGACCTTAATTGAGGCAAGTGAGGCCTGCAGTTCTTTAGATGTTGTCCTGGGTCTTTTGTGGCCTCTCGGATGAGTTGTCTCTGCGCTCTTGGGGTAATTTTGGTCGGCCGGCCACTCCTGGGAAGGTTCACCACTGTTCCATGTTTTTGCCATTTGTGGATAATGGGTCTCACTGTGGTTCGCTGGAGTCCCAAAGCTTTAGAAATGGCTTTATAACCTTTACCAGACTGATAGATCTCAATTACTTTTGTTCTCATTTGTTCCTGAATTTCTTTGGATCTTGGCATGATGTCTAGCTTTTGAGGTGCTTTTGGTCTACTTCTCTGTGTCAGGTAGCTCCTATTTAAGTGATTTCTTGATTGAAACAGGTGTGGCAGTAATCAGGCCTGGGGGCGACTACAGAAATTGAACTCAGGTGTGATAAACCACAGTTAAGTTATTTTTTAACAAGGGGGCAATCACTTTTTCACACAGGGCCATGTAGATTTGGAGTTTTTTTTCTCCCTTAATAATGTAAACCTTCATTTAAAAACGGCATTTTGTGTTCAATTATGTTGTCTTTGACTAATAGTTAACGGTTTTTGATGAGCAGAAACATTTAAGTGTGACAAACATGCAAAAGAAGAAGAAATCAGGAAGGGGGCAAATAGTTTTTCACGCCACTGTATGTTTTTTTTTAAACAGTGTCACAGTCAACAATCTTGGAAATTCACCATAATCAAATGTACAGTAATGTAAACATGCTTCTTCTGCTCTGCAGTGCAACACAGTTCCGTTGGATTCAAAAAGCATATGCTGGTGAGCGACATAGCTGGGGAATCGATAATGTCTACATTGGCGAAGCATGTCCAGGTGTTTGCAGTGGACATGGGTACTGCACCACTAGGGCGGTCTGCCTTTGTGATGAAGGGCACTATGGTTAGCACAAATAATTTGCCACTTTGTTTACAGTACATATTAAGTTATATTTTAAGGTTCATCACTAAAATAGACATGGTTGATTTTTTTGGTCTCTCTCTCTCTCTCTCTCTCTCTCTCTCTCTCTCTCTCTCAGGTGATGATTGCTCCCTGTGGATCAGTGATCTTCCCAACTCTATCAAGGACAACTTTGAGTCTGGGTCTGTGTCTGAAGACAGATGGAGTATCATTCAGGGTGGACTGCTTAACTGTTAAAATCACCTGCTAATCCGCATGGGACTGAACTCGAATATCTGTAGCCAGGGGCGTTTCTAGGATTTTCTGTTAAGGGGGGCTCAGCCCCATAGATGTTTGACACAAAATCAGTACTCAAATGAGTCTTCTTGATCACACATGCTGTTTACCGTATAAACCTTTTTCTATGTACAGGTACAATAAAAAAATATATAACCAGAAAACAGCATATAACTTTAAACTTACATTGATTAGCAATATAAACAACACACTTATGAGGCTGGACAATGGAATAAACTGTGTGAGTGCCAATAGTGTCAAACATTTATATGTTTATTCTTTGACAATACTGCTGCTTTTTGTTGGAAACTGGCAAACATAAAAAATGTGAAAGTTGACTTCAATCAATGTTGGGAACACAATGTTAATGTGCCTGAGAGGCTGCGCTTTCAGAGAACTGAACTGTAGAACTGAACACAGAACTGTAGATGGAAGCTTTTTCAAGTCACATGGGAGTCTCCAAATGAGCAGCAGGTAAGAATAGAACTTGTTTTTTCTTGTGACTTGAAAAACGTTCCATCAGTAAAATATACATATTAAATATAAATATTAAAACTTTGATCATGTTATCTAGTTTAAATTAGTGTTTTAGCTACATAAATAAGACAGTAGGTTCTCTATTCAACCCCTTAAAATTTCATAGCTACTAGGCTATTTATTCAAATTCATTAATATAGACAGTTTTAATGTAATTTTTAAAAAGCATCTTTTTAATATCTTTCTTTTTTTTGTTTGTTTGTTTCTATTCATTAAAAAAAGTAACTTTTTCTAAATCAAAGTGACAAAAACCCTACTCTAAGGCTAATAAATATATTTTACGATTTGGGACATTATTTAATACAATATTTATTAAAAGGATTTTTCTATCTCTGTAAATCACACTGTTATACAGTTGAATGAGAGCACTGAATGCTGTCTGTCACTATGTTTAATCATTTATGTGCATAACTCTATGGTAGTTAATGCTATATGCACTGTGTAAATTTTTATATAGACAATTAGGTTGAAACTGGTGTGATGAGAGTGAACACAGCGAAGATTTAACCGATTAATCCCTCATGACATTTTGTAAACTGTATTTATGAGAAAGGACTGCACTGATGCAGATATAACAATTCATTGGAAAACATACACCTTGACTTAATCCTCCCCCTGTGATTGTGAATTGAAGACCGCGCTGAAAGACGGTGAGGAGCCCGAAGGAGCCGAAGTCTGCCACGGCTTTCATATCAAATTTAAAGCGGTTTGTGTGAATTTTATAGAGAATTTTTAGGGTGGCTGAGTACAAATGTTAGGGTGGCTAAAGCCCCCCTAAAAATGGCCTAGCGAGGCGCTGTCTGTAGCGCTGATGTATACTTAAGACATGCTGTCAATCAAAAAGGGGTTCCGCCGTTTAAAAAGCTCCTTCAATCATCATGCAGCAGCCCAGCATCCTGGCCCGCCCACTGCCCCATTCACCCCCCGGAGAAGCTCAGCTTCCGTGGAAGTGACGATTTTGGTGCATTTATCCAATTACCATCCAGCTTTTCTGCAGTGAAAAAAGCTAGTCTGCTTCCCCATAGAGCTTCAGGGGGAGGGTTTAACGCGCTGTGCCACACGGAAATGTATGACAAGAAAATCGTGTCAAATAATCTACAATAAATACCTGATTCTGAACGAGCTAGTCATGAAGTTGAACGCGTTCTAGCACACTTTGATTAAAACCAATATAAATAACACAGTGCATATATGAGCATTATTTTCTGACATAGTAGGGGAAGCTGAGCTTCCCTTGTAGTTTTAGAGCAGCCGCCACTGTTATATATATATATATATATATATATATATATATATATATATATATATATATATATATTAAACAATTTGAAGGTATTTTTGGAGTCTGCTAACAGTGTATTTTCACTTTATATCTGACCAGTGAAATTATGTCTAGAGCAGCGTAATTGGTAAAATCACTCTAAAAGAAAAATCCAGAAATCACATTGCATGATTTTTTTTTTTTTTTTTTACAAAAAATGTATTTGTGAATTACTGTGTTAAATAAGTATTTGTGTTAAATAAGTATCACTTGAGTAAAAAAAAAAACATTTTGTAGAGAAGCCTTTGTTAAGAATTACAGAGGTCAAACGGTTCCTGTAGTTCTTCACCAGGTTTGCACACACTGCAGGAGGGATTTTGGCCCACTTCTCCATACAGATCTTCTCTAGATTTGTCAGGTTTCGGGGCTGTCGCTGAGCAAAACTCAGTTTCAGCTCCCTCCAAAGATTTTCTATTGGATTTAGGTCTGGAGACTAGCTAGGCCACTTCAGAACCTTAATATGCTTCTTACGGAGCCACCCCTTGGTTTTCCTGACTGTGTGCTTTGGGTCATTGTCATGTTGGAAGACTCAGCCACGATCTTTAATGCATTGACTGAGGGAAGGAGGTTTTTGCCCAATATGTCACAATACATGGCCCTGTTCATCCTCTCCTTAATACAGTGCAGTCATCCTGTCCGCTGTGCAGAAAAACACCCCCAGAGCATGATGCTTAACTGTACGTATTGTATTATTGGGATGATACTCATTCTTCTTCTTCATCCAAACACGGCGAATGGAGTTAAGACCAAACAAGTCTTCGTTGGTCTTATCTGACCACAGGACTTTCTCGCATGACTCCTCTGGATCATCCAGATGGTCCCTGGAAAACTTCAGATGGACATGGGCTGACTTAAGCAGGGTCACTTTCCGTGCGATGGAAAATTTTAAACCATGACGTCTTAATGTATTACTGATAGTAGCCTTGAAAACGATGGTCCCAGCTCTCTTCACAGCATTGACAAGCTCCTCCCGTGTAGTTCTGGGCTGATTCTTCAACATTCTTAGCATCATTGATACCCCACGAGGAGAGATCTTCAGTGGGGCCCCAGTCCAAGGGACATTGACAGTCATCATTAGCCTCTTCCATTTTCTGACAATTGCTCCAACAGTTGTTCTTTTTTCACCAAGCTGCTTGGTAATTGCCCCGAAAAAAACTGTAGACTCCTCCATGATTTCTAAGTAAAAGAAATGGAAAAATCAAGTACTTATTGACCTCACTGTATCTACAGTAGGAGCCATGTCAAAAAGTCGCCTGGACAATGGCGGGTCCCATCGCAAACCTTGATAAGAATGTAATCACCCGTCATGACGCAGTTAACGATGCCCAGCCCCATAAACACCCCATGCACTTTCTAACAAGATGGTTGCAAAAAGTTTTGCACGAGAGAGCTTCTATTGTGATTTGTCCAAGGTTACAAAACCCGGGTCAATTAAACCCATTTGTCTGAATCACAAAATCAGCCAATGCTGTAAACAGATGACACAACAAATTATACATTCTATTTTCCATAATTATACACATTATAATAATCTAAAAAATCTGAATAAATTTTTATTTGAACATTTAAAAAAAAATATATATAAAAAAATTATGAAAACAATTACCAATTATTGCTAAAGCCAGCCCGTGGCTGCTCACGGTTAAGTTTACGACGGCATCTCAGTCTTTCGTTAATTTTACTTCTGAGTAAAAACCAGTGGTGCGCTGTCAGATCCGGAAATCTCTGTATGCCACACTCGTGCACATTGTCTTTTTTATAATTTTTTTTTATTGGAAATTCAAAAACAAACAAAAGCAATGCTTCCAGAGTTGGGGGGGGGGGGAGGTTAAAGGGGGAGAAACACACAAAATGAATAAGTGAATCACAAAATAAGGAAATGTAAACACATACATACATACATACAAAAAAGGGGGGGGGGGGGGTGGCTTCAATATACATAAAAACTAAATCAAGTTGTCAATTCTTTAAGAAGGTCTATAGCAGCAGTCCAGGCATTAATTGTACAAAGTGTAGCTTTATGAAATCTGGCTGTGGCACGTTCCAAAATTAAAATGTCTAAAAAAAAATAGGAATGCCATACAGCAGGCAAGTGAGTGTCAGCTTCAAACCAACTTTTCAAAAAAGTATTTTTCGCTGCGGTCAAAGCTGCCATTAATATTCTTTTTTGTTGTAAAGCAAGAGTGATTTTGGAACCATCTACCAGCAATAGTAAATCTGGGCATAAAGGGACATTCACCTTAAAAAGTATGGGGAAAAAAATTTACCACATGATGCCAAAAACTCAGGATAAATGGGCATTCCCAAAACATACAGTGGGAGCCACGTCAAACAGCCGCCTGGAGCATGATGGCTCCATGGCACGTTCATGAAGGGTTAATGGACGCTTCGTGCATGGAATGTGATCCCCCGCGATGATGCAGTTAACAATGCCCCGCCCCATAAACGCCCCCATGCGCTTTCTAAAAAGATGGTTGCAATGCCGTATAATTCCGCCAGATGGAGCATTGACTGGCACAGTTAACTGCAGTGTCCAGGAAGCCCAATACCGTATCTTTAATATATAGACAGTTCTTGTATTGTCAACATAGTTTCATAAATAGATGACGTGGTAAAAAACAACAACAAACCGATTAATAAAACAGATTTGTTAAATCACTCAATACACAACCCATGATGATTATGCTATTTATTATTTAATAATGACTTAATAAAACTAGTTAGTGAAATATTTTTTAAGACATCCTGAAATGATCCTTAAAGACACGGTAGCGTCTGTAATTTGTCTATACCGATCATTGTAGGTACGGAATAAAAACGCGGGCTATGTACAGTATTTTAAATTACTGTGTATTTTACCTAGTTCCATTTAATATACTGGTAGATAATATTTTGCTGCAAAGTAAAGCTCAAAATGTAATGTCTGCTTGGGATTGTTTTCGTTATATTTTTGATGATGTTTTTGCTGATGTTTTTTTTTCACTTATAGTCAACAAGTGGCATAAGAAAGGCAATTAATGCCGCATGCAACCTGGAATAAATATCTGCCCATATGGATCAGTATTTCTTTAGTCATTTAATCATGCATAATGTTCCCCCGTCAAAAGATCTGATGGGGCATAAATCACTTCTCACAACTGTGAATGGATGCGGCAGCAGAGACAGATTAAATCCCCATAAACACTTGGAAACAATAGTAATAAAAGTTCCAGAGGGTTAGCGCCTGTTATACTAATGTATTTTTACTGATTTCTTACTGCTTATATTTCGTTTGGTTTTACGCAATTTCATGTTTGTTTGGGTGTGTGCGCGAGAGAGAGAGGATACTCTGACAAGAGCAACTTCCGTGTGGCTCCAGTGGCGCAATCGTTTAGCGCGTGATACTTATAAAGCAGTCCAGGTGAAGCAATGCCGAGTTCGAGCCTCACCTAAAGCACCCAAAGCATTTTACTGCATATCGTGTATGTGACAAATAAAAATTTTATTTGAAAGTAAAGCTTAAAATGTTACTTATATTTTTGATGTTTTCGCTGATAGTCAAATTGGCATAACAAATTGATTAATGGCGCATAATATCTGGAACAAATATCTGTTCATACGGATCAGTATTTCTTTAGTCATTTAACCAGCATAACGTCCTACATCAAAGATCTGATGGGGCATAAATCACTTATCACAACTGTGTATAGATGCAGCAGCAGAGACAGATTTAATCCCCATAAACATTCACACTTGAAAACAAAACTAACAGAACTAAACCGGTCTAGAGTGTTAGTGCCTGTTATCACAGGACAGGAATCACCTACAGGATACTACTGTGTTTTTACTGCTCATATTTTTTACCCTAGTTTCATTTGGTTTTACGCGATTTCATGTGTTATTTGTGTGTGTGTGTGTGTGAGTGCGAGAGATAGCGTGAGAGCGCGTGCGCGAGAGAGGGCTTACATGGTGATTTGTCCAAGGTTACTAAAACCTGGCTTACTACCTATAAAAATTTTTTCAATTTAACTCATGGGTCTCAATCACAGATGACACGACACATTATATACTCTGAAACGTTCATTTGAACATTTAAAAATATATACAAAATCATGAATACTAATGTTATCATGGTGTAAATTATTAACATTAGGTTAGGTCCTGCCCTTAATTAATTCATATTATAATTACTTTTACATAGTATAGTTACTGGACTGACATGCCCAAAACTAGCTATTTCATTTAGCAACAGAAAACATAAAACATATTATGATCTGTTCAATAGCCCATCTGTTTAAATTTATTTTGTATTTATTATTCATAAGACAACCTTTCAGTTTTTTTTAATATTTTAGTTATAGTGTGTTAAGTCTTACTTTAGGTTAAACGTTTTTGAGAATTTGACCATCCAGCTTAGATAAATGTTATGTCATTGATTGATAAAATCTGGATTAAGGATATTTTATTTTATTTCTTTAATTTTTATTTTTTAGTTTCCCCCCTGAGGGATTGCCACCTTATTGTGGTCAGGGGGCTTGCGTGCCTCAACACAATTCAGCAAGGACAATACTGTTACTATAAGCCCAGGGAAAAAACAGTGCTCGAACATGATGCCCCTTCAAATTTCTGACTGCGCCCCTCCCTCCCTGGTCTAGAACGTCCCTGCCTCTGACCGTCTTTTGTCTTGTAAATGAGTATTCTCACTCACCTTCCAATCCCCCCCAGCGCACACACTCTTTGTTTGTTTGTCCTGTAAACTGTAACTGTGTTTGCTAGGGCACTTGGTTATACACAGTACTTTAATGTATCGAACACTTACTTAACTTACTGGTTTGGTTTAAATATCGCTTATTACCTTATTCAGCAAAATAAATTAATTATTAACGTATTGAAGTATTTTAGTTAAGGACAAAAACAGACCCTGCGCTTGTGTTTAGAACTGCTGAACAGCCATGTTCATAAGTTTAATCAATGATGGATGAATGGAGAGTTGTGTGTGTGTGTGTGTGTGTGTGTGTATATATATATATATATATATATATATATATATATATATATATATACGCACGCGCGCGCTCTCCTGAATTTCTCCGTTGGCTTTAACACGCACACCCATCCCCCCGCCAAAAACACACACACACACACACACACACACACACACACACACACACACACACACACACACACACACACACACACACACACAGAGAGCAATTAACATGTCATACTCAGTATTCTCCATTGAGGTTTCTCACCTTCCACTCCTAAGTTTGTCGTTGCTCTTTTGGAGTTCTTAAAACCCAAAACATTTATTTATACTGAGAAAAAATTATTATGGGTCACATAATCACAAACACAAATACATATGATCAACTGTTTAACTGTTTTAATTTGTTTCTATGACCAATAATTATTATTATTGTGATTTTCAGCCCAACTCTTTGACTATTTAAAACAAAGTTGTGTCCCATTTTTTGCCCATTGAAGTTGTTGGTTCAACTAAACAATTTTTAAATACCCAAACAATCCCCCAAAATTAAAACACGCAAACATGACCTTAACAATTCAATTTATTCTTCCAAAACTAGTCAAAGTTAAAACAGTAATTTGTATAAAACAGGTGAATACATGTTGTCTTTTTGCTTAAAGTTCATTGAACAACCCGGATACACCAGCTGCTTAAGTCTATCTATAGGTCTTTTATATTAAAATATAACATTTTCAAATATCAAAACTATTAAACATGAAACAGTTGAAGTCTTTGTTTCCCCCAAAGTACTGTATCAGACATTTTGCAGTTCTATGTTCAGAATATACAGTAGACCTGATCAAACATCATTCTAAAGCTGTCAGACTGTGACGTCATCCCTCCTACAGCTCCCTCAACAGCTTGTTCAGGCTCCTCCAGTCCTGTAGCTCCAAAAGTCCAGCCATCAGCCGTCTGACCCCCCAATCCTCCACAGCGGAGCTCTGCTTAAAGACAACAGGAGAATTTAGTCAAGACAAAGATAAATAAACTTCACAGAACATATAATTCTAATAAAAATAAAATATATTAATAAACCTATTTACCACAGAGTGTGTAAAATACTGTTTTGGGGATTCTGGAATGTAAATAAACTGCCTGTGCTAATGTTAACCAGTGAACAGTGTTAGTGTTAACCAGTGACTGTCTGTATTATCGTCTGCATTAAATTAACCGAGAATTTACTTAATGCGCTTCTCATACAAATAAGTTAAGCGATATAACACTCGTATATGAGCATTAGTTCATCCCTGAAGCCAAACTATAACTTACTGAAGCCCCACATACCCCCCCCCCACACACACACATACATACACACACACCCACCCACCCCCACACACACACACCTCCCCCTCCTCCTCCTCCTTAACTGATAAACACTTCAGTGTTGTTATTCAGCTCTTTACCTAAGCGCTCGCGCTACCGCGGAAAGTCACGGCCAGAGTGTGTAAAATATAAACCCGGTTATGAGCGTTACTAGCTCCTGTACAGCTACCCTCAGCCTGTGTCCTTCATGAACTGCATCACATTATATTCCAGTCACAGAAATAACCTGCAGATTAACTCTTAACCAAAGAATAAATAAATGCTGAATTTATCCAGACAACACGCGGTGAGATTCTCTCAGTATTTACAGAGAACACAAACACTCTTCATCGGGTAGTGCAGCTCTTGTAATAGGGACATTAATAGTATTTTCGAAGCTTGAGCATGTTTTTGAGTTAAAGTGGAGTGACATTGTGAGTGTGTGACACTGACAGTAAGCTGTAATATTAACTCCAGACTTGGTAAACAGGTCATTAAGTCATCTAAAGTCACATCTGACCGCTGCTGGTGCTGCCAGTGATATTTAAAACGGCCAATAAAAAACTAAACTGGGAAATAAACTGTAAACTACCCCAAACACATTTTATAAAATAAAACATCACTTACCACGAATAGTCCGTTAAGCCGCCATCTTCATCTCTGTAGTTTGGCAGCGTCAGTTCGGCGGGGGTGGAGGCGGGTTGTTAAAATCACGTGATTGCAACTCAGCGCAGCTGGCTTGTTTTAACGTGTTCTTGAGAACGAAGCGCCATCTAGTGGTGGCACCAGGTAAATGAATAAATAGGGCTTGAATGGGCGTGTTTACTGTGAAATCTTGACACGCCTTTCTGGCAGAAAAGGGAGGGGGGATTACGGCGTGCAAAGGGCATTCACACGCCATTCACACTTCAGCCACACGGTAGCGGCTATCTGTATGCTTATAATCCCCAATTGAGCTTGTACTGCATTTTTTTGATGTTTTATCATTGGACAATTTCAGCAAAATAAGTTCTGCATCTATGAATGAACTTAAAGTGTATCAACTGATGGGCAAGACTTTTAGATAAAGTGGAAATATTATTCCAAATAGTCCCCCAGTCAAGATCAACACCAAAAACCAGAGGTGGAAAGTAACGAATTACATTTACTCGCGTTACTGTAATTGAGTAGCTTTTTTGTGTATTTCTACTTTTTAAAGTAGTTTTAAAAATCTGTAATTTTACTTTTACTTAAGTACGTTTTGTTTGAAGTATTGTAATTCGCTACATTTTAAATCATATTCGCTACTGAGTAAAAAATAAATGAATGAAAATGATAAAACAATAAAAAAATATTATGCTTTGTATAAATGCTCCGTTGCGCCGTGTGTGTGTATCATGTCCTGGTCGCGCGCCGATCCAGACTCCACTCCAGGTTTTCTGACATCGGCAGCTACCTGACCTTCCACACGGTCGCTTCCGCCCTGAGTGACGTCATCGACTAACGCGACTGGAGAGAGACGCGCAAAAGATGAAAGAGGTTGTGATTTTGGCGTTTGATATTTGGTTGTGTATTCTGGTTTGACTTTTTGCCTCCAATTGACTTTGATTATTGCTTTGTCCCTATGGTTTGGTTGGTCTTTGTATATATTTGTAGATAATTTCACTGTATGTCTGTGCACTCACTAGTAGCAGTGGCGTGGCTGCCATTTATTTTTGGGAGAGGGAGTTTATTTGGGAATTTACTTGCTCAGGAATAAAATAAAGATAACTGACTACCTTATTGTATGGAATGAAGGGGGGGGGGTGATAAAATTATATATACATAATATATATATAAGGTTATCAAAGCAGTCCCACAGCTTAATCATAGCTAAAACAATCCAGTGAAATATTAGACTGTGAGACTTTTTTGAGTCAGGTATTTTATATAGTTTAGCTTAGGTTTATATTTTATATAGTTTATATAGGTTTAGGGAGTCCGGGAAGGTACCTGTATTTTTGTTTGTGTTTTTTTTTTTTTTGCAGGTAATCTAGCTACTAAATATAAATACCATTTTGTTTATTATTTTGGCCTGGGTCCACCCTGAATCTGATCCTCCTCCTGTTGTTTGTGTCTGTGTGTGTGTGTATAAAAACCTCATTTTTTCATCAGTTAATGATTGGATCTAGTTCTTTCTGCCATATACCACCATTTCCATACAGTTTAAAATAGAACCCTGAACCATTCTTTTGCTGTTTGGCCCTAGACTGGGACGTAACACCATATTTAAGTGACCACTTTGATTTTCAAGCACAAGAAAGACAACAGCTTTATTATGCAAAGGTGCTCCTTCAGTTAAAAAACTAGTTTGAGATTTATATCTTCTCATCTTTTTTGAACTACGCTAGAATGCCTCATCCCACCCCCGCTGTTAAAAAAATAAAAATAAAAAAGTAACTCGGTAACTTTTACTCTGAGTACATTTTTTAATGAGCTACTTTTTACTTTTACTTGAGTAGATTTTTATAATGGTAACTTTACTTGTACTCAAGTAAAATTTCACTGAAGTAACAGTACTTGTACTTGAGTACAAAATTTTATTACTCTTTCCACCTCTGCCAAAAACCAAGATCAACTCTTTTAGTCTCTGGACCAGACTAAAAGAGAACCGATGACAGGCTCTTTGAGTGCTGAACAAATTATACAGATAAGAGACCAAACCCTGAGTTGGAGATTTCTGTAGATTTTGAAGCAGAGGGTGGTTTTCTAACTGAGCATCCCAGGGAACACCATACACTCTAAGTGCAGAACGCAACCTAAGATATAAGAAATAGGAATTTCCGGGGATTGAAAAAGAGTGATAAAGATCCTGAAAAGAACGTAACCCTTCAGAGTTAAAAATTGTTATTTAGAATGTGAACCTTTTTAGCTGAGCAGGAAGAGGAAACAAATGGTTTAGAGCCTGTCAAGAGGTAATTATTGTGCCATATAGGAGAGAATCTATTAAATTTACAATTATAGCCAAGCAATTTGCACGCCTGTTTCCAGGCTTCAAGAGAGCAAGTTATGATGGGACCAAAACGAAGCGTTGAGCTTCTGTGTGTAATGCCAGCAAATGGTAGGTCTTATAATCTATAAGGATAAACCAAATCTTGTTCAATAACACGCCAAGATGTTTTAGTTGAAGGTTCAAGCCACACCTTCAAAGATCTTAGTTGAAAAGACCAAAAATAACATTTAAAATTAGGAATAGCTAGACTGCCAGAAAATTTTGGGTATTGTAGTGTTGATATGCATATTTTAGGTCTTTTACCCTGCCATATAAAGTCTGTACATAACTTATCAATATCTTTAAAAAACAGTGGTGAAGGGGATAGCGGTATAACGGAGAACAAAAAATTAACCTGAGGAAGAATATTCATTTTCAATATCGATATCCTACTAAAGAGAGAGATCTGTAACGAAGACCACCTCTCCAAGTCCTTCTTAATTTTTTTTGTTAAATATCATTAAAGTTATAGTTTACGGATTTGACAAAAATAAGAAAATATTTTTTGACTGAATCTGAATTGGAAAGAAAACAGGAGGCCCAAATATATTAAAAGTAGAATCCAGAGGCATTAGGATGGATTTATTCCAGTTTATCTTATACCCTGAAAAATCTCTCAAAGTTAGGGCTAGAGAAACTGAATTCTTGATATCTGAAAGGAGAAGAATGAGGTCATCAGCATAAAGTGTGATGTGCTGTACAGAATTACTAATATGTATTGGAGAAATGAGAGAACTCTGTCTGACTGCTTGAGCCAAAGGCTCCAGTGTTAAAACAAATAAAATTGTCTGGTGCCCCTGTGGTATGTGTGATTGCTCATAATATAACTGTATTGTATATAAACAAAAGAGAAGGAAAGCTCCAGGCCCAGATGGCGTGACACCAGCCTGTCTGAAATCCTGTGCTGACCAGCTGGCGCCCATTTTCACACAGATCTTCAACCGATCACTGGAACAATGTGAAGTGCCTTTGTGCTTTAAACGTTCCACAATCATCCCCATTCCAAAAAAAAAATAAAATCACAGGACTTAATGACTACAGACCAGTCGCCCTAAAATCTGTGGTCATGAAGTCATTTGAAAGACTGGTGTTGGCCTATCTGAGGGACATCACAGGACCCTTACTGGACCCCCTGCAGTTTGCTTATAGAGCAAACAGGTCTGTTGATGATGCAGTTAATATGGGACTGCACTTCATCCTTCAACATCTGGACAAACCAGGGGCTTATGCAAGGGTCTTGTTTATAGACTTTTCATCAGCTTTTAATACGATCATCCCAGCACTGCTTCAGACCAAATTAAACCAGCTCTCTGTTCCTAGCTCTCTCTGTCACTGGATCACCAGCTTTCTGACAGACAGGTAGCAGCTAGTGAAACTGGGAAAATTCATGTCCAACAGTCACACCACCAATACTGGAGCCCCTCAGGGATGCGTTCTCTCCCCACTGCTCTTCTCCATCTACACCAACGACTGCACCTCCACAGACCCCACTGTCAAGCTCCTGAAATTTGCAGATGACACTACAATCATCGGCCTCATCCAGGACGGTGACGAGTCTGCATACAGAAGGGAGGTCGAGCAGTTGGCTGTCTGGTGCAGTCACAACAACCTGGAGCTAAACACGCTCAAAACAATGGAGATGATCGTGGACTTCAGGAGAAACCCACCTGCACTTCCCCCACTCACCATCATGAACAGCACTGTGACGGCAGTGGAGTCATTCCGGTTCCTGGGCACGACCATCTCTCAGGACCTGAAGTGGGACATTCACATTGACTCCATTGTTAAAAAGGCCCACCAGAGGTTGTATTTCCTTCGCCAGCTGAAGAAATTCAACCTGCCACAGGAGCTGCTCACACAGTTCTACTCAGCCGTCATTGAATCTGTCCTGTGCACTTCAATAACTGTCTGGTTTGGCTCAGCTACGAAAGCAGACATCAGAAGACTACAAAGGACGGTTCAAACTGCTGAAAGAATTATTGGCACTCTCCTGCCCACGCTGCAAGAACTGTATATATCCAGAGTGAAGAAAAGGGCACGGAATATCACTTTGGACCCCTCAATTCAATTCAATTCAATTCAATTTTATTTATATAGCGCTTTTAACAATGGTCATTGTCTCAAAGCAGCTTCACAAAAATTAAAGAAATTTAACAAATCATAATAATAATAATAATAAATAAATAAATAAATAAATAAAATAATAATAATAATAGAAAATAAATAAATAAAAACAAATAATAATAATAATTATAGAAAAGAAAATAATTGGAAGTGTGGATGTGTGAGAAAAATGTGCAGATAATAATGAGACGAATGAATGAAATTTCTCTGATGAGCAAGCCAAGGGTGACGGCGACGGTGGCAAGGAAAAACTCCCTGAGATGGCATTAGGAAGAAACCTTGAGAGGAACCAGACTCAACAGGGAACCCATCCTCATTTGGGCGATAACAGATAGAAATGATATAACATCTTGTGTGTTGTGCAGGTGAAAATTCAATATGACAGAAATTATTTAAATTGACATGAAGACCAGTTCAGCATAGGGATGAGTCAGTAGGTGCAGAGGGCAGATGAGGTCTGGAACACTGGAAGCACAGGAGCAGCATGTGTAGCTCCAACCATCATAAAGCTGAATCTAGCTGGAGCTGGTCCTTCTCTGGATGCCTGAGGAACCTCGCAGGGTCGGCCTTTGTCTACTGAAGCTGGCAAAATCTCCCGATGCCTCGGGATGGGTAGAGAAATACAGAACAGATGGGGAGAATTAGCGTAGTTGCCATTCGGTATAGGTGTACTGGAGTATGAGTACTGGGATGAGTTATGTGTATGCCAGATTAAAAAGATGCGTCTTGAGTATACTTTTGAACTGAGAAACCGTGTCTGCTCCCCGAACACTGTCTGGAAGGCTATTCCAAAGCTTTGGAGCTAAATATGAAAAAGCCCTACCCCCTTTTGTAGATTTTGAAATTCTGGGAACTACCAGAAGTCCGGAGCTTTGTGATCTTAAGGCGCGTGGTGGATTGTAGCGCATCAGAAGACTGGTTAGGTATGTGGGAGCTAAACCATTTAAGGCCCTGTATGTAAGTAATACTATTTACATTACATTACACTATTTATAATTCTGGATCTAGTGAGAACCCTGGCAGCTGCATTTTGGATTAACTGAAGCTTGTTTATTGAGGATGCAGGACAACCACCTAGTAATGCATTACAATAGTCCAGTCTGGAGATCATGAATGCATGAACTAGTTTTTCTGCATCAGATACGGATAAGATGTTCCTAAGTTTAGCAATATTTAGAAGATGGAAAAAGGCTGTTTTTGTGATATTTGAAATGTGATTTTCAAAAGACAAGTTACTGTCTAATATTGCTCCCAGATCTTTTACTGCTGAGCTGGTAATAACAGTACATCCTTCTAAGCGCAAGCTGAATTGTGAAAGCTGTTGTGTGCTGGTTTTTGGGCCAATAAGTAATATCTCTGTCTTATCTGAATTTAATAAAAGAAAGTTATTGGTCATCCAATCTTTTATGTCCTGGACACACTCAGTTAATCTAGACAACTTAGGTATTTCGTCTGGTTTAGTTGAGATATATAATTGGGTATCATCAGCATAACAATGGAAACTAATCCCATGTCTTCTAATGATGTTACCCAAGGGAAGCATGTATATTGAGAACAACAGAGGTCCTAAAACTGACCCTTGTGGGACCCCATATTTCACTGGCATTACACCAGACGGTTCTCCATTTAGATCTACAAAATGGTAGCGATCAGACAGGTAAGATCTAAACCATTTTAATGCCTGTCCCTGAATACCTATATAATTGTGTAAGCGATCTATGAGAATATTATGATCTATAGTGTCGAATGCAGCACTAAGATCAAGCAGGACTAGCAATGAGATGCAGCCTTGGTCTGAAGCTAAAAACAAGTCGTTTGTAATCTTAACTAGTGCAGTTTCTGTGCTATGATGGGGCCTGAAACCTGACTGAAATTCTTCAAGGATGTTGTTATCCTGCAAGAATGTGCAAATTTGAGCTGATACTACTTTTTGTCTAGTATTTTTGATATGAACGGGAGGTTTGAAATCGGTCTGTAATTTGTTATTTCATTTGCGTCCAAATTAGATTTTTTAAGAAGCGGCTTAATAACTGCTAACTTGAAAGGTTTAGGGACGTGACCTAGATGTAATGATGAATTAATAATGTTTAGGAGTGGCTCTCCAACTGTAGATGCGGATGGCTTATTTCACTAGTTTTGACGCGTAACTAATGTCTTAAAGTTTCACTCACATGACAGAAGTCCGATCTCTTTGTCTTTTGTCGTTTATTTGTCAGCATCAAAGAATCAACACTTCATACAGTCGTCTTGAGTAAATCCACTGTTATTACAGACACCAGTTGCTGCATCTTGCAAATCTCTGAGTTTTACAACAACCTGTTTGCTGTATCTTGTAGATTACAATCTTGGCTTGGGTATCTAACAACACTCTTGTTGTTTCTTACTTTCCCAGCTTACGTTAGCTTACGGTTACAACAACCTCGTTGCTGTATTTTACATTTCTAGCTTACCGGGAGCTCTCACTAGCTGACGGTCTAAAGCTTGTGTTTCCGTAGCCTTCCAAATCTATACTGAGCTTTCTAGCATATCACAGTCACACAAATGCATGTAATAGTAGAATGACATCACAGACCAACCTACGATTATCAACTTATGATGCATGACTAAGAAATTTAAAGCTTATGGCTTATGTAACAAACTTAATGCTTAATGCTTTACTAATGAATAGAACAAGGTAGAATAAATGAAATAACAGCAAGTAAAATAAAATAAAATAAACACAACAACAAATTCATAAAAAGTGCGATATGGCACTTACATTCCAGCCCCTAATTGACAGGCATGGAGACTGACAATTACAATTTTGTGTTTTTTTTTTTTTTGATAAAGCAATGAAATCAAACATTCTTAACCTTCTAAAACGTTTTAAATCTTTTAAGTGTGGAATATTTATCTCAGGTGTTTACATTTGCATATCAAATCTCATAACATATTACCACACATTTAACAGTCCATTTCACATGTGAGACACAGCTTGTCGATGGGTCTTTCCAGAGTGTTGGTCTTGGTTTTAACTAACACACGTTTCACCAGTCCCCCTTTGTTGGGGAACACTTTCGTGATTCTTCTCATGACCCATGAATTTCTTGGAGAAGACTCATCAGTTATTAAAACTATGTCTCCAATCAAAAGGTTTTTTTTGTTTTGAAACCATTTTTGCCGCCCCTGGAGCAAGGGCAAGTATTCACGTACCCATCGCTTCCAGAGCAGGTCTGATCGATGCTGGATCTGCTTCTCCCTGCGACGTGCATAGATGACAAATCCAGGTGGCAGGGTTGGCTGTTTTTTCAGCAGCTGCAGGTGGTTTGGTGTCAGAGGTTCCATTTTAGGCGAGCAGCTGTTTCTTTTCACAGATGCCTTTCGTTTTTGCTGTGTGCGAATTCCCTGTTTGAATTCTGCTGCTGCTTTACCCTTTTGCAACGTGAGAAGTTCTTCCTTGAAGTTTTGTCTTTGAGTGAGCTTAATGACGTTTTCTGCTCTTGTTAGGTCTTGCGCTTTTAGAGACTTGTGATTTTCTGTCTTTGGGTCATCTACTTGTGTTTTAACCCTTTCTGTTTTTTGTTTCAGCATGTCTCTGGTGCGAAGGATCCAGGCAACGGATCTTTTTAACTTGTGCCAGTCAGAGTGATGATTAATCAGTTTACTCACTGCGTCTGTGTCTGTGCATTTTGTAATGCTCACAATATTCACTAAAGCTGAGAGCTTAACTTCATCAGCATTTTCATCAAAATTTTCTCTTATTGATGTGTCATGAATATTTTTAGGCCATTTGCACTCTGCTTCTTTGAGAAGGGAGGGACCATGGATCCAGTTGACATTTTTCATGAACTTTTCACAGGATACCCCCCTGGAGGCAGAATCAGCTGGGTTTTGTGAGGTATTAACGTACCTCCATTGCTGTGACTTGGTTGACTCTCTTATAATGGCGATTCTGTTGGCCACGAAGGTTTTAAAACGAAGTGTTTCGTTATCAATGTATCTCAAAACAGTTGTACTGTCAGTCCAGAACATAGAGTCCAGCAATTTCAATTCTAGCTGTTCTTTCAACATTTTGTCATTTTTTACAGCGACCTCTGCCGCAGTCAATTCCATTCGTGGAATGGTGGTTTGTTTCAGGTGTGCTACACGGGAATTCCCCATCATGAATGCACAATGTGTAAGTCCATCAGCGTTTACTAACCTGAGGTATGAGACAGCTCCACATCCCATTTCACTTGCATCCGAGAAGTGATGGAGTTGTGCTGTAGCTGTAACTCCGAAGTCGGCTGGTTTTATGGACCTTGCTATGCTGAACTCGGACAGTCTGTGCAGCTCTTGCAGCCAGGTTTTCCACGCCGTTGCAAACTGCTCGGGAATGTCATCATCCCAGGCAAGTTTTTCTTTACATAACTGTTGCATTAGGATTGTAGCTGGCAGTATGGCAGGTGGGAGAAAGCCTAACGGGTCGTATGTTGAGCTAGTGATTGACAGAATTCCTCTTCTTGTCACAGGTCGTTCCTTTAAGCTAATCTTAAACTTGAACATGTCTGAGTTAATGCACCACAGCACCCCCAGAGCTCTCTCTATGGGCAGTGCATCTTTACTCAAGTCTAAGTCTCTCATGTCTTTGATCCTTTCACTCTCGGGAATGACAGTCAGTAGGGCACGGCTATTGCCTTTTACGTTTAACAGGTGAGCGTGCGCACTGCTCGGGCGTGCACTGCTTAGACGCGCGCTGCTGTCTGCATTTCGGTTGTTGGGCATTTGAAAGGATGCTTTCTTAAGTGGGAGGTCGATGTGGGAGTGATTATTTGTGAACTGCAAGGAGTTATTACACATTTGTTCTACACTTTCAATGCAGATTCGGTTAACTGTAGCGGTCATTAGTTTGTCGGGTTCTCGGTGAAGCCCGGCCACAGTCCATCCGAGAGCACTCTGCATCGCGTATGGCCCTCTATGCCTGCTATTGATTATTCGCTTAGGTTCTGTGAGTTCGTGCTCTTTATATCCTATGAGAATTTCGACTCCCGCGCTAATCTGGGGCAGTTTTACTTCACTGAGGTATGGCCACTTATCGATGTCATGCTGTTGTGGAATGTTTGCCACTGTAACTGGCATAGTCTTTTGTGTGAAGACGTTGGGAAGTTCCATAAAGTTGTTTTCTTCCAGGCCACTGATCTCCAAATCATTGAGCATGTAGCTATCTACTAGTTTTGAGGCGTTCATGGTGCTCAGCCGTATCTTAACTCTTTTGCCTCGTGCATTTAGTCGCCTTGCTAATGACTTTGTACAGAATGTGGAGGAACTGCCTGGGTCTATAAAGGCATACACTTCTGCAATTTTGTCACCTTTCTTGGACTTTATTTTGACAGGTACTATGGGGAGGATCCAATTGCCTCCAGCCCAGGTGAGCGCACTTAATTCGTGACTCGCTACAAATGGTGTATGTTGTGTGTGACTTTCGGTTTCGTTCTCGTCAGCGCGTGTAACTGGCTGCGCCGTGTCTTGCACTGCTCTGTGTAACATGCGCGGATGTGGCTTTGAACACAGTGAACATACAATTTTTCTAGTGCAGTCTTTCCACAAGTGACCCTTTGTTAAACATCCGAAACAGAAACCGTTTCTTTTTAAGAATTCTACTTTGTCTTCGTGGGTCTGATCGTTAAATTTGACGCACTCGTCTAAGATATGGTCCTTTTTACAATATGCGCATGGCTTAGTGAAAGCGCTAACAGCTGACGTACCGGCATTCTTCATTGTAATCGGGTCTTTGTGGATCTTACCAACCTGTCTGACGTCGGTTGCGAAGCTGACCCTGGCGTTCCCTTCTCTTCTTGACTTGGGTCCTTGCGGGGATTTGTTAAAGTGTCCTTTGTCGCTGGTTGAGACGTTCAGGTTTCCGAAGATTGGGTTTGAAATTACTTTAGCTCGTTGGTCTATGAACTCAGCTAGCTGCTTAAATTTGGGTCTTGTCTGACTAAGCTCTTCAAGCTTGTATACCTGGTCCCTCCATCTCTTACGCAACTCGTAGGGCAGTTTTGAAGTAATGGTCTGCATGTTGGTAGCGTTATCTAGCTCCTCCATGTGGTCGATGCTTGACATGATGTTGTGACAGGATGCTAGAAACACGGAGAAAGCACTTAACGACTTTCCATCCTCTGACTTTATTACCGGCCAACTGGCTATCTTTTGCATCAGCGTTTGCAATTTTTCGTTTATTTCCAAATCTGTCCTGCAACAGTCTCATTGCCTCTGCATAACCACACTGATCTGGCATAAGCTGACAGCTCATAACGAGGTCTCTAGCCTCTCCCTCAGTGAACTGCTCAAGATAAAACAGCTTATCAGCATCACTATCTGTTTTGTCAACAATAACATGTTTGAATGCTTTCATGAAGGACGTAAACTCAAGAGGGTCACCATGAAACACAGGAACATTGCGTTGAGGTAAAAAGGATTGCCTTTGGCATTTCATGAGCATTGCTGTGATGTCAGCCTGCTGTTGCATCATGCTCTGTGATTCTAAAGTATACATGTCATGGCGGGTGTATTTATTGTCTTGGGTAGACCCTTCATTTAAAGTACTTTTCAATTTTGGTTCAAAACTTACTGGTACACTTGGATGGGCTGTCCTATGACGTGATGGCAGTCCAAGATCTTCTATCGACGCGCTGCTCTCGTAAAGTTCGTTGTATTCCAGTTTGGGAGCGCGTGCGCCACTTGGTTCGTTGAAGGTGCTCTTTTTTACCGGCTTTCGGCGGCTGTCGTATTCAGGTTTGCGGCCCGTCCTAGGCGGGCTGCTCGAGCGCGTGCAGCTCGGGTCGATGACTCCGCTCTTTGATGCAGGCTGTCGTGTTTCACAACTCTGATAAACCTGTAATTCAGCGTCGACAACTGCGAGCGCAGTTTCTAATTCCAACCTTTCTTTATCAGCTTTTAGTTGCTCTGCCTCAGCCTTTAATTGTGCTTCCTTCTGTTCTAACGCCCGCCGTTCTGCTAAGGCTGCTGCTTTAATCAACAAGGCTGCTCTGTTGGCTTCCGCTTTCTTTATTAGGGCTGAGGATGATGTAGAAGTTACAGACCTTTTGGATGCTGCCGTCGCTACGCTTCCGTGTCTACTAGAGGCAGACGTCTTAAACTCCACCATTGACACGCTGTCATCTGGCATAATTCCATCGTCGTCCGTTTGGGACATCATGAAGCGGCTCTTAGTTTCCTCAATCCACAACTCTACTTTTTTCCTAAATTCTGTGCAGCTCAGTATTTTAAACTTGTAGTTTTGCAGATCATGCTGGCGTTCTTCTTCGTTTAGGTGCGATCGCACCTGTCTATTGTTTTCAACACATTCCTTTAGCAGCCCTATAAAGTCAGTGTAGTACTTAGTTTCAACGTCATGCACATTGCATGGATTGTACATGAGCAGCTGCATTTCGTCGGATAGTGCAGTCAATTGACTCCACTTTTCGCTTCCGGTTTCTTTCATTTTCTGAAGCTTTATTTTCGAATCCTCGTCGATGAGCGCCGTCTCACGCTCAGACCCGGCTGTGGCTGGATTCATCTCGCCGTCGGCCGTAGTGAAGCGCGGAGCATTCAAATCCTCTTCCATTTCGATTTCAGTGTTCACTTGTTTTCGTTCAAACAGCGGAAAAGCTTTAGACTTTTGTAGATGCGGATGGCTTATTTCACTAGTTTTGACGCGTAACTAATGTCTTAAAGTTTCACTCACATGACAGAAGTCCGATCTCTTTGTCTTTTGTCGTTTATTTGTCAGCATCAAAGAATCAACACTTCATACAGTCGTCTTGAGTAAATCCACTGTTATTACAGACACCAGTTGCTGCATCTTGCAAATCTCTGAGTTTTACAACAACCTGTTTGCTGAATCTTGTAGATTACAATCTTGGCTTGGGTATCTAACAACACTCTTGTTGTTTCTTACTTTCCCAGCTTACGTTAGCTTACGGTTACAACAACCTCGTTGCTGTATTTTACATTTCTAGCTTACCGGGAGCTCTCACTAGCTGACGGTCTAAAGCTTGTGTTTCCGTAGCCTTCCAAATCTATACTGAGCTTTCTAGCATATCACAGTCACACAAATGCATGTAATAGTAGAATGACATCACAGACCAACCTACGATTATCAACTTATGATGCATGACTAAGAAATTTAAAGCTTATGGCTTATGTAACAAACTTAATGCTTAATGCTTTACTAATGAATAGAACAAGGTAGAATAAATGAAATAACAGCAAGTAAAATAAAATAAAATAAACACAACAACAAATTCATAAAAAGTGCGATATGGCACTTACACCAACCGTAAGCATCACTTCTTTTAAAAATCTGGTTGGGATTCGGTCTAACAGGCACGTTGTTGATTTAGCCGAGGTGATGAGTTTATACAGCTCTTCCTGTCCTATACCTGTAAAGCAGTGAAAATCTAAATGTGAAGCTATAGGCTGAACTGGATCGTGAGATACTATTAGAGGTTGAACCTCCATTATTTTCTTCCTGATATTATTGATTTTTTCATTAAAGAAGTCCATAAAGTCTTCACTTCTAAACTGTGATGGGATACTCTCTGCGGGCATCTTAGGTTTTGTTAGGCGAGCCACTGTACTAAATAAGAACCTGGGATTGTTTTGGTTTCTTGCTATCAGTTGGCTAAGATGCTCGGTCCTAGCAGTTTTTAGAGCCTGTCTATAGCTGCACATACTGTCTTTATACGCAATTCGAAAAACTTCTAATTTAGTTTTCCTCCATTTTCGCTCGAGGTTACGGGTTGCTCTCTTTAGGGCGCGAGTATGACTGTTGTACCACGGTGCAAATGTTTTATCTCTGACTTTTTTTAATCTGATGGGAGCAACAGTGTCTAATGTACTGGTAAAAATAGTGCCCATGCTGCTAGTCACTTCATCTAGATCATCTGCATTTAGGGGTCTAATAAGAAATTGGGACAGATCCGGCAGATTACTTGTGAATCTGTCTTTAGTAGTGGGATTCATATTTCTAACAGATTGATAACGTGGGGAGACACAGCTAATCTGTTCTACGGGTAGAGTATATGTCAGGAGGTGATGATCTGTGATATCATCACTTTGAGGTATGATCTCTATATTAGAGACATCTATACCATGGGATATAATTAAATCTAGCGTATGATTAAAGCGGTGAGTTGCTCCAATTATATTTTGTTTAACCCCAAAGGAATTTAGTAAATCCATAAATGTGAGTGCTAAAGCGTCGTTAGCATCATCTACATGAATGTTAAAGTCTCCTACTGATAGTTGATAACACTTTGTCAGAGTTAACCAATAGGTCTGATAGCAGATGTCCAAATTCTTTAAGAAAATCGCCATATGGCCCCGGGTGTCTGTACACGGTGGCCAGGGTAAAATATAGCAAGGGATTATTACGTATTTCATTTAGTGCAACATTAATGATAAGCACTTCAAATGAATTAAACCTGGGCCTTATTTTCTGGGTAACAGTGAGTACATCATTGTAGATAGTGGCGACACCACCACCAATTAGACGGGGCTCGTGCTTATAGAAATATCCTGACGGAGTAGACTCATTCAGACCAAAATATTCATTTGGTTTAAGCCAGGTTTCAGTGAGACAGAGTGCGTCAAGGCAATAATCTGAGATAATTTCATTAACATTAAGTGCTTTAGGCGCAAGGGATCTAATGTTGAGTAGTCCAAACTTTAGAGGTGGATTTTGACTACTTATTTTGCCTTTTTCTGGTTTTATGGTTATCAGATTGTTTCGGGCAAATGTAACAAATTTATTCTTTTTTCTCAGTATTCGGGGAACAGACACAGTTTCTATAAGACAAGCTATGTGTGTGCGTCTATCACTACGGTGAGTTGTGATGTGTCTAATATGTTTGGAATCTACAGTATGACTTACCGCCAGTCAGATGGTTCGTAGTGTCCTGGAGTGTCCTCACACCCAAGCCACCTTCTTTTTGAACTTTTGCCATCGGGTCGACGCTACAAAGCACCGAACACCAGGACAGTCAGGCATAAGAACAGTTTTTACCCCCAGGCAATCTACCTCCTTAACAGTTAAACATCATTCTAACGGTCAATAAATATATGTGCAATATTGTGTACAATACCACTGTGCAATATACTGTATAATACCACAGACTTCAGATATTTATGTAACTTATTTAAAAGTATCTCACATCGTACTCCATTTGATGTCAACCATTTAAAAAATGTTTTTTTTTGTTTTTTTTTTTGAGTCATGCTGTTTTTGTCTTGTCATTTGTATTTTTTGTTCTGGAAGCTCCGCCACTAAAACAAATTCCTTATACGTGCAAGCGTACTTGGCAATAAAACTCTTTCTGATCTGATCTGATCTTGTTCTGAGTAATATGAACTCTGCTCTTGAACTGATGGCATCCTTATATACTGTATTTAAAGACTCTAATGTTTTAGCTCTAATTGTATCATAACAATGTTTCTGCATAAATTCCACTTGTATCATTTACTCAAGTGAGCTAATTTCCTGTTTTCGGATGGCCACTAATTTAGAAGAATATGTGATACAACTACTTCGAATTATGCATTTTGCTCCTTCCCACAGAGTATGAGGATTCACATCTGATGGCGTGCTCAATAGAATAAAGTCACTGAGATCATTCCTGATATGTTGTAAAAAATTGTGTATCTTGAAGGAGGAAAACATTGAAGCACCACCGTTTAAAACGAGATGAAAAAGTGTATCTTTTCTCTATGTACCAAATCAAGGGACTTTACCCTCTTGACAGGCTCATTAAGTCCACGTGTATTCCAAGCCATAAAATTATAATTATCCATCATGGTGATCCAGCATCAAATATATAATGTACAATTATCATGAAAAAATTGAGGTGATACAATATACCCAGGAAACATGAATAAACCAAAAAAAGCAAAAAAAGAAACATCCTCTGACTTTCAACTGTTTTTACTTTCAGTAAACTTAATGTGTAAATATTTGTATGAACACTAAAAGAGTCGACACCATAAGACATAAACTAAAAATGTTTCACAATGTGTCCCCGAATGAAGGGAGGCTCAAAATCAGTCAGTAGCAGTCAGTATCTGGTGTGGCCACCAGCTGCTTGAAGTACTGCAGTGCATCTCCTCCTCATGGACTGGACCAGATTTGTCAGTTCTTGCTGTGAGATTGAGGGATTGTGTGTTCCTGGTGTGACTCGGGCAGTTGTTGTGGCCATCCTGTACCTGTCACGCAGGTGTGATATTCGGATGTACCCATCCTGTGCAGGTGTTGCTACACGTGGTCTTCCACTGCGAGGATGATCAGCTGTCCTTCCTGTCTCCCTGTAGCGCTGTCTTAGGCGTCTCACAGTGCGGACATGGCAATTTATTGCACTAGCCACATCAGCAGTCCTCATGCCTCCCTGCAGCATGCCTAATGCACGTTCACGCAGATGAGCAAGGACCCTGGGAATCTTTCTTTGGGTGTTTTTCACAGTCAGTAGACAAGTCTCTTTAGTGTCCTGCGTTTTTAGAACTGTGACCTTAAATGCCTACTTTCTGTAAGCTGTTAAGGTCTTAACGACCATTCCACAGGTGCATGTTAATTAATTGATTATGGTTAATTGAACATGTATGGAAACCATTGTTTAAACCCTTTACAATGAAGATCTGTAAAGTTATTTGGATTTTTACAACATTATTGTTGAAATACACAGTCTCTTTTTTTTTTATACACGTTTCTTTTTTTTGCTGAGTATATATACACATATACACACATAAATTTATATATACATACACACATACATATACATATAGGTCACATACACACACACACACACACACACATGCATACATACACATCACATAAAAAGATATATATATATATATATATATATATATATATATATATATATATATATATATATATATATATATATATATATATATATACACAGTGGTGTGAAAAAATATTTGCCCCCTTCCTGATTTCTTATTCTTTTGCATGTTTGTCACACTTAAATGTTTCTGCTCATCAAAAACCATTAACTATTAGTCAAAGATAACATAATTGAACACAAAATGCAGTTTTTAAATGAAGGTTTATGTTATTAAAGGAGAAAAAAAACTCCAAATCTACATGGCCCTGTGTGAAAAAGTGATTGCCCCCCTTGTTAAAAAATGACTTAACTGTGGTTTATCACACATGAGTTCAATTTCTGTAGTCACCCCAAGGCCTGATTACTGCCACACCTGTTTCAATCAAGAAATCACTTAAATAGGAGCTACCTGACACAGAGAAGTAGACCAAAAGCACTTCAAAAGCTAGACATCATGCCAAGATCCAAAGAAATTCAGGAACAAATGAGAACAAAAGTAATTGAGATCTATCAGTCTGGTAAAGGTTATAAAGCCATTTCTAAAGATTTGGGACTCCAGCGAACCACAGTGAGAGCCATTATCCACAAATGGCCAAAACATGGAACAGTGGTGAACCTTCCCAGGAGTGGCCGACCGACCAAAATTACCCCAAGAGCGCAGAGACAACTCATCCGAGAGGCCACAAAAGACCCCGGGATAACATCTAAAGAACTGCAGGCCTCACTTACCTCAATTAAGGTCAGTGTTCACGACTCCACCATAAGAAAGAGACTGGGCAAAAATGGCCTGCATGGCAGATTTCCAAGGCGCAAACCACTTTTAAGCAAAAAGAACATTAAGGCTCGTCTCAATTTTGCTAAAAAACATCTCAATGATTGCCAAGACTTTTGGGAAAATACCTTGTGGACCGACGAGACAAAAGTTGAACTTTTTGGAAGGTGCGTGTCCCGTTACATCTGGCGTAAAAGTAACAGCATTTCAGAAAAAGAACATCATACCAACAGTAAAATATGGTGGTGGTAGTGTGATGGTCTGGGGTTGTTTTGCTGCTTCAGGACCTGGAAGGCTTGCTGTGATAGATGGAACCATGAATTCTACTGTCTACCAAAAAATCCTGAAGGAGAATGTCCGGCCATCTGTTCGTCAACTCAAGCTGAAGCGATCTTGGGTGCTGCAGCAGGACAATGACCCAAAACACACCAGCAAATCCACCTCTGAATGGCTGAAGAAAAACAAAATGAAGACTTTGGAGTAGCCTAGTCAAAATCCTGACCTGAATCCTATTGAGATGTTGCGGCATGACCTTAAAAAGGCGGTTCATGCTAGAAAACCCTCAAATAAAGCTGAATTACAACAATTCTGCAAAGATGAGTGGGCCACAATTCCTCCAGAGCGCTGTAAAATACTCGTTGCAAGTTATCGCAAACGCTTGATTGCAGTTATTGCTGCTAAGGGTGGCCCAACCAGTTATTAGGTTCAGGGGGCAATTACTTTTTCACACAGGGCCATGTAGGTTTGGATTTTTTTTCTCCCTTAAATAATAAAACCCCTCATTTAAAAACTGCATTTTGTGTTTACTTGTGTTATCTTTGACTAATAGTTAAATGTATTTGATGATAAACAATTTGTGTGACAAACATGCAAAAGAATAAGAAATCAGGAGGGGGCAAATAGTTTTTCACACCACTGTATATATATATATATATATATATATATATATATATATATATATATATATATATATATATATGCATTCACACATAAAAAAAAAAAATATATATATATATATATATATTTTTTTTTTTTAAGGAATAATACAAAATTATAATAAAAAATTCTAATATTATTAATAACAACAACTTTGGGGGTATTGTAAAAGAATAATCCACATTAAGCAAAAACCTTATGAACATTATGACTGTCTTATACAATGGTATCAATGAAAAGCTGAGCCTCTTCGGGAGAAGAGAAGATATGCCTTTCAGAGTTAAATGTTACCTTCAGGTTAGCAGGGGGAGAAAGTGTTGGATCCCTTTCTGTATGAGAGAAGCAGTGCAAGATGAGAATGCTTTGCGCCACTGAGCAGTATCGTTAGAATAAACAGCAAAGAAAACAAGATGAGATTGACCGTGTTGTATCTTGGTACCACTCGATTGCTGAAAACACGGTGAGCTCTTTCTATGTCAATAACCCCGCTTTCAACCAGAGATGTAAAGGCAATGGCATCACCCCTTTCTGCATTTTCCAGAAGATTAGCAAGAGGTTTCTCTTATCTGTAGCCTGTCCTCCTGTTGAGCAGTTTGAATGATATCGGTGCGTTTATGCAGCAAAGTAAGGGAATTGCTCACTGAAGAGACTTACGACTCCAGGTTTCCAAGTTTCTTTTGAAAATTATCCATATCTTCCCGTATTGCCTTTACATCTACGGAAAGTTCATGTTGTGTTCCCCTCATGTCATATATCAGTGTTGCTACTGTAAGTCCAAACTTTCCGCAAGTGGTTTGCTAGCATCCGTAATAGGAGTTAGCAAAGTCAGTTCACCAAATAGCTGTTTCTTGGCTTTCTTTTTTGCCGATTTGGAATGTGGAGATGGGGTAGAAGGACACATAACAGCGGCCGTCCTCTTCTCTGTTGACTCAATTGCTAATGTGGATTAATATAATTGCTAAAAAGAGCCAGTTTACAAACAAAAAAAAAGAAAGTGCTTCGGGAGGGTCAGGATTACGCCGCCATCTAAACTTTTGGGCAATTTGGCTTTGCCGTTTGTCCCTTTCCAGTTCACCTGCTTTGCCCAGCTCTGGTAGGCCTCAAATGGACAGAGTGCCATGAAGACACTGGCTGCATACACATCTGGGCAATGCTCTCCTCACTGTAAACACTCTTTGTAAAATGTATCCTCCTTTTCAGCAGTCAGAGGCCGGAGAGGCACATCTGGAAGTTGTGTGCTTTTCTTGCGGTTAAGGCTGCAAGGACAGGCTGAGGTGGAAGTTAAAATGCTGGTGAGATGGTCAGTTCAGCATTGCGCTCATCCGAATCTGGGCATGCAAATAGCCAACGTCCACAAGGGCTTGGGGGGCCAGAGGTGAGCTGCTGCCACATTGGAGGAATGGAGGTTCTCTGGTTTTCTAGCTGTTCCAGTCTCTGGGTCACAGCCTTCAGCTGAGTCTTTAGGGCCACGATTTCAATCTGATTATTCACAATTAGAATCTGACTGGCCGCACAACCCTCACACAGCCCCACCACCTCGGGTTGGTGGCTGTTCTTCCATTTTTGCCAGTCGACTTTGGATGTTCTGGATTTTAGCACCTATTGGCTTCTTGGAAAATTCCATAGAAGCTTCTAATATAATATGTAGTACATCTATTCAACGTACCGCTTTATTTTTCACCATTCTCACTTTTCCTGTAGAGGTGGATGCTGCAGGTGTCCTCTGCTTTCTCTTTTTGGTGGCTGAGGAGGGCATCTGTGTCCAGTGAAGCATAAATCAGTCACACATTATGAAACCAAATCATAATAATGTACACGATATTAGCACAACTCAGACCCAAAAAAAGGAACAATTTGCTAACCGTAGCTGAGTCTCGGAGTCTTGTAAAATGTGACGCTTCCCTTCTTAGCGTTGTCAATCAATGTCATGGTTCTGCTCTGTTGTGTGTGTAGCAAAGGCGGACGCAGACGCAGGAGAATGATCGAACTCGTCTTTTATTTAATCAACTGTTTTAAATCCACAATGAACTCAAAGTCTCGTCTACTCCTTCTTTCTGAAGAAGTTCTTTTTCCTTTTTCTTATTTCTTTATTTGAGTAAATTAAACAAACAAAACCAAAACAAAACAAATCCCAAGCCTACCACACGCTCCCCCCGTGTGGGTTGCCGCAGTCTCCTCCGCTACTCGGCAGCGCGCCAGGTCCATGAACTGCCTGGATAGGTTTCCAAGTGCACGTCACCGTGCTCGACAGGTGCCTCCTTCCCGGAGGGCTGATACCGTCCTTAATTCAAACGAAAAACCCAGAGTCAGTCCTTTTCCTTTTTCCTGTGATCCTGCTGACTTAATGCTGCGAGGGAGAGACGAGAGCACTTTAGCAGGGATAGGGACACAGACAGTGACTCACACACACAAACACGACTGTGAACGGACGAGACGCTACGGGCTCGACCGGCTTAAATAGAGACACAAGGGGATAGGACACAGGTGTAGGTGTTCTTGTGATTAGGGAGACATACCAACGTTGACACACTAGGTGGGGACAAAGTGTTGGCTCAGTAGTCCGGAGACCCAGATCTTATTTCCCCGGGCTGTGGTGGTACCAATGTTACAATAAATAGAATTAAGGAATCGATTAAATTTTTTTTTTATTCGTGTGTTATTTATTTATAACCTGGATTGCAATACTGACCAAATAGAATCTGATTGGAGTTAGTTGGAATACGCCCATTTGTGCGCTATTAAATTTTGCACAGATCAACCACTGCAATTATTCACCTTTTTAACAAAAGTATTGTGCTGTGAAGATGCCGCACACCAATCAGCTGTGCTCACAACAGATTCGTCAGATGCGGGCCTGTGGAAAATCAGCACACCAGATAGAGTATAGCAGCATTTTGCAGGATTGGGGATTAAGTTTCGCTTCGTGTTGTGCAAACAAGTGTGTGGTACTGTAATTCATAGCACAAGTTATGTTTGCTTTTGTCTAATGATTATCTCTGATTTCTGTAGCAATATGGAGCAGGGCATATTGTAATTTTTGAAGGAATTATGGACAGAGTTTTTTGAAAGTTCCATCATCAAAGCAGCTGCAGGACCATATATACGAAAGTATTTTGGACCACATCGTTGTTTCTTCCAGGATAATGATCCAAAGCACACTGCTGATGCATCCTGCATTGCATCAGAGGGAATGAACTGGGTGAATGAACTCCACCAGAGTCACCGGATTTGAATCCTATGAAACCTGTCTGGCACTCCATGAAAGACTTCATCCGAAAGGAGGCAAAGCCAGACACAAAACAAGAGCTTGTTCATGCCAAAAAGGTATTTTGGGAGACAAAAGTTAAGCAAGACTTCTGCAGTAGATTAATCATCAGACTTCATAATGTACTGAGAATAATAGTGGAAAAAAAATGGGGGGCCCAGTGGAAAATTAAAAATTTTCAGATCCCCACCAGCGGACATATTGTATACTGTAACTACAGTGGTGTGAAAAACTATTTGCCCCCCCTCCTGATTTCTTATTCTTTTGCATGTTTGTCACACAAAATGTTTCTGATCATCAAACACATTTAACTATTAGTCAAAGATAACACAAGTAAACACAAAATGCAGTTTTTAAATGAGGGGTTTTATTATTTAGGGAGAAAAAAAATCCAAACCTACATGGCCCTGTGTGAAAAAGTAATTGCCCCCTGAACCTAATAACTGGTTGGGCCACCCTTAGCAGCAATAACTGCAATCAAGCGTTTGCGATAACTTGCGACGAGTCTTTTACAGCGCTCTGGAGGAATTTTGTCCCACTCATCTTTGCAGAATTGTTGTAATTCAGTTTTATTTGAGGGTTTTCTAGCATGAACCGCCTTTTTAAGGTCATGCCACAACATCTCAATAGGATTCAGGTCAGGACTTTGACTAGGCCACTCCGAAGTCTTCATTTTGTTTTTCTTCAGCCATCCAGAGGTGGATTTGCTGGTGTGTTTTGGGTCATTGTCCTGCTGCAGCACCCAAGATCGCTTCAGCTTGAGTTGATGAACAGATGGCCGGACATTCTCCTTCAGGATTTTTTGGTAGACAGTAGAATTCATGGTTCCATCTATCACAGCAAGCCTTCCAGGTCCTGAAGCAGCAAAACAACCCCAGACCATCACACTACCACCACCATATTTTACTGTTGGTATGATGTTCTTTTTCTGAAATGCTGTGTTACTTTTACGCCAGATGTAACGGGACACGCACCTTCCAAAAAGCTCAACTTTTGTCTCGTCGGTCCACAAGGTATTTTCCCAAAAGTCTTGGCAATCATTGAGATGTTTTTTTAGCAAAATTGAGACGAGCCTTAATGTTCTTTTTGCTTAAGTGGTTTGCGCCTTGGAAATCTGCCATGCAGGCCGTTTTTGCCCAGTCTCTTTCTTATAGTGGAGTAGGGAACACTGACCTTAATTGAGGCAAGTGAGGCCTGCAGTTCTTTAGATGTTGTCCTGGGGTCTTTTGTGGCCTCTCGGATGAGTTGTCTCTGCGCTCTTGGGGTAATTTTGGTTGGCCGGCCACTCCTGGGAAGGTTCACCACTGTTCCATGTTTTTGCCATTTGTGGATAATGGCTCTCACTGTGGTTCGCTGGAGTCCCAGAGCTTTAGAAATGGCTTTATAACCTTTACCAGACTGATAGATCTCAATTACTTTTGTTCTCATTTGTTCCTGAATTTCTTTGGATCTTGGCATGATGTCTAGCTTTTGAGGTGCTTTTGGTCTACTTTTCTGTGTCAGGTAGCTCCTATTTAAGTGATTTCTTGATTGAAACAGGTGTGGCAGTAATCAGGCCTGGGGGTGACTACAGAAATTGAACTCAGGTGTAATAAACCACAGTTAAGTTATTTTTTAACAAGGGGGGCAATCACTTTTTCACACAGGGCCATGTAGATTTGGAGTTTTTTCCCCCTTAATAACGTAAACCTTCATTTAAAAACTGCATTTTTTGTTCAATTATGTTACCTTTGACTAATAGTTAACGGTTTTTGATGAGCAGAAACATTTAAGTGTGACAAACATGCAAAAGAATAAGAAATCAGGAAGGGGGCAAATAGTTTTTCACACCACTGTATGTTTGTAAGGGCACTTGTTAATACACAGTATTGTAGTGGATCAATCACTTATTTCACAGTTATTGAATATTATTATATGCACTGTTTAATGGGCATGGCAGTTTTGTAATATTCAGCAAAATAAACACTGTCTACTGTAAACGTCTCAATGTCAAGGTGTAACAGTGACAAGTCTCTTCAGATCCTTATTAGATTATTAACAATTTGATGTATCTCACTTTTTTTCATAGGTTTAATTAGCTATTTACAAGACAACATTGACGCACTAACAGTTAAAGTGCCACAGGTGTGTGCTCCTGCATTTCATCAGGTTTGCCTGAGCTGGCTTTAACACAAAAACATTTGTGCGCAGACAAGTCGAAATAACCCCCTTCAAACACAGCATTTAGCATCATCTAACAGTCAGTAGTGTGGGGAGACAGTACATTCTCCATTGAGGTTTCTCACCTTACCTTTCTCACCTTCTATTCATCCTAAGTTTGTGTTTGTTCTTTTAATATGGTTCTTAAAACCCACATCATTTTTTAAACTGAGGAAAAAATAAATATGGGTCACTTAAGCACAAAATAGCAAAGACACAATTGATCAAGTGTTTAATTGTTGTTGTCATTTTCTTAATGCGCACTCACACCTCTGACTGTCATTTGTCTTGTAAATTAGGTTTTCTCATTCATTTTCCAATCCCCACCAGCGCATATATTCTTTAAATATTGCTTATTACCTTATTCAGCAAAACAAACAATGTTATCATTGTGTAAATTATTAATGTATTGATGTCTAAGTTAAGGACAAAAATAGACCATGCGCTTGTGTTTAGGACTGCTTCTCAACAACTATGTTCATAGGTTTAATCAAGTGTTTAACTGTTGTTTTCATTTGCTTCTATGACCAACAACTTTGTTTTAAATTGTCAAAGAGTTGGGCTAATAATAATAATAATAATAATAATAATAATAATAATAATAATAATAATAATTAATAAGAACAGCCATCACCCATCTGATCCAATCATCTACAGCGGAGCTCTACTGAAAGAGAACAGGAAAATTTAGTGAAGACAAAAATATATAAACATTACAGAATATCTAGTTGTGATAAAAATTAATAACCCTATTTACCACATAGTGTGTAAAATACTGTTTTGGGAATTCTGGAATGTAAATAAACTGCCTGTGCTAATGTTAACCATTGAACTTTGTTAGCATTAGCCACTATCTGTCTGTATTAACATTTGCATAAATTAACCGAAAATTTACTTACTGCACTTTTCATACAAATATGTTAACAATGCAGGGTTTTTATCCAGCTTTCGTTAACTAAGCGTTCATGCTACCATGCAAAGTCACAGCCAAAGTCCGGAAAATATAAAGCTGGTTATGAGTGTTTAGCTTACTAGCTCCTGTAATTTAGCCTCAGCTTTGATCTGTCATGGACTGCATCACATTATATTCCAGTCACAGAAATATCCTGCAGATTAACTCTTGCCCAAAGAATAAATAAATGCTGAATTTATCTAAATCCGGATAACACTCATTTGCATTTTCAAGAAAGCACAAACACTCTTCTTATAAGTTTTTTGAGTAGTGCTACTTCTGTAACAGTGACATTAATATTATTTTCATGGAAAGATGAGTGACATTGTCAGTGTGTGACACTGATAGTAAGCTGTAATGCTAACTTCAGACTTGGTAAACAGACAAGTTCTATAAAGTCACATCTGACAATTTTTTATAAAAAAAAAAGTCACCACTTACCCCGAATAAGGTCTATTAAGCTGCCATCTTCATCTCTGCAGTGCAGTTTGATAGCGTCAGTTCAGCGGAGGTGGGGTGGTTTGTTAAAATCATGTGATTGCAACTCAGTGCAGCTAAGTTGCTGGCTTGTGTTAACGTGTTCTTGAGAACAAAGCACCATCTAGTGGTGGCACCAGGTAAATGAATAAATAGGGCTTGAACTGGCGTGTTTACTGTGGAATCTTGACAGTAGGAGAGGGAGGGGGATCACGCCATCCAAAGGGCAACCACACATCATTCGCACGCCATTCACACGGCCTCGGCTATTCAAGGTGGCTCCTACTCTATATCTATCTATCTGTCTGTCTTTCTGTCTGTCTGTCTGACCCTGTGCTCTGACTCCAGTTATACTGGGATATGCGAAGAAGGAATTTCACTGTGTTGTATTGTATATGTGACAAATAAGGGCTTAACTTAACTTAAGGTTATGAGCAGTTATGTGCCAGATTATGTCATAGCATCATGCTAAACTGTCTGAAAAGAATGTAAACAAACACATACACCAATAGATATTATTTAGAAAATCAAAACTAAATATGTTTACTGGGATTAGTTAATATTTTAACAGCTGAAATGACATTGCTAACGTGGTACAAGTAAATTTTAACACGCTGGAGTCCGATTACTAAAAGGGAGTGCATTTGGCTCCATCATAGCATAAACAAGGTATAAACAAGGCATAAACATAAAATTATCTATATCCTCTCTTTCCCATTGATTGTAATAGGATGAAATGACATGATTCAAAATCTTGCCATGAACAAGTAAAATTTTTTTTTTTTTATATTTAGCCACTAATCCATTTGAAACCAATACCATAAAATGTTGTCACACCAAACAAAACTTTGTGAAATTACAGTATAAAATTATCTAAATATAACTAAAAATAATTTGCATAAAACAGGTGAACATATGTTGTATTTGGCTTAAAGAGATGCTCTCTATAATTTCAGTCTATCCAAATCAGTTAGTTTGTTTAGTTCCTTAGGTCACATTTGGCCTGTTAGTTATTTTTTCAGGAAGTCTCGGGAACCTTAGTAAAACACATTGTACATACTGTAGCAGGCTGGTTCCATTTAAAATTAACAATGAGAATACAACTGCAGAACCTGAAGTAGAATGCTTACCCTGGATTAGATGTAACTGATGTCTGGGGGCTACTTTTTCAGGGATGGTGTTAAGTGAAAAATGAATTAAATGGAAGAATAATTATTGTTTGAAATGCTTACCAGGCTGCCCCAAACACACAGGAAGTATGAAGTTTCTGATATTATCTGTTTATTATCAGCAAAAAGAGCATATTTAAGCATTTTGGCCAGGTCTCCCATATTTCAGTACTGTACATCAAAAGTACAAAAGTCATATGAAACTTGGAAACAGACAGATAATAGGAAACACATTAGCATTTTCTGGTTAAACAAAAGGGTTCCAGGGTGTCATTTTCATGCATTACCCTATAAGGAATGTGGAAGTGCAGCGAAGACGAAGAGAAGTGAGGATCAAAAGATTCAGCAAAAAATTCACACAATGTCGGAAAACCTTACAGATGATAAAGTCAGAAATCCTCCATAGCTCTAATAGAGAAATTATTGTATATTGCCCATTATTCAGAGTGGCATTCCCTTTTAGCAGTTCCCTATAAAGAAGTTTTGCCAATCAGGAGTGAGATCACATAGACAACCTTGGAGTGCTCCAACAGGAAAGATGAAGACCGTCAGTCAAAAATCAGGGAACTGTGGCTTGTGACCAGAAAGGGATGGCTGGAAAGTCTCCTTATTTTGCTTGGAAAAGTTGATGTAGCAGGTGGAAAAAAGATATGTTGTCATTTCTTTCCAACACTGTTCATTGTTTCCTATACTGTTCATGGTCACCTCATATAACCTATCTTCTAGGTAGGAAGTAAATCATTGCCATGACATGCCACAGTTCCCTTTCAAAGGCTACACTCGATGCTACATGAAAAACGCTATGGGAACATCTTTTCATGTTGCCGGTTGTGAAGCATGTGTGTATCAAACACGCCAAATTTTGGCTTATATAACCTCGGTCGGGTGACGTCATCTGATGAGATGCACCTGTAGGTTATATAAATAGGAGTGAACCGGAAACATTCCTCAGATCTTTTGTCTTCACTGACAAGCCTAGTTGTGTTAAGCGTGTTTGTGTTTAAACCAGCACAATAAGAAAGTGCTTAACTCACCGATATGGCAGAGTTTTAAAAGAGATGTCTCTCCGTGTGTGATAATCCATATCGGAGGGCGATCTCTACACTTTACTGCTTCGATGAAGTGCTCGCGTGCGCTCCGCATTCCTTGAGAAGCTCCGGACCGTGGCGTATTCCTGGGGCTTAAAACGCGTGTATCCGGCACAGCTGTGAGAGACATAAAACTCCTATCGCTCACGCCCTCGTGAGATCGGGAAATTCCTCTGTCTGCTCTCAAGCGCGCCCTGGCTCTTCTTGTGAATGGGCAAGGATATACATCCTCTCTTGCTTCCGCGGAGATGGAAATAGGCTCGAAGCACTTGGACAACATTAGACGGCAGGTTCTGCCGGGTGGCCGGGGGGTGGAGCCTCAACGACGCTCTCTCCCTTTTTCTTAGCAATCTCCAAATGAGTTATCCCTTTCATGGAGTAAGCTGTATTAATCCTGTGTTTTTCTGCCATTGACTTATTTATTTGTTTAAATATAGTTGATGGGGAAGCACGGGGTTATATGATGACGCCCAGATAGAAGAGACGCTTCCAGGCTATCTGTAGACTTTCATCTTCCATGGAGGGAAAAGCTTTTCAGGCAGCAGGTCAGGTTGGTGCTCCTTTGCAGGCCTACCAGGCTGACCTGCTGAGAGACTTGGCGGGGCTCTTCAAGATAGGGCATATTGGAATTACGCCGGGCCACAGACTTGTCTCTTCGTGCAACAAAGCAGACAGCTCGTGCTATTGGCCATTTATGGCTGCGATGGTTTTTGTGCAGAGGCACTTGTGGCTGAATCTCAGGCGCATCAAGGATGAGGATCGTGCATTCCTCCTTGATGTCCCTATCTCACCTTCTGGCCTGTTCGGCGATGTCGTTAACTCGGTTGCCACTAGGTTTATGAGGTGAAGTTATATGAACAAGCCTTCGGGAAATTCCTACCCCGCCGTGCTCAAGAGTCGGGACTGTCGGCCACCCAGTCTCGACTGGGTCTGACTCTTGCGAGGCGTGAAACAAAAGGAGAGTGTTTTTGAGCCGGGCACCCCCTCGTAAAGATTGGGGTGAGCCGCGCTTTGCAATCCGCCTCAAAAGAGGTCAGATTGGGATATTGTCTTCTTCACAAAGAAGCCCTGAGGTTAATGTGCCCAGGACCATGGGGGTGGCCCCCCAATGGGGAGAGGCATGCAGAATTGCTTTCAAGAATGAAGAATGAAGTTTCTTGAATTCAAGTTTTCCTCCCTGGCACCCCCAGGGTGTCGGTGTTCTTGCTCCGCTCTGTTGTTTCGGGTAACACCAGTCTCCAATAAAGTGTTAGTTCTTCGGTTTTTCCTGACCTAACATCCCCCCCCCCCCCCCCGCTCAACCAAGCCGCCGAGACTTTTGCCCCTTTCTGAAAAACTGGCAGCGTGGAAGCTGGGTACTAAGCACTGTAGAGTGAAAATACAGGATTCAGTTCTCACATCACCCTCCGCGTTTCAATGGCGTGGTCTCCACTTCCATGAAATCGGAAAAGTGCACATCTGCTGACAGAAGTTGCTGGGGAATGGGGCCATGTAACATGTTCCCCTACCAGACAGAGAGTCAGGCTACTACAGTCGGTATTTCTTGGTTCCCAAGAGGAACGGGGGGGCTGCGTCCAATTTTTAGATTGTATAATAAATAAATGCAGCTTCAAAATGTTGAATGTCTAAGTGATTGCTCTCAAATCCTACCAATCGATTGATTTGTGACAATCGATTGAAGGACGCTTACTTTCATATAGAAATATTGCCACAACACAGGAGGTTCCTGAGGTCTGCTTTCGGTGTCGAAGCTTACCAGTATCGGGTCCCTCCATTTGGTCTAGCTCTCTCACCCGCACATATACAAAATGCATGGATGTAGTTCTGGCTCTTACGACTCCAGGGCATCCATATTTGAATTGCATAGACGACTGGCTGGCCCAGTCTCAGTAGCTAGCGCTTCGACATCAGCATATCGTCCTAGCTCATCTTTGGTCCTTAGGATTGAGACCCAACGCCACGAAAAGTGTGCTCTTTCCTGTTCAGAGGACAACATACTTGGGTGTCACATGGGAATCGATCGTAAGCGGGCACAGCTGTCTCCCGCACGTGTCAAATCCATTCTCAACACCCTCAAGGAAATCAAGCTAGACCAGAAAGTGACTGTTCATCACTTTCAGAGATCTTAGCTCTCATGGCAACTGTATCCACGGTGACACCTTTGGGCCTTCTGCACATGAGAGCATTTCAGTTGTGGCTAAGAACCAGGGGATTTCACTCGAGGGCCAATCACCAATAAGGGTTAAGTGCCAGGTGCTTCGTACCCTTCCTGTGTGGTTCAGACCCCGGTTTCTGATTCTGGGTCCCACTCTAAGTTCGTCTTGTCATCGCAGATGCTAACGACAGACGACAGCTGGAGAGGCCATCTTCTCGCTCGGCACATCAATTGGCTCGAAATGATGGCTCTATTTCTGGCCCTAAAGCACTTCCTCCAGCAGTTGAGGTGTGGGTGGACAACACTATGGCAGTCTCATATATTAATCTCCAGGGCGGACTGTGCTTGCGCCGCTAAATAGCTAGCGCACCAGGTTCCTGTCCCTCAGGGCGATTTACATTCCAGGGCATATGAAGGTGGGAGCAGTTGTACTGTCTAGTCAATCTCTGACACATGGGGAATGGAAACCCCACCCCGAAGTAGTCAGTCAATCTGGGAGAGATTTCATGTAGCAGAGGTGGACCTCTTTGCCTCGCAAGATCAGCAAATGTCCCTTTTACTACTCTCTGACTCTTCCAGCTCCCCTTGGTCTGGAAGCCTTGGCCCAGGATATGCCTTTAAGCATTTTTCATGATAGCTCTGCTCCCGGGAGTCTTGGCCAGGGTCCATCAACAGCGTTTGCGCCTCATATTGATAGCGCCCTGTTGGCCAACCAGAGTGTGGTTCTCGGATCCAGTATCTCTCCTCGACGGCTCACCATGGTGATTCCTGTGAGGAGGGATCTTCTGTCTCAGGCACAGGGGACAATATTTCATACCTGGCCCGAGCTTTGGAGCTTTCATGTTTGGCCCCTGAACGGGACCAACTAAGTCAATTAGTCAGCGTAATTGAGACTATTCTAGCTGCTAGGGCTCCCTCCACTAGAAGAGCTTATGCCCTCAAATGGAATGTGTTTGAAAGTTGGTGCATGACAAAGCAGGTAGACCCAGTCTACTGCCGAATTGTTTCAGTGCTGGAGTTTCTGCTTGTGCCCTAGTAAAACCCTCAGGACGTACGTAGCTGCTATTCCAGCCTGTCATTCTGATTGATGGGGTTACTGTGGGAAAACACCCTTTAGTTGCCCGTTTCACTCGTGGAGCTAAACGCGTGAGGCCACCCACTAGAGCTACGGTCCCTTCATGGGATTTATCTATCGTGCTCTAAGGTCTAATTGACACCACTTTCAAACCATGAGAGTCAGCGCCTGTGAGGTTTCTGACCCTTAAGATGGTTTTTCTGATGGCCGTTACATCTCTGAAGATTATTGGAGATCTGCTCACCTTGTCAGGCTCCCCATCCTGCCTAGACTTGCCCCTGCCCCAAGGCCATTTTGCATCCTCACCGAACTACCTTCTGAAAGTTCCATTCTCAACCATGCACCCTGTTGTTCTTGAAGCCTCCTGTCCTCCACCTTTCACAGCTTCGGAGCACGAGAAACTTCACCTACTGTGTCCAGTACGTGCTCTTCAGATCTACGTCCACCGCACCAGCCAGTGGCGTAAGTCAGAGCAGCTTTATATATGCTATGAAGGCCGTAACCGGGGGGGCCGACCGCCACTACACAGACCTTGTCACGCTGGGTGAGAGATGCTATTGCTCTCTCCTATGAGGTGCGTGGTCTCACTTCGCCTCTAGGAATCAGGGCTAATTCAACCAGGGAGATCACCTCATCTATTGCACTAGCAAGAGGTATTCCCCTGCAGCAAGTGTGTGACGGGCGGGTTGGTCCTCTCTGCACACATTTGTTAGATTTTATAGTCTGGATGTTCATGCCAGTCCGGGCTCACGGGTCCTTGAGTCAGCTTCCCAGACATAGTTCTGAGACCTTCTCGAGCTTGTGCGCACACGCTACACAACCTTGGGGTCCAGACATTTGCAGTGCGGCGGCGTTGGTGCTCTCGTTCCCATAGCGTTTTCACGCAACATCAAGTGTAGCCTTTGAAAGGGAACATCTCAGGTTACTTTGCTGTAACCCTGTTCCCTGAAAAGGTGAGAACGAGATGCTGCGTCCCAATGCTGCACTGCCTACGTGACCAGACGTCCGTTCAGACAAATCTGAGGAATGTTTCTGGTTCACTCCTATTTATAACCTGCAGGTGCATCTCATCAGATGACGTCACCCAACCGAGGTTATATAAGGCCAAATTTGGTGTGTTTGATACACACATGCTTCACAACCGGCAACACGAAAAGATGTTCCCATAGCGTTTTCACGCAGCATCTCATTCCCGCCTTTTCAGGGAAAAGGGTTACAGTAAAGTAACCCGAGACGATTCCAAGGCTAAGAGGTCCAAGAGAATGAGGACAGATGATTTAGCAGCATGGTGCTATTGTTGATTAAAGGAAAAAATCAGTCCAAACCTGCCTGGCCCTATATGAGCAAGTAAATGCCCCCTGCATTTATTAACTGGTTGGCAGCTTGGTGGAAATAACTGCAATCGTGTGTGATAGTGGAGGAATCTTGTGCCACCTTTTATCCTGAATTGTTTTAATTCATCCACAGTGGAGGATTTTTGAGCAAGAATTGTCTATTTAAGGATCTCAATTGGATTTAAGTCTAGGCCAACCCAAAACCATAATTTAATATTTTTTGAGCCATTCAGAGGTGGACTTGCTGGTGTGTTTTGGATCCTCATCCTACTGCAAAATCCAAGTGTCCTTGAGGTCATAAACTGATGGCCAGACATTCTTCTTCACAATTTTCTGGTAGAGCACAGAATTCATGGTTTCATCAATTATGGCAATTCACATCCAGGTTCTGAAGTTGCAAAGCAGCCACAGACCATCACACTACCACCACCATGTTTGTTGGTATAAATCTTTTTATTTATTTATTTATTTATTTAATATATAAAACATGTTAAATGGAAAACCTTTGTCTTATCTGTCCTCACAAAATTTACCCAAAACACTTGGGAATAATCAGAATGTTTTTTTGACCAATGTGAGATGCGACTTTGTCTTCTTTTTGGTCAGAAGTGGCTTTTGTCTTGGAAATCTTTTGTTGGTGCCATGTTGGTCAGTCTCATTCTTGTTGTGGAACCATGAATACTGACTTTAAATGATGGAAGTGAGGCCTGCAGTTTTTTAGAAGATGTTCTTGGTTTTTTTATGAGCTCTTGGAGTAATTTAGGTAGACCAGCCACTCCACTTGGAGTAATTTAGGTACACCAGTGTGAAGGTTCACAAAAGTTTTCTCCATTTGTGGATAATGGCATCTCAGTCATGGTGTGCTGAAATCTCAAAGCCTTAGAAATTCCTTTATAACCCTTTCCAAGATGATACATGTCAATTACTTCGTTTTTCATCTGTTGTTGAATTTCTTTAAAATGTGTTGCTTTTTTAAGTCTTTTAGCCTGATTGACTTTGTCATACAGGTTCTATTTAAGTAAATTGTTAAAGTGATTTAGGTCTGGCAGTATTCACTCCTGGGTGTGGCAAGTGAAATTTAACTCAGCTTTCCAAAGATCACAGTTAATTCATGATTTAGCATTTTATTACTTTTTCACATAGGGCTGGGTAAGTTTGGATTTTATTTTCCCATTATTAAATGAAAACTGTATTGTACCAAAAAATATATACACTGTAGTGCACCAGATACCTATAGCTACAATTGTATACAATATTTTTCATGTGTAATTGAATGTATAAAATGTCTAAAGTGTCGTATATTGTATGCGTGTGCATGGTGGTGTGGGGGAAATGAGTCAGCCTCACTGGTTTCAATTAATAAGACTGGAATCATGATGATTGTTTTGGAAAAAAACTTCCCAAAGAAGAGTTCACAGTCCAATACAGTGTAAAACAGCTCTGAGACAAAATGGCATCCAGGATTCTGCTCATGATTGATTTGCAAGTAACTTGGATCGAAACTTAGCAAGACGCTCAAATATTTTTCATAAATATTAACTTAATAAACGAGCAAGGTTTTTCACCACGAGCAGTACATATACACTAACGTTCTACTGAGCCAATGATCTTAGCAAGTATGGTCTCTTTGTTCCCCCAGAGAACAGAGGCTTGCCAATTTACACTGTTGCTGGTCAACAGAGGATGCCATTTCTACCACACTTTATTCGGCCCCGCTCCCATCTGGACAACAAAAACACATATGTAAGAATACTGTGCATTGGTTTTAGCTCTGATTTTAATAGTCATACTCACAAGGCTGATCAACAAACTCCAGATCCTGGGCATCAGCCTTTCCAAGCAACTATACATTGCATAGCAACTAAACGAGTTTCTACAGCTGACCAAATATGTCCTTAAAAATCTATTTCCAGACAAAGCAAAATTCATAAAATCAGCACAGCATGCAACAATTTTTTTTTTATTAAAACTGGCACAAAAGATAAGGGGCCCATAAACAGTGTAATATCAATATTTTTAAATATTTGCAAAAGATCAACTACATTGCATGCAGCTTTTGCAAAAAAATAATGTACATAGCTGCCCAAGTTTAAACCGCCTCAGGAAGAGCCCCTGACCACTGGACCAGAGTGAATAAAATCTGACTCTGTGCAGGGATTTTGGGCTATCAGCCAAGACACTAATGAGCATGCAACTTGTCCAACACAATGGGTCTGCATCAAAGAAGCATTGTTCCCAGCCTTCTCTGACATTTCGTCAGAGTGCACAGCTGCAACCCTTTTTATAACTTGTACCATGGAGATCGATGGGAGATACTGGCAGGTTGTATCACTGTGGCGGACCGGAAAATACACCGTCACAGCAGGGGTGCTGCCTAACGTACCTGTTCCTTTGTTAGTAGGGCAAGACCTGTTGCACCAACATTAAACCACTCCAGGCCATCCTGCTTTGATGGCTCAGGACCAAAAGGAGAGAGCAGACACAGAAACTGAAGTATCCTGCTAATAATCCTCTTTCTTAGCAGGTTATACAAGCTAGCAATTTCACACAACAGCAGAAAGAGAATACGTGCCAGAGAAATTGCTGGGGGCAGGTGCATGAAAACAGTAGAAAATGGCGGTCAGACCCAGCCAGTATCATACTTCCTGATCCATGGGGGATTACTCTACTATCACACAGAGAGGAAATGTGAACCCCAGAATCTGCTGGTAGTGCCACAAAGCAAGGTTTATGCAGTGATGCACCTGGCACAGGCACACCCTTTTGGAGGGGACATAGGCATAAGATACTCCATCGAGGCCGAAGTCGACAAATTCTTACAAATTCTGGCATTAACGGTAAGACAACCAGGCCTAGTTACAGTCAACCTAGTCCAGTCACGTAGTGGTGCCCAAACCTGACAGTCACTAAAGCATTTGATTGACTTTGTAATAAAGGCTGAATCAAATTTTGGAGTTCAATGCGTATGCATTGCCCCATGTGACAACTTCATTGAGTGACTGGGAAAAGCTTGTTTTGTCTTCACTATGGACAAAATTTAAGCACTGCTTCCACAGAATTTAGGAGTTAGTAAGTTTGATTGTCTGGAGCATTCCAGTGTGTGTCACCCTAATGCCAAAGTGGAAAGACATAAGCAATGGTCTTGCACACCCTACAAGTCTCACTGAGCATACTAAACGTTATAATCCATGACAGTACAATTAGAAGAACACTGTATAAGTACTGTTTGCTAGGCAGGATTGCCAGGGGAAAACTCTTGGGTCTAAAAAGGTCATTGAAGCACAACTCAGTTATCAAAACTCCCACACGGAAATAACCTATATAAACATATATGTTTTAAAATAGGTTTTGATATAGGTTTTTAATATATGTGACATATATAAAATTGGCCATTTTCCTATGTTATATGTAAATATACGTACATACTGTATATGCGTGCATATACAGTATGTGTACATATATGTACATATATAAAATTGGCCGTTTTCCTATATTATATGCGTGCATATAAAAAAAATTGGCCGTTTTCCTATATTATATGTACATATATGCATACATATATAGGTACATATATGCATGTATTCATGTGTGCATATATGCACCTATATGTTTACCTAGATTAGTAAAATTATTAAAATCCATAGCTGCTAGACAACATACAGTGGTGTGAAGAACTATTTGCCCCCTTCCTGATTTCTTATTCTTTTGCATGTTTGTCACACTTAAATGTTTCTGCTCATCAAAAACCGTTAACTATTAGTCAAAGATAACATAATTGAACACAAAATGCAGTTTTTAAATGAAGGTTTACGTTATTAAGGGAGAAAAAAAACTCCAAATCTACATGGCCCTGTGTGAAAAAGTGATTGCCCCCCTTGTTAAAAAATAACTTAACTGTGGTTTATCACACCTGAGTTCAATTTCTGTAGTCACCCCCAGGCCTGATTACTGCCACACCTGTTTCAATCAAGAAATCACTTAAATAGGAGCTACCTGACACAGAGAAGTAGACCAAAAGCACCTCAACAGCTAGACATCATGCCAAGATCCAAAGAAATTCAGGAACAAATAAGAACAAAAGTAATTGAGATCTATCAGTCTGGTAAAGGTTATAAAGCAATTTCTAAAGCTTTGGGACTCCAGCGAACCACAGTGAGAGCCATTATCCACAAATGGCAAAAACATGGAACAGTGGTGAACCTTCCCAGGAGTGGCCGGCCGACCAAAATTACCCCAAGAGCGCAGAGACAACTCATCCGAGAGGCCACAAAAGACCCCAGGACAACATCTAAAGAACTGCAGGCCTCACTTGCTTCAATTAAGGTCAGTGTTCACGACTCCACCATAAGAAAGAGACTGGGCAAAAACGGCCTGCATGGCAGATTTCCAAGCCGCAAACCACTTTTAAGCAAAAAGAACATTAAGGCTCGTCTCAATTTTGCTAAAAAAACATCTCAATGATGCCAAGACTTTTGGGAAAATACCTTGTGGACCGACGAGACAAAAGTTTAACTTTTTGGAAGGTGCGTGTCCCATTACATCTGGCGTAAAAGTAACACAGCATTTCAGAAAAAGAACATCATACCAACAGTAAAATATGGTGGTGGTAGTGTGATGGTCTGGGGTTATTTTTCTGCTTCAGGACCTGGAAGGCTTGCTGTGATAAATGGAACCATGAATTCTACTGTCTACCAAAAAATCCTGAAGGAGAATGTCCGGCCATCTGTTCGTCAACTCAAGCCGAAGCGATCTTGGGTGCTGCAGCAGGACAATGACCCAAAACACACCAGCAAATCCACCTCTGAATGGCTGAAGAAAAACAAAATGAAGACTTTGGAGTGGCCTAGTCAAAGTCCTGACCTGAATCCTATTGAGATGTTGTGGCATGACCTTAAAAAGGCGGTTCATGCTAGAAAACCCTCAAATAAAGCAACAATTACAACAATTCTGCACAGATGAGTGGGCCAAAATTCCTCCAGAGCGCTGTAAAAGACTCGTTGCAAGTTATCGCAAACGCTTGATTGCAGTTATTGCTGCTAAGGGTGGCCCAACCAGTTATTAGGTTCAGGGGGCAATTACTTTTTCACACAGGGCCATGTAGGCTTGGATTTTTTTTCTCCCTAAATAATAAAACCCCTTTTTTTTTAAACTGCATTTTGTGTTTACTCGTGTTATCTTTGACTAATAGTAAAATGTGTTTGATGATCAGAAACATTTTGTGTGACAAACATGCAAAAGAATAAGAAATCAGGAGGGGGGCAAATAGTTTTTCACACCACTGTAAATAAAAGCCCAAAATGTAGAAATTAAATTTTTTTATTTTCTTAAGAACAATCAACTAGTAAAAGAACAAAAACATGACAAAAAACTGAACAGGAAGAAAAAAAAAATATTTTGTGGATCTTCCCAGCTCCGTGAGCTTTGAATTGATAGATGTGCCTATCTGCCTTCTGGTGGCTGCCGGCCACTTCTTCAATGTAGCATCTAGAGAAGACAAAAATAATAAGACAGTATAATAATAATAAATGATTATTTATTAAAACTTCAGACGACAACAATTAGTGCCACGAGGTTATTTGCAACACTATATGTTCTACAAAATAGAAGACTACACACCCTACAGCGCAATACCCCAGAAATGTGGCTTTAGAAGAGGAAAGGTAGGATTAAGAAGTGAGCAAGCGATGAATTAGTATTATAGGTACCAAGCAGATATAGTAACAATAATGGGTGCCCTACCTTATGCAGTCTCCATTGATGGCTAATAAACATTGATACAAGTAGGCTATGGTTAAAGTGGTGAACTTATAAAGTCTGAAATGTTTTGTTTTCCCTTCTCAACGCATTATGCATTTACTCACCAATAATGGCTACTTTAATTTGGTCAAGTCTCCAAGTCGAAGGTGCCCAGCAGCAGATTCCGTACCATGGCAGTAGCAGAGGTGGCAAGGTGGGCTGCTCTCCATGCTTCTGCCTGGCAAAACACCCCAGAGCCCTTTATAACTTCAATCTGAAATAAATAATAATGAATAATGAATAATTTCACATCACAATATTAATTTATTGGCAACTTTTAGAAACTTTTCATGTTTAGCTTCCCAATAGTTAATAGGATTTTATGTATAAATGCAGATTAATGATAAAGATACATGCAGGGTAAAAACTGGAACAGTACAAAATAAAAACTGAAGAAAGATGGACATTCAGAGTAAAACAGTGCAAGATTTAAAAAAAACTGTACAAAACATACATGCAGGGTAAGCATTGGTGGGAGCAATGTCCAAGCAGTGTAGAGAAATATTTCTGTACGACTTCAATATATATAAAAATATACACCTCTCTTCTGTAGGTCACATGACAGCATCAATGATGGTGATAAATAATACTACACACTGCTGTCATAATTCAATTTGAGTTTTAAAAAAGGCCATAGATAACAATTGTGAAAGTGTGTATACATTTTTGTGCCCCTCTGTATTTTTGATGGGCAATAGGCTGGGCAAATATCTGTTGATGGACAACAGACCATGTAGTGGATCTCAAACATTTACAACTGAGACATTAGCAAATACCATCCATTGGACATTACACACATATTGAACACATTCTAAACAATTACATCTTATCAGGCATTTGTAAATACACGCTAAACAAAAGGCATTATATACATTTACACCAAAGAAATATTCATAAGCATCACTTAGCTACATAAGGCAGTATTTTAGCCACCTGGAACTAGCTTGTTTGTGCTAAATAACATTACTGATAGCAGTGTTATAAGCTAACCAAAATGGAGCCAAATACATATTAACAACTATAATCTAAAGCTATCCAAAACAAGGTGAATATAAACATCTGTAAACTACATAAGGCATTAGCTTAGCCATCGGGAAATATCATGTTTGTGCTACATGACGCAGCATGTTAGCATGATTTACCTAAACTATATAAATGGCATTGAAAGCCAATGTGTCACACAAGCTGACAAGAGCTAGCTGTAGTGAGGAAAATATTTACTAATATTAGTTTAATATTATCAGAATAAGAGTTATATAAGACTTAATAACTTACCCAGTGTAGCATGGGTCTATTCTCTGTTCAAAATGCTCCTGTTCGGTGTCGGAGTCACACAGTCTTCTTCTGAGGTAAATGTAAACTCCTCCCACTTTCCAGGACATTCTTAAGAGTTTGCTCGGATGTGTAAGCGCGTGCCATCTTCCAAAACGTGCAGAATACTGAATCGGAGTATTTTCAAGCCTGTCTCGCTCTGTGTGTTTGTGTTGATCAGGCCGGTGTCCGGGGGTGTGGCCTAGTATGTAAATTACCCAGACTGATTTCCGTGTGATTGACGTATGGGCGTGTCCTGCCTCGGGTTATTAGCAGATAAGTGCGACAGAAATTCTGTGCCTCTCCTTGGTTTCATACGGATTATATAAACTGAAAATATTTGTTTTCAATGTGACTTACATCATTTAAAAGTAGACACTTTAAGATATATAGATATATTTCTCATTTCAGTTAATTTTAGTGACGTGTTTCAAAATGATTTTCACGGAGACTGAGGTTTCATATATGTGCATGCAGTGGTGTGAAAAACTATTTGCCTCCTTCCTGATTTCTTATTCTTTTGCATGTTTGTCACACTTAAATGTTTCTGCTCATCAAAAACCGTTAACTATTAGTCAAAGATAACATAATTGAACACAAAATGCAGTTTTTAAATGAAGGTTTACGTTATTAAGGGAGAAAAAAAACTCCAAATCTACGTGGCCCTGTGTGAAAAAGTGATTGCCCCCCTTGTTAAAAAATTACTTAACTGTCGTTTATCACACCTGAGTTCAATTTCTGTAGTCACCCCCAGGCCTGATTACTGCCACACCTGTTTCAATCAAGAAATCACTTAAATAGGAGCTACCTGACACAGAGAAGTAGACCAAAAGCACCTCAGAAGCTAGACATCATGCCAAGATCCAAAAAAATTCAGGAACAAATGAGAACAAAAGTAATTGAGATCTGTCAGTCTGGTAAAGTTTATAAAGCCATTTATAAAGCCATTTCATGATGTCTAGCTTCTAAAGTTTTGGGACTCCAGCGAACCACAGTGAGAGCCATTTTCCACAAATGGCAAAAAGATGGAACAGTGGTGAACCTTCCCAGGAGTGGCCGACCGACCAAAATTACCCCAAGAGCGCAGAGACAACTCATCCGAGAGGCCACAAAAGACCCCAGGACAACATCTAAAGAACTGCAGGCCTCACTTGCCTCAATTAAGGTCAGTGTTCATGACTCCACCATAAGAAAGAGACTGGGCAAAAACGGCCTGCATGAGATTTCCAAGGCGCAAACCACTTTTAAGCAAAAAGAACATTAAGGCTCGTCTCAATTTTGCTAAAAAAACATCTCAATGATTGCCAAGACTTTTGGGAAAATACCTTGTGGACCGACGAGACAAAAGTTGAACTTTTTGGAAGGTGCATGTCCCATTAATTTGGCGTAAAAGTAACACAGAATTTCAGAAAAAGAACATCATACCAACAGTAAAATATGGTGGTGGTAGTGTGATGGTCTGGGGTTGTTTTGCTGCTTCAGGACTTGGAAGGCTTGCTGTGATAGATGGAACCATGAATTCTACTCTCTACCAAAAAACCCTGAAGGAGAATGTCCGGCCATCTGTTTGTCAACTCGAGCTGAAGCGATTTTGGGTGCTTCAGCAGGACAATGACCCAAAACACACCAGCAAATCCACCTCTGAATGGCTGAAGAAAAACAAAATGAAGACTTTGGAGTGGCCTAGTCAAAGTCCTGACCTGAATCCTATTGAGATGTTGTGGCATGACCTTAAAAAGGCGGTTCATGCTAGAAAACCCTCAAATAAAGCTGAATTACAACAATTCTGCAACGATGAGTGGGCCAAAATTCCTCCAGAGCGCTGTAAAAGACTCGTTGCAAGTTATCACAAATGCTTGATTGCAGTTATTGCTGCTAAGGGTGGCCCAACCAGTTATTAGGTTCAGGGGGCAATTACTTTTTCACACAGGGCCATGTAGGTTTGGATTTTTTTCTCCCTAAATAATAAAACCCCCCATTTAAAAACTGCATTTTGTGTTTACTTGTGTTATCTTTGACTAATAGTTAAATGTGTTTGATGATCAGAAACATTTTGTGTGACAAACATGCAAAAGAATAAGAAATGAGGAGGGGGGCAAATAGTTTTTCACACCATTGTATATGCGCATATATCCTCATATAGGTGCGGATATATACGCATATATACTGCATATACGCGCATATATCCTCATATAGGTTCTTTCCATGTGGGCTGCATCTGAACAAATCACAAGACTTTTCGACATGCAGAACGAAGTGACGGCAAGGAAGACGATCTCACCTTCGAATGACTAGGTGCTGTGTCGCACCACAGCTGATGTGAGGAAAACTCTATGATGAGTCAACTGACTTAAATCTGCTGGACCAGCCAATAGCCCTGGCAGAGTGCTCAGAGTATGTTCTGAACAGCTGACAGATGTTCTCACCGACATCTTCAACATCTCTCTGAGCAGCACCGTCATTCCCAAATGCTTCAAGTCTACCACCATCGTCCCCGTGCTGAAGAAGTCTTCTGGATCCTGTCTCAATGACTTGGTGCACTCACACCCATCATCATGAAGTGCGTCGAGCGGCTCATCATGAGACACATCAGTAGTAGTCCAGTAGACACAAGTAGTATTGGTTGTGGGCTCAATTAATTATTTTCTCTATGCATGAATTAGTCCAACATTACTTAAAAAAAGTGTTAAACACTTCTGGGTTTTCCATGAACTGTTGTTAGCCAAGTGCTCAAGTAGCCATGTGCGCTGGTGTGGAGCAGGACACTGCTGCTGGGCAAAAGTCAAGGCAACAGTGTGTGTGTGTGTGGGGGGAGGGGGGAATATGGTTATGAATGTTTAGCTTGCTCCTGTACAGTGAGGTAAATGAAGCCTATTGTTAGCTAGCTAAACTCACCTCAGTCCTGTCAGGGTGTGTCACGTATGTGGTGTTATGGGCTGTTGGTGTAGCCGTGTTGGGCGTACAAAGGCGGGCATAAATGCAGAGAGTTCATTGCAAAATCAAAAGTCTTTTATTAATGCTCAAACTAAACACAAAACTGAAACAAATAAAATACTGGCTCTGGTCATATAATTCACGTTAAATTCATTAAATTCAAGTCTGGAAAACACATTCAGGTAATCAGGGGACCAACATTTATGCACTCTGGAAGCTTCTAGCATTCAACACCCGCTTACCGATGGAACTCAGGTTCTCTAACACAAGACCTACATACAGGCTCTAATACCTTTTACAAACATACCGGCTCTAATACCTTATACAAACATACAGGCTCTAATACCTTATACAAACATATAGGCTCTAATACCTTATACAAATATAGGCTCTGTGCTAGATGCACGACTACAGTTGGGTGTTGTGACAAAGGCCCCAAAGCAACTCTTAAACAAATAATACTAATAAAAACTCACATGGACTGACGCTAATCCAAAACATCTAACCAAAGCCCCTTAAGGTGGAAAACCTGTGACGCCTCTACGAGCGCAACAAACCCACTCGCGCTCCTATGAGTGGCTCACACACACTCACGCTCCTAGGCATGGCACTCACACACCCACGCTTTTATGAGCGGCACACGCACACATCCCCGCTCCTATGAGCGGCGCTCACCCATGCCCACGCTCCTATGAGCAGCGCTCACACATGCCTGTGCTCACACATGCCCACGCTCCTATGAGCGGCACTCACACATGCCCACGCTCCTATGAGCGGCACTCACACATGCCCACGCTCCTATGAGCGGCACTCACACATGCCCACGCTCCTATGAGCGGCACTCACACATGCCCACGCTCCTATGAGCAGCACTCACACATGCGCACGCTCCTATGAGCGGCACTCACATATGCCCAAGCGCATCATCCACACCCACTCACCTAAGCACATCATACACACACACTCACCTAAGTACATCATACACACACACACTCACCTAAGCACATCATACACACTCGTAGAGGGTCTAGAACTTTACTCAAAACACAGGGAGTTGCACATAGAGGAAACTAAGAGTGATCAGAAACAAAAGGACAATAATCACACACTCCATACACACATACTCAGAACAGCTTCTTATAGGATCACTAATGAGCCACCTCGGCACAGGTGGAACTTCCTCATCACCTGACCGAGGTGCCTTCTGGGAAACTGTGTCTTCCAACAAAAAACTACGAAACACAAAACAAAACTTAGCCACAGTGCCCTCTAAGGGCAGTCCCTTACAGAGTGCAACACAACTGCCTCACGTATATAACGTTAGATGTCTAAAATACCTGTAAACTCAAACATATTTTATAAAAATAAATAAAAATACTTACCTAGAATAAATAGTATATGAAATGCCCAGAGTCACATCTTTAGTCTAGTTTGATAGTCTAGTGAGTCCAGCTTGGGGGCTGGGATTTATAAAATCAGGTGTATCTTAACAAAGTTAAATTTCTGGCTCAATTTGATTTTTTTTAGTTATTCAGTCTGTGTCTCCAAAGTTTTCAATAACACAATGTTACCTGTTGTCTCAAAACAATATTAATTCATTCAACATTTATCTAGTTGGAGTTTTTGCAATGAAGTCCATTTCCTCAATATGTCTCCAATATGACTCCACTCTTACTCAAATCATTGTAAAGTTCTTGCATTGGCTTTGCATGCCAATTTTCTTAATACTATGGTCATCGCTTTTTGTTTATGCCCCATTTCCTATTACATGTGCTATACACCTATTATAATATGCTTTGATACAGCACTCTGCAAACAGTCAATTGTTTCTAACAAACACCTCACTTCTATATGCACAAAAAAGCATTAATTATAGCCATATAAATGTTTACACAAATGCAATCTGCCACAGTTGATGGACGCATACAGTTGTGTTTAAAATAATAGCAGTGTGTTGAAAAAAGTGAGTAAAGCTCCATATCCATATAATAACTTTTTATTTAAATCACACAAATGCTTTGGACACTCTGCACGTTCTATTCTGAATCACAACATAAAGAAAAATGGCCTAAATGCATTATTAGTTTAACGTATGTGAAGAAAAACAAATATTAGTCTGTTAAAAAAATAGCAGTGTCATCATTCATCTTTACAAAGTGATGAATTTAAAGTTTAAACCAATATGCTTCAAGTTTAATCTTTCTTGTGCACCTCTGAACTAATATTTAGTTGTATTACCATGGTTCCTGATAACTGCTTCACATCTGTGACAATTGTACTACACGCCACAATGCCTCTGCATTTCTTGGTTTTGCCTCAGAAACAGCATTTTTAATGTCAGCCCACAAGTTTTCTATAGGATTAAGGTTTGGGGATTGGTGGCACTCCATTATATTAATCTTGTTGGTCTGGAACCAAGATGCTGCTCTCTTACTGGGGTCATTGTCTTGTTGAAACACCCATTTCAAGGGCATTTCCTCTTTGGCATAAGGCAACATGACCTCATTAAGTATTCTGATGTACTCAAATTGATTCATGATCCCTGAAATGTGATAAATAGGCTCAACACCATAGTATGAGAAGCATCCCCATATCATGATGCTTGTGCCTCCATGCTTCACTGTCTTCACAGTGTACTGTAACTTGAATTCAGTGTTTGGGGGTCACCTGACAAACTGTCTGTGGCCTTTAGACGCCAAAAGAACAATCTTGCTTTCATCAGTCCACAAAATATTGCGCCATTTCTCTTTAGGGCAGTCAATGTGTGCCAAAATTTTACCACATTTGAAGAGGCTTGCAAGCTATGTCAGAACATACCCAACAAGAGGGTATAAGTTGTTCTCCCGGGGCACAAGAGGTGCCCAAATTTGCCCCATGGACATATAAGGGTACCTTCCATAGGAACTTTGAAACTGTGAATCCGATTGATGGAGACACACTGGGCAGAGCTCATTTAACTCAGGCAACCAATCAATCTTTTGCATTTATCATCATGCTAATAAGCGATACCCCTAGCAAATTTCATTAGCAAGCTGTTATAATTAGCATGTTGCTAGCACAATGCTAACATGAATAACATGTTGCTAACATGATTAGCATGTTGCTAGCATGAGGCTAGCTCTATTAACATGTTGTTAGCATGACTCCAATGTTTTGCCCCAGCAAGCACCACTAATCTTCTTCAGAAAATAGTCCTCTGTAGTTGTTATTATGCTCTTGTATTGTCAGAAAGTCTGTAATTAAACTTTTTAAGACAAGTCCTTATCCTTCCTTAATCCTACCTTCTTTACAAATGTATGAAATCATAAAATCTATGCAGAGGAATCAAGAAAATAGAAGATTAAACAGCTTCTGTATTGATGGACACATGATGTTTTCATGGTGTTTTCTATACAAATATAAATGTCACGTTCTGCTAGGTGTTGGACTGTGGGCATGAAGGTGAGGCATAGGCGCAGAGGGGATGCGGTGAAACAATGACAGTCTTTAATAAACAATAATCCAAACAAACTAAACAAACCAGATCAAACAAAACCTACTTAACAGAACAGAAATTAATGCTCGACCCAATTTCCCAGAACTAACAACTATTTAAAAGAGATCTAATGAGCATCCTCAGTTCAGGTGAACATCTGCATCACCTAACTGAGGTGCCTTCTGGGAAACTGAGTCTATGAACCAAAACTACAAACTAATAAACACTGCCCTCTAGTGGGCAACCCTCACAATAAATAACTTATAATTTAAACATACTTAAAAAATAAATAATCGTAACAAATAAGACAAAGAAAATTATTGAATGGCAGTCAATAAAAACTATTCCTTGCTTAAAAAACATCATACTGTATAAGTTGATGATGTTAATAAAGTTGTAGAACATTGAAATAGAATATTTTTTACGTTAAAATATTTATGCATAAGATGTACAGGTACAGTATATGTTTTAACTGCCTTAATTCATAGTGTTTACCTAATCTCCATTTTGTATATGCATATAGTTAAGCCTTTATTTGTCACATATACATTACAGCACAGTGAAATTCCTTCTTCGCATATCCCAACGTAACTGGTGTCAGAGCGCAGGGTCAGCCATTATACAGTGCCCCTGGAGTAGATAGGGTTAAGAGCCTTGCTCAAGTCCCCAACAGTGGCAACCTGGTGGAGCTGGGGATCGAACCGCCGATCTTCCAATCAGTAACTAAACTTAGCCCTCTGAGCCACCACTGCCCCACTGTATACATGTTATACAGTTAATAGGGATTAGTAAAATCTACTGTAATCAGTTAGCAAATTGCCAAACATTTTTGTGCCTCATTCAAATATTTTATTTAAATGTCTTCTTTATCTCAGATGGAGAAACTAAGAAGCAAGAAAAGAAACGTGGAGGTGCGTTTAAAGAAATAAGAACCCAGAGACACCAATCACGAAGAGTCATTTTCAAACATGAAACAACAGGGGGGTATTCTTCGTACGTTGCTTGAAACATCCGGGATGAACTGACACATCTAAGATGAGATCATCGTGCTAATTAAGACCTGGCTAAGTTGGTTCTTCGAGCACACCTGTTGTTGATGATTAGTATGGCCGGATTGAGTTGTCTAGGATTATTGCGCGTTCGTGCGTTGGTTTAAAAGGCGATATGCATCGACAGTAGAAACACTGATCACAAGTCCTTTGATTGGTTGACGAAATGACAAAAGAACAAGCTCAATTTTTTTTGTAACACCTGTTATGCGCTGAAATGCTTCCCTGCCATGGATCCCCCCACCACACACACACATAATCGCTATCAAATATTATATTAGGACATAATATGCACATATGTTTTACAAATTCCATGAGACAATAAAATAAAATAAGAAATATGAAAATAAATATGTTGTATATAGAAAATAGAAATATGAATGTTTTTTTCAAAAACATGTATACTTTTATATTGTTTACTTTATAATAAAATTAGTTTTGTCCAATTTTTCATTATAAATTTTTTTTTTTATTATACATATCTATCTATTTGCATATTTATAACGAACCCCTGAAAAATAAATGTGTTACAAAATAAACATTATACAAGAATTTGAATTAATGGTCTTGAGGGCTGTCTCGTGCCTAGAGTTTATTATAATAATAGAAAACCTATGAATTTATGTTCTAATATAATTGATATCAATTATATATATATATATATATACAGTGGTGTGAAAAACTATTTGCCCCCTTCCTGATTTCTTATTCTTTTGCATGTTTGTCACACTTAAATGTTTCTGCTCATCAAAAACCGTTAACTATTAGTCAAAGATAACATAATTGAACACAAAATGCAGTTTTTAAATGAAGGTTTACGTTATTAAGGGAGAAAAAAAACTCCAAATCTACATGGCCCTGTGTGAAAAAGTGATTGCCCCCCTTGTTAAAAAATAACTTAACTGTGGTTTATCACACCTGAGTTCAATTTCTGTAGTCACCCCCAGGCCTGATTACTGCCACACCTGTTTCAATCAAGAAATCACTTAAATAGGAGCTACCTGACACAGAGAAGTAGACCAAAAGCACCTCAAAAGCTAGACATCATGCCAAGATCCAAAGAAATTCAGGAACAAATGAGAACAAAAGTAATTGAGATCTATCAGTCTGGTAAAGGTTATAAAGCCATTTCTAAAGCTTTGGGACTCCAGCGAACCACAGTGAGAGCCATTATCCACAAATAGCAAAAACATGGAACAGTGGTGAACCTTCCCAGGAGTGGCCGGCCGACCAAAATTACCCCAAGAGCGCAGAGACAACTCATCCGAGAGGCCACAAAAGACCCCAGGACAACATCTAAAGAACTGCAGGCCTCACTTGCCTCAATTAAGGTCAGTGTTCACGACTCCACCATAAGAAAGAGACTGGGCAAAAACAGCCTGCATGGCAGATTTCCAAGGCGCAAACCACTTTTAAGCAAAAAGAACATTAAGGCTCGTCTCAATTTTGCTAAAAAAACATCTCAATGATTGCCAAGACTTTTGGGAAAATACCTTGTGGACCGACGAGACAAAAGTTGAACTTTTTGGAAGGTGCGTGTCCCGTTACATCTGGCGTAAAAGTAACACAGCATTTCAGAAAAAGAACATCATACCAACAGTAAAATATGGTGGTGGTAGTGTGATGGTCTGGGGTTGTTTTGCTGCTTCAGGACCTGGAAGGCTTGCTGTGATAGATGGAACCATGAATTCTACTGTCTACCAAAAAATCCTGAAGGAGAATGTCCGGCCATCTGTTCGTCAACTCAAGCTGAAGCGATCTTGGGTGCTGCAGCAGGACAATGACCCAAAACACACCAGCAAATCCACCTCTGAATGGCTGAAGAAAAACAAAATGAAGACTTTGGAGTGGCCTAGTCAAAGTCCTGACCTGAATCCTATTGAGATGTTGTGGCATGACCTTAAAAAGGCGGTTCATGCTAGAAAACCCTCAAATAAAGCTGAATTACAACAATTCTGCAAAGATGAGTGGGCCAAAATTCCTCCAGAGCGCTGTAAAAGACTCGTTGCAAGTTATCGCAAACGCTTGATTGCAGTTATTGCTGCTAAGGGTGGCCCAACCAGTTATTAGGTTCAGGGGGCAATTACTTTTTCACACAGGGCCATGTAGGTTTGGATTTTTTTTTCTCCCTAAATAATAAAACCCCTCATTTAAAAAATGCATTTTGTGTTTACTTGTGTTATCTTTGACTAATAGTTAAATGTGTTTGATGATCAGAAACATTTTGTGTGACAAACATGCAAAAGAATAAGAAATCAGGAGGGGGGCAAATAGTTTTTCACACCACTGTATATATATATATATATATATATATATATATATATATATATATTATGGCAAGCCGTATATATGCATGCAAGATACTTTTCTTTCCCCACGTGAGTCAGTCCACGTCAGCGCTCTTTAACCAATCAGATGTGACCTCACCATTTCAACCAATCATAACCCGGCAGGAGCGCAGCCTTAATCCTGTTTATATGAAATAAACCTGCTACCGAGCAGGTTCAAGCTTACGGACATGTTGCTATGACACCAAGTGCAAGATGAGCATCGGAGAACGAAACAATCCAAGATCAGGACAAATCCACAACAATCAAATCCAGCTAACTGAGTTAGCGACGTACGAAGAACACCCCCCAGTTGTTTATGTTGTTTTTCTTGTAATAAACTAATTTCAGCAAATAAAGGTAATTACCACACTGTAATCTTCTACCAGATCAATCATGGCCATGATGAGGTTTTGTGATCATAGTGGAATTGACGTTATACTTCAAGTTAGAGGAACATTACATTTCTAGTCATTTCCAATGTTTAGTAAATACTGCACAGCAGTGCTTATGTTTATATCCTTAATGTTGTGTGTGTATGAATTATATTTGTGATTATTTGATATTGTGCTCTGTACATTCATTTCATACACATCCTGTTTTAATTTTTTAAAAATTAATGCAAAGGAAGAAAAAAAGACCACAAAACTACTTTTTTGTGGTAAATGGTCCTATATGTAACTTATTTAAAAGGCACCCTATAAGCAATGCAAATATTAATGGTATGTTCTGGTGTTAATACAGTGGTCACCTAATCGGAGCGTTCGTTTTACCGTCGCCACGCTCGGCGACATCATTTCAATTCAATTTATTTTAAATTTTATTTGTATAGCGCTTTTAACAATTGACATTGTCTCAAAACAGCTTTACACAATCAAAAGAATTATTTAAGTTTGTATGGAATGTGAATGTGTATGAATCAAAATGTTCAGATAGTCCCTGGTGAGCAAGCCCGAGGGCGACAGTGGCAAGGAAAAACTCCCTGAGATGGTAATAGGAAGAAACCTTGAGAGGAACCAGACTCGACAGGGAACCCATCCTCATCTGGGTGAAACAGATAGCAGGAAATGATCTGCATTTATACAGTGTTAGGTTCAGCTATAATAGTTGATGTTAATTGATGTTATAATAGTTGATGTAAAATGGAGTCCAGTAGTTATTCGAGACTCAGATAGACTTGTAGAAAGTTCCAGTCCTGAACTATCGAATTGTCAAGTCCTCAGAGAAACAGCTAACAACACCAGTCGAGGCCAGAACCATCTTCTAAGTAGATAGACTCATCCCCAGACACCAGGCACATCCTAAAGAGACACACGGGGCATCCATGCGATGAGACCTCCAACCAGAAACCGGGCACCAGGATGGACCAGACAGGTCCGGAGGGCAGAGGGAGTCTGGATCACTGGCAGCTCAGGAACCACATGTGTAGCTCGACAGAGAGAGAGAGAGAGAAAGAGTGAAAGGGGGAGACAGGGGGAGAGAGGAAAGAGAAAGAGGGGGAGGAAGAGAAGAGGAGGAGAGATTGCAATTAGGTATGGTCACAGTCACAATGTCTAATGTGAATGTATATTTACTGTAGAGTGCAAGCAGGGACTCCGGCAGGACTAACTATGACAGCATAACTAAAAGGGAGAGCCAGAAGGAAATACAAACATGAGGGCTACCTGAGATGTAAAGCAAACAATCACCTCACCGTCAACAAACCTGAGTGATCAAATGAGACTGAGGAAGACAGCATCTAAAACATACCAGTTCACCATAATACTCTACGTCCATGAGTCCCCCAGATCTGCTCCTTTACCTTATGGCAAATCTATTTATAAAAATGCTTGGCTAAATAAATAGGTTTTTAGCCTAGACTTAAACACTGAGACTGTGTCTGAGTCCCGAACACTATTTGGAAGACTATTCCATAATTTTGGGGCTTTGTAAGAAAAAGCTCTGCCCCCAGCTGTAGTTTTCATAATACGCGGTACTGATAAGCAGCCTGCATCCTTTGACCGAAGTAGGCGTGGCGGATCGTAAGACACTAGCAGTTCGCTCAGATACTGCGGGGCGAGACCATTTAATGCCTTATATGTCAAGAGTAGTATTTTAAAATCAATGCGAAATTTCACAGGGAGCCAATGCAGTGAAAATAGGATAGGGGTGATGTGCTCATATCTTCTGGTTCTAGTGAGGACTCTCGCTGCTGCATTCTGGACTAGCTGAAGCTTGTTTATGCACCTAACTGAACAACCAGACAGTAAGGCATTACAATAGTCCAACCTAGAAGTGATAAAAGCATGAACTAGTTTTTCTGCATCGTTTAGCGACAATATATTTCTTATTTTGGCGATATTTCTGAGGTGAAAGAATGCTATCCTGGTGATATTATCTACATGAGCTTCAAATGAAAGGCTGGAATCTATAATCACGCTGAGGTCTTTTACTGTTGCACTTGACGGAACAGAAAGGCCATCTAAAGTTACGGTGTGATCTAAGATTTTACTTCTAGCTGTATGCGGTCCTATGACTAGAACTTCTGTCTTATCTGGATTAAGCAGAAGGAAGTTAATTAGCATCCAATTTCTTATGTCCTGCACACATTGCTCAACTTTAGTAAGATGGTTTTTCTCATCAGGTTTTGTTGAGACGTATAGCTGTGTGTCGTCAGCATAACAATGAAAACTAATACCATGCTTACGGATTATGTTGCCCAGAGGAAGCATGTAAAGGGAAAAAAGCAGTGGGCCTAAAACTGAACCCTGCGGAACGCCAAACTCCACTAGAGAACATGCAGAATAATCACCATTTAAGTCTACATACTGATAACGATCGGTCAAATAGGATCTGAGACAGGAGAGGGCTGTACCCTTAATTCCTACTACATTTTCTAATCTGTGAAGAAGAATAACATGATCAATAGTGTCAAAAGCTGCACTGAGGTCGAGTAATACAAGCATAGATACACAACCCTGATCAGAGGCCAATAGGAGGTCATTTACTACATTAACGAGTGCTGTTTCTGTGCTGTGATGAGGCCTAAATCCTGACTGATACAGTTCATGTATGCCATTTCTATGTAGATATGAGCATAGCTGCTCCGCTACTATCTTTTCCAGAATCTTAGAGATAAAGGGGAGGTTTGATATTGGCCTGTAATTGGACAGCTGACAGGGGTCGAGGTCAGGTTTCTTAATTATTGGTTTAATAACTGCTACTTTAAAAGATTTTGGAACATAACCAATGCTGAGTGAGGAATTAATTATTCTCAACAGCGGTTCTGTTATTACTGGTACTATCTGTTTAAGAAAATGTGTCGGTATAGGATCTAATATACAGGTTGATGAATTTGCAGAAGAGATGAGTGAAATTAGTTCATTCTCTTCAAGAGGAGTAAAGTCTTCTAGGTTTGAATCTGACATGGCTAGGTTAACATCTGTATCAATTACATTGTTTGGTTTCAAAGTCTCAATTTTATGCCTAATATTTACAATTTTATTATTAAAAAAGTTCATGAAGTCCTCACTATTGCATGATGTTGTTGTGGAGATTTCTGTAGTTGTCTTATTTCTGGTTAATTTGGCTACGGTATTAAATAAAAATCTAGGATTATTTTTATTTTCTTCTATAAGAGTGGAGAGATACGTTGATCTGGCTACACTAAGAGCTTTCCTATAGTTCAGGATGCTCTCTTTCCATGCTATTTGAAATCCCAATAATTTAGTTTGACGTCATTTACGCTCTAATTTCCGAGCAGTCTGTTTTAAAGTGCGCGTGTGATCGTTATACCAGGGAGCGAGTTTCTTATCTCTAATAATTTTTCTTTTAGCTGGAGCTACATTATCTAAGGTACAACGAAGTGTCGACTCTAAATATTCAGTCGCCTGATCAAGTTCTGTGGGGTCAGACGGTGGCCTAATCGAAGTTGGTAACTCTGGGAGATTACTGATAAAACTCTGTGTGGTAGTTGATGTGAATGTACGTTTAATACGGTAGCGCGGTGCTGTGCGTACATTATCACTGTGACACACTTGAATGGAGACAAGATAGTGATCTGAGATAATTTCAGACAGTGGAATTGTGAATACATTTCTTATAATTAATCCAAAGAATATTACTAAATCTAAAGTGTGACCTGCTTTATGAGTGGGTCCTACTACACACTGATTTACGCCTACGGAGTCCAGTATGGATATAAATGCTGTTCTCAGAGGGTCTTCTGGATTCTCAAAATGAATGTTAAAATCTCCAGCAATTAACACTTTGTCTACAGAAACGACCAGCTCTGAGATGAAATCCGCAAATTCACTAAGAAATTCAGAATACGGCCCTGGAGGTCTGTAAATTATAATTAGTGGAATCGACTGAGCTGATTTAATATACTTAAATAGACTTATGTTACTATAGAGAATTTCATATGAGTTAAATTTGTGTCCGTGTTTTTGTACGATAGACAGATTATCATTATGAATAACTGCGACGCCTCCTCCTCTACCAGTTAACCGAGGCTGGTGTATGTAGCTGTATCCAGGAGGACTAGCTTCATTTAGAGCTACATACTCGTCCTGTTTAACCCATGTTTCAGTTAAACAGAGTATATCAAACGCCTGATCTGTGATAATTTCATTAACAATAACTGCTTTTGATGCGAGAGATCTAATATTTAACAATCCTATCTTCAGATCAGAGGTCCCGGCTGCGCATTCAGTATGATCTGAGTTTGTGGTCTTTATGTTAATTAAATTATTGAAACAGACTTTCTGAGTCTTTCTACATTTTTGCTTAGATCGGGGAACAGACACAGTCTCAATAAGGTGAACCCTGAGTGACGACTCTATGCAGCTAGCAGACGGTTGGTTTAGCCTGTCTGTCTGCTCCCTGGCCAGCATTTGGGTTTGGCATTTGCTGGCTTTTACCACTGAGTGCTACATATATATATATATATATATATATATAACTATAACTATATATAACTACAGACTGACGCCTCATGCCTTAGTTCATGCTCTGCCGGATTAATGAGACGCGCTCCTTTAGAACTGCATGTAATAGCCGATAACATCAAGTGAAACACTGTAGTTGACCAAAATCACAGTACTAAAATTACAGTACAAATGTAGAATTCAAATTAAATCAAATCTTATTAGGATCATATTTAAGCACAATAAATATTAACAAAGTGAGCCTTTAGATTTTATCACGTGTAATTAGAAAAGAAGTGTGTAGGGTTTTGTGTCATCTTATTTCTTGTGTTCTTTAAATTTATAGTAGATTTATTAACTGAAATAAATGACTATATTTCTGTCATTTCTGTCATTCCCCACTTAAGGGGTTGGGAGAATTTTCAAGCCCAACTTGTCAAACAAAATTATAACGAAATCGACCAAGTTTACTATTTATTGAAATATAAATTTCTAAACCAATAAGATCAAATAACACCAAGTTATTATTATAACAGGCTTACTTCGTCACTTATCTAGAGCTTGCTTTCAAAGAAGTCGAGTGACTTATTAACGTGACTGGGGTGTGTTGTCTCTAAGTGTCCCAGTGGCGCTGCGGTTAGAGCGCTTGGCAAGAGTTCCAGAAATTGCCGGTTCGAATCCTGGGTGATACTGTTTTATTTTAATTATAGCAAAATTAAAAGAAAAAAAATAAAATGTTTTAAGTGCGCTTAAGGTAAAGTCTTATAAAGGCTATGTAGTCTTATATAGTTTTATTATATATATTTTTTGCACATTAATCTGAGTCCTCATCTGTTACATTTTTGAGGACAATAGTTTTTTTTCAGCCTGTCATGGCGTGCGCCCAAATCAATATTGCTCCTCGCTCACTAGTTAGGCATCCTCCCCTTCAGATATGCGAAGGAGCAGGGCCGCCGAATTGGGCACGGCTGATGAGCTATCCTTTGCTTTTTTTTATCCTTGGCTGGCAAGCTATCCGGGTTTGCACCCCGCGCTATAAAATACTCTGGGTTTGTTGGGTTACAGGGGATTTTTACTACGCGGTGTGATTGTGACGCGCGTGCAACAACGCGGAAGTGCGGCATTTCTAAACCAATAAGATCAAATAACACCAAGATTAAAACAGATAAAATACACGTGCAATTATTGGAGGGGCCGGTCCAGTCATAGCAGAGCCAGCGGGAGCGGACGTAGGCAGGAGCTCACACCGCGTAGTAAAATTCATTGTAACCCAACAAACCACAAGTATTTTATAGCACGTGGTGCAAGCCCGGGATCATTAGCAAGGATAGCTCACCTGCCGTGCCTAATTCCATCATGTCATGTGGGCCATGGGCGGACTGGGACCAAAAAGGACTTCCTGGCCCACATCATAATACATTGGCTCATTAATGCAGAGATAAATTTCTGCACACCAGTTACTAGTATAAAATATAACACAAATAAGAAACAAAGGAAAGGACATCAAGACGAACATATAAAACTGAAAGACAATATTTTTAAAAGAATGGCAATAAAACTGAACAGGTAAGCTGAAATAAAACCAGTAGCAGCATTAGCTCACGCTAGTAAACTAGTTACTTATTTTAATGCTAATTACTTTAATTAATGCTGCTACTGACTTTATTCCAGCTTACCTGTTCAGGTTGATTTAGCTTCTTTTCACTTGGCTCTGGTAGATCAATGCCAGACAACACTCAAATTCAAATTATTCACCCTCCCCAGGTGTAAATCTGCTGTTCTCACCTATACATTCAGAGAAACTGAATGAGCTGAAAGCTGAGCCTTTGTTTCACGACTGCGACACCCCTCTCTCTCTCTCACACACATACACAGAGTAGACGTACACATACACATACTTTATCCAACAAACATTAAAAATATCCACATAATGATGAATTAAAAAGCATTGGTTAATTTTCGTTTACACAGACTGTTTGTATCTGATTATTTGTATTATTAAAGAACAACAGCACAAACAACAACACAAGGGCTTGTAAGAAACATTTTTATTATTTTGACAAGAGTTAAATTTGTAACAGTAAAAGGCATCCCAATTTAAATATATAAGTAACTAAAAACAAATTGAGCAAACTATCAGAATAAAAAAAAAATAGAATTAATCATTATTAAAATTTTGATGACCATAACAGCCTACTGCATTACATTATTTATAATAACACAAAAACACGAGTGTTGATGATATAATAATTTATTCCTACAGATGTGCCCGTTTTACAGTACACACAGTATAAAATCACCGGCTTATCACTGATCGATTTACGGTGATAAAGAGCGATATAAGAGCAGTGACAGCTGGCACACAAAAAACAGGTGCAAGATTATTTTCTATTGTCTAAATAAGAAATATTTTCTAAACATGGGTTATTGTTGTTTATTTACAATATTTGTTAATTTAATATAAAGCAGGTATCATTATCCTCCTTTTTATTTTCCTACGTAGTCTAATAAAGTTTTCCAGAGCGCGGAGAAGTTTTGTTGTACTAAATAATATTTATGCAGCATCAGGGCCTCCTATTCCTATTAATTTTAAGTTGTTGTTTTAGTGTTACTCTGTGTGTTTTACAATGACAGACACCATTCAAATGCATATACTTCACGCCTCCCCACGTGTGAATCAGCAGCTCTCACCTCTACATTCAGATAAACTACAAATAACTGTAAATAGCACCCCTCCCCATTCACAGGCCTCTTCTTACTTACTTCTTACTACTTACTGTTCTTTACAGATTTTCCTTATCATAACATGCGTTAGATATATTTTTTATCACTCTATACACAATACTTTGCTATTTTTATAGATGTTGAGCATCGTGAGCAAGCCCGAGATCATATTAACGTTAATTATCGCCAGCTGGCACGAATAGGCGGCTCACGAGTAACGATAGTAGATTTGGGCGCACACCCATCGACACCCATCGCCCAAATCTACTATCGTTACTCGCTCACTCCGTAGGCTCCCTGAATAGGCGGCAAAGGGACGGAGTCGCCTATTCGTGCCGGCTGGCGATAATTTACGTTAATATGATCTCGGGCTTGCTCCACATTATAAAAGCAAGGCACTACTAGCAAAGCCGCCACTGTATACAACCATAATGAGTCCCATAACTGGCTTATACAGCTGAAAAGAATAAAATCAATAGGACTGTTACAGCTTCCGAGTGGCGCTGCGGTTAGAGAGCTCACTCAGAGATCCTGAGGTTGCCGGTTTGAATCCAGCAGGATGCTGTTTTAAAATTTTTTAATTTTAGTTATAGCAAAATTTAAAGAAAACAAAATAAAATGTTTTATTTTAATTTTGCTCAGCATACTATAGAAAAAACAGCAAACTCGCACGCTACCAGTAAAGCAGCTGCCACTGATATGTCCGTCGGTCATCGGTCTCAACGCGACTACTGTATACACGTCTGTATACACCAGCCACTGGACTCCTGACGGTTAAATATGTTGGTCACATGACAGCTGTATAAGCCGGTTACGGGACCCATTATGGTTGTATATCGTGCTCTGAATAATAAATGTTCTGTTTTGTCTTCAATTATTGTAATTTGACATTTTTTTTGTTTGTTTGCTGTTTTTTCTATAGTATGCTGAGCAAAATTAAAATAAAACGTTTTATTTTGTTTTATTTAAATTTTGCTATAATTAAAATAAAACAATTTTATAACAGCATCACCTGGGATTCGAACCGCTGCGCCACTCAGACACTTAGAGACAGCATACCCCAGTAACGTTAATAAGCCACTCGACTTCTTTGAACGAAAGCTCTAGATAAGTGACGAAGTAAGCCTGTTATAATAATTGCACGTGTATTTTATCTGTTTTAAACTTGGTGTTATTTGTTCTTATTGGTTTAGAAATGCCGCACTTCCGCATAGTAAAAATCCCCTGTAACCGAACAAACCCAGAGTATTTTATAGCGCGGGGTGCAAACCCGGATAGCTTGCCAGCCAAGGATAAAAAAAAAAAAAGCCAAGGATAGCTGACCAGCCGTGCCCAATTCGGCGGCCCTGCTCCTTCGCGTATCTGAAGGGGAGGATGCCTAACTAGTGAGCGAGGAGCAATATTAATTTAGGCGCACGCCATGACAGGCTGAAAAAAAACTATTGTCCTCAAAAATGTAACAGATGATTAATGTGCAAAAAATATATAATAAAACCATATAAGACTACATAGCCTTTATAAGACTCTACCTTAAGCGCACTTAAAACATTTTATTTTGTTTTCTTTTAATTTTTCTATAATTAAAATAAAATAATTTTTAAAACAGCATCACCCAGGATTCGAACCGGCGATTTCTGGATCTCTTGCAGAGCGCTCTAACCGCTGGGCCACTCGGACACTTAGAGACAACACACCCCAGTCACGTTAATAAGCCACTCGACTTCTTTCAAAGCAAGCTCTAGATAAGTGACGAAGTAAGCCTGTTATAATAATAACTTGGTGTTATTCGTATCACTGTTGTATTTACTGCGATGAATGAAAATGTCACTTTGCGCCACCTGGCGGCCATTTTACGTATGACTTATTTTGGCCGCTGTCGCCTTTAAACGGCGGTGAGCGCGACGGTAATAACCATTCCGATTGAGTAACAACTGTAGAAATCCATGCCTGTGATGTCTTCCCTTGTCTATAGTGTAACTGTTCCTGTTGAAATTCACTTTTGGACAAAGGCAAGGTTTATGCAGCATTCACAAGGAACATTATTCAGAAGAAAATGCACAATTACCATTAACTTAAATGAGAATGATGCATTGAGAGCTTTTGTGACAATGACAATGGTACCTGCTTTAAACAGACAGGTGCATTGACTGGGCAAAAAACAAAACAAGTAAAAGATCAACATTTGATAAGGGTCAAATTATTTGGGCTGCAAATCTAGGAAGATTGACATAGTTTCGAAACCCTTCAGCAAATTATCAAAACCTGGCAGGATAGTGCTGAACTGTCAACTTTTGTGGAAGAAATGTGCTCATAAATCATGAATGGAAATCATTTAAACAAAAGTTCAACAGTTCCATGGTAAATAAAAAAATAACAGGAAAAACCATAGCTATAGCAACCAAAAACATATCCATACATACAATGTGACGAGACATCACAATTTCAACTAAACAGCTGTGTGGTTGTAATAAAACAACTTGTTAGTGAGACTACTAAAAAAAACGGCTTAAATTTGCTAGGGATCTTAAATATTTGTACATTGGAGCAATAAATAATGAACATTGACCCTTATCCAGAGATGGGTATATCAGGGTGAGAAGGGAAGCACATGAAGTGGTGCATCCATCATGCATAATGTCTAAGCCTCTAGAGATAGTGTTCTGTGGCAATAAAATCAAGTCAGCTGATGGACCATGGTATCAGATCAATGGAGTTTTTCTACCCTGTTTGAGGACTTACGTAGTACTGAAGTAATTGTGGACTATAATGAAGTGTTTCTGGGAACATAAGGAACTATTTTAACATATGAACTGGCCTATGAAGTGATATCCCGGACAATATTCAAAAGAAATTGCAAATTGCATTTGCAATTGAATTTCCCATATGTGGACGAACAAAGTGTGCCATAATTCAAATGCAATTGCAAACTTTTCATTACTGATTGCTTTTTCGCCTTCGCGAACTCACACTGACTGCCAAATTTCAAATGAAAAAGCAAAGTCCATTTGCATTTGTATTTCCCATGTCTTACAAGTCATGAACCTGTCATATTTAAACAGCAAAATCAATTACCATGTTTGCTTTTTCACTTTCTCTGCACCACGCGTCAAGCCGGCCAAAATTCAAACGCAGTCGCTAATCCATTTGCAATTACATTTCCAACACGTTACACAGAAACCTGTCAATCAGCGTCAGGGGCGGGTCTATACTGTGGGGCGGGATTGTATGGGGAGTGACGTCACTCGTAGTCGCCGACCAATAGGAGGAAATTTGAGCAATGGAGGTGAACTGAGATTATCTCATTTGTTTATCAAGAAATAAACACACAAAAATGACAAATCGCATATTTTCTTACTCTGGAGTGGACAAAGAAGTTTTTACAAATAAATATATTTTTAGATCTTCTCCTGTTACAGCCTGCTGGAGCTAAATCAGAGCTTACCAGAGCTTTATACTGATGGAGTCACTAAGGGACCATCTAAAAAGTGCATAACCAAGACCCAACAGTTTATTTGGGTCGAATACACAAGATTACAGAGCAATACCTCACAGGACATCAAACATATTACACTGTTAGGCTACAGTATGGATCATTTGTTTCTTTATTTGTTTGTTTAATTGATTAATAATTATTTTAATGTACATTTTAAAATAAATAAATAAAATAAAAATAAAATAATTCTTGTGGCAATAAAACATAATTTGTTAAATGAGAGTTGGGGTGTTTTCTTATTATTAAAATAATAGTAATAATTGTAAAGATATGTACGAAAATGAATGCACTTTGAAACAACTAAAACTCCGACACAGAGGTACGTTATAATGTCTACCGTTCAGCTTGTTCAGTGTGTAGAGTGCAGGATGTTTAGACATTCTTCCTCCGTCATTAGTGATAACTTTATTTGTGATAGGTGTGTGTTAGTGAGCACTCTGACGGAGAAGATATCAGCGTTAGAGGAGCGCATCCAGACTTTAGAGAGGGTTAGACAGTGCGAGAGCAGCGTTATTCCTGTAGCGGACAGTCTGGGTGCCACAGGCAGAGATATACAGCCCCCGACTCCGGCATTAGAGCCCTCACAGCAGGGCGAGTGGGTGACGACTCGGCGGCATACTCGTTCAGCCAAAGCTAACGCTAAGGCTAGCCCACCGGAGCACACCTCCTCTGCGCTTCACGTGTCCAACAGGTTTGCTCTCCTCAGTGCTGCACCCGCTGAGAAACCTGAAAGAGCTCTGGTTATAGGAGACTCTATACTGAGGCACGTGACATTAGCTAGACCTTTAGGGGCACCAGCGGCAGTGGTTAGGTGTATCCCGGGAGCCAGAGCACCGGACATAGCAGGTAATCTTAGGGCTCTAGGACAGCACAGGTTCTCTAAGATAGTGGTACATGCTGGAGCTAATGATATACGCCTTCGTCAGTCAGAGGTTAGTAAGAGTAACTTTACAGAGGTGTTTAAATTAGCGAAGGCGATGTCCGATGAAGTAATATGCTCTGGTCCCATCCCAATGAGACGTGGCGACATAGCTTACAGCAGGTTATGGTCGCTGAACCGCTGGATGTCCAGGTGGTGCTCCAAAAATAATGTGGGCTACATAGATAATTGGAAGACCTTTGAGGGCAAAGCTGGCCTGTTAGGGCGGGACGGTGTCCATCCCACTCGGGAAGGTGCTGCTCTCATTTCCTGTAGTATAGCTCATAGTCTCAGTAGAGGTCTAGTTAATCGGTGACAATCCAGAGCCCAGGCCAGGGAGCAGACAGACAGGCTAAACCAACCGTCTGCTAGCTCCATAGAGTCGTCACTCAGGGTTCACCTTATTGAGACTGTGTCTGTTCCCCGATCTAAGCAAAAATGTAGAAAGACTCAGAAAGTATGTTTCAATAATTTAATTAACATAAAGACCACAAACTGCGATCATACTGAATGCGCAGCCGGCACCTCTGATCTGAAGATAGGACTGTTAAATATTAGATCTCTCGCATCAAAAGCAGTTATTGTTAATGAAATTATCACAGATCGGGCATTTAATATACTCTGTTTAACTGAAACATGGGTTAAACAGGATGAGTATGTAGCTCTAAATGAAGCTAGTCCTCCTGGATACAGCTACATACACCAGCCTCGGTTAACTGGTAGAGGAGGAGGCGTTGGCAGTTATTCATGATGATAATCTGTCTATCGTACAAAAACACGGACACAAATTTAACTCATTTGAAATTCTCTATAGTAACATAAGTCTATTTAAGTATATTAAATCAGCTCAGTCAATTCCACTAATTATAATTTACAGACCTCCAGGGCCGTATTCTGAATTTCTTAGTGAATTTGCGGATTTCATCTCAGAGCTGGTCGTTTCTGTAGACAAAGTGTTAATTGCTGGAGATTTTAACATTCATTTTGAGAATCCAGAAGACCCTCTGAGAACAGCATTTATATCCATACTGGACTCCGTAGGCGTAAATCAGTGTGTAGTAGGACCCACTCATAAAGCAGGTCACACTTTAGATTTAGTAATATTCTTTGGATTAATTATAAGAAATGTATTCACAATTCCACTGTCTGAAATTATCTCAGATCACTATCTTGTCTCCATTCAAGTCTGTCACAGTGATAATGTACGCACAGCACCGCACTACCGTATTAAACGTACATTCACATCAACCACCGCACAGAGTTTCATCAGTAATCTCCCAGAGTTACCAACTTCAATTAGGCCACCGTCTGACCACACAGAACTTGATCAGGCGACTGAATATTTAGAGTCGACACTTCGTTGTACCTTAGATAATGTAGCCCCAGCTAAAAGAAAAATTATTAGAGATAAGAAACTCGCTCCCTGGTATAACGATCACACGCGCACTTTAAAACAGACTGCTCGGAAATTAGAGCGTAAATGGCGTCAAACTAAATTGTTGGTATTTCAAATAGCATGGAAAGAGAGCATCCTGAACTATAGGAAAGCTCTTAGTGTAGCCAGATCAACGTATCTCTCCACTCTTATAGAAGAAAATAAAAATAATCCTAGATTTTTATTTAATACCGTAGCCAAATTAACCAGAAATAAGACCACTACAGAAATCTCCACAACAACATCATGCAATAGTGAGGACTTCATGAACTTTTTTAATAATAAAATTGTAAATATCAGGCATAAAATTGAGGCTTTGAAACCAAACAATGTAATTGATACAGATGTTAACCTAGCCATGTCAGATTCAAACCTAGAATACTTTACTCCTCTTGAAGAGAATGAACTAATTTCACTCATCTCTTCTGCAAATTCATCAACCTGTATATTAGATCCTATACAGACACATTTTCTTAAACAGATAGTACCAGTAATAACAGAACCGCTGTTGAGAATAATTAATTCCTCACTCAGCATTGGTTATGTTCCAAAATCTTTTAAAGTAGCAGTTATTAAACCAATAATTAAGAAACCTGACCTCGACCCCTGTCAGCTGTCCAATTACAGGCCAATATCAAACCTCCCCTTTATCTCTAAGATTCTGGAAAAGATAGTAGCGGAGCAGCTATGCTCATATCTACATAGAAATGGCATACATGAACTGTATCAGTCAGGATTTAGGCCTCATCACAGCACAGAAACAGCACTCGTTAAAGTAGTAAATGACCTCCTATTGGCCTCTGATCAGGGTTGTGTAACTATGCTTGTATTACTCGACCTCAGTGCAGCTTTTGACACTATTGATCATGCTATTCTTCTTCACAGATTAGAAAATGTAGTAGGAATTAAGGGTACAGTCCTCTCCTGGCTCAGATCCTATTTGACCGATCGTTATCAGTATGTAGACTTAAATGGTGATTATTCTGCATGTTCTCTAGTGGAGTTTGGCGTTCCGCAGGGTTCAGTTTTAGGCCCACTGCTTTTTTCCCTTTACATGCTTCCTCTGGGCAACATAATCCGTAAGCATGGTATTAGTTTTCATTGTTATGCTGACGACACACAGCTATACGTCTCAACAAAACCTGATGAGAAAAACCATCTTACTAAAGTTGAGCAATGTGTGCAGGACATAAGAAATTGGATGCTAATTAACTTCCTTCTGCTTAATCCGGATAAGACAGAAGTTCTAGTCATAGGACCGCATACAGCTAGAAGTAAAATCTTAGATCACACCATAACTTTAGATGGCCTTTCTGTTCAGTCAAGTGCAACAGTAAAAGACCTCTGCGTGATTATAGATTCCAGCCTTTCATTTGAAGCTCATGTAGATAATATCACCAGGATAGCATTCTTTCACCTCAGAAATATCGCCAAAATAAGAAATATATTGTCGCTAAACGATGCAGAAAAACTAGTTCATGCTTTTATCACTTCTAGGTTGGACTATTGTAATGCCTTACTGTCTGGTTGTTCAGTTAGGTGCATAAACAAGCTTCAGCTAGTCCAGAATGCAGCAGCGAGAGTCCTCACTAGAACCAGAAGATATGAGCACATCACCCCTATCCTATCTTCACTGCATTGGCTCCCTGTGAAATTTCGCATTGATTTTAAAATACTACTCTTGACATATAAGGCATTAAATGGTCTCGCCCCGCAGTATCTGAGCGAACTGCTAGTGTCTTACGATCCGCCACGCCTACTTCGGTCAAAGGATGCAGGCTGCTTATGAGTACCGCGTATTATGAAAACTACAGCTGGGGTCAGAGCTTTTTCTTACAAAGCCCCAAAATTATGGAATAGTCTTCCAAATAGTGTTCGGGACTCAGACACAGTCTCAGTGTTTAAGTCTAGGCTCAAAACCTATTTATTTAGCCAAGTATTTTTATAAATAGATTTGCCATAAGGTAAAGGAGCAGATCTGGGGGACTCATGGACGTAGAGTATTATGGTGAACTGGTATGTTTAGATGCTGTCTTCCTCAGTCTCATTTGATCACTCAGGTTTGTTGACGGTGAGGTGATTGTTTGCTTTACATCTCAGGGAGCCCTCATGTTTGTGTTTCCTTCTGGCTCTCCCTTTTAGTTATGCTGTCATAGTTAGTCCTGCCGGAGTCCCTGCTTGCACTCTACAGTAAATATACATTCACATTAGACATTGTGACTGTGACCATACCTAATTGCAATCTCTCCTCCTCTTCTCTTCCTCCCCTTCTTTCTCTTTCCTCTCTCCCCCTGTCTCCCCCTTTCACTCTTTCTCTCTCTCTCTCTCTCTGTCGAGCTACACATGTGGTTCCTGAGCTGCCAGTGATCCAGGCTCCCTCTGCCCTCCGGACCTGTCTGATCCATCCTGGTGCCCCATTTCTGGTTGGAGGTCTCATCGCATGGATGCCCCGTGTGTCTCTTTAGGATGCGCCTGGCGTCTGGGGATGATTCTATCTACTTAGAAGATGGTTCTGGCCTCGACTGGTGTTGTCAGCTGTTTCTCTGAGGACTTGACAATTCGATAGTTCAGGACTGGAACTTTCTACAAGTCTATCTGAGTCTCGAATAACTACTGGACTCCATTTTACATCAACTATTATAACATCAATTAACATCAACTATTATAGCTGAACCTAACACTGTATAAATGCAGATCATTTCCTGCTATCTGTTTCATTTCCTTGCCACCGTCGCCGTCACCCTTGGCTTGCTCATCAGAGAAATTTCATTCATTCGTCTCATTATTATCTGCACATTTTTCTCACACATCCACACTTCCAATTATTTTCTTTTCTATAATTATTATTATTTGTTTTTATTTATTTATTTTCTATTATAATTTTATTTATTTATTCATTATTTTATATATAATTATTCTATATACAGTTTTTTTTTTTTTTTTTTTTTTTGTTAAATTTCTTTAATTTTTGTGAAGCTGCTTTGAGACAATGACCATTGTTAAAAGCGCTATATAAATAAAATTGAATTGAATTGTTTCACCCAGATGAGGATGGGTTCCCTGTCGAGTCTGGTTCCTCTCAAGGTTTCTTCCTATTACCATCTCAGGAAGTTTTTCCTTGCCACTGTCGCCCTCGGGCTTGCTCACCAGGGAATATCTGAACATTTTGATTCATACACATTCACATTCCATACAAACTTAAATAATTCTTTTGATTGTGTAAAGCTGTTTTGAGACAATGTCAATTGTTAAAAGCGCTATACAAATAAAACTGAATTGATTTGAATTGAATATTATGAGTTGCAAAAAATTACAATTAAATCAACAAAATTCAACTTTTTTGCTATAGAAATTTCAAATGTAAAACCAACTGTACTATAATGCACTCTATCCTTGCTAATAACTACAACCCTTGCCTTTGCAAAATTCAGTTTTTATTTTTCAGTTGTTCATTTTTTTAATTATTTTTTTGCAAAAAAAAAAGAAAAGAAAAATGAAATCAAACTTAATGAGAAAAAGGTTGTAGTTATTAGCAGTGATGGGATTAGCAGGATTAGCAGGATTATAGTACAACTGGTTTTATATGTGCAATCCACATAACGAAAAAGCTATTGACTTTTTTGTAATGTTATGTGCTAAAATGCCTCCCTGCCACGGATTGCCCCCAACCTCTATCGAATATTCAATTCAATTCAATTAAATTTTATTTATATAGCGCTTTTAACAATGGTCATTGTCTCAAAGCAGCTTCACAAAAATTAAAGAAATTTAACAAATCATAATAATAATAAATAAATAAATAAATAAATAAATAAAATAATAATAGAAAATAAATAAATAAAAACAAATAATAATAATAATTATAGAAAAGAAAATAATTGGAAGTGTGGATGTGTGAGAAAAATGTGCAGATAATAATGAGACGAATGAATGAAATTTCTCTGATGAGCAAGCCAAGGGTGACGGCGACGGTGGCAAGGAAAAACTCCCTGAGATGGCATTAGGAAGAAACCTTGAGAGGAACCAGACTCAACAGGGAACCCATCCTCATTTGGGCGATAACAGATAGAAATGATATAACATCTTGTGTGTTGTGCAGGTGAAAATTCAATATGACAGAAATTATTTAAATTGACATGAAGACCAGTTCAGCATAGGGATGAGTCAGTAGGTGCAGAGGGCAGATGAGGTCTGGATCACTGGAAGCACAGGAGCAGCATGTGTAGCTCCAACCATCATAAAGCTGAATCTAGCTGGAGCTGGTCCTTCTCTGGATGCCTCAGGAACCTCGCAGGGTCTGCCTTTGTCTACTGAAGCTGGCAAAATCTCCCGATGCCTCGGGATGGGTAGAGAAATACAGAACAGATGGGGAGAATTAGCGTAGTTGCCATTCGGTATAGGTGTACTGGAGTATGAGTACTGGGATGAGTTATGTGTATGCCAGATTAAAAAGATGCGTCTTGAGTCTACTTTTGAACTGAGAAACCGTGTCTGCTCCCCGAACACTGTCTGGAAGGCTATTCCAAAGCTTTGGAGCTAAATATGAAAAAGCCCTACCCCCTTTTGTAGATTTTGAAATTCTGGGAACTACCAGAAGTCCGGAGCTTTGTGATCTTAAGGCGCGTGGTGGATTGTAGCGCATCAGAAGACTGGTTAGGTATGTGGGAGCTAAACCATTTAAGGCCTTGTATGTAAGTAATACTATTTTGTAATTTATTCTAAACTGAACAGGTAGCCAGTGCAGGGATGATAATATTGGGGTTATATGATCATATTTTCTGGATCTAGTGAGAACCCTGGCAGCTGCATTTTGGATTAACTGAAGCTTGTTTATTGAGGATGCAGGACAACCACCTAGTAATGCATTACAATAGTCCAGTCTGGAGGTCATGAATGCATGAACTAGTTTTTCTGCATCAGATACGGATAAGATGTTCCTAAGTTTAGCAATATTTCGAAGATGGAAAAAGGCTGTTTTTGTGATATTTGAAATGTGATTTTCAAAAGACAAGTTACTGTCTAATATTACTCCCAGATCTTTTACTGCTGAGCTGGTAATAACAGTACATCCTTCTAAGCGCAAGCTGAATTGTGAAAGCTGTTGTGTGCTGGTTTTTGGGCCAATAAGTAATATCTCTGTCTTATCTGAATTTAATAAAAGAAAGTTATTGGTCATCCAATCTTTTATGTCCTGGACACACTCAGTTAATCTAGACAACTTAGGTATTTCGTCTGGTTTAGTTGAGATATATAATTGGGTATCATCAGCATAACAATGGAAACTAATCCCATGTCTTCTAATGATGTTACCCAAGGGAAGCATGTATATTGAGAACAACAGAGGTCCTAAAACTGACCCTTGTGGGACCCCATATTTCACTGGCATTACACCAGACGGTTCTCCATTTAGATCTACAAAATGGTAGCGATCAGACAGGTAAGATCTAAACCATTTTAATGCCTGTCCCTGAATACCTATATAATTTTCTAAGCGATCTATGAGAATATTATGATCTATAGTGTCGAATGCAGCACTAAGATCGAGCAGGACTAGCAATGAGATGCAGTCTTGGTCTGAAGCTAAAAACAAGTCGTTTGTAATCTTAACTAGTGCAGTTTCTGTGCTATGATGGGGCCTGAAACCTGACTGAAATTCTTCAAGGATGTTGTTATCCTGCAAGAATGTGCAAATTTGAGCTGATACTACTTTTTCTAGTATTTTTTATATGAACGGGAGGTTTGAAATCGGTCTGTAATTTGTTATTTCATTCGCGTCCAAATTAGATTTTTTAAGAAGCGGCTTAATAACTGCTAACTTGAAAGGTTTAGGGACGTGACCTAGATGTAATGAAGAATTAATAATGTTTAGGAGTGGCTCTCCAACCGTAAGCATCACTTCTTTTAAAAATCTGGTTGGGATTGGGTCTAACAGGCACGTTGTTGATTTAGCCGAGGTGATGAGTTTATACAGCTCTTCCTGTCCTATACCTGTAAAGCAGTGAAAATCTAAATGTGAAGCTATAGGCTGAACTGGATCGTGAGATACTATTAGAGGTTGAACCTCCATTATTTTCTTCCTGATATTATTGATTTTTTCATTAAAGAAGTCCATAAAGTCTTCACTTCTAAACTGTGATGGGATACTCTCTGCGGGCATCTTAGGTTTTGTTAGGCGAGCCACTGTACTATTCAATTCAATTCAATTCAGTTTTATTTGTATAGCGCTTTTAACAATTGATATTGTCTCAAAACAGCTTTACACAATCAAAATAATTATTTAAGTTTGTATGGAATGTGAATGTGTATGAATCAAAATGTTCAGATAGTCCCTGGTGAGCAAGCCCGAGGGCGACAGTGGCAAGGAAAAACTCCCTGAGATGGTAATAGGAAGAAACCTTGAGAGGAACCAGACTCGACAGGGAACCCATCCTCATCTGGGTGAAACAGATAGCAGGAAATGATCTGCATTTATACTGTCTTAAGTGTTAGGTTCAGCTATAATAGTTGATGTTAATTGATGTTATAATAGTTGATGTAAAATGGAGTCCAGTAATTATTCGAGACTCAGATAGACTTGTAGAAAGTTCCAGTCCTGAACTATCGAATTGTCAAGTCCTCAGAGAAACAGCTGACAACACCAGTCGATGCCAGAACCATCTTCTAAGTAGATAGAATCATCCCCAGACACCAGGCACATCCTAAAGAGACACACGGGGCATCCATGCGATGAGACCTCCAACCAGAAACCGGGCACCAGGATGGACCAGACAGGTCCGGAGGGCAGAGGGAGTCTGGATCACTGGCAGCTCAGGAACCACATGTGTAGCTCGACAGAGAGAGAGAGAGAAAGAGTGAAAGGGGGAGACAGGGGGAGAGAGGAAAGAGAAAGAGGGGGAGGAAGAGAAGAGGAGGAGAGATTGCAATTAGGTATGGTCACAGTCACAATGTCTAATGTGAATGTATATTTACTGTAGAGTGCAAGCAGGGACTCCGGCAGGACTAACTATGACAGCATAACTAAAGGGAGAGCCAGAAGGAAACACAAACATGAGGGCTCCCTGAGATGTAAAGCAAACAATCACCTCACCGTCAACAAACCTGAGTGATCAAATGAGACTGAGGAAGACAGCATCTAAAACATACCAGTTCACCATAATACTCTACGTCCATGAGTCCCCCAGATCTGCCAAATCTATTTATAAAAATGCTTGGCTAAATAAATAGGTTTTTAGCCTAGACTTAAACACTGAGACTGTGTCTGAGTCCCGAACACTATTTGGAAGACTATTCCATAATTTTGGGGCTTTGTAATAAAAAGCTCTGCCCCCAGCTGTAGTTTTCATAATACGTGGTACTGATAAGCAGCCTGCATCCTTTGACCGAAGTACTAAATAAGAACCTGGGATTGTTTTGGTTTCTTGCTATCAGTTGGCTAAGGTGCTCGGTCCTAGCAGTTTTTAGAGCCTGTCTATAGCTGCACATACTGTCTTTATACGCAATTCGAAAAACTTCTAATTTAGTTTTCCTCCATTTTCGCTCGAGGTTACGGGTTGCTCTCTTTAGGGCGCGAGTATGACTGTTGTACCACGGTGCAAAAGTTTTATCTCTGACTTTTTTTAATCTGATGGGAGCAACAATGTCTAATGTACTGGTAAGAATAGTGCCCATGCTGCTAGTCACTTCATCTAGATCATCTGCATTTAGGGGTCTAATAAGAAATTGGGACAGATCCGGCAGATTACTTGTGAATCTGTCTTTAGTAGTGGGATTCATATTTCTAACAGATTGATAACGTGGGGAGACAGCTAATCTGTTCTACGGGTAGAGTACATGTCAGGAGGTGATGATCTGTGATATCACTTTGAGGTATGATCTCTATATTAGAGACATCTATACCATGGGATATAATTAAATCTAGCGTATGATTAAAGCGGTGAGTTGCTCCAATTATATTTTGCTTAACCCCAAAGGAATTTAGTAAATCCATAAATGTGAGTGCTAAAGTTATTATATATTATATTATATTAGAACATAAATTAATAGGTTTATGATTTACAAATTGCACCAAACGAATTTGATTATAAAATAAACAATATAAAAAATACTTGTAGTATAGGGAAAAATATATAAATTATATATTTTTTCATATACATATATATTTTTATATTTCTTATTTATAATAAAAATCACTTCGTATAATTTTTCATCATAAACAATATTTGTTTAGTGTAAACATTTTTGTATTACATGACAAACCCCTGCAAAATAAATGTGGCACAAAATAAACATTATATGAGAATTTGTATTACGTGTCTTAATTTTCGTGTATTAATTTGTCACATGCTTAGGGTTAATTATAATAGTAATAATATATTTGATAATAATATGAATTTTTGATTGTGATGTCCTAATATATTTGATAGAGATTTTGTGGGGGTGCAATCAGTGGCAGGGGCACATTTTATCGCATGACACCAACTTTACCGCGGTTCACCTCCATTACTCAATTTCCCCCTCTTTGTCGGCGACTGCGTGTGACGTCACTCCCCATACAATCACGCCCCACAGTATAGTCCGAGTTTTATTTAGTTTTGGCCGGCTTGACGTGCGGCGCAGAGAAAGTGAAAAAGCAAACGTGGTAATTGATTTTGCTGTTTAAATATGACAAGTTCATGACTTGGGAAATGCAAATGGACTTTTCTTTTTCATTTGGAAAGTGGTAGTCAGTGTGCGTTCGCGAAGGTGAAAAAGCAAACGGTAATGCAAAGTTTGCAATTGCATTTGAATTATGGCACACTTTGTGCGTCCACATATGGGAAATGCAATTGCAAATGCAATTTGCAATTCCTTTTGAATATTTTCCGGGATATCACTCCATACAAATGTGTCTCATCCACCATTTTCATCAGATTATGACAGTCCCACACAGCTCTAGTATAATATAATATAAAATAATGCAGCCAAGTCATTGTTTTGTCTGTGTGCATAAAGCTTTCACACAACTGGTTCTGTTTCCACCATTTTACTTTTCCACCAATTAAAACTACAAAAAAAATGCCAAAACTACAAAACCCAGCATAATGTGCAGCCTACAGTAGTTTGTTGTAAACAGTGATGTCACATGCTTTCCTGGGAGCGGTCGTACTTCTCACCGAAAGTAAGAGTAGGAGGCTTCATAAACAACTTTTATGTCCTACAGTGATGAGTTTTTGGACTGAAAATTAACTTTGAGTGCAATTTCTGGGAATAATTCTGACCTCCTTAATAAATATGGGCTCTACATTAACTTTGAGCATGATTACTAAGAGTGATTCTGAGGCACTTAGTAAATACGGTTTGAGAACCAAACAGTCCTTGTGAATGCTGTCTTACTACCTTTTTGGGTGGGTGGGTGGATGGATGGATAGATAGATACTTTGTATAATGGAAGTAAAGTCCTGCCTAAACTAAGAAAGAAAAAAATATGTTCCTATTACTGTTTTCATTTTGCATGTTTATAAATAAAAAGAAATTGAACTTTGAGATTATGACAAACAATGGATTCCAGTATTTCATACAATTTATTTTTTGTACCAATCCTTGGCAGGGTAGAATTGGACATCCTATTTGAACATTTATTTTTATTAGAATTTTGCTACTGAATGCCACACCAGATCTTAGTTTGTCAGGTCTCTCAGATTGACCAACTAGATAAGATAGCCAGAGCAAATACTGTCACATGCAATCTACGGGTGCAATTCCAGTGCTGGCCGGAGTTACAGTAATCATAGATGCAGCAATTGTATCTTAATGATATGTTGGCCCCATGAATAATATGATTGCCTTTCTTTAGACATTTTTCCTCTGGTATGCAGCCTTTGATAAAGACTCCATTGTAATCTCCATAATGGCCAGTTGCAGTGAAACACCACTGTCCTGGTAGGCATTCAGTCAGAACATGCTTACATGGTTTGCTAACTAACTTCATTGGACAGTAGTAACAAAGTAGTTTTCCACAGTGCAGACAAGGAAGGAAAATCAGACACACCCAAAAAGCAAAATAAGTCTGCTTTAGGAGAGATCTATTGGACAACCAATCCTTCTTCAACTGCTTCATCTTCTCTTTGTCCAACCTGCAACAAAATAACATAAAATCAAAGGTATTTCTCTTGCCATATAAAAAAAGAGATTGCATGATACTTAAAGAGCAAGACATACCAAATTGCAAACAATTACGTTTAGAAGAACAACTTCAAGTCTCAATTTACCCCCAAGGTTTAATTATTAGAAAAGCACAACAGGTGCAACAGTTTAGCTCTCCTGCCACAATGAGCTGTCTGTGCCCTTCTACATAGCTTTTATTTTACCATTGATAATTATGACTTTATAGCTCAGAGTGGTATTGGCATATGTTTTGCCTAATTTTTAACCAACTAACCAGCAAGCAAACAAACAAACAAGTAAATAATACGTTTCACTAAAATAAACCAATATACCCTAATAAACAGAAAGTGACTCACAAATATAAAATGTAAAATATTTTTATTTATGGAAAAAAATATATACATATATTTTATAAATATTTGTTTCATAAATGTTTGGAATGAACCTACAAAAAAAGATTATTCAAAATCAGTAGCTTAAATTGCTCAATCTGCATTTCTACATCACACGGTATTTCTGAACTAATTCATTTGTGTATATACAGTATATATATAGCAATTGATGGGTAGCCCCAAGGTTTTGCTTGCCAGGCCAGTTAGTTGTTGTCCCTCACCTGAACCTTGAACGGTTATGTTAAAAGCCGCAGGCTGTTTAAGAGTTTTACTGCAATATGGTGGGGGACGGAGTTTTCGGTAAGACTTTACAGGAGCTCACCTGGTGCGCTCAGATGGTGGACCCTACCACTGAGCTCTGACTGAATCAACCCAGCTCATCACTGATCCTAATGAATAAGCTTATCAGCCCTTCCAATTAGCAGTGGTGTCAAAAGTATTCACATTCATTACTTGAGTAGAAGTATAGATACTAGGGTTCAAAAATACTTCTTTAGAAGTTGAAGTATCAACCCAAGCTTTTTAGTTAAGTAAAAGTTTAAAAGTACTGGTTTCAAAACTACTTAAAGTATAAAAGTAAAATTACCATGAGGGGTGACAAAAGCATTAAGGTATCGCTTTCTGATCATGCGACGGGGGCGGGGTGGATTTGCGCTGTGCACGTTCTTATCATGCGACGGGGGGGGGGGGGGGTTTGCGTTGTGTGCGTTCTTATCATTTGACGGGGGGGGAGGGTGGTTTGTGTTGTGCGGGTTCTTAGCATGCGACGGGGTGGGGGCGGGGGGGTTGCACGTTCTGATCATAAAATAGAGTAACGAGGCTATTTTTAAAATGTAAGGAGTAGAAAGTACAGATAATTGCTTAAAAATGTAAGGAGTAGAAGTAAAAAGTCGACTGAAAAATTATTTCTCCAGTAAAGTATAGATACCCAAAATTTCTACTTAAGTAAGTTACTTGACACCTCTGCCAATTAGCAAAACCCCAAAAAGAACTTAGTGTCTTCTCAATACTTAGATCAGTTGTTTTTTCCTTAAAACATCAAAACCAATCACCTAGATGTATTGCCTCAGTTGTACCACCACACTGTCAAACCTGTTAAGCGTTATAACCCTGGGAAAAAACCCATACTCTCTTCTTCTATTTTTTTCTGTTTCCTCTTCTGGTTTGACTATTGCTACTGTTCTGGGTTTGTACCTGTGAAAGTCACAAAGCAGAGAACTTATTACATATTGGTGAAACGTGATTTCTTAGGTTCAAAGGCATCCGATTCTCACAATACCTTCCCTATTCATGCAGGGATCCTACCAAGCCAAGGTTAAAGCAGGTCAACTAGAAAACTGTCCATCAAAATTTAAAGACGCGTCTAGAAGCATTTCAGTTTGTGTATAGTTGTCAACCCTAATAGCTGAGTAAACCAATACTGTCATTGTTATTGTTTTCTTTCGACTTGAAGAAATTTTAAATAACAATCACAGTCCTGGTACTGAGAAATCCCCATTTCAAAATCCCTTTATTTAAAAGCACCCTTCTAAATCAAACTTAACAAAGCAAAAGGGCGAGTAGAAATTTGGTATGGACCTCATTCTGCCACCAGAAATACGGATTCTGTTTTTTTTCTTCTTTTTTTCTATTTCTCAACTTATCATTATCTCTAATCTTTCCTTACAAAAAAAAGAGAACCTCTTCTTATGGGAAAGTGGATAGCTTAGTACTATATCCCTTGCTCTGTGTGTTGTTCTTCTTTTCTGCTTCTGTTCTCGAGCTGTGATAATTGTGTTTACTAGATCTTCCCAGAGACTTCCAGTTAATAGCATGCCCACCAGAGGACCACAGTCACAGAGAACTACACTCAGCAGCAGCTCACACTTACACACCTGTTTTCCGTTTTTTTGTTTTGTTTTGTTTTCTTCTTTTCAAATCTGTGTCAGTTGTGGTTGTAGAACCGTGTCAAACATGTTTAGCACCACAGATCCTGTCAGTCACAAGGAAGATCTGAAGACATGGCTAAGGCTTGCAATCAACAGCCTCCTACCTAAGGCCGCCAAAACACTAATGCATCAGACACAGGGCCAGCTGGATGACAATTTAACGAGCTCTATGACACCCAAGTCAGTGCTACAGTTCCAAAGAAAAGGCCAAGATCACCGGCTCCTTACATCACACACTCATCGTCGCCCTCAAGCTGAGTGACAGGCAGGCTGCCAATCTCCAGCAGGAGCTGACACGTGCACAAGGACGCATCAAGCCGCTGGAACTGGAAGCTCAGGAGTGACGGAAATTGGGTGATGAGGTAGAGGAAGGCAAAGTGGAAATTACCAGGCTACAAGAAGAAACCCTGGCATCTACTATACATGGAAGGGAACATGGCAATGATGACTATGCTGATCTCTCCGACAGGCTGCAGTATGCAGAACAGCTACTAGAAAAGGCCATGGCTGACTCCAGGGAGAAAAATGGCATAATTAAAGCCCTTGAAACTCACCTGAATGAGGCAAGGAATGAGATCAGCTGCCTCATGCGACAGCTGGACCATATTAAAGAAGAGTCATACAGCGTCATAGAGGAACTCAAGCCCATCTGTGAATGGTGCCATGATCCAGCACGAAAACAACATGCACCCATCTCATCCCTGCTGAGCAGTACCAGGTCACAAAGAATTTGCTGACCCTGAGTCAGAACATGGACTTGTGGCTGCCCTGGAAACGAGACAAGGTTCTAATGAACGTTCGCAAGCCAACTACAGTTGACTCAGACAAACATACTTTGGCACTCGGAACGAAAGGGCATCAAAACCACAGCAGTTTGTGACTCTAACACTCAGAGTCAGGGCTGGTTATGGAGGACGCCCAATGTCAAAACAAATGCCAAGCCTTCACCCAAAGAGTGGAACGCACCCTCGTCCACCAAAAAACAAGTCTCTTATTCTGGTACCTGACCTAAACAGCCGATCGAATTTAACTCATGCACGAATCGAAGACCTCACCATGCTTCAATCCCAAAGTACTGATTAGAATGATGAGTTTTTACAAACTGACAGGAAAAGGAGGAAAGAACAAACCACTGACACAGACTCCACTGACTCTCTACATTTTCCTTTTCTCTCTCTGTTATCAGGGAATTACCTTAACTGAGCTTGAATCCAGCTCCCAAAATTAGGTGGACTCCCTTCACCAAAAGTGAACATAAATCGTCATTAAAAAGGCAGTTTTCAATCAATAGAAACAACCCGTTACATGTAAAACTAAAACAAAAAACTCTACATCGTTTTAGGTGTTCCTTTAAGTCCGTCCATACGGATTAACTAGGTTATGCACCATTATTCTGTTGTTGATGGAGTTGTTGTTTGTGTCTTATGTGTGCCTAGTCTCTCTCTCTCTCTCTCCCTCTCTCTCTCTCTCTCTCGCTCTCTATGCTTCTTCTTTCAGTGCCCACTGACATTTCGTAACGGGAACCTCAAAGGTGCAAAAGGGGGATATGAAGGGATGAACAGGCCCCGAAAGAGAGCAATCAATTGATCATATTCCAGAAGCCCTCTCCCAGCCTGAATGGCGCCATACCGATAATTTTATCTGATCCATGAACATAAAGCAAGCTTTGTGAAATGAAGCCATGGGAAACTTGCATGGGACAGGAGGTTTGCTGTGCCTGGAGCCACGCTAAGACTAAATGCTTCAAAGTAAACCCAAAAACAATGGTGTAAATCGGCGTTCCGGTAAACAAAGCAGATAGTTTTACAGCTTCACCCCGAGTTGAGTGGGGGGGATCACCAAGTCACGCTTTGACACTCTCATGGGATGTCCTGTGTTTCTCATCGTGGCTCAATGAACAAAGTGGCATATGGCATAGACATTATTTTAAACAATCTTTAAAGTGTGCCAGTAGGGCAAATTTTTATATACATATATTCACTATATTCAGTATGTTTTATGTCTGTGTGTAATGTTTGATTTTTTTGTATAAATAAGAAGGGTAATCAGCATTATGAACCCCTCTTATTAAATGAGTATGTAAGATATGGGATGTTTAATATCAACTGAAAGCTTGGTTTATTCAAATAACATTTGTGTATGTGGAAAATTGGTAGCATGAACAGAGCTCATGTGAATATACTTTATGAAGGTATTAAAAAACTCCAACCGGATGGACCCCACATGTCAGCCGGAACACCGGGCTAATGTATGCACCAAAGGGGGAACCATGTGAGGCCGATTGGACCAATCACCAGTGGGACGGACTGACTCTGAAGGGTCACAAACCAGCAAGGTAACCAGCAAGCGCGACCACAACCTCTTCCAAGCAGCTCATGCTTCCGCCCTTACGGGCGATGGGACACCCTTGCGGGCAAACACGTCATCGTCATGGCCATCTGAAGGAAACAAGCTTGCCTACTTTCACCGCTCATGCTTCAGCCCTTGCGGGTGCTAAGCTGCTCCTGCTGGCGTTCTTCGCCTTCATCTTTTCGTTCTGCATCACCAAGCGACTAGGTTATCCAGAACTCTCAACAAGACTGTGCCAGAAGTCCAAAGTCCTGCAACGGAAAAAACTCTCAGAAGATGTTCCAGAGCATCGCCATCAGAAACCAAGTAACCAAAGCACTTTCCCGAAAGATGTGATCTCTGCAAAAGTGCACCAACCAATGAGCAACACCTTGATTCCCTTCATTTTAGAGTGGTCTGTCTCATTGGGGTTTGATCAGATGTGGGCTTAGCCACACCTCCCTGTTTTGTGCATATATTAGCCTGCTGTTTTGGCTGTCACATGGGACTCATCTGGTTAGAGTTTTTTTTAATACCTTTTATAAAGTCATTTTGCATGATCTCTGTTCGTGCTACAAATGTTCCGTGTACACCAATGCTCTTTGAATAAAGCGAGCTTTTGATCGATATCACACATCCCATATCGTGCACACACATTCATACCTTTATCTAATGAAAAGGGTTTATAAATGCTGATTACACCTTTTAAGTTATGCAGAATAATCAAACAAACACTGGAATAAAATATGCTAAGAAAATATATGTACAGTGAAACCTCGGATTGCGAATAACGCGGTTTGCAAGTGTTTCGCAAGACGAGCAAATATTTTTAACTAATTTTGACTTGAAAATGAACAAGTCTTGGTTTACGAGTACCGAGTATCATGTATTACGCATGCGCCTCTTGTTTTGATGCCAAGCATCACGTGATCACAACTGAGCGAACGGTTTTTCTCTCTTTTGCGCTGATGGGTCTTAGTGCTCGTCTCTTACTGGTATAATCAACATCCATCCACTCGTGTACTGTTTACTATAACACTGTGACCACGTGTGTGTGTAAAACATTTTATTTTGTGTTTGTAAGCGTGCGTGTACAGCACGTGTTCATGCGGTCATATTATTACACATGTTTTGACGCATATCTTTAGTTCGAATTTTCACTCACAACACGGATGTCCAATGATTTCTTTGTCTCTCGTTTATTTTTCCATCATCAAAGATTCAACAATTCGTACAGTTGTCTTGAGTAAATCCACTGTAGTTACAACAACACAATCGCTGTATCTGTAGGTCACGTTTACAACAATATGTTTGCTGTATCTTTTAGCTTACGTTAGATTACATTAGCTTATGGTCTCTTACTTTTACAACAACCTATTTGTTGTATCTGTAGCTTACGGTAGCTTAAGTTGGCTTACGGTAGCTTATGGTCAAAAGCTTGTGTCTCCACAATTCCGCATCAAGAACTGAGGCTTCTTTCAAACATGTAATAGTGGAATGAAGTCACAGGCCAACTTACGATTGTCAAATGTGAACACTTAACTAACAAATCAATGCTTAATGCTTAACTAGTGAGTAGGGTAAAATAAATTAAAACAAAATAAATGAACACAACAACAAATTCATAAATGCGATATGGCTCTTACATTCCAGCCCCTAATCGACAGGCAAGAAGACTGACAAAATTCATTCATTCATTCATTTTCTATACCGCTTAATCCTGTGTTCAGGGTCGCGGGGGACCTGGAGCCTATCCCAGGAGACTTCGGGCACTAGGCGGGGTACACCCTGGACAGGGTGCCAATCCATCACAGGGCACACACACACATACACACACTCACACACCCAATCACACACTACGGGCAATTTAGGAACGCCAATTAACCTAACCTGCATATCTTTGGACTGTGGGAGGAAACCGGAGTACCCGGAGGAAACCCACCAAGCACGGGGAGAACATGCAAACTCCATGCACACAGAGACGGGAATCGAGCCTGGCCGGGGAATCGAACACAGACCCTGGAGGTGCAAGGCAACAGTGCTAACCACTACACCACCGCGCCGCCTAGACTGACAATAATAATAATTTTTTTTTTTGTAAAGACATGAAATTTAACTTTCTTAACCATTTAAACCTTTTAAATCTTTTAAGTGTATGATATTTATCTCAGGTGTTAAAATTTGCGTTCCAAATTTTATAACAGATTGACACATTTAACAGTCCGTTTCACATATGAGGCACAGCTTGTCAATGGGTCTTTCCAGAATGTTGGTCTTAGTTTTAACTAACACACGTCTCACAAGTCCTTTGTTGTCGGGGAACACCTTCGTGATTCGACCGACGACCCATGAATTTCTTGGAGAAGACTCATCAATTATTAAAACCACATCTTCAATCGAGAGATTCTGTCTCACTTGAAATAAATTTTGACGTTCCTGAAGCAAGGGCAGGTATTCACGCACCCATCACTTCCAGAATAGAGCTGCGAGATACTGAATCTGCTTCAACCTGCGACGTGCATAAATGTCTTCTTTCTTAAAAAGTCCAGGAGGCAAGTTTGGTTGTTTTTTCATCAGCAGCAGGTGGTTGGGTGTCAATGGTTCTAGGTCTGTAGGATCATCTGTAACAGTAGTAAGGGGGTCTGTCATTCATTATTGCTTCCACTTCGCATAGAAATGTATGCAAGCTCTCATCGATTAGTGTTTGTTCTTTCAGTACTGATCTCAAGATCTTTCTAACTGATCTGATCTGCCTTTCCCATACTCCACCGAAATGAGACCCAGTAGGTGGATTAAATGCCCACTGTGTGCCCATTTGCATAAGGACGCTTTCAGTTCCATCGCTGGATGGCCTCGCGCAGTTCATACTCAGCGCCTATAAAATTTGTTCCATTGTTACTTGTCATAATTGATACCTTGTAGCACAGCCACACAAAAGGGGCGTTTTCATACGCAGGGAATTGGTTGTGGAGCTAATGCGGCTCACCTGTGGCCGAAGGCGTGCCCTGGCGGTTTCTTTTTCCCCATGGACAGTGGTTTGGTCACCAGGCAAGTTCCCGCGCATGCGCGATCGCGGCGCAAGGGAACCCGGAAGTGAAGTGGGTCACATGATCCGGCATAAAGCCAGAACCGGCATAGAAGCCGAGACGGAGAGATGAAGACAGCGCGCTGCATATCGTTTGAGACTGAGAGCATGTTTGAGGATTACTTTTTGATAATTTCATCCAGTACCCAGCTCATTCCGTTTCTCGATCTCCCAGACCTACCATCTTTATCTGGTGAGATCGAACCATCTCTCCAACTCAACCCATTCATACTTTTTGCCGTTTTTCAGACTCTGGACAATCATACACACACACACACACACCCGCATACATCACACACACACTTTTTTCTATTTATATTATATTTGTATATATTGGTTTGTGGTGCACCGTGTTTGTTTATTTCTTTATTCCGTCTGTATAGTACACTTGGTTTACTTTATTATAATTGTTTTGTGTCGCGTCGTGTTTTGTCCAGCTGCGGTTGCGCAATACCGGAAGTAGTGTTTTCAAGCCCCTGTTTAGATTCCCGAATCCGTTTTTTTGTAACCAAGCGGTTTTATAAATCCAAGCGTTACAACCTGACCTCGCCTGCTCACAAAGCGTCGAATGGCATTCACACAGGAGTCTGTGTCAAGGGATTGCGCAACTTCGATGTGCACGGCTCTTGTTGTCAGACAAGTAAAAAGTACGCCATATCTTTTAACGTTACTTCTGCCATGCTTGACCTCGAAGGGTCCGAAATAGTCAACTCCCACGTTCGTAAAGGGTGGGTGATCTGGTGTTATTCTATAATCTGGCAGCTCTGACATTTTTTTATTCACCTGTTTTTGCTCTCATCTTCCTGCATATCACACACCTGGAGAACTTTCATACAAGTGAGTTAGCGGTTGGGATCCAATATTTATGTTGCAGTTCTGAAAGCATGTAGTTTCTACTACAATGTCCAATCTTTTCATGAATTGTCTCTTATGATTAACGTTGTCACGTGTGAATCTTTAGGTATGACTGGGTGTTTAACGTGCTCAGACATTGCAGACCTACCGAGACGTCCTCCGACTCTGAGCAATCCATCCTGCAGTACTGGGTCCAGTTTAGACAGACAACTGTTTCTTTTTACGGCTACATTGTTTTTTGCAGCGTGGAAATTTCCTTTTTGAGTTTTGCTGCTGCATTACCCTTAAAGACTTGTGATTTTCTGTCTTTGGGTTATCTAAGTGTGTTTTGACCCTTTCTGTTTTCTGTTTGAGCATGTCTCTGATGCGAAGGATCCAGGCAACAGATCTTTTTAACTTGTGCCAGTCAGAGTGATAATTAATCAGTTTACTCACTGCGTCTGTGGTTTCTGTAGTACTCACGATATTCACTGAAGCTGAAAGCTTAATCTCATTATCATTTTCTTTTATCGACGTGTCGTGAATGTTCTCAGGCCAGTTGCACTCTACTTCTTTGAGAAAGGAGGGACCATTGATCCAGTTGACGTTTTTCTTGAACTTTTCACAGGTACCCCCCTGGCCGCAGAATCAGCGGGGTTTTTTGAGGTATTGACGTACCTCCATTGCTCTGGCTTGGTTAGCTGTCTTATAGTGGCAATTCTCTTGGCCACAAAGGTTTGAAAACGAAGTTTTGCGTTGTCAATATGTCTCAAAACAGTTGTACTGTCAGTCCAAAACATAGAGTCCAGCAATTTCAGTTCTAGTTGACCTTTCAACATTTTATAATTTTTCACGGCGACCACTGCCGCAGTCAGTTCCATGCGTGGAATAGTGGTCTGTTTCAGGGGTGCTACACAAGAGTCCTTTTCAGGAACTCTCACTTGATAGTACATGGCTTCCACGTCTGCCATCATGGCAACCTTCTCTTGGCTAAAGCGTGTAAGCATGCCAATGAGTGAATTTGTTAAGTCTGGTCCTTGTAGGAGCTCACTATTTAGTGATACTCCCTGATAGCTAGCAGCACAATCAAAAACCATTTGATTTTTTGAGGATGATACACGCCATGGTGAGGTATGTACCACACCTGGCCATCTTGTCAATCTAAGTGAGGTGCAGGGACCCTGAGTGCGTGATCTTTTTTAAGCATATCGTTCATGAAGTTTGAATACTCCTCGTGAAAGAACCTGTTACTATTGAATTTTCTCTTGAGGTTTAATGCGCGCTGCATGGCTGTACTTCGGTTATTGGGCTTTTGAATGACTGCTTTCTTAAGTGAGAGGCCGATGTGGAAGTGGTTATCTGTAAACTGCAAAGAGTTATTTACTGAGTCTAAAAACTGATAGTCCTCTTGTGACCACTCTGCCTTATCATCACAATTTCATTCGGGAAAGTCATGGTTAAACTGTTGTATCAGCATTTGTTCTACACTTTCAATGGAGGTTCTGTTGACTGTGACGCTCGCTGGTTCATTATTGGGCATACTGTCCTCAACGGGTTCTCGAAGAGGTCCATTCAAAGTCCATCCGAGAGCTGTCTTTACTGCGTACGGCCCCATGTGCCTGCTGTTAATCACCTGCCATGTTTCTAGGAGCTTATGCTCTCTATTGCCTATAAGAATTTCAATCCCAGCGTTAATCTGGGGCAATTTTACATTACTAGGATATGGCCACTTATCAATGTCGTGCTGTTGTGTAATGTTTTCCACTGTAACTGGGATGATCTTTTGTGTAAACACTTTGGGAAGTTCAACAAAAGTGTTTTCGTCCAGACCACTAATTTCCAAATCGGTGAGCACATAGCTTTCTACTAATTTCTTAGAGTTCATGGTGCTCAACATCACCTCAACTTTTCTGCCTTGTACATTTAACTGCCTTGCTAATGACTACCTGGGTCTATAAATGCATAAACTTCTACTATTTTGTCGCTTTTCTTGGACTTTATTTTAACAGGTAATATGGAGAGAATGCAATTATCTCCAGCCCCGGTGAGGGCACTTAGTTCATGACTCACTGCAGCAGGCGGTTTATTTATTGTTTCAGTTTTGTCAGCCCCTGCAGTTACCTGAGCCGTGTCTTGTACTGCAATGTGCAGCATACGAGGATGTCTCTTTGAGCATGACGCGCATGCGATTTTTTTTGTACAGTCCTTGCTTAATTGACCCTTCACTAAACATCCAAAACAAAATCCATTCCTTTTTAAGAAGTCTACTTTGTCGTTATGTGCCTTATCGTTAAATTGGCAGTACTCATCTAAGGTATGGTCTTTCTTACAATATGCGCACGGTTTACTGAAGCCGCTAATAACAAATGCACCAGCATTCTTCGTTGCAATCGAGTCTTTATAATTTTTAACAACCTGTCTGACCTCGGTTGCAAAGCTGACCCTGGCCTTTCCTTCCCTTTTTGGTTTGGGTCCTTGAAGGGACATGTGACTATGTTTCTTATCGCTGGTCATGGCGTCCAGATCAACGAAGAGTGGGTCAGAGTATAGTCTGGCTTGCTGGTCGACAAAGTCCACTAGTTGGGCGAACTTGGCTCTTTTCTTGTTGCGCTCGTAATGCTGGTGTGCGTGGAACTTCCACCTGTCGAGCAGCTTGTGGCGAAGTTTAGTGAGAATGTGGTTTATGCACTCGCTGCCATTTAGCTCGTCCATGGATTCACTGTTTTCCATGATGTTTTGGCAAGTTGTCAAGAATGAGGAGAGGGCACGTAACGTCCTTCCGTAGTCTGACTTTATTTTTGGCCAATTAATTGCCTTTTGCTTATATGCCACTGCGATTCTTAGCTCGTTGCTAAACCTGTCGTATAGCAGTTTCTTTGCTCTTGCATAACCAGCTGTCATTTGCATGCAGCTCATTACAAGGTCTTTGGGTTCCCCTGTGGTTTACAGTTCAAGATAGGACAGCTTATCGATGTCATTGTTAGTTTCGGATTCGACCAAGCGTTCAAAGGACAACATGAAGGACGTGAACTTAAGCGGGTCTCCATGAAATGTGGGAATATTGCGCTGAGGTAAGGAGGATTGCATTTGGCTCTTCCCAAGCATTTCTGTGATTTCTGTCTGACATTGCATTTGACAGTGTACTGTATCAAAGCCCTGCAGGTATTCATTGACTTGGGTAGAATGTTCTCTTCAGGTACTTGTCATTTGTGGGTTTGACACTGAAGGGCACACTTAAACGGGCTGCCTCTAGATGTGGTGGCAGTTCGTGATATTCCGTCGACGCACTGTGCTCGTAAGATTCATTATATTCCGAGTTTGGACAGTGCAGGCTGCTCGGTTCGTTGACTGAGCTCTCTCTTACCGGCTGTCGTCGGCGGTCATATTCCGGGTTGGAGAAGTATGCGCTGCTCTGGTATGCGCTGCTTGATTCAATAACTGCGCTCTCCGTTGCAGGCTGTTGTCCTTCGCGATCTTGATATTGAAGCACTCTTAATTTAGCATCGGGCATCGCGAGCACTGTTTTGATTTCCATCCTTTTCTTTTTTATCTTTAGTTGTGCTTCCTCTACTTCTAGTCATGCCTTTAGTTGTGCTTCCTCCATTTCTAGTCGTGCCTTTAGTTGTGCTTCCTCTACTTCTAGTCGTGCCTTTAGTTGTGCTTCCTCTACTTCTAGTCGTGCCTTTAGTTGTGCTTCCTCCATTTCTAGCTCAAGCAGTTCATCCAGGGTTGCTGCTTTGGCCAGCAGAGCTGCCCTGCTGGCTTCTTCTTTGTGGCGAGATGGGGGAAGCTGCAGACGTCGAGGACCTAATGGATGCTGCCGACGCTAAGCTTCCATTTGGCTCAGCCGCCGCCACTTGTGACATGCTGTCATCTGAAGAGACTTCGTCGTTGCATGTTCGAGACGTCATAGAGTGGTGTCCGCTTGGTGTCCGCTATCCAGCGATCCACCTTTGCCATAAATGCTGTGCAGCGTTGCATTTCGAGTGCAAAACAGGTGTACTGATCATGGTCGAGGTCATCTTTATGCATGCACAATAACACATCAACATTGCTTCTAGTAAATTCTCTTATCAGCTGTTTGTATTTCGAGCTGTAAGTAGTTTCAACAGTAATTAGGTTGCATACATTGTTCATAAGCGTCTCTAATTCATTGGACATTACAAGCAGTTGATCCAACTTGCCTGTAAGTGCCATATCGCACTTGTTATGAGTTTGTTGTTGTGTTTAATTTATTTTATTTGCTGTTATTTCATTTATTCTACCTTGTTCTATTCATTAGTAAAGCATTAAGCATTAAGTTTGTTACATAAGCCATAAGCTTTATATTTCTTAGTCATGCATCATAAGTTGACAATTGTAGGTTCGTCTGTGATGTCATTCTACTATTACATGCATTTGTGTGACTGTGATAATATTGAGAGTTTCAGTTTAGATGCGGAAGGCTACGGAAACACAAGCTTTTGACCGTAAGCTCGCAAGCTGGGAATGTAAGATACAACTAGGTTGTTGTAACCATCAGCTAATGAGAGCTCCCGGTAAGTTAAAAATGTAAGATACAGCAACTAGGTTGTTGTAACCGTAAGCTCGTAAGCTGGAAATGTAAGATACAGCAACTAGGTTGTTGTAACCGTAAGCTCCCGTAAGTGGATATATACAGCAAGAGTGTTGTTATATTCGTAAGCTAAGACTGTAATTTACAAGATACAGCAAACAGGTTGTTGTAAAAGTCAGAGATTTGCAAGATGCAGCAACTGGTGTCTGTAATCACAGTGGATTTACTCGAGACTGTATGATTCTTTGATGCTGACAAAATATTCAATTCAATTTTATTTATATATCGCTTTTAACAATGGTCATTGTCTCAAAGCAGCTTCAGAAAAATGAAAGAAATTTAGCAAAAAATAAAATAATAATAATAATAATAATAATTATAGAAAAGAAAATAATTGGAAGTGTGTGTGTGAGAAAAATGTGCAGATAATAATAATGAGACGAATGAATGAAATTTCTCTGATGAGCAAGCCAAGGGTGACGGCGACGGTGGCAAGGAAAAACTCCCTGAGATGGCATTAGGAAGAAACCTTGAGAGGAACCAGACTCAACAGGGAACCCATCCTCATTTGGGTGATAAAAGATAGAAATGATATAACATCTTGTGTGTTGTGCAGGTGAAAATTCAATATGACAGAAATTATTTAAATTGACATGAAGACCAGCAGTTCAGCATAGGGACGAGTCAGTAGGTGCAGAGGGCAGATGAGGTCTGGAACACTGGAAGCACAGGAGCAGCATGTGTAGCTCCAACCATCATAAAGCTGAATCCAGCTGGAGCTGGTCCTTCTCTGGATGCCTCAGGAACCTCGCAGGGTCGGCCTTTGTCTACTGAAGCTGGCAAAATCTCCCGATGCCTCGGGATGGGTAGAGAAATACAGAACAGATGGGGAGAATTAGCGTAGTTGCCATTCGGGATAGGTGTACTGGAGTATGAGATTATGGGATGAGTTATGTGTATGCCAGATTAAAAAGATGCGTCTTGAGTCTACTTTTGAACTGAGAAACCGTGTCTGCTCCCCGAACACTGTCTGGAAGGCTATTCCAAAGCTTTGGAGCTAAATATGAAAAAGCCCTACCCCCTTTTGTAGATTTTGAAATTCTGGGAACTACCAGAAGTCCGGAGCTTTGTGATCTTAAGGCGCGTGGTGGATTGTAGCGTATCAGAAGACTGGTTAGGTATGTGGGAGCTAAACCATTTAAGGCCTTGTATGTAAGTAATACTATTTTGTAATTTATTCTAAACTGAACATGTAGCCAGTGCAGGGATGATAATATTGGGGTTATATGATCATATTTTCTGGATCTAGTGAGAACCCTGGCAGCTGCATTTTGTATTAACTGAAGCTTGTTTATTGAGGATGCAGGACAACCACCTAGTAATGCATTACAATAGTCCAGTCTGGAGGTCATGAATGCATGAACTAGGTTTTCTGCATCAGATACGGATAAGATGTTCCTAAGTTTAGCAATATTTCGAAGATGGAAAAAGGCTGTTTTTGTGATATTTGAAATGTGATTTTCAAAAGACAAGTTACTGTCTAATATTACGCCCAGGTCTTTTACCGCTGAGCTGGTAGTAACAGTACATCCTTCTAAGCGCAGGCTGAATTGTGAAAGCTGTTGTGTGCTGGTTTTTGGGCCGATAAGTAATATCTCTGTCTTATCTGAATTTAATAAAAGAAAGGTATTGGTCATCCAGTCTTTTATGTCCTGGACACACTCAGTTAATCTAGACAACTTAGGTATTTCGTCTGGTTTAGTTGAGATATATAATTGGGTATCATCAGCACAACAATGGAAACTAATCCCATGTCTTCTAATGATGTTACCCAAGGGAAGCATGTATATTGAGAACAACAGAGGTCCTAAAACTGACCCTTGTGGGACCCCATATTTCACTGGCATTACACCAGACGGTTCTCCATTTAGATCTACAAAATGGTAGCGATCAGACAGGTAAGATCTAAACCATTTTAATGCCTGTTCCTGAATACCTATATAATTTTGTAAGCGATCTATGAGAATATTATGATCTATAGTGTCGAATGCAGCACTAAGATCGAGCAGGACTAGCAATGAGATGCAGCCTTGGTCTGAAGCTAAAAACAAGTTGTTTGTAATCTTAACTAGTGCAGTTTCTGTGCTATGATGGGGCCTGAAACCTGACTGAAATTCTTCAAGGATGTTGTTATCCTGCAAGAATGTGCAAATTTGAGCTGATACTACTTTTTCTAGTATTTTTGATATGAACAGAAGGTTTGAAATCGGTCTGTAATTTGTTATTTCATTCGCGTCCAAATTAGATTTTTTAAGAAGCGGCTTAATAACTGCTAACTTGAAAGGTTTAGGGACATGACCTAGATGTAATGAAGAATTAATAATGTTTAGAAGTGGCTCTCCAACCGTAAGCATCACTTCTTTTAAAAATCTGGTTGGGATTGGGTCTAACAGGCACGTTGTTGATTTAGCCAAGGTGATAAGTTTATACAGCTCTTCCTGTCCTATACCTGTAAAGCACTGAAATATAAATGTGAAGCTATAGGCTGAACTGGATCGTGAGATACTATTAGAGGTTGAACCTCCATTATTTTCTTCCTGATATTATTGATTTTTTCATTAAAGAAGTCCATAAAGTCTTCACTTCTAAACTGTGATGGAATACTCTCTGCGGGCATCTTAGGTTTTGTTAGGCAAGCCACTGTACTAAATAAGAACCTGGGATTGTTTTGGTTTCTTGCTATCAGTTGGCTAAGATGCTCAGTCCTAGCAGTTTTTAGAGCATGTCTATAGCTGCACATACTGTCTTTATACGCAATTCGAAAAACTTCTAATTTAGTTTTCCTCCATTTTCGCTCGAGGTTACGGGTTGCTCTCTTTAGGGCGCGAGTATGACTGTTGTACCACGGTGCAAGTGTTTTATCTCTGACTTTTTTTAATCTGATGGGAGCAACAGTGTCTAATGTACTGGTAAAAATAGTGCCCATGCTGCTAGTCATTTCATCTAGATCATCTGCATTTAGGGGTCTAATAAGAAATTGGGACAGATCCGGCAGATTTTAGTAGTGGGATTCATATTTCTAACAAATTGATAACGTGGGGAGACACAGCTAATCTGTTCTACGGGTAGAGTATATGTCAGGAGGTGATGATCTGTGATATCATCACTTTGAGGTATGATCTCTATATTAGAGACATCTATACCATGGGATATAATTAAATCTAGCGTATGATTAAAGCGGTGAGTTGCTCCAATTATATTTTGTTTAACCCCAAAGGAATTTAGTAAATCCATAAATGTGAGTGCTAAAGCGTCGTTAGCATCATCTACATGAATGTTAAAGTCTCCTACTATCAACACTTTGTCAGAGTTAACCAATAGGTCTGATAGCAGATGTCCAAATTCTTTAAGAAAATCGCCATATGGCCCCGGGGGTCTGTACACGGTGGCCAGGGTAAAATATAGCAAGGGTTTATTATATATTTCACTGAGTGCAACATTAATGATAAGCACTTCAAATGAATTAAACCTGGGCCTTATTTTCTGGGTAACAGTGAGTACATCATTGTAGATAGTGGCGACACCACCACCGCGACCAATTAGACGGGGCTCGTGCTTATAGAAATATCCTCATTAGACTCATTCAGACCAAAATATTCATTTGGTTTAAGCCAGGTTTCGGTGAGACAGAGTGTGTCAAGGCAATAATCTGAGATAATTTCATTAACAATAAGTGCTTTAGGCGCAAGGGATCTAATGTTGAGTAGTCCAAACTTTAGAGGTGGATTTTGAGTACTTATTTTGCCTTTTTCTGGTTTTATGGTTATCAGATTGTTTCGGGCAAATTTAACAAATTTATTCTTTTTTCTCACTATTCAGGGAACAGACACAGTTTCCATAGGACAAGCTATGTGTGTGCATCTATCACTACGGTGAGTTGTGATGTGGCTAATATGTTTGGAATCTACAGTATGACTTACCGCCAGTCAGATGGTTCGTAGTGTCCTGGAGATGTTGTCAGAGAGGACCGCTGCTCCAGCTCTGCTAGGGTGTAGGCCATCGGTGTGATAGAGCCTAGGACGCTCCCAGAAAACATTCCAGTTGTCGACACCAAGATTGTAACCATTCAAAGGCAAATAATCTACTGAATTTCTCGATTCCTCGCTGAAATGTGGGAAGCGGTCCAGATACGATGATCCTTGTCGTGGGTGATGTGCTGCGGACCTTCTCGACCAGGCTCCTGAAGTCCTTCTTTAGGATCTCCGTCTGCCTCAGCCTGGTGTCGTTCGTGCCGGCATGAAGGACCACAGCTCCAATGTTCTTCCTCAGGGCAGCAGGCACCTGTGCAGCAACATCAAGAACACGTGCACCAGGTAAACAGCGTGTGTGCACCTTACCTTTAGCCGTGGTAGCACGCACGTGATGAACGATGGAGTCTCCGATGACCAGGACGTCGTGTGCCGTCTTTATATTTATTTAAAGTATTTTTCATATTTTTCTATGTCTGCTAGTTTCCAACAAAAAGCAGCAGTATTGTCAAAGAATTAACAGGTAAATATTTAATATTGGCACCCACACAGTTTATTCCATTGTCCAGCCTCATAGGTGTGTTGTTTATATTGCTAATCAATGTAAGTTTAAAGTTATATGCTGTTTTCTGGTTACATTTGTCTGATTGTACCTGTACATAGAAAAAAAAGTTTATACGGTAAACACACACATTCTATATATATGTGCTTAATTCAATTCTTAAATCATCGTGTTCACCCATGCACTGAAAAAAAGAACTTGTAAGATTTACTTGATAAAATCCTCTTAATTTGCACACAGATTTTAAGTAAATTTTATTGCTCCAATATTAAGTAAAACTCACCCGTAATTGCTAGGTAAAATCTACTTAATTAAATTAAAGAAATCAAGTAAAAGTTGATTACCTAAATTATATTTAATGCACAAATTAGATTTATTTAAAATAATCAAGTAAAGGTAATTCATTCCCAGATAGCATACACACGTCGCAGAGATAATGCTCCCTAATGCATGTTACAATGACCAAATATGATAGTAAATAAATAAACCACACTCTCAGATAATTGTCACGTTCTTCCTGACGCTGGCTGCTATTACCGCCGTTGGCTCATGAAAGGCAGGCACAAATGCAGAGGGTTCAAGTGTAAATAAAGTCTTTTATTAGAAATAAACAAATCAAAACTCAAACCAAATAAACAAAACTTTGGCTCCGTTAGCTCAACATGCACACAGACACTGTAACGGAACACACGGGAAAGAACTGTAGGGACATGACGAGGGGAACGGGAACCCTATACTCCAGATAACGGGTAATTCACTGTTTTGCTCCAACACTAGAGACAGGGGCGCTGTGTAGTAACACAGGGAACAAACTTATGTAACAAAACCACTGAGGCATGGGGCTGAGACTGGAGACAGGGGCTCTGTGTAGTAACACAGGGAACATAACCTTATCCAACAAAGACACTTAAGCATGGAGCTGAGACTGGAGACAGGGACTACACATCAGACACGGGACTCGAGACTCAATAGGCTTAGAAACACAGGACAAGACTAGAGACCGGGAGAGACGAGAGACTGGACTAAAGACAAGAGACAAGACACAGGCTAAGGACATGGCAGTTAGCTAGGCAGCGCTACTAGCTGAACAGGGCTAGTGAGCCAACCCTGGCAGTCAGCTACACCTACACCTAGCTAAGCATGCCCTTAGCCGGACATGAACACAGCTACACTTACCTGATCTTTAAACATAAAACACTAAGGGTGCGGGACATGGGCGCACCCAAGGGCTAGGCCGGGGCGCACCCAAGGGCTAGGCCGGGGCGCACCCAAGGGCTAGGCCGGGGCGCACCCAAGGGCTAGGCCGGGGCGCACCCAAGGGCTAGGCCGGGGCGCACCCAAGGGCTAGGCCGGGGGACACTCCAAGGCTAGGCCGGGGGACACTCCAAGGCTAGGCCGGGGGACCCTCAGAGGGGAGGAGACACCAGGGTTAGGAGACACATGGAGGCTAGGAAACACAGACTCTATCTACTTACCTGTTCTAAGACAATGAAACACAACAGGACAACACACCACATCAACTCCACACACATTAAACATCTAAACATAAACTACAAATACACAGGGAAAAAACAAAAGACATACTGAAAATAAATAACACAGAAAACAAACTTACAGAGCCAGGTATAAATGAATAAATAAACAAGTCAAAACAGAACAGAACTAAATAGAACAGAACTAAATAAAATAAAACTAAAGCCCACCTGACAATGTTAATGCTCAACCCAGTTCCTTCTTTTCTTCTTCTTTGGAGTTTAACAGCGGCTTGCATCCGTAAGTGTTGCACTACCGCCACCTTCTGGTTGATTCTCCTTTAGTTGTTTCTTCTCTTTATTTCCAGGTTATTTCCTCCACATCTTATATTCTATCCATTAAACCAGTAGTAACTAAGAAGTTACAAATGTTTTTCTTTCCTCGCCCACTCATCCCACTTTTCAGTATATCTTTTATCTCTGTCCCAACCAGTCCACCTTTTCTTAATTCTTCCATCATTTTTCTCCTTTCTTCTTCATATCTTCTGCAATTTATAAGTTCAACCCAGTTCCCCAGAGCTAACAGCTTTTTATAATGATCTTAACGAGCCACCTCGGCACAGGTGAAACTTCGACATCACCTGACCGAGGTGCCGTCTGGGAAACTCTTCTAACCAAAACTACAAACACAACACACTCAACCACAGTGCCCTCTGGTGGCAGTCTCTTACAATAAAAATAAAACACAGATTCGTTTATTTTTTTATTAAAAAATACATTTAATAACAAGCAAACATTTGATTAATTTATACAAAAACGAGAAAACGAGATAACAGTAACTTACAAATGAGGTCTCAATTTGAAAAGATGTACAAAACATAAAACACCACAAACAAGTATTAATCATAGAAACAAAATTAAACACCAACAGAAACGCTTTGTACTTTATGATTTTTAAATATGACCGTTAGATACGTTGGTCAGGAAACTCCTGAAGTCAGATGCAGACACACTTTCAGTCACAAACTGCTGTGAAAAAATACAGAGATAGATATTCAATTAAAATTCATGATACTTAATTTAGCAAATGAACAATATTTATACTTTGTTCCTCTCGCTTCACAACTCATGAGAACAGACCGAAACCAGAACCGAACCGGAGATTAAGGAAAAAGTGGGAAGCAAGAATCATGTGTGGAAAGATTAAGCATGCAAGGTCACAGGATGACTCTACTTCTTTTTCTTGTCTGCAATGCGATTTAGTCAAATTAGAGCTGCTGTCAATACTGTATAAACATATGTACAGGTTCTTTACAGTTGAAATTTAACTTGTAACTTATTAATGAAATTCGGATTCAGAAAAAAACATTTATTGCTAGTGCTCTTTTACCATTTAATGCTTTTAACACACACGACTCAGTTTGTTCAGAAATGGCATCTCACTGGCGAGCCTTTCTCTGAACACGCCATTTTCACGAAGGGTGGGGGTAAGAAACACACATCTCGGTTTATTAATCTGTGTGCTCGGTTCGTTATTATTTTATTTATTTATTTATTTATTTACCACAGGACCCCGTAGGTTCAGGTTTTTACACGAAAACGGTGTTTTGTGAATCTCCACACTATTAAAAACTGAAATATTGCTAATTGTACGTCCTGAGATTAAGATGAATATTAATTGGGAGTCATGAAAGCAAGAATCACATCCAAAACAGAAAGCTAAACTTACCTCGAACACGACAAACTCCAGCTCCAGCCACGCCGTGTAGTACCTCCGTAATGATCCCCAACCGACTGATCCACAGGGCGGGCACAGCGTCTCCAAACACGCATGCGCGGTTTAATTTGGACACATTTTCGGCTTCAGTAGACACACAATACTTCAGACTGAAACACGACTGCCCCCTACAGGTAATGAAGGGCATGTTCACAGCTTCCCGCACGCAGCCGCGCAAAGCCGCGGCAAGTCACGGGATCCCTTTTCTCGAAACGTGCGTTTTTAATGGCGACATCTGTACGTATAGGTTACATTTTAAAAGTACAATCGCAAGTAAATTACAAACTGAAGGTAATGTAAAATATGAATAAACCAGTATTAGACACAGATATACAATATGGTAGTATATACTGTACAATGAAAAAGGTAACACATGAGTGCTCAAATGTAAAGCAAACGCAATTATTAATTTATTATTTATTGTGTATATTTAACTTCATTCAGCCATTTAAGTTATATGAAGAATAACGTTCCTAGAACACTATTATTTTAATCTCAAATAAAGTTGGCCTAATACAATATTGTTTCCAATGCTGAAGCAAACATGATTTTGTTTTAGTCTATTCGTTGAATACAACACGACTTACATCACCTGTGGGTGAAGACCCACAGAAACCGTTACTGTAATCCCCCTTCTCACCTTTCCTTGGTGTGAAGTTATCAAACCGGTTTCACTGATGGGGTAATTCTGCTTCAAGCACTTTCCCTATGCTGTTGCTAGGAAATTCCACCCCACAGCCTGCAACAACAAGCAAATAAGAGACATAATTAACGAACTGCTTAGAAAGAAAAGATTGAGGTTTCCTCTTTTGTAAAAAATAAATAAATTAATGAATACTCTTACTTTTGTAAAGATTTTGAGTGACTATTTGCCATATACAGTACTGCCTGCTTTATTAATAAAACTTTATTGCAACTCAATTGTGTGTGTGTGCCTTATTGAATATTTAATAATGCTTCCGGAACATTGTTGTCCATATGTTTTACAGTATGTACAGTATATTGAAAACAGTGACACATAAAACACAAACCGAAAGGACAAATTAAGGAATGTACGAAACATTAACACCTTTACCGTGTTCAAATAAATACTGTAGAGTTACTGCATTATGTTTCAAGACATCCTTAATTTAAATTTTTCCCCTAATTATATGTCGACAATATATGCCATGTTATTCACATCTATCTATCTATCTATCTATCTATCTATCTATCTATCTATCTATCTATCTATCTATCTATCTATCTATCTATCTATCTATCTCTCAGCACCTGCATATGATGGGGAAACATGATATCCTGAAAACCATGATATACTGTATGGATACACTATTTTTAACAAGAGACTCCTGGAAATCAATTCACCTAGTTAACATTTGTAATAAAATTCAAGTTTCCATACTTTGTGAAATTTAAGTAAAAGAACCAATTCAGATACATTATTTAATGTAAAAGTGCTATTATAACATGTGCTGTGCCAATTATGTATGTCTGTTTTATCATGGATATCCATACAGTATATCATGGATTTCAGGATATCATGTTTCCCCATCATATGCGGGTGCTGAGCGAGAGATAGATAGATAGATAGATAGATAGATAGATAGATAGATAGATAGATAGATAGATAGATAGATAGATAGGTAGATGTGAATAACATGAGTATCCATGAGTGTGGTGTCCTATAATTGCTGTACCTGTGTGTTTGATATGTAACCAGGTGATTTAATAGAACTGGATGTTTGATTAACTGGATGAGTGGGTTAAAAAAAAGACTATCCTGGTTATCACGAGCATACACTCTACCCTTGAGTTACATGCTATAATAAATTACAAAGTATAACCTTAAATATATTTAGAATAAATCAGGATCACATCCATCATCACACAGCTAATGTACGTGTAATAAAAGTAGTCGCGATGTCAATACTTGCCCAGCAAACCAGCCTTTTGCAGCGGCATAAAACGTCTGAATTATCTTCAAATATACAAAAAAAGTGAAAAGACACTCGATTATTTTGCATAGGTTATTTGTTTAATTCAAAAAGTTCGTAAAAACACTTTAAAACGAGAGAAAAACTGTTAAAATCCTTGTTCGCCTTCTCAGCGTTAGGTAGCGAGTTACGTCATGATTTGAATCTGCGCGCGCAATGCGCGCGACCGGGGACAAATAGGGAAACTGAATTTCCCAGAACACCGGCATTTAGATAAAGTCCTTCCATGCGCCATCTGGCGGATATTCAGTGAAGCACAACATATTTATTTTAAATTCCCGAATGTTGCGCTAAATTGCGGCCTCTCGCGGGAAAACACACGCAGTCTTAATGGCGACATCTGTAATGCATCAAACAGTTACTTCCTGATTAGTTTTATTTTAAATATTGCTTTTTAACTATGCACTGTTAAGCAAAATAAACAATGTCTATGGCGAACTTACTGTGAACATATCAACGTCTTGGGATAATAGAGACCATCCTGCTTCTGAACAGCTTTAATCAACTATTTAGGTTTAATCAACTATTTACAAGACAACGGTTAAAGTGCTGCAGGTGGGCATGAGTTTGTGGATGGAGAGGTGTGTCTTTCTGCACTCCTGCGTTTGTCAGTTGTCTTTAACAAAAACACATTGGCAAGTCAAAAGAACCCCCCCCAGAAAACAGCACAAAAGAGGATAGATACATATGATCAAGTATAATGGTTGTTTTTGTTTGTTTCTTTGACCAATATGAATTATTATTATTATTATTATTATTATTATTATTCAGGCTCGGGTCTTGAACCCGGGTCTCCGGGCTGATGGCTGAGGAGAAGCTGGAGAACACCTGCTTGATGGTGGAAAGAAGGTGAAAAGAAGGAGAGGAGGGGGGAGAAAGGAAGGAGGAGAAAAAAATAAAGGAAAACATTTAAAATTGAGAAACAAATGAGGTGAAATGAGATTTACTGTATTACCATCTTTGATGTTTCCCTCTAGTTGTAGACTGCTAATGTCATAATTTTAAGATTTGCATCCAAAATGAAAATTTCTATGCATTAGGCAGGGGCAGGGGCAGGTTGTAGATCCAAAGGTCCCAGGCTTGATTCCCAAGTATGACATTTGTTTTTGCCAAAAATCACAAGTGTCACAAAAATACTGCCTAATTAATCATAACATGAGGTTAGGTTATTGTAAAAGTATTAGAGTTTGTTGTTAAATGCTTCATGTTGTGTCACACAAAAAGTTAATTTTACTAATATAATTAAATTAATTATTAATAGATTAAACATGAAAAGCAATGCAACAGTGTATTTGCCTTCTCTATATGACTGTGACTTGCTGGAATGAAGGCAAATTCATTACAAATGAAATATTAATCTGTTGATGTACTTTAAAGACAAAAAAATTCTTTTTTTTCATCTTTATAGTCTGTAAAAGAAGCCAAACTCTGCTTGACTCCTGTTTGTACAAATATTTCTCATAGAAATAAATCATAAAGCTTCTGCAAAAATATAATGCAAATTTATTAGCAATTTATTGTATCATTATACAGTTATATATTGTACTCACACATTACAGTATCTCTCTACCTTCTTCCAGTTCTTTAAAACAGCCATACACATGGAAAAATAAATGCTATGATGAAACACATACATACGTACATACATACAAAAAAATTTAAATAAAAAAGAACAGAAAACATGTATCTATGTATATAGAGATCCAATGTGCAACTTAGACACTATTTACACACCACCAATTAAAGCGCACGTTTACACATATTAGTCGATTTTTTTTATCAGCCCTTTAATCATTGTCCATTTTGTCAATGCATAATGAATTTGTGTGTTGAGGGCTCTTATGAATATCACACAGTCTGATAAAGATGGCCTCTACTAGGCGACAACAGTCTCTCCACTGGCTAGGTGATCTGGTGGATCCTAAGACACGACAAACCATGGTCCCCACACCTGATATAAATTCACCCTTTGTTTTGGGATGTCTGAAGCGTCCAGTGGTCAGCCGTACATGATGCTGAGCAGAGTATGCCTCAAGCTTCTTGTCATATGGCAGAAAGTTTTGACACAGAGCTATAGTAGTAGTAGTGCTGCAGATTTATTCTTATTATTGTTATTCTTATTTTAATGCATGCGCGCGTGTGCAAAAAGACGTACAACAAAGAATACAAACATGTATGATCACTTAGCCTAAAAATATTGTTTTACTGTGTATATGTGCTTTAAATATACACTAAACAATAAACATTGCCTTTTGCAAAGTGACAGTGAGTTGTGCGTGGGTGCAGATATGAGCAGATTTATCGATAAAACTGCAGACATACTCCCCAAGTAATGCAACAAACACAAAAATATATGCGACTTGCTGAATACATTGCGGCAGCACACAGGATCCCTGGGCTTTGACGCACGTGTGGCTTGTGTTGTTCTTCACAACACTGCCACTATAAAAGGAAAGAGCCACACTCCTTGTATTAAAGAAGATGGCCCAGAGGAACCTCTATAGATTTTGGCACACAACAGAGATGGAAGACTTTAAAAAGAGACAGGATTTGTCAAAATTACTTTTATTAAATAGTTTGCACTGGTCTGCTGTGCAGTTCATTTCTTTATTTCCTGAAAAACAATGAAAGTAAATTGAAATAAAATATGTTTTTTTTAATTACATTGCTTTATATACACACAACACTTTTAACATGCAATAGATTAATATACACACAAGTTCTCACCTTAAGGCGATGCTCCAGTAATTCAATTTCTGGTGTTGCTTTTTTAATGGATAGCCTTTTCTCTTCCATTTGAAGTATAAGGTCCATCTCCATGTTACTTTTTCTTATTTGTTTTTGAAGATGAACCTTATACAGTACAGCTACTTTGCTGGCAACTAGGATGGCAAAAATAATTAAATAAATGAGATTCTGTAGGACAATAAAACTTAAATATGGACAACTGCACACAAATTCTAACACTGCTTAGATCATGCATTGAGGTTGAAGGACCTTCATCTGTGGGGAAATCCCCAGGTATGTACTATGAAAGAACAATGACAATTTATAACTCTAATGTAAAAAGGGGGCAAGCATTATAGTGGTATGCATCATACCTCAGTGGATTTTACAGCCACTTATGTCCACTTCTGTCACAGCAAATGTGGTCTCTTCATCGCCATGTCCATCCTTCAGTGGAAATATGGAAGTATACGTTATCTGGCAAAGAGAAAAAAAATCTAAAATCAACTAAAGGTAACTGACACCAAAATACAACTGTGACAGACTGTCTTCTTTCTGTAGGGTCAAATAATACAATCCCTCTATCAGTATCTATAAGAAAATACAACCCACTAAAATTCTCAATATTATCAAAGTAAAACCACTAATGCAGAAAAAAACATGTCAAAGTAATACATATGTCACCTTTAAGACTGCGCGTTTTCCCGCGAGAGGCCGCAATTTAGCGCGCGGCATGCCGTGACTTGCCGGAGGCAATATTCAGGAATTTAAAATAAATGTGTTGTGCTTCACTGAATATCCGCCAGATGGCGCATGGAAGGACTTTATCTAAAAGCTGGACCAAGTACAAATGAATTGTGTACAAGGTTAACCTAAAACAATATTGTTTCCAATGCTGTAGTAAACATTAATTTTATTTTGTTTTACAACAGATATTTTATAATGAACGTGTGTATGTGCTTCATGTTATGGGGGCCAGGGGTAGCTCAGTGGTTAAGGCATTGGAGAACGGTTCGGAAGATCCCAGGTTCAAATCCCACAACCACCAAGTTGCCACTGTTGGGCCCTTGAGCAAGACCCTTAACCCTCAATTGCTCAGATGTGTGATGAGATAAGAATGTAAGTCGCTCTGGATAAGAGCGTCTGCCAAATGCCTAAATGTTATTTTCATAATGATGAAATGAGATGCCCAAATTCGTGCTTTAAAAGTTTGTCACGTTCTGTTATGATGTAGGACTGTGGGCTTGGTGTTGAGGCATAAATGCAGAGGGGATGCAATGAAACAGAGAGTCCTTAAATAATAAAAATCCAAACATGAACAAAACATGAACTAAGGAAGTTGGCTAAAAACAGGGAGCATGCTAACAAACGAGAACTCAAAACACACACAGACTCGGGATTACACGATCTAATACAGTACAGACATGGGGATACAAACTGGACGAGACAAGACATACTAAACAGCCTAGAGGACTAAACACAAGGGACTATACGTGCAAGGGATAAACAAACACAAGACAGGCTTGGCTAAGTCTACTGGCTGTGCTGCACATTAGCTGCTAAGCTAGCTCATAGCTAATCAGACTAATGGCAAAACAGGCCAGTAGCCTGAGACACAAGGGAATGAACAGACAAGGTGCACAGCAGACTAGGTATGAAACAGACTAAGAATTCTAAAGGTTAGTGGCTAAAGATGTTAGTACCTAAACAGACTAAGAGCTAATCAGACAATGAGACTAGACAGACACGAAGACTAGACAGACTAAGATCTAAACATGTTAGTATCACCCTCATTAGTATTTAAACAGACTAATAACTAAACAGGCAATGGGGGTTACTTACACAAAAGGGTAAACACAAAGGGCTAATTCTCCTAGAGGCTAATCCTGCTAGGAGACACAAAGACATCTCAATATAAACCAACTTAACTTAAAGTGCTCCTGAAACCAAAAGGCCAACTATCATCAAACCAAAACAGAACCAAACAAAACCCACATAACAGAACAGAAATAATATCACTTTAATGCTCGACCCAGTTTCCCAGAACAAACAGGTATTTATGACAGTGCTAATGAGCCTCCTCAGTTCAGGTGAGCATCCACATCACCTGACTGAGGAGGCTTCTGGGAAACTGGGTCTAGAAACAAAAACGTTCTAACGTTCAAAAACGGTGCGTTCAGCTAAGCGCATCATCCGCACCAAGCTCCCTGACCTGCACTCAATCTACACCAAGCGGTGCTGGACCAAGGCCAGGAAGATCGTGAAGGACCTCAGCCATCCCAACAATGGACTGTTCTCTCTGTTGCGGTCAGGAAAGCGCTTCCGCTCCCTGAAGGCCAACACAGAGAGACTGAGGAGGAGCTTCTTCCCGCAGGCAATAAGGTCTCTCAACCATACCACATTCACACCACAAACACAGAACTAATACAACCTGTTAACGTCAACGGACACTATGGACACTTTCATGCACATCTACCCTGACATTGGAACTCATATTTATGTTTACATTCTGGACCCCTGCACAAAGTCACTTTAATAAGGCACCTTAACACGTGTTTCCATGCAAATTACTTGCACACCATACATCCTCCACCAAATTTCAATTTTAAAAGAAAATCTCTATTGTACAGTATATCTCAATTTTTATTTCCATTTTATGTACAGTATACTTTTATTTTTTATTTCTATTTTTATTCTAGTTAAGTTAAAATTTTCCTATTTCTTTATTCATATTTATTCCTTACTGTAAGATTTAATTCTCTTTTTAAGGTCACTGGCGGTCGTGTAAGCATTTCACTGCATATCGTACTGTGTATGACTGTGTATGTGACGAATAAAATTTGAATTTGAATTTGAATTTGAAAAACTACAAACTAAAAACACTGCCCTCTAGTGGGCAACCCTCACACTTATATAGTTTTTGTAATGTCTTAACAGGTACAAAATAATGAAAGACATGGCCATGCCGCGGTTTAAATGGTCTTGAAATTAATTTAATTTCCTGATAGTAGGCTATCTGATAGTGTTAACTATGCAAATGTCCTGATTCGTGAATATGCCAACATGTCTTATTTAAAACGTAAAAATGTGTCGCCATCATCAGAAGACATGAATTAACAATGTGTATGTGTTTGTGTGCGTGTCTCATATGTAACATTCATATAGAATGCAATTCATGATAAGTATTTGTGGAAATATATGTAACGACGCGGCTCGCGCGAGGGGCGGAGCCATGCATAAACTGTGCAGAACGGGTCGGGTCGTGATACCGCAACACTCCGTGTGATCATTCGGTCGCACCAGTAAAAGGTGTCAGTGCCAAAGACAAAGCGCGCTAGAGAAGACACAGGCAAAGCCCAAGCCTCTGTCTGTCTAAGACACCGGAGAGAGAGTGAGGGAGAGCGACACGCATCAGTTTAGCGTGCGCTCTCGGGTTAAAGTGCACAAACATTTGATTAATTTATCAGCACATTATCAAATGCCAACGCTCTACGGGGCAGCCTACTCAGGCATGCCCGTAAGCGCAAACCAACAAGCGACAAGCACCTTGAGAGACCCATTTAGCATAAGAGAATGTCCTACACAAGACGGTGCATACCTACGTCACAGCTTCGATACATTAGAGCGCCAAATGCGACGTCAGGCAGAACTCACAGAAATACTCGCAAGGAGCCAAATGCTACCCTCCTTGCCTCAGCGCGACATTCCTCCATTTAACGGAGACCCGATCAAATTTACTTCCTTTATGCTATCCTTTGAACGCTTCGTCGAATCCAAAACTGACAATGACATCGATAAGCTGTCCTATCTCGAACTATACACCACAGGGGAACCCAAAGACCTTGTAATGAGCTGCATGCACATAACAGGTGGCTATGCAAGAGCAAAGAAACTGCTGTGCGACAGGATTGGCAACGAGCTAAGAATCGCAGCAGCATATAAGCAAAAGGCAGCTAAGTGGCCGAAAATAAAGCCAGATGACGGGAGGGCATTAAATGCCCTCTCCTCGTTCTTGACAACCTGCCAAAACGCCATGGCAGACTGTGAATCCATGGACGAGTTGAATAGCAGCCAGTGTATGAATGACATTCTCACAAAGCTGCCCTACAAGCTGATCGACAGGTGGAAGTTTTGCGCACGCTAGCACTACGAGTACTACAGGACAAGAGCCAAGTTGCCCAGCTGGTGGAGTTCATCGATCAACAAGCCAGACTGTACTCCGACCCGCTCTTCGCTGACCTGGATGCCATAACCAGCAATAAAAAACACGGTCACACATCCCTTCAAGGACCCAAACAAAAGGGCCAAGGACCCAGGGTCAGCTTTGCAACCGAGTTCAGACAGGTTGGTAAAAATTATAGAGACTCGATAACAGCGAAGAACGCTGGTGTATTAATTATCAGTGCGCTCACTAAGCCATGCGCATATTGTGAAGGGAAACATACCTTAGATGAGTGTGTTCGATTTAATGATAAGACACACAAAGACAAAGTAGAATTCTTAAAAAAGAATTGATTTTGTTTTCGATGTTTAGTTAAGGGACATCCGTCGTGCTCAAAGCCACACCCTCGCATGATACACATCGCAGTGCAAGACACAGCGCAACCCAACGAAAACGAAACTGAAAGTGAAAGAAAAATAAACCACCCGCTGCAGTGAGTCATGAAATAAATGCCAAATGTCTGGTGAATGGTGGCCGAATGGAGATGTAAACCAAGATCTAGTCGAGTATAAAATGGTAGTTCACTTGTTCGGTGCGAAATCATCTCCAAGCTTTGCCAACTTCACCCTTAGAAAGACAACGGAAGAAATCGTCTCGGGTTACTTTGCTGTAACCCTGTTCCCTGAAAAGCGGGAACGAGATGCTGCGTTGGAAACGCTATGGGAAACATGTCGGCGGCTGTGAAGCATGTGTGTACAAACACGCCAAATTTTGGCTTATATAACCTCGGTCAGGTGACGTCATCTGATTAGACTCAGCTGCAGGTTATAAATATCGGTTAGCCGGCGACGACCTCAGATTCATTTGTCTGAACGGACGTCCGGTCACGTGGCAGTGCGGCATTGCGACGCAGCATCTCGTTCCCGCTTTTCAGGGAACAGGGTTACAGCAAAGTAACCCGAGACGTTCCCTTTCAAAGCTAACTCGATGCTGCGTTGGAAACGCTATGGGAACGAGAATACCAACGCCGCCGCACTGCAGGTGTCTGGACCCCAAGGTTGTGTAGCATGTGTGAACAAGGCCGCGGAGTCTCAGAACTATGTCTGGGAGCTACGTGGACATCCAGACTATAAATTTTGCAAATGTGTGCGGGGAGGAAAAAACCTGCCGCATCACACACTTGCTGCAGGGAATACCTCTTGCAGGAGCAATAGATGAGGTGACCCCTCTGGTTGAAAGGGCCCTGACTCCCAGAGGCAAAGTGAGATCATGCGCCTCATAGGAGCGGGCAGTAGCATCTATCATCCAGTGACAAAGTATGTGTAGTTGCGGACGCACCCCGCCCCCGGTTGCGGCCTCCATAGCACACAGAAAGTTGCCCTGACCTTCGCCACTGGCTGGTTCGGTGGACGTAGGTCTGAAGGGCACATACTGGGCAAAGCAGGTGATGATGCAGAATTGCCTGACTGCCCAGGGGCAGGTCCAGGCAAGATGGGGAGACTGACAAGTACGCAGATCTCCGATCCTCTTGGGAGAGGAAACGGCCATAAGAAAAACCATCCTAAGGGTCAGAGGCCTGTCAGGTGCTGACTCTAGTGGCTTCAATCAGAACGTGGCAGACTGAGATAGCGAATGCGTACGTTCTGAGGGTACTAGGCACAAGCCTGAAGACAATTCTTCTTAGAGAAACTCCAGCACTGGAGCAATTCAGCAGAGGACTGAGTCAACCTGCTTAGCACACACTTGCTGTAGGAGGGATACCCCTTGCTAGTGCAATATATGGGGCGATCCCCTTGGTTGAATGAGCCCTGATTCCTAGAGGTGAATTGAGCTCATGTGTCCCATGGGAGGGGGCAATAGCACTCTCATCCAGTATAGTGGCTGAGGCATCGCAGGTTGCGGTTCCAAACATGTAAAAACTGCTCTGGTTTATGCTACCAGCTGATGTGGTGGACGTAAATCTGAAGAGCGTGTACTGGACATAGTCAGTGAAATCTCTTCTGTTCTGAAGCTGTAATGGCGGAGGACAGGATGTTTCAAAAACAATGTCAGACGATAGTTGAGTGAGAATGCAATTAAGTACGTCCTGAGAGTACTAGGGCAAGCTCGAGGACAAACTTTTTTTTTTTTTTTTTTTTCAGCAGCAGCAGCAGCAGTTCCAGCACTGAACACTTCAGCAGTGAACTGAGTCTACCCGCTAGAGGTGACGTGGTACTGTGAGGCACATAGGCTCTTTCACCCAAAGGGCACATACTGGACACTGTAGATGAAGTCTTACCTGCTCCGAAGCTGTAACAGGCGGAGGACAGAGGCTTCAAGCTACAGTATATGGGCTGAAACACTTCGTATGTACGAATCTTTCACATACATTCATTTCTGAGGGCATAAGCTCTTCTAGGAGAGGGAGCCCTAGAATAGTCTTAATTACGCTGACTGGAAGACCAGCTTGACTTAGACTCCCTGAAAGCAGTGTTATCAGGAAAAATGTATAGAGACGTAACCTGGGCACAAGGGCCAAGGTGTCCAGACCCAGGGGTGGGGCTGGAAAGTCAGAGAGCAGCAAAGGGGACATTTTCTGGTCTTTCGAGGTAAAGAGGTCCACCTCTGCTAGCTGAAATCTCTCCCAGATTGACTGACTACTTCGGGGTGGGGTTTCCAATCCCCGTGTGTCAGCTTGACTGGACAGTACAGATGCTCCTTATTTATATGCCCTGAAATGTAAATCGCTCTGAGGGAGAGGAATCTGGTGCGCTAGCTGTTTAGTGGCGCGAGCACAGTCTTCCCTGGCGATAATATGTGGCTGCAATAGTGTTGCACATCCACACTAGGGCATGGTAGCCTCTCAATTGCTGGAGGAAGTGCTTCAGGGCCAGAAATAGGGCCATCATTTCGAGGCAATTGATGTGCCGTACGAGATGAAAGCCTTTCCAGCTCTGTGGGGCTGGATGGTCATCCAAAACCGCATCTTAGCCCGTAAGGGAAATGTCGTTAGCATCTGTGACGACAAAATGAACTTAGAGTGGGACCCAAAGTAGAAACCGGGGTCTGAGCCACCTAGGGAGGGTACGAAGCACCTGGTGCGTAACCCTTGTTGGGGATTGGCCCTAGACTGAACTCCCCTATCTTAGAACGAAAAATGAGCTAGGACGACATGCTGATGTCGAAGCGCTAGCTACTGAGACTGGGCCAGCCAGTCATATATGTAATTCAATACATTCATGTAGAGAGCTAGGTAGAAATGGAAGGATCTGATACTGGAAAGCTTCGCTCCTGAAGTGAACCTCAGGTCCTTCCCTGTGTTGTGGCAATATGAAAATAAGCGTCCTTCAATCAATTGTCACAAATCAATCACTTGGTAGGATTTGAGAACAATCACTTTGACAGTCAATTTTGAAACTGTATTTATTTATTTAGATGTTGGTAAAAACCACAAAATCTGAAAAATTGGACGCAGCCCCACTGTTCCTATAGGAACTAAGCAATACCTGACTCACTATCTGGTAGGGGAACATGTTCTATGGCCCCGTTCCTCCAGCAGCCTATGTCAGGAGATGCACACTTTCCGGTTTCATGGAAGTGGAGACCACGCCATCCTGAACACACGGAGAGTGATGTAATGCTCTCACTCATCATTTGATGAGTCATGGGGGATCATGTTAGCTGTTCGGCATCCTGGAATACAGCAGGAATTTAACCGAATGAGCTAAGATGTCGTTGAGGACCGGCGTTGTCCGAAACACCAAAGGTGGCGGAACTAAACATCGGTCCCGTGGTTTGCCCGGGGGGGGGGCGCATGTTCTTAAAGAAGAAAATTACGTGCTCTCCCCCGGGGAAGACCCCACAATCCTTCAGGGCCTCTTCTTAGAGAAGAAGACGGCGCGGCGGTCTGAGCTTTTAGAGGCGATCTGTGAGGGGCGGTGAGCCGTACCCCAGTCCTTACGGGGGGGTGCGCGGCTACTGACGCTCTCCTTCTGCGCCTCTCGCCTTTCTGCGAGACTCAGCTTTGGTCGAGGCTGGGTGGCCGACGGCCTCGGCTCCTGAGTACGGCGGGGGAGGAATTTCCCAAAAGCCTGTTTATAGACATTGGCATCTCGAAACTTGGTGGCAACGGAATTAACGGCGTCGCCAAATAGGCCTGATGGTGAGACAGGGACATCAAGGAGGAATGATCGATCCTTATCCTTGATGCCCGTCAGATTAAGCCATAGATGTCTTTCTGCACACACTAAGGATGCCATAGAACGGCCGATAGCACGGGCTGTTTGTTTAGTCGCACGCAGGGACAGATCAGTAGCCCGGCGTAACTCTGTGAATGCTTCTTGATCCACAGTGCCGCTCGTGCTCAAATCATTCAGCAGATCAGCCTGGTACGCTTGCAAAACCGCCATGGTGTGCAAGGAAGCGCCAGCCTGACCTGCTGCTTGAAACGCCTTCCCTACCAGGTTAGAAGAAATTCTACACGGCTTGGAGGGGAGGGTTGGCTTCTTAAATGATGATGTTCCAGGAGTGAGATAGCTAGCTAGCGTCTCCTCAACCTGTGGCATCATCACATAGCCCCGTGTCTTAGCATTAATAATGTTGGAAAAGAACGAGGTTGGTGGTACAAAAATACGGGATGAAAAAGGTTTATCCCATGAACGGGATAGTTCACTATGGAGATCATCAAAAAATGGGAGAGAGCGGCGTTTTGGCGCCCTCTCCTGGCCACCCGACAGAAATCTGTTGTCTAATTTTGAGTGTGTGGTGAGAGCTTGCTCCTGTGGCCAGTCAATGTGAAGCCGTTCGACTGCACGCGTTATGACTTCCAGCAACCTTTCATATTTTCTGTCATTACTAGAGGGTCGTTCTGAGGTGGCTGCTGCCATTTCTACAGAAGCAAGGGACAGGGTCTCTTCCATCGACTCACGAGAAGCACAGGAATGCGCTCGTGAAGTGGAGGGAGAGACTACGTGATCGGGGGAGGAGTCGAGAGAAAGGAGAGGCTCCGTCCCTCGTACCTCGGCCAGATCAACCTGTGATCCCCAGGAATGCAGCGCGGCGCGTGGTTCCCTGAAGAACGCGAGGCGCGCGCGGAGCATTTTTACCGGGAGATTGTCACAATGCTCACACTCTCCTTTAAATCCATCGAGAGCGTGGCTCTCACCCAAACATTTAAAACAAAGAGTGTGCGTGTCGCCTTCGGAGAGAGAGTTCTCACACGGACATACAGCGCTAAACTCTGCCATTATCTCAGTTATAATTTTAATTTTTTAAAGATATTTGTTTTAAATGTCGTTTTTTTTTTTTTTTTTTTTCTTTGTGCTTGCACACGTTGCGTTCACAGTATCGTGAAGACAATGAATCTGAGGTCGTCGCCGGCTAACCGATATTTATAACCTGCAGCTGAGTCTAATCAGATGACGTCACCTGACCGAGGTTATATAAGCCAAAATTTGGCGTGTTTGTACACACATGCTTCACAGCCGCCGACATGTTTCCCATAGCGTTTCCAACGCAGCATCGAGTTAGCTTTGAAAGGGAACTGGTGTTATTCTATCACTTGTTAGTTCTGACAATTTTTGCTCACCTATTTTAGCGCTAGTCTTTCTGCATGTCACACACCTGGAGAGAAACTTTCTCACGAGTGAGTTAGCAGTTGGAATCCAGTATTTCTGCCGCAATTCTGAAAGCATGTAATTTCTACCACTGTGTCCAATCTTTTCATGAACGTCTCTTAATATTAACATTGCGATATGTGAGTCTTTAGGTATAATGACTGGGTGTTTAACGTGCTCTGGCATTGTGGACCTGCCGAGACGTCCTCCGACTCTCAGCAATCCATCCTGTAGTACTGAGTCCAGTTTGGACAAGCAACTGTTTCTTTTTACAGATGCCTTGCATTTTTGCTGTGTGGGAATTCCCTTTTTGAATTCTGCTGCTGCTTTACCCTTTTGCAGCGTGGAAATTTCTTCCTTAAATTTTTGTCTTTGAGTGAACTTAATGATTTTGTTTTCTGCACTTCTATCTACTTGTGTTTTGACCCTTTCTGTTTTTTGTTTGAGCATGTCTCTGATGTGAAAGATCCAGGCAATGGATCTTTTTAACTTGTGCCACTCAGAGAGATAATTAATCAATTTACTCATTGCGTCTGTGCAGGTGATGTTTTTCATGAACTTTTCACAGGATGCCCTCCTGGACGCAGAGTCAGCTGGGTTTTTTGAGGTATTGACGTACCCCCATTGCTGTGGCTTGGTTATTATAGTGGCAATTCTGTTGGCCACAAAGGTTTTAAAACGAAGTTTTTCGTTATCAATGTATCTCAAAACAGTTGTACTGTCAGTCCAAAACATAGAGTCCAGCAATTTCAATTCTAGCTGTTCTTTCAACATTTTGTCATTTTTTACAGCGACCACTGCTGCGGTCAGTTCCATGCGTGGAATAGTGGTCTGTTTCAGGGGTGCTACATGAGAGTTTCCCATCATGAATGCGCAATGTGTGAGTCCATCAGCATTTACTAACCTGAGGTATGAGACAACTCCGTATCCCATTTCACTCGCACCCGAGAAATGATGGAGTTGCGCTGTAGCTGTAACTCCGAAGTCGGCTGGATTCATGCACCTTGCTACGCTGAACTCGGACAGTTGGGTCAACTCTTGCAGCCGTGTTTTCCATGCCTTTGCAAACTGCTCGGGAATGTCGTCATCCCATGCAAGTTTTTCTTTACATAACTGCTGCATTAGAATTTTAGCTGGCAGTATGACAGGTGCGAGAAAACCTAAGGGGTCGTAGATTGAGCTAGTGATTGAGAATATTCCTTGTCTAGTCACAGGTCATTCTTTTAGACTAATTTTAAACTTTAAAATGTCTGAATCAATGAACCAAAGCACCCCAAGAGCTCTCTCAATGGGCAGTGCATCGTTACTCAAGTCTAAGTCTCTCATGTCTTTGATTTTTTTCACTCTCAGGAATGAAAATCAGTAGGGCGCGGCTATTGTTTGCCCACTTAGTGAAGTTAAACCCTCCGCTTGCAAAGAGACTTGTGAGATCGTTGTATAGGGCGACTGCTTGATCATGACTCGGAACGGATTTCAGGCAGTCGTCTACGTAGAAGTTTTTAAGTACTGTATTGACTGCCACAGCAGGTGCGTTGCTGCGGTTTTCTTCCGCTGTCTTTCTAAGGGCGAAGTTGGCAACGCTTGGGGACAATTTTGCACCGAACAAATGAACTACCATTTTATACTCAACTAAATCTTGGTTCACGTCTCCATTTGGCCACCATAGGAAGCGCAGCAGATCTGTGTCCTTCTCGGGGACTCTCACTTGATCTGCCATCATGGCAATTTCTTCTTGTCTAAAGTGTGTGAGCACGCCAATAAGTCGAACAGTCGAAAACCACCCTTAGTTTATTCTTTTGAGGATGATAGACGCCATGATGCGGTATGTACCACACGTGACCGTCTTGACGGTTTACGTGATGTGTAGGGACCCTGACTGCATGACCCTTTTTTAGCATATCATTCATGAAGTTTGTGTACTCCTTGTGAAAGGAGCTATTGCTAGTAAGTTTCCTTTTGAGATTCAATACGCGCTGCATAGCTGAATTTCGGTTGTTGGGCATTTGAACGGATGCTTTCTTAAGTGGGAGGCCGAAGTAGAAGTGATTATCTGTGAACCGCAGGGAGTTATTAACGAGATCTATGAACTGATAATCTTCTTGTGACATCTTTGCCTTGTCATCGCAATTTCGGTCGGGAAAATCATGGTTATATTGCTCTATCAGCATTCGATCTACACTTTCAATAGAGGTTCGGTTAACTGTAACGCTCGCTGGTTCGTTATTGGGCTGGCTGTCCTCGATGGGTTCTCTGAGAGGCCCGTTCACGATCCAGCCGAGGGGGGTCCGTACTGCGTATGGTCCCATGTGCCTGCTATTAATGATTTGCGATGGTTCTAAGAGCTCGTACTCTCTATTGCCTATGAGAATTTCGATTCCAGCGTTAATCTGGGGCAGTTTTACGTTGCTAAGGTACAGATGTCACCTTTAAGACTGCGCGTGTTTTCACGCGAGAGGCCGCAATTTAGCACGCAGCGTGCCACGACTTGCCAGAGGCAACATTCAGGAATTTTAAATAAATGTGTTGTGCTTCACTGAATATCCGCCAGATGGCGCATGGAAGGACTTTATCTAAAAGCCAGACCAAGTACAAATGAATTGTGTATAAGGCTAACCGTTAACCTAAAACAATATTGTTTCCAATGCTGTAGCAAACATTAATTTTATTTTGTTTTACAACAGACATTTCATAATGAACGTGTGTATATGTGCTTCATGTTATTTTCATAATGATGAAATGAGATGCCCAAATTCGTGCTTTAAAAGTTTCTTATATAGTTTTTGTAATGTCTTAACAGGTACAAAATAATGAAAGACATGACCATGCCGCGGTTTAAATGGTCTTGAAATTTATTTAATTTCCTGATAGTAGGCTATCTGATCGTGTTAACTATGCGAATGTCCTGATTCGTGAATATGCCAACATGTCTTATTTAAAATGTAAAAATGTGTCGCCATCATCAGAAGACATGAATTAACAATGTGTATGTGTTTGTATGTGCATATATTATATAAGTATGTGTTTGTGTGCATATCTCATATGTGACATTCATATAAAATGCAATTCATGATAAGTGTATGTTGTTAAAGTATTTGTGGATATGTATGTAATGATGCGGCTCGCGCGAGGGGCAGAGCCGCGCATAAGCTGTTCAGAACGGGCCGGGTCGTGACACCGGAGAGAGAGTGAGGGAGAGCAACGCGCATCAGTTTAGCGCGCGCTCTCGGGTTAAAGTGCACAAAGCACAAACTCTACCCTCTCTCTTCCTATAAATCCTCAGTAAAGCCATAAGTCCCAAGAGCATCTTTAGTTTTTTGTTTTAGTTTCCAGAATCCCGTCTGTTCTCGCGTAGACGGCGGAGCTGTGGTTATTTTGTGTTTTCAGTTTTCTTTTGAAAAAGATTCATTACAAAACAATGAAAGACATGACAATCTGATAGTATTAACTATGCGAATGTCCTGAATATGCCAACATATATTATTTAAAACGAAAAAATGTGTTGCCATCATCAGAACATCAGAAGACATGCATGAACTATATATATATATATATATATATATATATATATATATATATATATATATGTGCAGGGCCGTGCAGAGACGTTTAAAGGGGCGGGTGCTCAAAGTTAAAAAAGATAGAACATGCTGAATAACAACAACTCACATTCATAATGAATCTAATATGGAATTGCATCATACTGTATGACTGTCATCAGGTCGGGACAATGCAAAGCAAATGTAACCTATGTTTTACCTGATGGCGTACAATGTTGCTGTTGATTATTATATTATTAGTAATAATTTTTAAGAATCTATACACATAAAACACACAAACAGGCACATGCAGTGCTTATTAAATGTTTAAACTGTAGAGATACAATAATTTTTTTGCTGGAAAATCAGCATTTTATCTAATTTGAAATATAAACCTAATATTATCTGTTACTTAATATATTTTCTTTAAAAACAGTGTTTTTTTATATCGTAAATATAATAATCCATAATTATGAGGATATCCATATTAGATGGCTTTTAGTGAAATAAAACTGTAACTTACTTTAAAACTAAACATGTTCCCTAAAATGGTGGACAGAGCTACAGACCCCCCTGTAACCCCCTTACCCAGTTAGCTAGCAGTAAATGACCACCACTACTTGTGCAGTTCATAAAAGGACAGGTAATTTTTGTCGCATTGTTACACAAACAACACGCTCATTTATTTCAATTCATTTGTTGTTATAGACTATAGTGAGCTGTACACCCTATTTACTGTTTTGTTACAGTCTGCACCTTCCAGTTGATTTGCCTTATTCTCCTCCAGCTCCGCACCGCCCAGCCTGCAGAAAATGCGTGTGCACTTTCGTACCCGGCTCGTAACGAGCGCGCTCTGACCTCAAGGGCGAGCATTGGTTAATGGCAGGCATGTGACTGATGCAAGCCAGATCCTTTTATTTAGCAAAATTGAGATTAATAGTTACATTTTATTGTTGAGGGGCAAAGACAGGGCTCCATATGCACATACACATAAAAAAGGGCACTTGAGGCATCCTGGAGGAAAGGGGCGGGCACCCGCCGCCCCCCCCCCCTCTGCACGTGCCTGTATACAGATGTCGCCTTTAAGACTGCGCGTGTTTTCCCGCGGGATGCCGCAATTTAGCGCGCGGCGTGCCGCGACTTGCCGGAGGCAACATTCGGGAATTTTAAATAAATGTGTTGCGCTTCACTGAATATCCGCCAGATGGCACATGGAAGGACTTTATCTAAAAGCCGGACCAAGTACAACAATGAATGTAAAGACGCAGATGAACAGTGCTGAAGCGAACATGAATTTTATTTTGTTTTATAATAGATCTTTCATGATGATTGAGTGTATATGTGCTTCACATTATCAAACACAGGCAAAGGAGACAGAAATTATTGAGGGATCCTCTGAAAAAAGTAAACCTAGCTATCGTTCGTTCCTCATTCCATTAGTAAAAAAAATAATTTGCTCTTTTTAACTAAAGTGTCTAATTTATGCTTATGGGTGAATCTTTTTTTTTTTTTTTTTTCTTTAGTATAATTCTGTTTACAGCAGTGAAATGTTTCATTTTGATCAAGGTACTCTTATTAGGTTGAGTGTGATTTGCGCATGCGCAGTCTTTAGACCATAGTTTTGCCGGTATAATTTTATTTCCGCCTCAAACCGGAGCATGACGTTGAAACAAGGAAGGATATCAGAACCTGTATTTCAGTTACTGTTAGTTAAAGCCCCTGATTAAACTTAAATCTAATCCATTCACAAAGGACATTTCTGCTTCAAACCGTGTCACATGACCTCATGACGCAGCATTATCATGGACTGAGTCACCTTCTGCTGCGGGCGGAGATTCTCAAAGAAAACTCCTTTAAACCAGGTAAGAAAGCAAACTCGTGTCATTTCTATGTTAAATGTATCTCTTATATGAGCAAATTCATGATTTATGTCAGGAACAACTACTTTGTAGATTGAGTTTTGTGTCCGTGTTTGCTACTGTAGCTAAAACCACCTATATTACCTGCATTAGCATTAGCTAACTAACGTGGTGATTTTCAAAAACACCGGAGTTTATACAGTAAGTCAGCGGCAGTAAGAAAATAATTATATTTAAGTACCGTTGGTTAACGATGTAAAAATTAATAGGAAAGTGACGTAAACATAGAACAAGCTAATTTGGAGTGAGTGCTGTTTGTAGTGTACTGCTTTCTATACTTTATACATACTGTAATTAAGATTTGCTAACATAAGAACTTGAGCCGGTCCAATCTTTGTTTTTACCTTTTTTTTTTTTTTTTTTTTTAAGATCAGTAATGAGTTTCTGAGAATTATATCTGCTCCACTTCAAGCAAGATTACTGGTTTCCTTGGACAAGCAACACTACAAACTAATTGAGATCATCAGAAACTAGGGAGGAACCCGTCAGAGAGAAGACCAGAGATATAATCTTCATCTTCAAGTTCTTGATCTGGTATGTACTCGCTCAAAAGCAGAAATTAGCTTGGTGTCAAATGTAATCTTGTGAATGGAAGCCACAGGACCTGAGCAAGGCATCCACATCAAGTTGGCTGTGATGCACTAAATTAAAACATAACTAGCAGAATAAAACTTTAGTTTAACTTGTTCACAGGTTAGTGTATGCTGTCTGAATACAGGTTTCAATGTCTGCCATGTTCATTTTTTCACGCTTTACAAGCCTAACATAACCAACAATACTATGTTTGTTTTTATGTCCCTAGAGCCTGGAGGTGATTACCTCCTGAAATTAATACTTAAAATAATAAACTTTATCATTAAAACATAATGTGTGTATATGTATGTCAGTTATTTTGGCCTATTTATTGAGCTAATTACATTTATCATGCTGCACCATAATCCTAGGTGTTTTTTTCACTCATAGGGAGCATTAAGTGATTTTACATGCATACATCAGACACTGTTTTGCCAAATAGAGCAATTGTCTAACAAATGTCCTTTCTTTTATTAGGTTGTTCAGGAAGATGAAGCTCAGGCAGAACTTGTGAGGTGCACAATGGCCCTGTTTGTCCTCAGGTAGGAAGAGGACTGTCTTCAGCCTCCACAGGAAATCGGGATTGTGACTTATTGAGTTTCCATCAGTCGCACATGAATGTTCCATGTTTTACCTCTGCTGATTTTGTTTCAGGAACATTTTCTAATTTTCTTTTCAGTCCAATTAATAAATGTATGTTGCAAAGTTGAGTGTTACTATTTGTAATTTTATTCATTCATTCATTTTCTATACCGCTTAATCCTGTGTTCAGGGTCGCGGGGGACCTGGAGCCTATCCCAGGAGACTTCGGGCACTAGGCGGGGTACACCCTGGACAGGGTGCCAATCCATCACAGGGCACACATACATTTATGGAGTAATTTATTTTAGTCGCAGAGTATTTAGTTTGGTTCTTCTTCAGCAGGTTTGACAAGGACAAAATGTACCCATTGCAAAATTAAATTTGTGGATAAATGCAGACATCTTTTTTTTTCCTCTCAATTTCAAATTCAGTTAACAGTGTTGAATGACTGTTGGTGTTTATACATTTTGAAAAAAAAAATCTTATTGTTAACATTTTGGATGAAAATATGTTCATTCCACAATAAATGTTTATATAAAGAAATGTGTTTTGAGTGTAAATCAATATGTAATTAAGTTTTATATGCTTTTATATTTAAATTATGAATGCCTTAAATCTTTTTGATGCAACTTAAAAAAAGGTAATTTGCTCAACCATTTAAAAGTTGTTTATATCAAGTTTGTAATTTCAGGTTAGATTTAGTAGAATATTTACATTAAGTAATATAGCCAACTCATTTATTTCTGGAATTGATGCACAGGCTTCATCTTAGGCCTTTTTTTTCTTTCGGTTCTTTCGTTTCTCAGCGCCGGACTGTTGATGTCTCTTTCCAGGACCAGGCATATCGTTCAATTATTATAATTCTTTTGGCCAAATACTGTAGGCAGCCGTAACAGAGGTGAGGGCGCGCGCGTCATCACGTCTGCTTCGCCGACTCTGCGTTCACCGTAAACTTCAATATAGACGTTTATATTTTTGTTTATTTGTATATGTATGTTATTAATATACATTTTTTAGAGATTGTGTGTGTGTGCATGGAGAGTTTGTGTTGATAAGTTTATGTGGATAAGTTGATAAGTGTATGTTGTCAAAGTATTTGTGGACATAATTAGGGAATTTGTTTTTAAATTAAGGATGTCTTGAAACATAATGCAGTAACTCTACAGTATTTATTTGAACACGGTAAAGGTGTTAATGTTTCGTACATTCCTTAATTTGTCCTTTCGGTTTGTGTTTTATGCTTCACTGTTTTCAATATACTGTACATACTGTAAAACGTATGGACAACAATGTTCCGGAAGCATTATTAAATATTCAATAAGGCACACACACACAATTTAGTTGCAATAAAGTTTTATTAAATTCATAATAAAGCAGGCAGTACTGTATATGGCAAATGGTCACTCAAAATCTTTACAAAAGTAAGAGTATTCATAAAAATTTTTTTTTTTTTAGAAAAGAGGAAAACTCAATCTTTTCTTTCTAAGAAGTTCGTTAATTATGTCTCTTATTTGCTTGTTGTTGTGGGCTGTGGGGTGGAATTTCCTCGCAACAGCATCGGAAAGTGCTTGAAGCAGAATTACCCCATCAGCGAAACCGGTTTGATAACTTCACACCAAGGATACTGTAGGTGAGAAGGGGGATTACAGTAACGGTTTCTGTGGGTCTTCACCAAGAGGTGATGCGGGTCGCGTTGTATTCAGCGAATAAACTAAAACAAAATCATGTTTGCTTAAGCATTGGAAACAATATTGTATTAGGCCAACTTTATTTAAGATTAAAATAATAGTATATAATATATAATTATATATATAATAGTTTATAATATATAAAACATAATGTAAAATAAAATAATATAAAATAAATAAATATATAACATAAATGGTTAATGATAGCAATAAAATCAGACTTTAATAGTTGGATTTGATACTTTTATTTTTATTTACTGTATAGACATCTTATTATGCTTTATCTGTTATTAATCTCTTCTTCTTCTTCTTTGTCTTTCGGCTGTTCCCTTTCAGGGGTCGCCACAGCGAATCATCTGCCTCCATCTAACCCTATCCTCTGCATCCTCTTCTCTCACACCAACTAACTTTTCTCTCACTGCATCCATAAATCTCCTCTTTGGTCTTCCTCTGTTATTAATCTCTCTATTCTAGCGTACTTTACACACACTGATCAGCAGTTGACGCCCCGCCGTACGCAGCAGATCAAAGGGGCAGTTATCGGCTATGACACGTTGAAGGAGAACTTAATAGTGTAAATGTCTGCAACAATCACTGACCATTAAAATTTTTATTTTTTTTGTAATTAAACACGAAAATAAAATATTAATTATATTTCCATATATATATATATATATATATATATATATATATATATACACACACACACACAAGGGCGTAGGTTTGCTACCTATGACTCCAACTAATACCCCATCCCCCAATCCCCTTTTCCACCTACCAACCTCCCACACCAACTATGTCCACTGAATACATGTTTTTCTTAATATGGTGCGAAATCACTTTACATTAATACTAGCAATGCTTCGATTTATATTAATCCACTCGAAATGCAATTCATTAAGTTAAATTAAGGAATAGTGTAAAGTTAAAGGAATGTTTCATAACTGACAAAAAGATAGTCTTTAATAAAATAAAAACTATTCTTTATTGAGCCCTAGTGCAAATGAAACATCTCAATCATCTGTATATATATATATAAAAGTAGATTACATCTAAACATGAACTACTAGGTAGAGTACCACACAACAGCTCAATGCCTATTGCTCCTATATGAAGGAGACAAAAACATGCCTTCGCCTCTCGTTAACAAAAATAAACTGCTGGCATATTTGTTTGACATCAATATTGTCCAGGCTGTTCTTTTTTTCTTCTGATAAACATTAAAGATGATATTTTGTAGAATGCTGAAAACCTGTAATCATTGATTTACATAGTATTTGTTTTTCCTGCTACGGAAGTCAATGTTTTCAGCTTTTTCCCCCAATATCTTATTTTGTATTCAACAAAATAAAGAAAATCATTAAAGTTTGGAACCACTTAAGGAGTAAATAGTGAGTAAAGTTTTTTTGGGGGTGAACAATGGCTTTGACCCTAACTCTTCCCCTCTGACTGCACTAGGACCGGACAGCATTGCCACCTGATGAAATAGCGTGACAAAAAAGTGAAATGTCAGTTCAAAACTTTTGCCAAAAACACTAATGAATCACTTACATCCTCAGCCTATCACTCCTCATAATGCTAAATATTAGTATAATCAACATGTATAATACACGCACACATATTATATGTTATATATATAATCAACATTCAGATTTACCTCCTGTGACCTAGCCTCTTCACCTGAACTACAACATGGCTGATCTGCTTCTGTCCCCTAATTGAAAAACATTGAGGGATTCCTTATGAGCATGCACAGAGAATGCCTCAGCCTATTATTGGTAACAATGTTAAATCTCAGGACAACTACAGTGGCTTGCAAAAGTATTCGCCCCCCGTGAACTTTTCCACATTTTGTCACATTACAGCCACAAACATGAATCAATTTTATTGGAATTCCACGTGAAAGACCAATACAAAGTAGTGTACACGCGAGAAGTGGAACGAAAATCATACTTGATTTAAAACATTTTTTTTTACAAATAAATAACTGAAAAGTGAGGTGTGTGTAATTATTCAGCCCCCTTTGGTCTGAGTGCAGTCAGTTGGCCATAGACATTGCCTGATGAGTGCTGATGACTAAATAGAGAGCACCTGTGTGTAATCTACACTCTCTCCATCGCTGTCTGATATACAGCACAGGTGTTTAGGTTCTGTCACCTGACAAAACAGGATAAACACATGCCATTTAAACAGCAATCATTTTATTTCACTTTTTCTGAGTCTTAGTGTGCAAACCTCGAATCAAATCATTAATGTTCGCCAAGTAAGTGAATGCATTTTAAAAACTATTTTTCTGAAGAGGATTTTCTATTGGTGTCAACAAAATTCTAGCCATATGGCAATATTAGTATATTAGTTTATCAATTTCTTTCACAATACTGATTTCTGACAAACATTAGATTAGGAGACTGACAGGGATCATATTTATACCTTTATATTTAGCTGTTTAATCTGCTGTTAGTTTTAAGTCCATATTCACAGACTATATCCTGGCCTGCTGTAATGAATGTGAGTCCACTGCATTTGGCGCTGCTTGTGTCTGAACGCAGCCATAGTCTATCACAGTGGTTCTCAAACTGTGGGGCGCGCCCCACTAGTGGGGAATACAGACATGACAGGTGGGGCGCAATGAACGGGAGGATAAACAGGAAAGTTCCTATTCTAATTCATGCTTTTCTTTATTGATAATGAAGAGCGTACGCTCAAAACTAAACAATCACACACAAATAAATGGATCATTAATACAAGTAAATTTAAAATAACATCAGTTGTGGGCCGGGAGAAAAAGTGGACCCATAGTGGAACAATAACGGTTTAACGTCGGGCCAACTTCAGCAGCGCTGCTCGAATCACAAACCTGCGCGAGCCACTGGGCAGCGCTGCGCGACTCTGACAGAAATAAACCGCGCCGACCATCAAAATACATTTTCTGGGATGCGCACGTACAAACCAGGCATGGCAAGGCGGAAACAATAATAAACAGTCCTGACATTTAAATTGTTTGTAAATAAAAACATAGTGGGTCGCATTCGAGCGGCGCTGCGCAAATAAACCAGATCATCACTGCGCTATTCAGGTAGTCATGCTGCGCTGTATTTGCGCAGATATTTGGTTCAATCGGGTGCCACGGTTTCGTCCCACTTTTGATGTGTTTGGCTTCACATACACTTCGACAATGGAAGAAGACGAGCAGTGAGCTTGCTTATATGTGACAAAACCAACAACGAGGAGATTGTAAAGAAAAAAGGTGCCTCGTCTGTGGTGTGGAATTAGTTTGGGTATAAGAAAAGTGATACGAATGAGATGAACGTGATCCACTTTAAACATGTGGATTGCACAACCCTGGACATTACCATTCTTTTCCTACTCGTACAGCTGCTCTTATTGTTCACATATTCTTCATATATTTTCTATATTGTGTATTGTTGTACAGTTATTTTATTTTAACTTTAGTTTTTATATTTTATTTTATTCATTCCTAGTTAAATTTACCTATTTTATTTTTCATATTTATTTCCTATTCATAGTCTTTTATTTTAAGGTTTGAATTAAATAGAATTTTTGAATTTGATTTGCAAGGTACGCAAGTTCACTGTTTTAACAAGTGGTGGAAACACGTCAAACCTCTTCTATCATCTGAAATCCAAGCATCCAAACGAATATGGCCAAAGTAAAAAAAAAAAATGCGGCAAACCTCAGCAATTCACAGTTTATATAAAATTACATTATGTAAAACAGTTTCTTTGTGTTTGAATTTTTATTTATGCATTTTCAGATACAAATTGCTATATTGTGATATATATATATTGTTACCGAGGTAGAAAATAGCTTCTACTGTGATAGAAGATTTTGGTTATATCGCCCACCACTAATGAAGCCTAACTTGCTTCATGGTGGGGATTGTGGGGACAGAGGAGAGACCTGTGTGTGTTTTGTGTCTTATACCGCTGGCAGCAGACCGCATGAGACCCAACAAATTAGGAAGACACTTAGAGACAACACACGTTAATAAGCCACTCGACTTCTTTCAAAGAAAGCTGGCAGAATACAGACAGCAGGAGAATCGCATGGTAACATCTGAATCAGTGGACAGCAAAGCACAAATGGCTTCATTCAAAGTTGCATACAGTATTGGCCAGTGCAAAAAAACTACAAACGATTGCTGAGCAGCTAATAAACATGGGGTCAGTTATGCAAAGATAAGTGACAACGTAAGCCTTTTATAACAATTGCACGTGTATTTTATCTGTTTTTAACTTGGTGTTGTTTGATCTTATTGGTTTATAAATTGATATTTCAATAAACAGTAAACTTGGCAGATTTCGTTATTATTTTGTTGACAAGTGGGGCTTGAAAATTTGCTCACCCCCTTAAGTGGGGAATGACAGAAAAAGTTTGAGAACCACTGGTCTATCACATGATGGCAGGGAAAGGCACAGCCAATCAAAATGTTCATATTTGTTTTGGGGGCGGGAGGACTCAAGGAGAGAACGTGATTTATCCCTTTCTGCGTGTCTAGGTTAATGTTGACAGAACGATTAAAAAAAAAAGTGGATTAAATTATTGGTGGGGACATTTCAATGGTCGGAGGATATTGGTGGGGACACATCCCTTCCGTCCACCCTAAATCTACGCCCCTGTATATATATAATTTAAAACTATTTATTCATTTGTCTTTTATTTACTTACTTACTAGCGAATGCTTTTTTAGGGCTCTAAAAACTACGGCAGTATGAGTGACAATGGAATAGGACGTGTGAGTTGCACCGGTCTCACACACACACACACACACAATAAATATATATATATACAGAGGTGGAAAGAGTAATAAAATTTTGTACTCAAGTACAAGTACTGTTACTTCAGTAAAATTTTACTTAAGTACAAGTAAAGTTACCATTATAAAAATCTACTCAAGTAAAAGTAAAAAGTAGCTCATTAAAAAATGTACTCAGAGTAAAAGTTACCGAGTTACTTTTTTATTTTTTTAACAGCGGGGTGGGATGAGGCATTCTAGCGTAGTTCAAAAAAGATGAGCAGATATAAATCTCAAAACTAGTTGTTTTTAACTGAAGGAACACCTTTGTATAATAAACCTTTGTTGTGCTTGAAAATCAAAGTGGTTACTTAAATATATGGTGTTACGTCCCAGTCTAGGGCCATACAGCAAAAGAATGGTTCAGGGTTCTATTTTAAACTGTATGGAAATGGTGGTATATGGCAGAAAGAACTAGATCCAATCATTAACTGATGAAATAATGAGGTTTGTACACACACACACACACACACACACACACACACACACACACACACCAGAAAGAGGAGGATCAGATTCAGGATGGACCCAGGCCAAAATAATAAACAAAATGGTATTTATATTTAGTAGCTAGATTACCTGCAAAAAAACAAACAAAAAAAACCCACACAATCAAAAATACAGGTACAGATGTCGCCATTAAAAACCTGCGTTTCGAGAAAAGGGATCCCGTGACTTGCCGCGGCTTTGCGCGGCTGCGTGCGGGAAGCTGTGAACATGCCCTTCATTACCTGTAGGGGGCAGTCGTGTTTCAGTCTGAAGTATTGTGTGTCTACTGAAGCCGAAAATGTGTGCAAATTAAACTGCGCATGCGTGTTTGGAGTCGCTGTGTATCAGTCGGTTGGGAATCATCACGGAGGTTACAACACGGTGTGGCTGCAGCTGGAGTTTGTCGTGTTCGAGGTAAGTTTAGCTTTCTTTTTTGGATGTGATTCTTGCTTTCATGACTCCCAATTAATGTTCATCTTAATCTCAGGACGTACAATTAGCAATTTCAGTTTTTAATAGTGTGGAGATTCACAAAACACCGTTTTCGTGTAAAAACCTGAACCTACGGAGCCCCCATGGGTCCTGTGGTAAATAAATAAATAAATAAAATAATAACGAACCGAGCGCGCGGATTAATACACCGAGATGTGTGTTTCTTACCCCCAACCCGAGTGAAAACGGCGTGTTCAGACAAAGCCTCGCCAGTTAGATGCCATTTCTGAACAAACTGAGTCGTGTGTGTTAAAGCATTAAATGGTAAAAGAGCACTAGCAATAAACGTTTTTTTTTCTGAAGCCGAACTTTATTAATGAGTTACGAGTAAAGAACCTGTACATATGTTCATACAGTATTGACAGCAGCTCTAATTTACTGCGGTAAAGCCAGCCGCGGTTCAGAAAAACACGGTCAAGCCAGCCGCGATTGATTTTAGTGCGCGCGCATATTACAGCGATTACGGTAGTTTCATGAACAACACAGAGAGAATGCCCCATATCTGAAAAATGCTGCAGTAAAATAGTTTCATATGTGGTGTGTATATAGTATGGGACGTCCTGAATAAGAACTGATCATTGTTTTTTTTCTGTTTCAGTCTGAAATATTGTGTGTCTACTGAAGCCGAAAATGTGTGCACATTAAACTGCGCATGCGTGTTTGGAGTCGCTGTGTGTGCCCGCGCTGTGTACAGTATCAGTCGGTTGGGAATCATCACGGAGGTTACAACACGGCGTGGCTGCAGCTGGAGTTTGTCGTGTTCGAGGTAAGTTTAGCTTTTACACTTATTAGAAATGGGGTCTTTATACCCCTTTGAAATGTAATAATGCCCCATATCTGAAAAATGCTGCAGTAAAATAGTTTCATATGTGGTGTGTATATAGTATGGGATGTCCTGAATAAGAACTGATCATTGTTTATTTCTACTTTTTTTTATCATATAATGTGTGTACATTATATGGGATAAAAACTGACCATGGCGTTTTATACTTACTAGAATTAATTTTTTCATAGATCTCTGAAGTGAAATAAAGGCATTTTATTTAACTTTTTTCCCCCATTGTGAACATTTGTTTATTTGACCTCTCTTCCAAAGCAGACGTTAATCCTCATTATAGAAAACATTCATTGAAGAATAACTGCTACTTTTGAACAGTAAAACAAAATAAAAATCAATTCTGGTATTTAGAAAGACTAAATACATTATTTTGTCTGTTTTCTATGAATTCTGCTGTAACTTATCTACATAAAACAATTATTTGAATGGTGAATATTTAAGAAAAATATTGTAACAGACAACCGTCAAAGTCACCAATAAATAACATGGATATTAAAGCAGAAATGCAAATATCTGTTTCTAACGGTGTCAGAAACTTGGTGTTAGTAGCACTGCTTGACATGCTTGATGCCTTCCTCCTTTGTAATTTGCTTTGGATAAAGGCCTAAATGTAGTTGTACGAATAAAAGATTATGTAATGATACAATGTAAATATTTTCACAGAAACAAAGCGTAAAGATGAGACGTGAATCTGAAGAGGATCTCTTTGATGATTGCCTGGTAAAGCATTGTTTTCTTATTAATTATACAATTTATTAATACCTTGAATATAGTGTTTGTTGTATTGGACAGAAGCATATAAATGCAAATTAATATATAAATATGAGTAATTATTGAACGAATTTTCATGTTTGGACTAACCCTTTTAAATACAAACTCAGCATTCATCATAGGATTTCCTGACACTGTAAAGCCATCTCATGCCATGTTTTACTGATGCAAGATAAAGCAATTTAACCCAAGTTTAACAATATGAAGTATATGAAGTGATGGTCATTTTTTTATTATCATTTATTTTTATTATTATTTTTTTCTCAATGAAGTCAGCACAGGTTGAAGCAATTCAGATTTTTTTTGCTTCTCAAAATAAATGATTTATTTTCTTGTAAATTTTATCCAGGGGGACAGACGAAGTGACACCTTCTTAAAATCCTTGTCGTCCGTGCTGTTGAAGGGGAAGAACCGGTTGGTGTATCCATAATCCTTGAAGGAGAGGCTATTTTCAGAAAGTTCTTCTAGAACTTGATGGGATTAAGCTATCACCAAAAGTGCAAGCTTTAAAGATGAAGTTATCATCTTAAAACATTTGATTTGGCTTGACTACAAGTGTTTACATGTTGTGTTTACATGTTCAGCTTAAAATGTTTTCATGCATTAAGGTTTCAATGGCATACTCTTAAGTGCACTAGTCCAGAGTGCTGATTTGAAAGTTGCAACTTCACTGCTTCAGAGGGCTATTACGTTTTAACGTTTATTCTACAGTTTGTTTAAAGTATTTTCTGCTGCATTTTATTTCTAAATGAATGCTGTATTTTATTTATTTATTATTTTACACAATTTTGTTTAAAACAAGTATTTCAGGCCCTGGTGCCGTGCAGTTTTTTTCTATGGATGCAAAATTTAGCTGAATGCACTTTTATTAAAAAGACAACTTGGATCTAGACTGTGAATGTCACAAATATTTGGTAATGTTGGTGAATAAACTGTTTAATTATATTTTAGTTGTGTGATTTATGAAAGATATAGATGAAATAATTACTTAAGTTTCTTTCCAAAACATAAATTAGCAATGTTTACATTATTATAGGGAGTAATATAAATTGATAAAACCAAGTAAGGGAAAATCTCACAAAACATTATTAATATATATATATATAGTTAATTCAGGGCTATTTATGATGGAGACACATTTTTACGTTTTAAATATGTAAAACCTCCGCTGCGTGTATTCATTCACAGGCTGCAGCGCGCGCACAGAGAAATAGGAGACTGTGGTGTATGAGTGGATTGGAGAGAAGAGAGCTGTTCAGTTACTATAAAATATAAATCAGAAAAAGTGAAATAAAATGATTGCTGTTTAAATGGCATGTGTTTATCCTGTTTTGTCAGGTAACAGAACCTAAACACCTGTGCTGTATATCAGACAGCGATGGAGAGAGTGTAGATTACACACAGGTGCTCTCTAGTCATTAGCACTCATCAGGCAATGTCTATGGCCAACTGACTGCACTCAGACCAAAGGGGGCTGAATAATTACACACACCTCACTTTTCAGTTATTTATTTGTAAAAAAAAAAAAATGTTTGAAATCATGTATGATTTTCGTTCCACTTCTCGCGTGTACACCACTTTGTATTGGTCTTTCACGTGGAATTCCAATAAAATTGATTCATGTTTGTGGCTGTAATGTGACAAAATGTGGAAAAGTTCACGGGGGGCGAATACTTTTGCAAGCCACTGTAGTTGTCCTGAGATTTAACATTGTTACCAATAATAGGCTGAGGCATTCTCTGTGCATGCTCATAAGGAATCCCTCAATGTTTTTCAATTAGGGGACAGAAGCAGATCAGCCATGTTGTAGTTCAGGTGAAGAGGCGAGTTCACAGGAGGTCAATCTGAATGTTGATTATACAGTATATAACATATAATATGTGTGCGTGTATTATACATGTTGATTATACTAATATTTAGCATTATGAGGAGTGATAGGCTGAGGATGTAAGTGATTCATTAGTGTTTTTGGCAAAAGTTTTGAACTGACATTTCACTTTTTTGTCACGCTATTTCATCAGGTGGCAATGCTGTCCGGTCCTAGTGCAGTCAGAGGGGAAGAGTTAGGGTCAAAGCCATTGTTCACCCCCAAAAAAACTTTACTCACTATTTACTCCTTAAGTGGTTCCAAACTTTAATGATTTTCTTTATTTTGTTGAATACAAAATAAGATATTGGGGAAAAAAGGGGATTGGGGGATGGGGTATTAGTTGGAGTCATAGGTAGCAAACCTACGCCCTTGTGTGTGTGTGTATGTATATATATGGAAATATAATTAATATTTTCGTGTTTAATTACAAAAAAAAAAACATTTTAATGGTTAGTGATTGTTGCAGACATTTACACTATTTTTGAGAACTATTAAGTTCTCCTTCAACGTGTCATAGCCGATAACTGCCCCTTTGAAGCCTTTGAATGGTGTTAAAAATACTTGCAAAACAAGTATTGCAGCCATACATTGGAGGGAACTTCTGAGGTGGTCAGTGATTGATGGCACGGTCGGTCGGAGGGGGTTGTGATCACACCTATAGATCTTTTGTTCTAGGCTATCGGTCAAATATCTCTCCACTTGGAAGCAAAAACATGCAAGGGATTTCAGCATCTCGACGCACATACTAAGCTGTTTATAAAGTAGACACTGTTTGTTTTTTCATTTTGTAATCTTTCCCGTGTTTACCGTGTACTGTACAATGTATATTCATTTTTAATGAATTACTGTAAATAAACTACACATTCCATTGATTTACCAGAAATGACTTTTCTGTTTTTTTGTGTGTGCTAAACTAAACTTCAGGGTCAAAGTAATAGCGATTTTATTTGAAAAGTATTATATATTTACAATGCTGATAAGTTCAAGCTTAGATTCATATATAAACTGCTTCAAAGTCTTTCCGTGACCGCTGAAATCCGACAGACGCAGGGCTCAAGGGAGGTGTGTCTGTGTGTGTGTGTGTGCGCGCACGTGTGTATGTGTGTGTGTGCGGGTTAGTGTGCCTGTCCTATTTCAGCGGATTTTTCCGCTACCGCAGATCAGTTTATCAACTTGTAATATATACATTTTAGGATTATATTAACATGTGCAGACATTTAAGGGTGCGCTGCCCTCTCTTGCCCCTGCGTAGAGCCTACACACACACACACACACACACACATCTATCTATCTATCTATCTATCTATCTATTATATAAATACACATTTGGAATCTGCATCTACATTTTCTGTTACAAGTATAGAATTAGGTTCAGCTGAGACTCATGATCAATGGTGTTAGGGTACTTATGTAGTGATAATTAGTTTCAGCCAGATCATTAAAACTAACAATGGACTATGACACTCTTGAGAGGGGATATGAAGGTGTTATTCATTTATTTATTCTCTACAAGGGTGCGAACAACAGTACAGACCAAACTATAACTCTCTCTTACTACTATAAAAATTCTAGATATAAACAAACAAAATACAGCTTTTTTTCCTCAGATGTAAACGGAAAAGTGAAGTTGTTCAGCTGTCACTGCAGCTTCTTCAAAGTCTTCCCACTCCGTGACCACTGAAATCCGACACGACACCACGTTAGGCTACGTCTTGACTCATTTGTATACCGACGGTGATTGGATGTTTCCCGAGGGCTCAGGGGAGTGTGTGTGTCTGTGTGTGTGTGTGTGTGTGTCTATGTGTGTGTGTCTATGTGTGTGCGTGCACGCGGGTACTTGTTCTACTGTTATAAAAACTCTAAATATAAACAAACAAAATACAACTTTTTTTTCAGAGGTAAACGGAAAAGTGAAGATGTTCAGTGTCACTATGCAGATGTTACACTCAGTGGAGTTACCGAAATCATTGGTTTAGTCCTCATTGAGCTTTTGTTCCTCTTATGTGAGCATAAACAGTGAAACATTCCACAGGTTTATAATACACCGCGGCCAAGTGAACCACGTTCCCGTCGAACGAAACGAGGCATAATCGTGGTGTTTGCTTCGCTTATGACACACCATAGTTTATTACCTGCTGTGGTAGATCTGAATATTTATTCAAACACAATAATAAAGCTTTATATCCTCAGGAGGGCTCAGTACATTGTTTTAGCGATAGTTTCACGGAAGCGAGTTCAGAACTAATCTAACCAAACCAAAAAAAAAATAGCTGGATAGTTTTGTTCTTCAGAAAAGATATCTGAAGTCACAGAGAGATCCTGCTCTGTAGAAGCTGCCTCAGTCTATTTGTGCAATTACTCCATCCCGCCCTTATCAATGATAGTATAGTAATGATGTCGCTGTTGATTATCTGTTCTTGTGCTTTTGAAAAATAAATATTTTTTTCTAAGAACATGTAATAGGATGGTGTTTATTGCATGTATGTTTTTTTGTAATAGGCAAGTATATCAAAATAATTTAACTGTTTAATAGACATGGGTGTTTTTTTTACAGATTCACTGTAAAACATGAAAATAATAATAACCTATTTGTGAGGTAGAATTAACCCAACATTCCAGTTAAAATGAACCAACAAACCCCAAACATATGGGTAGAACATTTGAACCATTTATGTGGTAGAATTAACCCAGCATTATAGTTAAATTAACCCAGCATTTAGTTAGTCCTATATTTACCCAGCAGCTGGGTTAAAAACAACCCAGATTGTTTTTAACCCAGCATTTTTAGGGTATATATATATATATATATATATATATATATATATATATATACACACACACACAGACATGCGTGTGTCATTTTAATTCAAATGAACATTTTAATCTGTGCATGGGCGTCAACTCGCACGTTCTGTAATGTTCCACTGTCTTTTAGAGCCCATTACTAAAGCAGGTTACTAAAACCTGGCTTACTACCTATAAAAAATATTTCAATTTAACTCATGGGTCTCAATCACAGATGACACGACAAATTATATACTCTGAAACGTTCATTTGAACATTTAAAATGTTAATACAAAAATACAAAAACATGAATACTAATGTTATCATGGTGTAAATTATTAACATTAGGTTAGGTCCTGCCCTTAATTAATTCATATTATAATTACTTTTACATAGTATAGTTACTGGACTGACATTACCAAAACTAGCTATTTGATTTAGCCTTTCTAAAATCAACCCATATATCATTTATAATCAGAAAACATAAAACATATTATGATCTGTTCAACAGCCCATCTGATTTAATTTAGTTTGTATTTTTTATTATTCATAAGACAACCTTTCAGTTTTGTAAATATTTTAGTTATAGTGTGTTAAGTCTTACTTTAGGTTAAACGTTTTTGAGAATTTGACCATCCAGCTTAGATAAATGTTATGTCATTGATAAAATCTGGATTAAGGATATTTTATTACATAATTATATATATATATTTATTTTTTAGTTTCCCCCTGAGGGATTGCCACCTTATTGTGGTCTGGAGGTTTGCGTGCCTCAACACAATTCAGCAAATACAATACTGTTACTATACAGTAAGGCCAGGTAAAAACAGTGCTCGAACATGATGCCCCCCTCCCCCCACCCCGTGTTGTCTGGTCTAGAACGGCGCTGCCTCTGACCGTCTTTTGTCTTGTAAATGAGTATTCTCACTCACCTTCCAATCCCCCCAGCGCACACACTCTGTTTGTACTGTAAACTGTACTGTAACTGTGTTTGCTAGGGCACTTGGTTATACACAGTACTTTAATGTATGGAACACTTACTTAACTTACTGGTTTGGTTTAAATATCGCTTATTACCTTATTCAACAAAATAAATTCATTATTAACGTATTGAAGTATTTTAGTTAAGGACAAAAACTGTGCTTGTGTTTAGAACTGCTGAACAGCCGAAAACACACACACACCCATCCCCCCGCCAAAAACACACACGCACACACAGAGCAATTAACACCATGTCCTACTCAGGAGTGGAAGGTGAGAAACCTCAATGGAGAATACCAAGTTTGTCGTTGCTCTTTTGGAGTTCTTAAAACCCAAAACATTTATTTATACTGAGAAAAAATTATTATGGGTCACAATCACAAACACAAATACATATAATCAAGTGTTTAACTGGTTTCATTTGTTTCTATGATCAATAATTATTATTATTATTTTCAGCCCAACTCTTTGACTATTTAAAACAAAGTTGTGTCCCATTTTTTGCCCATTGAAGTTGTTGGTTCAACTAAACAATTTTTAAATACCCAAACAATCCCCCAAAATTAAAACACGCAAAACATGACTTTAACAATTCAATTTATTCTTCCAAAACTAGTCAAAGTTAAAACAGTAATTTATATAAAACAGATGAATACATGTTGTCTTTTTGCTTAAAGTTCATTAAACAACCCGGATACACCAGCTGCTTATAAGTCTCTATCTATAGTCCTTTTACATTAAAATAAAAAATTTTCAAATATCAAAACTATTACATATTTGTTATTAATAATGTTATTACTTAACAGTTTAAGTCTTTGTTTCCCCCAAAGTACTGTATCAGACATTTTGCAGTTCTATGTTCAGAATATACAGTAGACCTGATCAAACATCATTCTAAAGCTGTCGGACTGTGACGTCATCGCTACCGCAGATCAGTTCATCAACTTGTAATATATACATTTTAGGAATATATTAACATGTGCAGACATTTAAGGGTGCGCTGCCCTCTCTTGCCCCTGCGTAGAGCCTACACACACACACACACACACACACACACACACACACACACACACACACACACACACACACATCTATCTATCTATCTATCTATCTATCTATCTATCTATCTATTATATAAATACACATTTGGAATCTGCATCTACATTTTCTGTTACAAGTATAGAATTAGGTTCAGCTGAGACTCATGATCAATGGTGTTAGGGTACTTATGTAGTGATAATTAGTTTCAGCCAGATCATTAAAACTAACAATGGACTATGACACTCTTGAGAGGGGATATGAAGGTGTTATTCATTTATTTATTCTCTACAAGGGTGCGAACAACAGTACAGACCAAACTATAACTCTCTCTTACTACTATAAAAATTCTAGATATAAACAAACAAAATACAGCTTTTTTTCCTCAGAGGTAAACGGAAAAGTGAAGTTGTTCAGCTGTTCACTGTCACTGCAGCTTCTTCAAAGTCTTCCCACTCCGTGACCACTGAAATCCGACACGACACCACGTTAGGCTACGTCTTGACTCATTTGTATACCGACGGTGATTGGATGTTTCCCGAGGGCTCAGGGGAGTGTGTGTGTCTGTGTGTGTGTGTGTGTGTGTGTGTGTGTGTCTATGTGTGTGTGTCTATGTGTGTGTGTCTATGTGTGTGTCTGTGTGTGTGTGTGTGTGTGTGTGTCTATGTGTGTGCGTGCGCGCGGGTACTTGTTCTACTGTTATAAAAACTCTAAATATAAACAAACAAAATACAGCTTTTTTTTCAGAGGTAAACGGAAAAGTGAAGATGTTCAGTGTCACTATGCAGATGTTACACTCAGTGGAGTTACCGAAATCATTGGTTTAGTCCTCATTGAGCTTTTGTTCCTCTTATGTGAGCATAAACAGTGAAACATTCCACAGGTTTATAATACACCGCGGCCAAGTGAACCACGTTCCCGTCGAACGAAACGAGGCATAATCGTGGTGTTTGCTTCGGTTATGACACACCATAGTTTATTACCTGCTGTGGTAGATCTGAATATTTATTCAAACACAATAATAAAGCTTTATATCCTCAGGAGGGCTCAGTACATTGTTTTAGCGATAGTTTCACGGAAGCGAGTTCAGAACTAATCTAACCAAACCAAAAAAAAAAAACATCCGAAGCTTCAAATAGAATGAACGAACTAATGAAATTGATATATATGTAATTGATATACTGTATATACAGACGTGTGTGTGTCATTTTAATTCAAATGAACATTTTAATGCTTTCTGATACACTTATCAACTTATCCACATAAACTTATCAACACATACTCTCCGTGCACGCACATACAATCTCTAAAAAAGTAAAATTAATAACATACATATACAAATAAACAAAAATATAAACGTCTATGTATATTGAAGTTTACGGTGAACGCAGAGTCAGCTAAGCACATGTGATGACGCGCGCGCCCTCACCTCTTGTTACGACTGCCTATTTGGCCAAAAAATTATTGAACGATATGCCTGGTACTGGAAAGAGACAATAAATATATATATTTTTTTATACATTTATTGCATTGTTTGTTGTTTACAGTCAAGCCATCAACATACAATAAAATGTAAACATGAGATCTAAACTAAAAACTGTGCTCCCTGTGCTGGTGCTGGCAATATCATCTCTTTGTTCTGCTGTCTCCGGCTCCCTCCCTGGTCCTGAACCGTACCATACATACCAGATCAAGAACTTGAAGATGAAGATTATATCTCTGGTCTTCTCTCTGACGGGTTCCTCCCTAGTTTCTGATGATCTCAATTAGTTTGTAGTGTTGCTTGTCCAAGGAAACCAGTAATCTTGCTTGAAGTGGAGCAGATATAATTCTCAGAAACTCATTACTGATCTTTAAAAAAAAAAAAAAAAAGGTAAAAACAAAAATTGGACTGGCTCAAGTTCTTATGTTAGCAAATCTTAATTACAGTGTGTATAAAGTATAGAAAGCAGTACACTACAAACAGCACTCACTCCAAATTAGCTTGTTCTATGTTTACGTCACTTTCCTATTAATTTTTACATCGTTAACCAACGGTACTTAAATATAATTATTTTCTTCGGCGCCGCTGACTTACTGTATAAACTCCGGTGTTTTTGAAAATCACCACGTTAGTTAGCTAATGCTAATGCAGGTAATATAGGTGGTTTTAGCTACAGTAGCAAACACGGACACAAAACTCAATCTACAAAGTAGTTGTTCCTGACATAAATCATGAATTTGCTCATAGAAGAGATACATTTAACATAGAAATGACATGAGTTTGCTTTCTTACCTGGTTTAAAGGAGTTTTCTTTGAGAATCTCCACCCGCATGTGATTCAGTCCGTGAAAATGCTGCGTCATGAGGTCATGAGACACGGTTTGAAGCAGAAATGTACTTTGTGAATGGATTAGATTTAAGTTTAATCAGGGGCTTTAACTAACAGTAACTGAAATACAGGTTCTGATATCCTTCCTTACTTGTTTCAACGTCATGCTCCGGTTTGAGGCGGAAATAAAATTATACCGGCAAAACTATGGTCTAAAGACTGCGCATGCGCAAATCACACTCAACCTAATAAGAGTACCTTGATCAAAATGAAATATTTCACTTTGGTTTCCTGCTGTAAACAGCATTATACTAAAAATGCACAGTTAATTTTACAAATTTTACTAGTTAAAATTATTTCTTAGTATTTCCTTTTTATTGATTATTTATTTTACGTACAAGATTTTATTTTCTTATTTTCTTTTTTTTAAGGTCACTGGCGGTCGTATAAAAGCATTTCACTGCATATTATATGATTGTGTATGTGACTAATAAAATTTGAATTTGAATTTGAATTTGAATTTGAAAAAAAAAAAAAAAAAAAAAAAGATTCACCCATAAGCATAAATTAGACACTTCAGTTAAAAAGAGCAAATTATTTTTTTTACTAATGGAATGAGAAAAAAAAAACACATTAAACTAGGTTTACTTTTTTCAGTGGATCCCTCAATAATTTCTGTCTCCTTTGCCTGTGTTTGATAATGTGAAGCACATATACACTCATTCATCATGAAAGATCTATTATAAAACAAAATAAAATTCATGTTCGCTTCAGCACTGTTCATCCGCGTCCTTACATTCATTGTTGTACTTGGTCCGGCTTTTAGATAAAGTCCTTCCATGCGCCATCTGGCGGATATTCAGTGAAGCGCAACACATTTATTTAAAATTCCCGAATGTTGCCTCCGGCAAGACGCGGCACGCCGCGCGCTAAATTGCGGCATCCCGCGGGAAAACACGCAGGGTTTTAAGGGCGACATCTGTACCTTCCCGGACTCCCTAAACCAAAAACAGTGAAATTATCTACAAATATATACAAAGACCAACCAAACCAAAGGGACAAAGCAATAATCAAAGTCAATTGGAGGCAAGAAGTTAAAACCAGAATACACAACTAAATATCAAAACGCCAAAATCACAACCTCTTTCATCTTTCCCGCGTCTCTCTCCGGATTATAGATGGTCGCGCTAGTCGATGACGTCACTCAGGGCGGAAGCGGCCGTGTGGAAGGTCAGGTAGATGCCGATGTCAGAAAACCTGGAGTGGAGTCTGGAGCGGCGCGCGACCAGGACATGATACACACACGCGAGCGCAACGGAGCATTTATACAAAGCATAATATTTTTATTATTTTATCATTTTCATTCATTTATTTTTTACTCAGTAGCGAATATGATTTCAAATGTAGCGAATTACAATACTTCAAACAAAACATACTTAAGTAAAAGTAAAATTACAGTTCCCTAGCAAGGCTACACTCGATGCTGCGTGAAAACGCTATGGGAACCAGTTTGTCGCGTTGCCGGTCGTTGAAGCATGCTGTGAAAACACGCCAAAGTTTTTGGCTATATATAACCTCGACAGGTGACGTCATCTGATTAGATGTAGGTGGAGGTTATAAAAACAGGTGAGCCGGCAACGACCTCAGATCATTTGTCTTCAGAGCCTAGTTGTGAAGCGTGCTTGTGATAAACCAGCAAAATAAGAAGGTGTTTAACTCACCGATTTGACGAGTTTAAATCCCTCCGTGTGTGATAATCCATATCGGAGTGCGATCTCTACACTGCTCCGACTAGTGCTGCGCGCGCCGCGCATTCCGTGAGAAGCTGCGAGCCACCGCGCGTTCCTGGCTTAAAACTCGTGCATCTGACAGAGCTGCGGCAGACGGAGGTAAGAAAACTCCTTTCTTCCGCGTTGTCATCACGAGGATTTCTCTCTTTTTTACCGGAGATGAAAATAGCCTTAAGCACTAAAACAAGCAGTAGACGGCAGCTTCTGTCGGGTGGCCGGGGGGCGGAGCCTCAATGACGCTCTCTCTCCCCCCCACCCCTCTCAGCTCTCCTCATATGAGTTAACCCTTTCATGGAGTAGGCTGTATTCATGCTGTGTTTTTCATGCCATCGACTTATTTGTTTATTTAAATATAGTCGATATGGAAACGCGGGATTGTATGATGACGCCCAGATAGCAGAGACGCTTCACAGGCCATCTCTCTCCTGGGACATCATCCTCCCTGGTAAGCTTATACTTCCTTTCTAGCTGTGTAGACTTTTATCTGCCCTAGAGGGAAAAGCTTTTCAGGCAGTGGGTCAGCTTGGTGCTCCACTGCACACAGGAGGTCAGACTGATTTAAAAAAATATGTATGTATGTGTATGTATATATATATATATATATATATATATGTGTGTATATACATGTATATGTGTGTGTGTATGTATGTATATATATATATACATATGTGTGTATAAAATAAAATAAATGGGGGTGGCCCCCCCAATAGGGAAAGGCACCCAGAATTCCTTTTTAACGAATATGTGTTCTCCCTGGCACCCCCAGGAGGTCGGTGTTTTGCTCCGCCACCACTGGTGTTCGGGCAACACCAGTCTCCAATAGGCTGTTAGTTATTCGGTTTTTCCTGCCATGCTTCAGGATGCCGAACATCTAACATCCTCCCCCCCGTTTAACCAAGCTGCCGAAACTTTTGCCCTTTTATGAGAAACTGGCAGCGTGGAAGCTACTGCCAAGTATATCTCCTTGGGTACTAAGCACTACAGGAACTCAGAACTACAGGACTACAGGATTCAGTTCTCACTTCACCTTCTGTGTTTTCAATGGCGTGGCCTCCACTTCCATGAAACCAGAAAGTGCGCATCTGCTGACAGGCTGCCGGGGAAGGGGGCCATGGAACATGTTCCCCCACCAGACAGTGAGTCAGGCTACTACAGTCGGTATTCTTGGTTCCCAAGAGGAACGGGGGCTGCGTCCAATATTTCAGATTCTGCGGGCTCTCCCGCTACCTGACAATCAATGAATACAGTTCAGTTCTTGACTGTAAAGGTGATTGCTCTCAACCCTACCAAGCGATTGTTTCTGACAATCGATTTAAGGACGCTTACTTTCATACAGAAACATTGCCACAACACAGGGAGATCCTGAGGTTCGCTTTCGGGGGCGAAGCTTACCAGTATCGGGTCCTTCCATTGGTCTAGCTCACCCGCACACATACAAAATGCACGGATTTAGCCCTGGCTCTTACGGGAGTCCCAGGGCATCCGGTGGCTAGTGCTTCGACATCAGCATGTCGTCCTAGCTCATCTCTGTTCTCAGGACTGGGACCCAACGCCACGAAAGCGTGCTCTTTCCTGTGCAGAGGACAACACATTGGGTGCTATATGGGATTCGGTCGTAAGCGGGCACAGCTGTCTCCCGCTCGTATCGAACCCATTCTCAACACCCTCAAGGAAAACAAGCTAGACCAGAAAGTGACCATCACTTTCAGACATCCTAGCTCTCATGGCAGCTGTATCCACGGTGACACCTTTGGACCTTCTGCACATGAGAGCATTCTAAGTTGTGGCTAAGAACCAGGGGATATCACTAGGGCCAATCCCCAATATGGGTTACGCGCCAGGTGCTTCGTACCCTTTTCTACGTGGTTCAGACCCCGGTCTCTACTCTGGGTCCCACTCTAAGTTCATCTTGTCGTTGCTGAGGCTAACGACAGATGCTTCCCTCATAGGCTGGGGTGCGGTCTCTGATGACTGTCCAGCCCAAGGGAGCTGGAGAGGCTATCTTCTCGCATGGCACAGCAATTGCCTCGAAATGATGGCGCTATTTCTGGCCCTAAAGCACTTCCTCCAGCAGTTGAGAGGCTGCCATGTCCTAGTGCGGGGGACAACACTATGGCAGTCTCATATGTTATCGCCAGGGCGGACTGTGCTCGCGCCGCTAACAGCTAGCGCACCAGGTTCCTGTCCCTCAGAGCGATTTACATTCCAGCATGGATGCGGGAGCAGTAGTACTGTCCAGTCTATCTCTGACACACGGGGAATGGTAACCCCACTCCGAAGTAGTCAGGGAGAGATTTTCATGTAGCAAGGCGGACCTCTTGCCTTCTAAGATATGCTTCGCCTTTTACTGCTCTTCAGATTTACGTCCACCGCATCAGCTAGTGGCGTAGGTCAGAGCAGCTTCTACATGTTTTGGATGAGAGATGCTATTGCCCTCTCCTAAGAGGCGCGTGGGTTCACTTCGCCTCTGGGAATCAGGGCTCTTTCAACCCTGGGGATTGCCTCATCTATTGCATTAGCAAGAGGAATTCCCCTGCAGCAAGTATATGCTAAGCAGGTAAACCCAGTCCACTGCCGAATTGTTTCAGTGCTGGAGTTTCCCTCCTCGAGTCTGTGCCCTAGTACTCTCAGGACGTACGTGACTGCATCCTCTCTCAACTATCTTCAGAAAGCTCCATAAGCCCAACAGGCACCCTATTGCTCTTGAAGCCTTCTGTCCTCCGCGCTTACAGCTTCGGAGCAGGAGAGACTTCACTTGCTGTGTCCAGCTTGTGCTCTTCAGATCTACGTCCACCGCATCAGCTAGTGGCGTAGGTCAGAGCAGTTTCTACATGTGCTGGATGAGACATGCTATTGCCCTCTCCTATGAGGCGCGTGGCCTCACTTCGCCTCTAGGAATCAGGGCTCTTTCAGCCAAAGGGATTGCCTCATCTATTGCACTAGCAAGAGGTATTCCCCTGCAGCAAGTGTCTGCTAAGCAGGTAAACCCAGTCCACTGCCGAATTGTTTCAGTGCTGGAGTTTCCGTCCTCGGGTCTATGCCCTAGCACTTTCAGGACGTGCGTAACTGCATCCTCTCTCAACTATCTTCCAAAAGCTAACTATAAACCCAACAGGCACTCTATTGCTTTTGAAGCCTTCTGTCCTCCGCGCTTACAGCTTCGGAGCAGGAGAGACTTCACTTGCTGTGTCCAGCTTGTGCTCTTCAGATCTACGTCCACCGCATCAGCTAGTGGCGTAGGTCAGATGCTATTGCCCTCTCCTATGAGGCGCGTGGGCTCACTTCGCCTCTAGGAATCAGGGCTCATTCAACCAGGGGATCGCCTCAGCTATTGGATTAGCAAGAGGTATTCCCCTGCAACAAGTGTGTGCCAAGCAGGTAGACCCAGTCCACTGCCAAAATGTTTCAGTGCTGGAGCTTCTGCAGTAAAAGCTTGTCCTTGGGCTTGTGCCCTAGTACCCTCAGGATTTTCTTAGCTGCATTGTTTGAAGCCTTCTGTCCTCCGCCTTTTACAGCTTCGGAGCAGGAGAAACTTCACTTACTATCCAGTATGTGCTCTTCAGATTCACGTCCACCGCATCAGCTAGTGGCGTAAGTCAGAGCGCCACTATACTGGGTGAGAGATGCATATTGCCCTCTCCTATGAGGCGCGTGCGTTCACTTCGCCTCTGGGAAGCGGGCTCACCCAACCAGGGTGATCATCCCAGTCTCACCAGCAGGAGGTATCCCCTGCAGTAATTGTGTGGCGCGAAGGGTTGGTTCCTCCCCGCACACATTTCTTACATTTATAAATCTGGATGTTCATGCTACTCCGGGCTCACTGCCCCCGAGTTAGCTGCCCAGGCATAGCTCTGAGACCTTCTTGGCTTTGTGCGCACACGCTACACAACCTTGGGGTCCAGACACCTGTAGTGCGGCGGCGTTGGTATTCTCGTTCCCATAGCGGTTTCACGCAGCATCGAGTGTAGCCTTGCTAGGGAACGTCTCGGGTTACATTTCTGTAACCCTGTTCCCTGAAAGGCGGGAACGAGATGCTGCGTCGCAATGCCGCACTACCACGTGACCGGACGGCTGTTCAGACAAATTAATCTGAGGTCGTTGCCGGCTCACCTGTTTTTATAACCTCCACCTACATCTAATCAGATGACGTCACCTGTCGAGGTTATATATAGCCAAAAACTTTGGCGTGTTTTCACAGCATGCTTCAACAACCGGCAACGCGACAAACTGGTTCCCATAGCGTTTTCACGCAGCATCTCGTTCCCGCCTTTCAGGGAACAGGGTTACAGAAATGTAACCCGAGACGATTTTTAAAACTACTTTAAAAAGTAGAAATACACAAAAAAGCTACTCAATTACAGTAACGCGAGTAAATGTAATTCGTTACTTTCCACCTCTGTATATATATATATATATATATATATATATATATATAATTAAATTCTTAAAACATCGTGTTCACCCATGCACTGAAAAAAAGAACTTGTAAGATTTACTTGATAAAATCCTCATAACAATTTGGACACAGATTTTAAGTAAATTTTATTGCTCCAATATTAAGGCTGAATCTCATTTCTACCCCTTCCCCCTACCCTTCCATTTGACGCGTTCACGTGCAGGGGTAGAGGTGTCTCATTTCTCTTTTGGTTGGAGGTGTAGGGGGAGGGGGAAGGGCCAGATAGCCCTCCAAACGAAGATTTTTCAGGACCTCACTTCAAACGAAGGGCTAAGCGAAGTTTTCAACATGGCTGCTCACTCGAGCAAGCAGAGACATAAATGTTAAGTCATTTTTGCCATTAATAAAGATTTTTATGACAAGTTTTCATTATATGTATATTACCTTCCCAGATAGCAAATTGACATTGATTCAATGTTGAAATTTCATCAGAATCATCATTTTGGTTGAGGTTGATTATTCAATGCTAAATAATGTTGAATCAATGTTGATAATTCATTGCTTTTCTCTGTTGAAAAGACAAACATTGAATCAATGTTGATTTTTGGTTTCGGATCCCATCCTCATTCAACAATGTAAGGCAAATTAAATTAACTAAGTGCATTTCTATAAAATGTGTATTCATGTGTGTATGTGTTTAAAACAGGTAAAAAAAATTGACTACGAGAGATTTGCCATGGTGCTTAAAAAAAAAAAAAACTCTCTCTCTCTCTCTCTCTCTATACATACAGTGGTGTGAAAAACTATTTGCATGTTTGTCACACTTAAATGTTTCTGCTCATCAAAAACCGTTAACTACAGTGGTGTGACAACCAGACTGCTCATTACCGTCGCACTCACCGCCGTGGAAACGCGGCAGCGGCCAAAATAAACCAGGAGCATTTCAAAATAATTCGTGAAATGACCGCCAGGTGGCGCAAATTGACATTTTCCGTCGTATCGGTTTTTAAATATATTCAGAGCTTAAGTCATAATAAAGTCAAAACAATATGTTGTAGCGAAGTAATACTACAGTTATGATAATTTACACATCCAACAAACATGTAAAACTATAAATATAAAAAATATGAGTTAGAAAACATTGGTTTTATTTTGTTTAGACAGACTCTCTGTTTTTATCTGTTTAGTGTTATTATTAAAGAAAACAGCGCAAACAGCACTAGGGCTTTCAAAAAAATTATTTCGACAATACTTACAGTTGTTAGAGTTTAAGACATCAAGATTTAAATATAGAAATAACTAAAACAGATAGAGCAAACTTCCAGAATAGATAATAAAAAAATAAATCAATAAAAAAGATGTATGCAGTATAATCGGGGCCTCTCATTACATTATATTTTGGTTCAGTGCCAGACGAAGTGCGAGCAAATATTGTCTTACATTTGTGAATAAAATATCATTGTTTTATTCAGAGATTTACAGTATTTGTGCAAAATAATAGTTATGCAATATAATTACAGGCTCTGGATTCGTTTTTCGTTTGCAGTATAAAACCAAAATACATCTTACTATTTTTGAGAGATTCGTCGTAAAAAAAAATGTTTTTTTTCAGATATTTGTCTGTACAAAATAATATTTATGCAATATAATCACGGGCTCTTGATTCGTTATTTGTTTGCAATATAAACCAAAATACATTAACCATATAATATAAACCAAAATATAAACCAAAATATTTAATTTGCTGTATTAAATATTTATGCCGTCTCATCAAGGATCCAAAGATTGCCTTGTACTAAATAATATTTTTGCTGATTTTTTTCTGCGATTCAGTTGTGTGATGTTTTAATGATGAATGATGTTTTACTGTATGTTTACTGTATATTAAAAAAAAAATATGAGTTAGAAAACATTGGTTTTATTTTGTTTAGACAGACTCTCTGTTTTTATCTGTTTAGTGTTATTATTAAAGAAAACAGCGCAAACAACAGCACTAGGGCTTTAAAAAAAATTATTTCGACAATACTTACAGTTGTTAGAGTTTAAGACATCAAGATTTAAATATAGAAATAACTAAAACAAATAGAGCAAACTTCCAGAATAGATAATAAAAAAATAAATCAATAAAAAAGATGTATGCAGTATAATCGGGGCCTCTCATTACATTAGACCTGTTTAAGAATTTTATTTTATTTGATATCAGAACTAATAGAGTGACTTTTAATTAGCCTATTTCATAATGTGACTAATGCATTAAAATTGCCAATCACTATTAATATTAAACAGGTGGCGAACAATTAGGCAGCGTGGTGTTGTGTTAAACTGAAGACGGCGCCGTCCGTGGAGCCGTGTGGGTCATGTACATTTTTCCTTTAGACAAAACTTCAGCCCTTTTCATATTTTCCCCGTGGTCGTTATTAAAAATATATATAAATAAAAGTTTTGCCTTCCAAGGCAACAGATTATGGAGCTTCTTGAGCTGCTCAGACCTGTGCGTGCCAGACCAATGCGTCGTACTTACACTCCCCGTCCCGATGTCCAGCTGCTCGCTGCTTTTTGTTTAAAATATGTTTCATTCATCATTTGCCATTATCCATGACTTTATGGGTTTTGACACGTTTTATTTTTATGAAATTTGATTTAGTTAAATGAGAAAATAACCATGGGAGTTTCAAACCCCGCATCCATTCATGTTTCTGGGTGATTGTAATGTTTAATACCCCTACAGTATTCACTTACTGTATGCGGTTTGACTCGCTGTGAGATGCGGTGTGTTATACCCCTATCTCACCTGCGCGGTCTCGCGCTGTGACCGTAGGCTTGATCATGATTCACCTCGAGTCTTTGCGCTGTGATTATGTTTCCGCGTGAAAAATTCAGCGTTTAATTTTTTGCTGGTCGGAAGCTTGCAGAACTTCGCGGAACGTTAAAGGAACGTGGTGGGCAATCGCGGCAGCTCACGGAGATGAGTCAGGCCACACAGGTGAGAGAGGGGTATTAGGCACCGTGATTTGCCTCGAGTGACCGGCGCCCGACGGTCCGCGAAGATCTTCCGCATGTTAAACATGTTTATTTTTTTTGCGTAGTAAGATGGAAACGTAATAACAGCACCAAATCAATCAGGGCCGAATCATAATGAACCGCACTTACGGCCCCGCGTGTGAGATAGAGGTATTAAACCTCCACTCTGTCATCTCATCGTATTCATTCCATAAGTGCGCTATACAACCAGTGTTTAAGTGTGTACAAACAACAGCACAATGCATGTGTGAATGGCTGAAACGTTAAGTCAGATGAACGCGCGCGCCGATATGAGAGATTAGATCTTTCAGCACGCCGATGTCAGTCACTAGCAAGGAGCATTTACTGATCACATTTAAACAATTTATTCATACAGATGTACATGTTTTATAGGTTTGTTACTGAAGAACTGTGGCAGCGGGCACACCTAAAAATAAACGCAGGATTATTTTTTTTTATAGTTTTATATAAATAAAAAATGCTTTTATAAATGTGGGCTGTTATCTACAGTACTTCAGTACTTATATTTCACGTCTGTGAGGCGAGTATACACGGAGTTTGGGTTCATTTTCTGACGCGCTCAAGTTCACCGAAAACAATACAGAACCCCGTTTAGTGTAATTTATTTCATTTAATAAATCTACTACAAATTTAAAGAACACAAAATATAAGATGACACAAGACCCTGGATTCGTTTTTCGTTTGCAGTATAAAACCAAAATACATCTTACTATTTTTGAGAGATTTGTTTTAAAAAAAATTCTAAAAAATAAATAAATAAAAATTCAGATATTTGTCTGTACAAAATAATATTTATGCAATATAATCACAGGCTCTTGATTCGTTATTCGTTTGCAATATAAACCAAAATACATACCAAAATATAAACCAAAATATTTAATTTGCTGTATTAAATATTTATGCCGTCTCATCAAACTCGCAACTCACTCCGAAGAGCATCCTTCTCTGCCTTGCAAACTCCCAACTCACTTGAAATTTAATATCGTATATAATATTTAATATTGGCATAATATCCCTGCCCCAATTCTCACAGCTGTACAGTATGAATTGAAATAATAACAGTAGTGTTTTTCTTTACTGAATAGGCAGAGCCTCTGAATAGGCAGAGCCGTTGATGTCTTTGGTTTCGGCTGTGAGTGGATGCGCTGTAGTAATCCACGTTTTATACAAATTACATAACCTTTTTTCAGTCATGATATACTAACATATATTTCAGTCATGATTTCAGTCATGATATACTAACATATTTTTTGCCGTGTAGTGCGCGCGCAACATCTAAAGGGCGAGCGTTCACACAGCTGACCAAATCGTCATTAGCGTGCCCCTCCCCCAAACAGCGCAGCGAGGAGCATTTACATTTAAACAGGTTTTACAGGTGTGCTTTGCAAAGTCAGACACATACAAATGCAAATGATACTGAATAGCTGTTCTCACCTACAGTATACACTCGGAGAAACTAGAATGAGCAAGAATGAGATTTTTCTTACCATAACATGTAGTGTTATTAATCACTCTACACAGTTTTTAATTACTTTTAATTTTATTTATAAATAAACAAACCAAATAAAATTATTCCATGTGTATTTACCCTTTGTAAAATAGCATTAAAAATGATGGGTCGTGTATCGAGTGATTAAAAAACAATACAAGGCACGTTATGATAAGGAACCTTTCTACAGTACAGTATCTCTTCCATTTCAGTGATTAAAAAACGGTAAAAATGTCAATTTTGGAATCCACAGACGCTCAAACAGCAAAAGAACATGATAATAATAATCAAAATAATATTATTATTCTTTTTGTTTTTTATGTCCACCATTTAATAATGATTTAATTATCAATAATTAAAGCTGCTCACATCGCGCGCTTTCACTTTAAAAATGCAGTGTTTAATCAGCAAGTATATGTCGCCTCTCTTTATGATTGATAAATATTCTGACTGAAACAAATCTGCTCATGTCGGATTGTTCATTTTTTATGAAAGAGGAGGGGAAACGTTTGCATGATCCCGCGTCTGCGCCTTTAACTTTGATCTAAAGTCAGATGAACGCGCGCGCCAATATGAGAGATTAGATCTTTCAGCACGCCGATGTCAGTCCCTATAGCAAGGAGCATTTACTTACATCTAAACTGAGTCATTTACATAAATCACTGATCACATTTAAACAATTTATTCATACAGATGTACATGTTTTATAGGTTTGTTACTGAAGAACTGTGGCAGCGGGCACACCTAAAAATAAACGCAGGATTATTATTTTTTTTTATAGTTTTATATAAATAAAAAATGCTTTTATAAATGTGGGCTGTTATCTACAGTACTTCAGTACTTATATTTCACGTCTGTGAGGCGAGTATACACGGAGTTTGGGTTCATTTTCTGACGCGCTCAAGTTCACCGAAAACAATACAGAACCCCGTTTAGTGTAATTTATTTCATTTAATAAATCTACTACAAATTTAAAGAACACAAAATATAAGATGACACAAGACCCTGGATTCGTTTTTCGTTTGCAGTATAAAACCAAAATACATCTTACTATTTTTGAGAGATTTGTTTTAAAAAAAAATCTAAAAAATAAATAAAAATTCAGATATTTGTCTGTACAAAATAATATTTATGCAATATAATCACAGGCTCTTGATTCGTTATTCGTTTGCAATATAAACCAAAATACATTAACCATATAATATAAACCAAAATATAAACCAAAATATTTAATTTGCTGTATTAAATATTTATGCCGTCTCATCAAACTCGCAACTCACTCCGAAGAGCATCCTTCTCTGCCTTGCAAACTCCCAACTCACTTGAAATTTAATATCGTATATAATATTTAATATTATAATATCCCTTATTATATAGGCATAATAGGCATAATATCCCTGCCCCAATTCTAACAGCTGTACAGTATGAATTGAAATAATAAGTCAGATGAACGCGCGCGCCGATATGAGAGATTAGATCTTTCAGCACGCCGATGTCAGTCACTACAGTAGCAAGGAGCATTTACTGATCACATTTAAACAATTTATTCATACAGATGTACATGTTTTATAGGTTTGTTACTGAAGAACTATGGCAGCGGGCACACCTAAAAATAAACGCAGGATTATTTTTTTATATAGTTTTATATAAATAAAAAATGCTTTTATAAATGTGGGCTACTGTTATCTACTTCAAATATTTGTTAAACAGGCTGGAAACTCACTCTGACCATTTTAATAATTCATTGATAAGATAGTGATTCCTTTGGTTACGGCTGTGCTGATCATGTCATCTCGTCGTCAGTGAGCGCGCCTATACAGTAATTCACTTCTCATACGAATTACATAATCTAATATATTTTTTTCATTAGTTTATATTAAAGCAGATATTTCTCTTTCTATAAGTATATATTTTTCACGTCTGTGCGGCGAGTATACACGGAGTTTGGGTTCATTTTCTGACGCGCTCAAGTTCACCAAAATCAATACAGAACCCCGTTTACTTTATTTATTTAATAAAATCATGAAGTTTTTTCGTCATTGTGTGTGCACCTAAATAAAAGTAGAGTCTTATAAAAGATACAAATTTAAAGAACACAAAATATAAGATGACACAAGACCCTACAGGTGTAGCCTTTCTACTGTAATTAAACAGTTTACAATGTTTACGTTGCTTAAATTCGATCCTAAAAAAACTGAATTTAATTTTAATTATAAATTTGTACTGTAATGTTACTACTGTGATTATGAATTCGTTTATTTACAATGTTTCACTTTATTTTATCTGCAACGACGTGCAGCTGTGGACGACCTGCGCCTCATTAAGCCTGGAGAGAACGAGCTGATGCCTGAGGCGTCAGTCTATAGTTATATAGCGCCACTCAGCGGTAAAAGCCAGCAAACGCACAAACCCAAATGCTGACGCCATACGCTGCGATGGTAGAAGTCGCATACTGCCTGTGCACCCACTGTATTAGTCAAAGGTACCATAATTGAACAAAAAATGCAGTTTTTAAATTAAGGTTTACGTTATTAAGGGGAAAAAAAACTCCAAATCTACATGGCCCTGTGTGAAAAAGTGATTGCCCCCCTTGTTAAAAAATAACTTAACTCTGGTTTATTACACCTGAGTTCAATTTCTGTAGTCACCCCCAGGCCTGATTACTGCCACACCTGTTTCAATCAAGAAATCACTTAAATAGGAGCTACCTGACACAGAGAAGTAGACCAAAAGCACCTCAAAAGCTAGACATCATGCCAAGATCCAAAGAAATTCAGGAACAAATGAGAACAAAAGTAATTGAGATCTATCAGTCTGGTAAAGGTTATAAAGCCATTTCTAAAGCTTTGGGACTCCAGCGAACCACAGTGAGAGCCATTATCCACAAATGGCAAAAACATGGAACAGTGGTGAACCTTCCCAGGAGTGGCCGGCCGACCAAAATTACCCCAAGAGCGCAGAGACAACTCATCCAAGAGGCCACAAAAGACCCCAGGACAACATCTAAAGAACTGCAGGCCTCACTTGCCTCAATTAAGGTCAGTGTTCCCTACTCCACCATAAAGAGACTGGGCAAAAACGGCCTGCATGGCAGATTTCCAAGGCGCAAACCACTTAAGCAAAAAGAACATTAAGGCTCGTCTCAATTTTGCTAAAAAAACATCTCAATGATTGCCAAGACTTTTGGGAAAATACCTTGTGGACCGACGAGACAAAAGTTGAGCTTTTTGGAAGGTGCGTGTCCCGTTACATCTGGCGTAAAAGTAACACAGCATTTCAGAAAAAGAACATCATACCAACAGTAAAATATGGTGGTGGTAGTGTGATGGTCTGGGGTTGTTTTGCTGCTTCAGGACCTGGAAGGCTTGCTGTGATAGATGGAACCATGAATTCTACTGTCTACCAAAAAATCCTGAAGGAGAATGTCCGGCCATCTGTTTGGCAACTCAAGCTGAAGCGATCTTGGGTGCTGCAGCAGGACAATGACCCAAAACACACCAGTAAATCCACCACTGAATGGCTGAAGAAAAACAAAATGAAGACTTTGCAGTGGCCTAGTCAAAGTCCTGACCTGAATCCTATTGAGATGTTGTGGCATGACCTTAAAAAGGCGGTTCATGCTAGAAAACTCTCAAATAAAACTGAATTACAACAATTCTGCAAAGATGAGTGGGCCAAAATTCCTCCAGAGCGCTGTAAAAGACTCGTTGCAAGTTATCGCAAACGCTTGATTGCAGTTATTGCTGCTAAGGGTGGCCCAACCAGTTATTAGGTTCAGGGGGCAATTACTTTTTCACACAGGGCCATGTAGGTTTGGATTTTTTTTCTCCCTAAATAATAAAACCCCTCATTTAAAAACTGCATTTTGTGTTTACTTGTGTTATCTTTGACTAATAGTTAAATGTGTTTGATGATCAGAAACATTTTGTGTGACAAACATGCAAAAGAATAAGAAATCAGGAGGGGGGGCAAATAGTTTTTCACACCACTGTATACACACATAATATATATATATATATATATATATATATATATATATATATATATATATATATATATTGTTATTGAGGAAAAAAAATTATTTGACAGTAAGTTTTGTGTATTTACCTTGCTGTCTAGTTTACTCACTTGAGAGCTTAATTCCTGTTTGCCGTTCAAAAGTACTCAATTTTCGGCTCGCATTTAACATCGGAGGGTGTTTTTACACTGTCGCCACGTCAGTATAATACACTCTACAGGCATGAGAATTCAATATGTTGTAGTCTGGAAGTTCCTGCCACTCACGGTGAAAGAATTTTGGCGATGCGACCTACGGTATTCTGTTGGAAAGCATTTGTTTGAGAGCTTAGTTCCTGTTTCCCGTTGTCTGTGTCTGACCCAGAGCAGTGTGCGGGCCCCACATGGAAAGAACCTATATGAGGATATATGCGCATATATGAAACCTATATGAGGACATATGCGCATATATGAAACCTATATGCAGTATATATGCGCATATATCCGCACCTATATGAGGACATATGCGCATATATGAAACCTATATGCATATATATGCGTATATATGCCACATGTAGGCAACATTGAGGTGCATATATGTGCATATACAGGCCATATAGGTCTCCTGTATTGCTTCTTTATATCCACATATAAGCCCTACTGTATATGTACATACAAGATATGTCTCCTATGGCAGGATCTGGTCATTTTAGCTCATATCTCACTTTGGCAACTGTCATACATGATGCCTAGCTCATATTTTCTATTATCAAGACAATAACTAAGAACTAACAAAAAAAATGCAAAAAACTAATCCTAATTGCCCACATACAGTACATGAGGATATATGCACGTATATGAAACCTCAGTCTCCGTGAAAATCTTTTTGAAACACGTCACTAAAAATTAACTGAAATGAGAAATATATCTATAGAAAGCTTAAAATGTCTACTTTTAAATGATGCAAGTCACATTGAAAACAAATATTCTCAGTTTATGTAGTCCTTCTGAAATCAAGGAGAGACACAGAATTTCTGTCGCACTTATATGCTAATGACCCGAGGCAGGACACGCCCACACGCCAATCACACGGAAATCAGTCCGGGTAATTTACATACTAGGCCACGCCCCCGTACACCTGCATGAAAAACGAACAAAGAGAGACAGGTTTGAAAATACTCCGATTCAGTGAGTTTTCTGCACGTTTTGGAAGATGGCACGCGCTTACACATCCGAGGAAACTTGGAGTTGGAGGAGTTTACATTTACCTCAGAAGAAGACTGTGTGACTCCGACGACGAACGGGAGCATTTTGAACAGAGAATAGACCCATGCTACACTGGGTAAGTTATTAAGTCTTATATAACTCTTATTCTGATAATATTAAACTAATATTAGTAAATATTTTCCTCACTACAGCTAGCTCTTGTCAGCTTGTGTGACACATTGGCTTTCAATGCCATTTATATAGTTTAGGTAAATCATGCTAACATGCCACCTCATGTAGCACAAACATGATATTTCCCGGTGGCTAAGCTAATGCCTTATGTAGTTTACAGATGTTTATATTCACCTTGTTTTGGATAGCTTTAGATTATGGTCGCTAATGTGTATTTGGCTCCATTTTGGTTAGCTTATAAGACTGCTATCGGTAATGTTATTTAGCACAAACAAGCTAGTTCCAGGTGGCTAAAATACTGCCTTATGTAGGACATTTCCATGTCCTATGACTGCGTACAACCAGCACATGGGGAGTTGATCACTCTGATCAGCTATTACAATACTATACTACACAGCACAAAACAATGAAGTCGTACAGAAATATTTCTCTACACTGCTTGGACATTGCTCCCACCAATGCTTACCATGCATGTACAGTTTTGTGCATTTTTTTTTCTCTTGCACTGTTTTACTCTGAATGTCCGTCTTTTTTCAGTTTTTATTTTGTTCTGTTCCTGTTGCAGTTTTACCCTGCATGTATCTTTATCATTAATCTGCAATTATACATAAAATCCTATTAACTATTGGGAAGCTAAACATAAGAATCAGTATCAAACATCAAAAGTTTCTAAAAGTTGCCAATAAATTAATATTGTGATGTGAAATTATTTTTCAGATTGAAGTTATAAAGGGCTCTGGGGTGTTTTGCCAGGCAGAGGCATGGAGAGCAGCCCGCCTTGCCACCACTGCTACTGCCATGGTACGGAATCTGCTGCTGGGCACCTTCGACTTGGAGACTTGAACAAATTAAAAAGGTAGCCATTATTGGTGAGTAAATGCATAATGCGTTGAGAAGGGAAAACAAAACATTTAAGACTTTATAAGTTCACCAAGGTGTAGTCCTCTATTTTGTAGAACATATAGTCTTGCAAATAACCTTGTGGCACTAATTGTTGTTGTCTGAAGTTTTAATAAATAATCATAATGCTGTCAAAAATAATGTCATAAATAGATTTTCTTTATCAATTAACTTCTATTAACTAAATAAAATTTTAAATGTAAATTTTTAAAGTTTAATGGAATGGCTGTGTGAAAGATGCTGAAGCTGACGTGCCACTGGTCTTTTATATTAATGTTGTTCGGAAGCCTGTGTAATGATGTAGTTTCGACATCTATCGACTGAACAGCGTTTTTTCGACTTGTTTTCATGTTATTGTTGTTCAGCAATGGCATGGACGTGATGTTTTGGCAAAAGAAGGGTGGGATGGTGGTTGATGGTGACTGAAAGCGGTGACTGAGTAGATTGGACGTCACAGCAGCTCGTGAAAAGGCAGAGCTACTTTATGCAGGCTGTCCGCATTCTACTGTGGATTGACTGTTTTGAAACTTATACTGTATGGTAGTTACATAGCCCCTAGACCTTAGTTACCATGAAAAAAGCCATGAAATTTCAGTTTTGACCATATGGGATCTTAAACAAGGACGTCATCTTTTTTTAATTATTGTTTGTTCAGGTAGGAATTATAGACCACAATGTCAGCATGATCTTGCATTGTTTCCTTATCACTTCTTGTGTGCGTTTGGCTGTAGCTTGCACACTAGACAGAGTTGTTGGCGATTCTTCCTATTGTAAAGTCATGGAGTGTGTAATTTCCTGTCGCCAATTCATTGTGCAGTGTGAACACAGCAGCAACTAAATGCTACCACAGATAGTACAGTGTGAAAACAATGGTGATCCGATGACTTTGAAAATCATGCAGTGTGAGTTTGAGGAGAAGGTTAAAAGCAATACAAAACAAATAATGTACAGTTTATGTTTGCTCTCAAACTAAATGCAATGTAATAATAGGCGTTATTTAATAATAACATTAACAGTGCAGCATGCATCTAACTCTGGGTAAAAAGCTTATAATAAAATCACCAAAATAAGACTTCATGTTAAGAATAAATATGCAAACAGTACGGTATCTGAGCATACGGATTGGAAATTTGTGCATACAGTTTGTTAATCCGTGGCCACGATTTGTTAAACTGAGGGAACAGTTTAAGTATTTGTGAGTGCGGGGGACAAATTGCAAAACCGTCGCCACGGATTGATTTTTTAAAATTTATTTATTTGTTTGTTTTTTTGCACATAACAGACTACATTGTTACATTAAGTATATTTGTTTTCATAGCATTGAATATGTACATTGTAGGACAACATTTGCAGATTGTGAAATAACACATACAGGTCCTTCTCAAAAAATTAGCATATTGTGGTAAAGTTAATTATTTTCTTTTGCAAACATGCAAAAGAATAAGAAATCAGGAGGGGGGGGCAAATAGTTTTTCACACCACTGTATAAAGTCTAATGTTTATCAGTACATTACAGAAAATAATGAACTTCATCACAATATGGAAATTTTTTGAGAAGGACCTATATATATATATATATATATATATATATAAATCTAATGTGTGCATTGTATCTATGGAAGATTGTAGGACATTTCAAAACATATGTTGCATATCTGTACATTTGTAAAAAGTCACATTTCCAAAAATTTAGGACCCACCTTCTGTCATTCATAAACAACTACCACTCCAAGTTTTTAGAGCATTGTATAGTTCTAACCTTTTGTTTGTTTTTCATTCTTTAGATGCACTACAACAACAACTGAAAGCTGAAAAAAAAGGAGGCCACAGAGTTTCTTTGCTTCAACGGTTCAGAAATGGCTTCGTTATGCCCCAGAACGGCTGGGGGGAATTGCTCGTGGTGGAAAACCATAAGTTCAGACTCATGTCTTATCTGTTTTGCTGAGTAAATACATTTCAACTTACGAATAATGTTTCAATCATCTGTTGTGTTTCTGACTTGGCTGTTTCTATTTGCATTTGACTGAATTTTGCTGAGGCAGGTTGCCATTTTTATATTATGGTTTTCCAGTCTCTTCTCTTGGCAGTTAGATTCTGTTTTATGAATTCAGAATTAACAATCTCTTCTAATAGTTCTCTTCTAAAAAGTAATTTTGTCATTCAGTTTATAATAATTTGTATGTAAGTTGTAGTGTGTTTTATTATATAGTTGTTTTATTGTAATTGTGATGTTACTTCCTGTTTAAATGGGTATGGAGCATAAATAAATAAATACATTTACATGTAAACTGAAGGATGTTGAGTTACTGACTTTTTGTTTAAAAAAAAAAAGAAGCTTTTCAGCCCTACATGGTCTCTGATTTAAAGAAATAAATCAAAACGGACATGATTTACTGTCATAGAATCTTGCTGTACATAAAGCAAGACTAAACTATAATTGCTTCAATGTTGATTCAATGTAAAATAAGTGATTGAATTTAAGTTGAACAAACATTTATTTTATGCCCATCTTGATCTATTTTTCATCATTGAAATAACATTATTTCAAGGTGCAAACCTGATGAAAAATCAACATTTAACATTTACATTTCAACATTGATTCAATGACAAGTTGGTTGATGCTTTAATGTTGATTCAATGATGATTCAATGTTGTTCTGCTATCTGGGTTTAGTCTTGTGTTTGTGGTGATGTTCTGTAAAGAAACGTTTGTAAAAAAAAAATCGCTAAAGTTTGCTAGCGGATAGCACAGAATACACGATATTACAAATATATATTTTTATGTCACATACACTTTACTGCATGCTACAAACAAATATGAAAGTTCAGTAGCACGGCATTTTGCCGAGCATTTGATAACGCATTGTTTGTTTTGCTTACGGCCATACACTATTGTTTTGCTTACACTATTCTTACTTATTGCAACATGACCATAGTTTTTTTAAATTACACAGTTGTAATTTATATTCTGTATATGGACGGCTGAGGAAACCCGAAGACTCATCCGTGTTCGTGGTGAAAATGAGCAACTTTTTTAAAAATCGAAATACGGCGCAAAAAACCTTTGGGAGTGAGTAATCTCTCTTATTGGAATGTGTGATAAACATCGGCGCATGTCCTCTGACGTAACATTAGGAACCAGCGACAACGTATGATGACGTATAACAGTGTTGTCCCATTTCTTAGGGGAAATATTTATACCCTTCCCCTTTCCACTTCGTTTCAAGGGACAAGGGGAAGAAAATAGAATTGTGATTCAGCCTAAGTAAAACTCACCCGTAATTGTCAGGTAAAATTTACTTAATTAAATTAACAATAAAAGAAATCAAGTAAAAGTTACATAATTATATTTAATGCACAAATTAGATTTATTTAAAATAATCAAGTAAAGTTAATTCATTATTGTATCAGCAGGAACCTTAATTTTATGAAATTACTATCATTTTGTTTTGTGAGATTTTCCCTTAACTTGGTTTTATCAATTTATATTACTCCCTATAATAATGTAAACATTGCTAATTTATGTTTTGGAAAGAAACTTAAGTAATTATTTCATCTACTGTATATCTTTCATAAATCACACAACTAAAATATAATTAAACAGTTTATTCACCAACATTACCAAATATTTGTGACATTCACAGTCTAGATCCAAGTTGTCTTTTTAATAAAAGTGCATTCAGCTAAATTTTGCATCCATAGAAAAAAACTGCACGGCACCAGGGCCTGAAATACTTGTTTTAAACAAAATTGTGTAAAATAATAAATAAATAAAATACAGCATTCATTTAGAAATAAAATACAGCAGAAAATACATTAAACAAACTGTAGAATAAACGTCAAAACGTAATAGCCCTCGGAAGCAGTGAAGTTGCAACATTCAAATCAGCACTCTGGACTAGTGCACTTAAAAGTATGCCATTGAAACCATAACGCATTAAAACATTAAGCTGAACATGTAAACACAACATGTAAAGACTTGTAGTCAAGCCAAATCAAATGTTTTAAGATAACTTCATCTTTAAAGCTTGCACTTTTGGTGATAGCTTAATCCATTCAAGTTCTAGAAGAACTTTCTGAAAATATCTCAAATGTGTAGCGCAGTGCTCGGAGCTATTGCCACATTCTTGCAAAATTTCCTCTCCTTCAAGGATTATGGATACACCAACCGGTTCTTCCCCTTCAACAGCACAGACGACAAGGATTTTAAGAAGGTGCATACTGGCATCACTTCGTCTGTCCCCCTGCATAAAATGTACAAGAAAATAAATAATTTATTTTGAGAAACAAAAAAAAATCTGAATTGCTTCAACCTGTGCTGACTTCATTTCACAGAGAAAAAAATAAAATAAAAATAATTGATAATAAAAAATGACCATCACTTCATATACTTCAGATTGTTAAACTTGGGTTAAATTGCTTTGGCAATAATCTTGCATCACTAAAACATTGTAAAACATGGCATGAGATGGCTACACTCCATAGATTACTCTGCACCTTTACAGTGTCAGGAAATCCTATGATGAATGCTGAGTTTGTATTTAAAGGGTTAGTCCAAACATGAAAATTCGTTCAATAATTACTCAGATTTATATATTCATTTGCATTTATATGCTTCTGTCCAATACAACAAACACTATATTCAAGGTATTAATAAATTGTATAATTAATAAGAAAACAATGCTTTACCAGGCAATCATCAAAGAGATCCTCTTCAGATTCACGTCTCATATTTATGCTTTGTTTCTGTGAAAATATTTACATTGTATCATTACATAATCTTTTATTCGTACAACTACATTTAGGCATTTCTTCATCTTTTGTAAGTTTGCCTTTATCCAAAGCAAATTACAAAAGAGGAAGGCATCAAGCATGTCAAGCAGTGCTACTAACACAAAGTTTCTGACACCGTTAGAAAAATACAAGATAGATCAGGGATTAAGGAAAAAGTGAGAAGCAAGAATCATGTGTGGAAAGATTAAACATGCAGGGTCACAGGATGACTCGACTTATTTTTATTGTCTGCAATGCGATTTAGACAAATTAGAGCTGCTGTCAATACTGTATGAACATATGTACAGGTTCTTTACTCGTAACTCATTAATGAAGTTCGGCTTCAGAAAAAAAATTTATTTGCTAGTGCTCTTTTACCATTTAATGCTTTAACACACACGACTCAGTTTGTTCAGAAATGGCATCTAAGGCTACGTTTACACTGCCAGGTTTCGATGCTTAATTCCGATTTGTTGCCTATATCTGATTTTTTTAACCGTCTGTTTACACGTTCTTTAAACTATGACTCATATCCGATTCACGTGTTTACACTTGCCATAACATCTGAAACATCGCGCATACTTAAAGGGAGGTTCTTGCGCTACACACTGGCCAAGAAAGATGAAGGTGAAATATGCTTAACACTATCTCTGCTATATATGCAAAGTTCGCGCACCATGGTTTTAAAACGGAGGAGGAGAGAAAAAAACGGCATAATTGCAGCCTGCACATATGTTTATTCATCAAATACTGATTTAATGTTATTTAGCCCAAATAAGCATTAACTCAAGGCGTGTGTGTGGGAGGGGGTGTGTGTCTTTTCCTCTTCCATGTCACCTGCGATGTTGTACAGTGGTGTGACAACCAGACTGCTCATTAACCGTCGCACTCACCGCCGTGGAAAGCGGCAGCGGCCAAAATAAACCAGGAGCATTTCAAAATAATTCGTGAAATGACCGCCAGGTGGCGCAAATTGACATTTTCCGTCGTATCGGTTTTTAAATATATTCAGAGCTTAAGTCATAATAAAGTCAAAACAATATGTTGTAGCGAAGTAATACTACAATTATGATAATTTACACATCCAACAAACATGAAAAACTATAAATATAAAAAATATGAGTTAGAAAACATTGGTTTTATTTTGTTTAGACAGACTCTCTGTTTTTATCTGTTTAGTGTTATTATTAAAGAAAACAGCACAAACAACAGCACTAGGGCTTTAAAAAAATTTATTTCGACAATACTTAAAGTTGTTAGAGTTTAAGACATCAAGATTTAAATATAGAAATAACTAAAACAAATAGAGCAAACTTCCAGAATAGATAATAAAAAAATAAATCAATAAAAAAGATGTATGCAGTATAATCGGGGCCTCTCATTACATTACTTCGTCTGGCACTGAACCAAAATATATTGTCTTACATTTGTGAATAAAATATCATTGTTTTATTCAGAGATTTACAGTATTTGTGCAAAATAATAGTTATGCAATATAATTACAGGCTCTGGATTCGTTTTTCGTTTGCAGTATAAAACCAAAATACATCTTACTATTTTTGAGAGATTCGTCGGGCTACTGTTATCTACTTCAAATATTTGTTAAAACAGCCAGGAAACTCACTCTGACCATTTTAATAATTCATTGATAAGATAGTGATTCCTTTGGTTACGGCTGTGCTGATCATGTCATCTCGTCGTCAGTGAGCGCGCCTATACAGTAATTCACTTCTCATACGAATTACATAATCTAATATTTTTTTTTCATTACTTTATATTAAAGCAGATAGTTCTCTTTCTATAAGTATATATTTTTCACGTCTGTGAGGCGAGTATACACGGAGTATACACTCACATCACGCGCTTTCACTTTAAAAATGCAGTGTTTAATCAGCAAGTATATGTCGCCTCTCTTTATGATTGATAAATATTCTGACTGAAACAAATCTGCTCGTGTCGGATTGTTCATTTTTTATGAAAGAGGAGAGTAGCACAATGCATGTGTGAATGGCTGAAACGTTAAGTTAGATGAACGCGCGCGCCGATATGAGAGATTAGATCTTTCAGCACGCCGATGTCAGTCACTACAGTAGCAAGGAGCATTTACTGATCACATTTAAACAATTTATTCATACAGATGTACATGTTTTATAGGTTTGTTACTGAAGAACTATGGCAGCGGGCACACCTAAAAATAAACGCAGGATTATTTTTTATATAGTTTTATATAAATAAAAAATGCTTTTATAAATGTGGGCTACTGTTATCTACTTCAAATATTTGTTAAAACAGCCAGGAAACTCACTCTGACCATTTTAATAATTCATTGATAAGATAGTGATTCTTTTGGTTACGGCTGTGCTGATCATGTCATCTCGTCGTCAGTGAGCGCGCCTATACAGTAATTCACTTCTCATACGAATTACATAATCTAATATTTTTTTTTCATTACTTTATATTAAAGCAGATAGTTCTCTTTCTATAAGTATATATTTTTCACGTCTGTGCGGCGAGTATACACGGAGTTTGGGTTCATTTTCTGACGCGCTCAAGTTCACCAAAATCAATACAGAACCCCGTTTACTTTATTTATTTAATAAAATCATAAAGTTTTTTCGTCATTGTGTGTGCACCTAAATAAAAGTAGAGTCTTATAAAAGCTACAAATTTAAAGAACACAAAATATAAGATGACACAAGACCCTGCACGTGTAGCCTTTCTACTGTAATTAAACAGTTTACAATGTTTACGTTGCTTAAATTCGATCCTAAAAAACTGAATTTAATTTTAATTATAAATTTGTACTGTAATGTTACTACTGTGATTATGAATTCGTTTATTTACAATGTTTCACTTTATTTTATCTGCAACGACGTGCACCTGTGGACGACCTGCGCCTCATTAAGCCTGGAGAGAATGAACTGATGCCTGAGGCGTCAGTCTATAGTTATATAGCGCCACTCAGCGGTAAAAGCCAGCAAACGCACAAACCCAAATGCTGACGCCATACACGCCATACACCGGCGACGGTAGAAGTTGCATACTGCCTGTGCACCCACTGTAATTCCACACGCGCTTCCACCGGAGAATAACATTACGTCATTAAACTGCGAAGAAGTCGCAGTTTTAATGATGTACAGAACACAACGCCTCAGGAATTCCGATCTGTCTGTTTACACGGCAATCACATCAGCACAAATCTGATTTATATCCGATTTATTTCCACATATGAAGGAGGCCTGAAACCGATCTCGAAATATCGGAATGAATGCGTTTTTTTCCTGTTTACACGGACATAGAACATATCCGATATGTGTCACATATGAGCAAAAAATCGGAATTGGGTCACATTTACCTGGCAGTGTAAACGTAGCCTAACTGGCGAGCCTTTGTCTGAACACGCCGTTTTCACTCGGGGTGGGGGTAAGAAATACACATCTCGGTGTATTAATCCGCGCGCTCGGTTCGTTATTATTTTATTTATTTATTTATTTACCACAGGACCCCTGGGGGGCTCCGTAGGTTCAGGTTTTTACACGAAAACGGTGTTTTGTGAATCTCCACTCTATTAAAAACTGAAATTGCTAATTGTACATCCTGAGATTAAGATGAACATTAATTGGGAGTCATGAAAGCGAGAATCACATCCAAAAAAGAAAGCTAAACTTACCTCGAACACGACAAACTCCAGCTGCAGACATGCCGTGTTGTACCTCCGTGATGATCCACAACCGACTGATACACAGCGCCGGCACAGCGTCTCCAAACACGCATGCGCAGTTTAATTTGCACACATTTTCGGCTTCAGTAGACACACAATACTTCAGACTGAAACACGACTGCCCCCTACAGGTAATGAAGGGCTTGTTCACAGCTTCCCGCACGCAGCCGCGCAAAGCCGCGGCAAGTCACAGGATCCCTTTTCTCGAAACGCGCGTTTTTAATGGCGACATCTGTATGTGTGTGTGTGTGTGTGTGTGTGTGTGTACAGTATATACAACGTGAAAGCCTTGGCCTTGTTAATTGTTTTTAAAACCCCCAATTCTACGAATTCCCCCATCAGCGAAACCTATCATGAATGAAAGGTGAGAAGAGGCATTACAGTCTGGGTTCTGTGGGTCTCCAAACTCAGAAGGCTACGTGTCAGCCAATAACTGCTCCTTTGATCTTCTGGTTACAGCAGGGCGCCGACTGCTGATGAGCGTATAGTAGCCTGTACAAGCCAAGCTCTTCCCCAAAAAATAATGTGAATGTCTGCAACAATCACTAACCATTAAAATGTTTTTTTTTTTTTTTTTGTAATTAAACACGAATATATAAATTATATTTTCTTTACACATAATATTTTCATTATATATACATGGGCATCGCTAGGCCATTTTTAGGGGGGCTTTAGCCCATCGTCCCATTTATATTTATTTAAAGTATTTTTCATATTTTTTATGTCTGCCAGTTTCCAACAAAAAGCAGCAGTCTTATCAAATAATAAACAGATAAATATTTAATATTATTGGCACCCACACAGTTTATTCCATTGTCCAGCCTCATAGGTGTTGTTTATATTGCTAATCAATGTAAGTTTAAAGTTATATGCTGTTTTCTGGTTACATTTTTCTGATTGAACCTGTATATAGAAAAAAGTTTATACGGTAAACACACATATATTCATATATATATATATATATATATATATATATATATATATATATATGTGTATATATATATATATATATATATATATATATGTATATACAGTGGTGTGAAAAACTATTTGCCCCCTTCCTGATTTCTTATTCTTTTGCATGTTTGTCACACTTAAATGTTTCTGCTCATCAAAAACCGTTAACTATTATATTAGTCAAAGATAACATAATTGAACACAAAATGCAGTTTTTAAATGAAGGTTTACGTTATTAAGGGAGAAAAAAAACTCCAAATCTACATGGCCCTGTGTGAAAAAGTGATTGCCCCCCTTGTTAAAAAATAACTTAACAGTGGTTTATCACACCTGAGTTCAATTTCTGTAGTCACCCCCAGGCCTGATTACTGCCACACCTGTTTCAATCAAGAAATCACTTAAATAGGAGCTACCTGACACAGAGAAGTAGACCAAAAGCACCTCAAAAGCTAGACATCATGCCAAGATCCAAAGAAATTCAGGAACAAATGAGAACAAAAGTAATTGAGATCCATCAGTCTGGTAAAGGTTATAAAGCCATTTCTAAAGCTTTGGGACTCCAGCGAACCACAGTGAGAGCCATTATCCACGAATGGCAAAAACATGGAACAGTGGTGAACCTTCCCAGGAGTGGCCGGCCGACCAAAATTACCCCAAGAGCGCAGAGACTACTCATCCGAGAGGCCACAAAAGACCCCAGTACAACATCTAAAGAACTGCAGGCCTCACTTGCCTCAATTAAGGTCAGTGTTCACGACTCCACCATAAGAAAGAGACTGGGCAAAAACGGCCTGCATGGCAGATTTCCAAGGCGCAAACCACTTTTAAGCAAAAAGAACATTAAGGCTCGTCTCAATTTTGCTAAAAAACATCTCAATGATTGCCAAGACTTTTGGGAAAATACCTTGTGGACCGACGAGACAAAAGTTGAACTTTTTGGAAGGTGCTTGTCCCGTTACATCTGGTGTAAAAGTAACACAGCATTTCAGAAAAAGAACATCATACCAACCGTAAAATATGGTGGTGGTAGTGTGATGGTCTGGGGTTGTTTTGCTGCTTCAGGACCTGGAAGGCTTGCTGTGATAGATGGAACCATGGATTCTACTGTCTACCAAAAAATCCTGAAGGAGAATGTCCGGCCATCTGTTCGTCAACTCAAGCTGAAGCGATCTTGGGTGCTGCAGCAGGACAATGACCCAAAACACACCAGCAAATCCACCTCTGAATGGCTGAAGAAAAACAAAATGAAGACTTTGGAGTGGCCTAGTCAAAGTCCTGACCTGAATCCTATTGAGATGTTGTGGCATGACCTTAAAAAGGCGGTTCATGCTAGAAAACCCTCAAATAAAGCTGAATTACAACAATTCTGCAAAGATGAGTGGGCCAAAATTCCTCCAGAGCGCTGTAAAAGACTCGTTGCAAGTTATCGCAAACGCTTGATTGCAGTTATTGCTGCTAAGGGTGGCCCAACCAGTTATTAGGTTCAGGGGGCAATTACTTTTTCACACAGGGCCACGTAGGTTTGGATTTTTTTTCTCCCTAAATAATAAAACCCCTCATTTAAAAACTGCATTTTGTGTTTACTTGTGTTATCTTTGACTAATAGTTAAATGTGTTTGATGATCAGAAACATTTTGTGTGACAAACATGCAAAAGAATAAGAAATCAGGAGGGGGCAAATAGTTTTTCACACCACTGTATATATATATACGTGCTTAATTAAATTCTTAAATCATCATGTTCACCCATGCACTGAAAAAAAGAACTTGTAAGATTTACTTGATAAAATCCTCTTAACAAGTTGCACACACAGAATTTAAGTAAGTTTTATTGCTCCAATATTAAGTAAAACTCACCCGTAATTGTCAGGTAAAATCTACTTAATAATTAAGTTAACAATCAAAGAAATCAAGTAAAAGTTACATAATTATATTTAATGTACAAATTAGATTTATTTAAAATAATCAAGTAAAGTTAATTCATTCCCAGATACCACACACACGTCGCAGAGATAATGCTCCCTAATGCATGCTACAATGACCAAATATGATAATAAATAAATAATCCACACTCTCAGCTAATAAGAAAACACAGATTTGTTTATTTTTATAAAAAATACATTTAATAACAAGCAAACATTTGATAAATTTATACAAAAATGAGAAAACGAGATAACAGTAACTTACAAATGAGGTCTCAATTTGAAAAGATGTACAAAACATAAAACACCACAAATAAGTATTAATTATAGAAACAAAATTAAACACCAACAGAAACGTTTTTCTACTTTATAACTGTACATTATGATTTTTTAATATGACCGTTAGATACGATGGTCAGGAAACTCCTGAAGTCAGATTCAGTCACACTTTCAGTCACAAACTGCTGTGAAAAAATACAGAGATAGATATTAAATTAAAATTCATGATACTTAATTTAGCAAATGAACAATATTTATACTTTGTTCCTCTCGCTTCACAACTCATGAGAACAGACCGAAACCAGAACCGAACCGGAGATTAAGGAAAAAGTGAGAAGCAAGAATCATGTGTGGAAAGATTAATTATGCAAGGTCACAGGATGACTCTACTTCTTTTTCTTGTCTGCAATGCGATTTAGACAAATTAGAGCTGCTGTCAATACTGTATGAACATGTGTACAGGTTCTTTAGAGTTGAAATTTAACTTGTAACTTATTAATAAAATTCGGATTCAGAAAAAAACGTTTATTGCTAGTGCTCTTTTACCATTTAATGCTTTAACACACACGATTCAGTTTGTTCAGAAATGGCATCTCACTGGCGAGCCTTTCTCTGAACACGCCGTTTTCACGAAGGGTGGGGGTAAGAAACACACATCTCGGTTTATTAATCCGCGCGTTCGGTTCGTTATTATTTAATTAATTAATTAATTTATTTATTTACCACAGGACCCCTGGGGGGCTCCGTAGGTTAAGGTTTTTACACGAAAACGGTGTTTTGTGAATATCCACACTATTAAAAACTGAAATATTGCTAATTTGTACTTCCTGAGATTAAGATGAACATTAATTGGGAGTCATGAAAGCGAGAATCACATCCAAAACAGAAAGGTAAACTTACCTCGAACACGACAAACTCCAGCTCCAGCCACGCCGTGTAGTACCTCCATGATGATCCACAACCGACTGATCCACAGCGTGGGCACAGCGTCTCCAAACACACATGCGCGGTTTAATTTGGACACATTATCGGCTTCAGTAGACACACAATACTTCAGACTGAAACACGACTGCCCCCTACAGGTAATGAAGGGCATTTTCACAGCATCCCGCACGCAGCCGCGCAAAGCCGCGGCAAGTCACGGGATCCCTTTTCTCGAAACGTGCGTTTTTAATGGCGACATCTGTATGGCCACTTATCGATGTCATGCTGTTGTGGAATGTTTTCCACTGTAGCTGGGATGCTCTTGTGTGTGAGAACTTTGGGAAGTTCGATGTTGGTGTTTTCTTCCAGCCCACTAATCTCTAGGTCAGTGAGCATGTAACTGTCTACTGGTCTTGTGGAGCTCATGGTGCTCAGCAGTATTTTAACTCTTCTGCCTTGTACATTCAACCGCCTTACTAGTGACTCTGTGCAGAATGTGGCGAAACTACCTTGGTCTATAAATGCATAAACTTCTACTATTGTGTCACCCTTCTTGGACTTTATTTTAACAGGTACAATGGGGAGGATGCAATTATCTCCAGCCCCAGTGAGCGCATTTGATTCGTGACTCACTGCAGGTGGTGTATTTTTTGTTTCGCCTTCAGTTTCGTTTCCATGGGCACTTGTGGCTAACTGCGCCGTGTCTGGCACTGCTGTGTGTAGCACACGAGGACGTGGCTTTGCGTACAATGAACATGTTATTTTTCTGGCAGTCTTTTCATAAATGACCCTTTCTTAAACATCCGGAACAGAATCCGTTCCTTTTTAAGAATTCTACTTTGTCTTTGTGTGTCTTATCATTAAAATGGAAGCAATCGTCTAAGATATGCTCCCCTTTGCAATGTGTGCATAGTTTAGTGAAGGCGCTGACAGGTAATGCACTGGCGTTCCCTTTTATAATCAAGTCTTTGTAATGTTTACCAACCTGTCTGACCTCGGTTGCGAAGCTGACCCTGGGTTTTTCTTGGCCCTTTTGTTTGGGTCCTTGAAGGGATGTGTGACTGGGTTTTCTGTCGCTGGTTGCGGCATCCAGGTCAGCAAAGGACGGGTCGGAGTACAGTCTAGCTTGTTGATCGATGAAGTCCACCAGCTGGGCAAACTTGGCTCTTGTTCCATGGAGCTCGTAGTGCTGGTGTGAGCGAAGCTTCCACCTGTCGATCAGCTTGTGGGGCAGCTTTGTGAGAATGTCAGTCATGCACTGGCTGCTATTCAACTCGTCCATGGATTCACGGTTCTCCATGGCGTTTTGGCAGGTTGTCAGGAACGAGGAGAGGGCGCTTAACGTCCTTCCGTCGTCTGGCTTTATCTTTGGCCACTTAGCTGGCTTTTGCTTATATGCTGCTGCAATTCTTAGTTCGTTACCAAACCTGTCATGCAGCAATTTCTTTGCTCTTGCGTAGCCATCTGTCATGTTCATGCAGCTCACTACAAGATTTTGGGTTCGCCTGTGGTGAACAGTTGGAGATAGTCAACATCGTTGTCAGCTTTGGATTCAACGAAACGCTTAAAGGATATCATGAAGGATGAGAATTTAAACGGGTCCCCGTTGTACGGACGAATGTTGCGCTCTGGCAGGGTGGATATCATGTGGCTTCTCGCGAGCATTTCTGTGAGTTCTGCTTGACGTTGCACCTGGAGCCCTACTGTGTCTGACGTACAGTAGGTGTTCATTGTCTTGAGTGGTGCATTCTGTCATGCTAAATGGGTTTCGTAAGGTGCTTATCGGTTGCTCGATTCAGTGACTGCGCTCTCCTTTGCAGGCTGCGCTCGGCTGTTGCATTTTGAGTTGGAAAGGTGAGGGTGTGCGCTGCTCAGACGCGCGCTGCTCGATTCAATGAGTGCACTCTTTCTCGTGGGCGATCGGCTGTCGTATTTAGAGTAAACACTTATTTCAGCTTCGGCCTTTGCGAGCTCCGTATCAAGTCTCAGCTTTTCCTTCTGTGCCTTTAGTTTTACCTTTAGTTGCTCTTCCTTAGCCTTTAGTTTGCCTTTTCCATTTCTAGTTGCGCCTTTAGTTGCTCTTCCTGCTCTTCTAGCTTCTGCCGTTGGTCTACGGCTGCTGCTTCAGCTAGCAGGGCTGCTTTGGTGGCTTCTGCCCTTTTTAGTCGAGCTAATGATCCTGTAGATGATGATGAGGACCTCTTGGATGCTGCCGTTATCTGTGGCACGCTGTCACCTGGCGAGACATCGTCTTCGCGTGTTCGCGATGTCATAGAGTGGCCCTTGGTGTCCTTGGTGTCCGCTATCCAGCGATCCACCTTAGCTATGAATTCTGTGCGGCCTTGAACCTCTGGTGCGACAGCACACTAGCACTTCAACGTTGCTTCTCATAAAGTCTTCTCGCAACTTCCCGTATTCGGCTCTGTACTCAGTTTCAACGATGTCTAAATTATGTGCATCGAACATAGGCGTCTCTAATTCAATAGGCATTGCATTCAGTTGGTTTTGCTTGCCTTTTCTTGCTTCCAGCGCCTCGTTGAGGTTCTTTCTGCTCGTCTCGTAGAGCGCCTTTAGGCTCTCCAGCGAAGTGCTGGGAGCGTTGTCCTCGTTGTTCCGCATGGTCAAGTTCAAGGCGCGCTATTCTCTTTTTCTTTCCCTTTCAGCGTTCACTTGTTTTTGTTCAAGCAGTGGAAAGCTTTTGACTTTAATGTAGATGCGGTCATGTTATTTCACTAGTTTTGACGCGTAGCTTTGATCATTTACTCACAAGAACGGATGTCCGATGATTTCTTTGTCTTGGTATTTTATTTTCAGCATCAAAGATTCAACACTTCATACAGTCGTCTTGAGTAAATCCACTGTGGTTACAACACCTGTTGCTGTGTCTTGTAAATTTCTGACTTTTACAACAACCTATGTTATATCTATCTGATTGCGTTCAGCTCACGGTCAAAGGCTTGTGTTTCCGTAGCCTTCCGCATCTAAACTGAACTTTCTATCATACTGACATCACAGACCAACTCACGATTGTCAAAATGGATGCTTAACTTAATTCTAACTAATGAATAGAATAATGTAGAATGAAATGAATGAAAACAAAATAAAATAAACACAACAACAAATTTTGCAGATTCATCTTACATAAATGTGATATGGCTCTTACACTACACTTGTACATAATAACAGTAATATTTCAAACATTTTCCAGGCTGCTGTTTGGAGAAAACAGAGAATAAAGAATAAACCAGTTGTTGGGTCAAAATAACCCAAACAGGTGTTCATTTGTAAATTACTCATTACATCTCATATGACCTAACATGAGCAATACAACAATGTGTTTAAAGTACCTGAAATAACCCAGAATTTTGACCCAGCATACAGATGTCGCCTTTAAGACTGCGCGTGTTTTCCTGCGAGAGGCCGCAATTTAGCGCGCGGCGTGCCGCGACTTGCCGGAGGCAACATTCAGGAATTTAAAATAAATGTGTTGTGCTTCACTGAATATCCGCCAGATGGCGCATGGAAGGACGTTATCTAAAAGCCGGACCAAGTACAACAATGAATGTAACGACGCGGATGAACAGTGCTGAAGCGAACATGAATTTTATTTCGTTTTATAATAGATCTTTCATGATGAATGAGTGTATATGTGCTTCATATTATCAAACACAGGCAAAGGAGACAGAAATTTTTGGGGGACAAGTCACTGAAAACAGTAAACCTAGCTATCGTTCGTTTAATGTGTTTTTTTCTCATTCCATTAGTTAAAAAAAAATATTTGCTCTTTTAAACTAAAGTGTCTAATTTATGCTTATGGGTGAATCTTTTTTTTTTTTTTTTACTTTAGTATAATGCTATTTACAGCAGGGAACCAAAGTAAAATATTCCATTTTGATCAAGGCACTTTTATTAGGTTGAGTGTGATTTGCGCATGCGCAGTCTTTAAACCATAGTTTTCCCGGTATAATTTTATTTCCGCCTCAAACTGGAGCATGACGTTGAAACAAGTAAGGAAGGATATCAGAAACTGTATTTCAGTTACTGTTAGTTAAAGCCCCTGATTAAACTTAAATGTAATCCATTCACTCAAAGGACATTTCTGCTTCAAACCAAAGTTCGCCGTGTCACATGACCTCATGACGCAGCATTATCACGGACTGAATCACGTTCTGCTGGCGGCCCTAGTTTTTCAAAGAAAACTCCTTTAAACCAGGTAATAAAGCAAACTCATGTCATTTCTATGTTAAATGTATCTCTTCTATGAGCAAATTCATGATTTATGTCAGGAACAAATACTTTGTAGATATATATGTATACTTTGTCCGTGTTTGCTACTGTAGCTAAAAACACCTATATCACCTACATTAGCATTAGCGAACTAACGCGGTGATTTTCAAAAACACCGGAGTTTCTAAACTAAGGTGCCGAATAACATGAAAATAATTATATTTAAGTACCGTTGGTTAACGATGTAAAAATTAATAGGAAAGTGACGTAAACATAGAACAAGCTAATTTGGAGTGAGTGCTGTTTGTAGTGTATTCATAGTTATTCTTAGAACCTTCTGGACTTGCTAATGTGTAAGTAATGTAATATCACTAAAACTATATTCCCTCATATGAAACGGGGCTTTAGCACATGTTCCTGACATACTGGTGACACTTTGACACGTTTTTAACCGTATCAGTATATAAATATTGGCATAAATTTGACATGTTTATTTAACGTTACTTCAAGTACATTTTAGCCAATTACGAGGGTCATGAAATAACTTTAAAAGTAAACATAATCTTTATGCACTTTTGTGTTTACAGGTCTGCACGATGGCCCTGTTTGTCCTCAGGTAGGAAGAGGACTGTCTTCAGCCTCCACAGGAATCGGGATTGTGACTTAGTGAGTTTCCATCAGTAGCACATGAATGTTCCATGTTGTTTTACCATGTTGTTTCAGGAACATTTTCTAATTTTTTTTTAAGTCCAATTAAATGTATGTTGCAAAGTTGAGTGTTACTATTTGTAATTTTATGGAGTACTTTACTTTAGTCGCAGAGTATTTAGTTTGGTTCTTCTTCAGCAGGTTTGACAAGGACAAAATGTACCCATTGCAAAATTAAATTTGTGGATAAATGCAGACATATCTTTTTTTTCCTCTCAATTTCAAATTCAGTTAGCAGTGTTGAATGACTGTTGGTGTTTATACATTTTGAAAAAATAAATCTTAATGTTAACATTTTGGATGAAAATATGTTCATTCCACAATAAATGTTTATATAAAGAAATGTGTTTTGAGTGTAAATCAATATGTAATTAATTTTTTTATGCTTTTATATTTAAATTATGAATGCCTTAAATCTTTATTTGATGCAACTTAAAAAAAGGTAATTTGCTCAACCATTCAAAAGTGGTTTATATCAAGTTTATAATTTCAGGTTAGATTTAGTAGAATATTTACATTAAGTAATATAGCCAACTCATTTATTTAGATTTAGAACAACTTAAAAAAAATTGGTTTGTTTCACCTTCAGAAATTAGTTTACATGAACTTAAAAATTTTAAGTTAGAGTAAGGTTTAATCACATTACGTCAATGCTAAAATATTAGGTGTGACAGATTACTTCAATTGTTTTAAGTTTAGCCAGTGCTATATTTTTTTCAGTAGGGTCAATCAGATGTACTGTGTCGGGTAAGTGTGGTGCTTTTATTGAAGGGATAATGACAGATTAATTATTTTTTTTGGGGTGAACAATTTCTTTAATGTTTTCGGAGTTGTGGCTGTTCAGTAGAAAGTAATAGGCTCACCAACTTACAGTATGATCTTTCAATTTAACAAATGTAATGTAAACAAGTTAGTTATTATGAGTATGGAAAACATCTTTTCCTGCATTTTTTTCGGAAACTTTATTTGTCATCTAGATACATTAACTCATGCTAGGGTACTTTTACTATGCCGAAATACATTTGAAAGCTATTTATTCGTTTATCTTTGATTTGCTTACTTAGAGAGATTCAGGTTGATTTTGCACATTTTTAATCCTTTTCAAATGCAGATTAACGTGCATATCAGCTGGATAACTAGCGAATGCTTTAGTAATGTCATGCACACTCAATCCACGACCGGCACTAGGACCCGGAAGTAGAGCGGTCGTAAATCAGGAAGTATTAAAGGAGTAAATAAACCATAGCAGAGCGCTCAGTCATTGAGTTCGGCCCATGTCAGTTCGTGCTGCGATCTTCCAAACCGTGAGTACTCACCAGTCTTTTCGGTTATTGCTTTCTGCTATTTGTGTGTGCATTTATAGGACGCGGGTTAAATTTGTGTTTTTCCCTCGCTCACCCTTTGTGAGAGTCCTTATACTAAATCGCGGTGATATCCTACCTACTCGCTTCTCTCCGCGTTTGGGTTCACCATCCACGCTACATTGGGCTAACTGCTAAAGCTACGTCTTCTGGTCCTTCAGGTTAGTTCACCCGTGACAAGTAATGGGCTCTAAAAGACAATGGAACATTACAGAACGTGCGAGTTGACGCCCATGCACAGATCAGATTCTCACTTTCGACGTCACTATGACATACATTGCCAGGATAAATACAGTCCAAATTCACTATATAGATATATATATATAGAGAGAGAGAGAGAGAGAGAGAGAGGTGTTTTGCTGGCGAAAAACATTTTAGGCAGAGACGTCTACTCGGCCTTGTTAATTGTTTTTAACCCTGGAGAACCCATGGGGTCATATTTGACCCAGACTTTTATTTCATCGTCATATTTACACACACCAAAGTAAAGATTTCATTTTGCATTACAACCCAGTGTCCCCTATGTGAACCCATAACACTGACATTTAGTGGTAACTGACTGAACTAACCTGATTTTTTTCACATCAAACATGGCTGCTACTGTGCTTTTTATTTGGTGATATAAAAGCTGATGCCAGTGTTTTTAGTTCCTGCCTTAGAACAAAATTTTATGTGCATAGTCATTGATGAAAAGTTAAAATCAATAAATATATTTTGAAATGAGAATCTGGTCTTTCCTTACTAAGAAAGAACTCCTGCCTTTATGTCATGAGTGAAAGTTACCAGTTGGTAAAACATACTGGATATCCCAAGGGGTCATATATGACCCATGTCATTACATGTAGTAGGAAAGGGTTAATTAAAAAAAAAACACCTGTTTTAGGGTTCACTGGGTCTGTATCATCATTTCAGCCAAAGGAGATAGATTTCCTATTAGGATAAGGTGGTCTGGGTTTTCCAGGGTTAAAACCCCCAATTCTACGAACTCCCCCATCAGCGAAATCATGAATGAAAGGTGAGAAGAGACATTATAATAGAGTGGGGGTTCTGTGGGTCTCCAAACTCAGAAGGCTACGTGTCAGCCGATAACTGCTCCTTTGATCTTCTGGTTACAGTGGGGCGCCGACTGCTGATGAGCGTATAGTAGCCTGTACAAGCCAAGCTCTTCCCCAAAAAATAATGTGAATGTCTGCAACAATCACTAACCATTAAAATGTTTTTTTTTTTAATTAAACACGAATATATAAATTATATTTTCTTTACACACATTTTCATTATATATACACGGGCATCGCTAGGCCATTTTTAGGGGGGCCCATCGTCCCCTTTATATTTATTTAAAGTATTTTTCATGTCTGCCAGTTTCCAACAAAAAGCAGCAGTATTGTCAAAGAATTAACAGATAAATATTTAATATTATTGGCACCCACACAGTTTATTCCATTGTCCAGCATCATAGGTGTGTTGTTTATATTGCTAATCAATGTAAGTTTAAAGTTATATGCTGTTTTCTGGTTACATTTGTCTGATTGTACCTGTACATAGAAAAAAGTTTATACGGTAAACACACACACACACACACACATATATATATATATATATATATATATATATATATATATGTACTTAAATAAATTCTTAAATCATCGTGTTCACCCATGCACTGAAAAAAAGAACTTGTAAGATTTACTTGATAAAATCCTCTTAACAATTTTCACACATAGATTTTAAGTAAATTTTATTGCTCCAATATTAAGTAAAACTCACCCGTAATTGTCAGGTAAAATCTACTCAATTAAATTAACAATCAAAGAAATCAAGTAAAAGTTACATAATTATATTTAATGCACAAATTAGATTTATTTAAAATAATCAAGTTAATTCATTCCCTGATAGCACACACACGTCGCAGAGATAATGCTCCCTAATGCATGTTACAATGACCAAATATGATTCTAAATAAATAAACCACACTCTCAGATAATAATAAAACACAGATTCGTTTATTTTTCATAAAAAATACATTTAATAACAAGCAAACATTTGATTAATTTATACAAAAACGAGAAAACAGTAACTTACAAATGAGGTCTCAATTTGAAAAGATGTACGAAACATAAACCACGAATAAGTATTAATCATAGAAACAAAATTAAACACCAACAGAAACGTTTTGTACTTTATAACTGTACGTTATGATTTTTAAATATGACCGTTAGATACGATGGTCAGGAAACTCCTGAAGTCAGATTCAGTCACACTTTCAGTCACAAACTGCTGTGAAAAAATACAGAGATAGATATTAAATTAAAATTCATGATACTTAATTTAGCAAATGAACAATATTTATACTTTGTTCCTCTCGCTTCACAACTCATGAGAACAGACCGAAACCAGAACCGAACCGGAGATTAAGGAAAAAGTGAGAAGCAAGAATCATGTGTGGAAAGATTAATTATGCAAGGTCACAGGATGACTCTACTTCTTTTTCTTGTCTGCAATGCGATTTAGACAAATTAGAGCTGCTGTCAATACTGTATGAACATGTGTACAGGTTCTTTAGAGTTGAAATTTAACTTGTAACTTATTAATAAAATTCGGATTCAGAAAAAAACGTTTATTGCTAGTGCTCTTTTACCATTTAATGCTTTAACACACACGATTCAGTTTGTTCAGAAATGGCATCTCACTGGCGAGCCTTTCTCTGAACACGCCGTTTTCACGAAGGGTGGGGGTAAGAAACACACATCTCGGTTTATTAATCCGCGCGTTCGGTTCGTTATTATTTAATTAATTAATTAATTTATTTATTTACCACAGGACCCCTGGGGGGCTCCGTAGGTTAAGGTTTTTACACGAAAACGGTGTTTTGTGAATATCCACACTATTAAAAACTGAAATATTGCTAATTTGTACTTCCTGAGATTAAGATGAACATTAATTGGGAGTCATGAAAGCGAGAATCACATCCAAAACAGAAAGGTAAACTTACCTCGAACACGACAAACTCCAGCTCCAGCCACGCCGTGTAGTACCTCCATGATGATCCACAACCGACTGATCCACAGCGTGGGCACAGCGTCTCCAAACACACATGCGCGGTTTAATTTGGACACATTATCGGCTTCAGTAGACACACAATACTTCAGACTGAAACACGACTGCCCCCTACAGGTAATGAAGGGCATTTTCACAGCATCCCGCACGCAGCCGCGCAAAGCCGCGGCAAGTCACGGGATCCCTTTTCTCGAAACGTGCGTTTTTAATGGCGACATCTGTATGGCCACTTATCGATGTCATGCTGTTGTGGAATGTTTTCCACTGTAGCTGGGATGCTCTTGTGTGTGAGAACTTTGGGAAGTTCGATGTTGGTGTTTTCTTCCAGCCCACTAATCTCTAGGTCAGTGAGCATGTAACTGTCTACTGGTCTTGTGGAGCTCATGGTGCTCAGCAGTATTTTAACTCTTCTGCCTTGTACATTCAACCGCCTTACTAGTGACTCTGTGCAGAATGTGGCGAAACTACCTTGGTCTATAAATGCATAAACTTCTACTATTGTGTCACCCTTCTTGGACTTTATTTTAACAGGTACAATGGGGAGGATGCAATTATCTCCAGCCCCAGTGAGCGCATTTGATTCGTGACTCACTGCAGGTGGTGTATTTTTTGTTTCGCCTTCAGTTTCGTTTCCATGGGCACTTGTGGCTAACTGCGCCGTGTCTGGCACTGCTGTGTGTAGCACACGAGGACGTGGCTTTGCGTACAATGAACATGTTATTTTTCTGGCAGTCTTTTCATAAATGACCCTTTCTTAAACATCCGGAACAGAATCCGTTCCTTTTTAAGAATTCTACTTTGTCTTTGTGTGTCTTATCATTAAAATGGAAGCAATCGTCTAAGATATGCTCCCCTTTGCAATGTGTGCATAGTTTAGTGAAGGCGCTGACAGGTAATGCACTGGCGTTCCCTTTTATAATCAAGTCTTTGTAATGTTTACCAACCTGTCTGACCTCGGTTGCGAAGCTGACCCTGGGTTTTTCTTGGCCCTTTTGTTTGGGTCCTTGAAGGGATGTGTGACTGGGTTTTCTGTCGCTGGTTGCGGCATCCAGGTCAGCAAAGGACGGGTCGGAGTACAGTCTAGCTTGTTGATCGATGAAGTCCACCAGCTGGGCAAACTTGGCTCTTGTTCCATGGAGCTCGTAGTGCTGGTGTGAGCGAAGCTTCCACCTGTCGATCAGCTTGTGGGGCAGCTTTGTGAGAATGTCAGTCATGCACTGGCTGCTATTCAACTCGTCCATGGATTCACGGTTCTCCATGGCGTTTTGGCAGGTTGTCAGGAACGAGGAGAGGGCGCTTAACGTCCTTCCGTCGTCTGGCTTTATCTTTGGCCACTTAGCTGGCTTTTGCTTATATGCTGCTGCAATTCTTAGTTCGTTACCAAACCTGTCATGCAGCAATTTCTTTGCTCTTGCGTAGCCATCTGTCATGTTCATGCAGCTCACTACAAGATTTTGGGTTCGCCTGTGGTGAACAGTTGGAGATAGTCAACATCGTTGTCAGCTTTGGATTCAACGAAACGCTTAAAGGATATCATGAAGGATGAGAATTTAAACGGGTCCCCGTTGTACGGACGAATGTTGCGCTCTGGCAGGGTGGATATCATGTGGCTTCTCGCGAGCATTTCTGTGAGTTCTGCTTGACGTTGCACCTGGAGCCCTACTGTGTCTGACGTACAGTAGGTGTTCATTGTCTTGAGTGGTGCATTCTGTCATGCTAAATGGGTTTCGTAAGGTGCTTATCGGTTGCTCGATTCAGTGACTGCGCTCTCCTTTGCAGGCTGCGCTCGGCTGTTGCATTTTGAGTTGGAAAGGTGAGGGTGTGCGCTGCTCAGACGCGCGCTGCTCGATTCAATGAGTGCACTCTTTCTCGTGGGCGATCGGCTGTCGTATTTAGAGTAAACACTTATTTCAGCTTCGGCCTTTGCGAGCTCCGTATCAAGTCTCAGCTTTTCCTTCTGTGCCTTTAGTTTTACCTTTAGTTGCTCTTCCTTAGCCTTTAGTTTGCCTTTTCCATTTCTAGTTGCGCCTTTAGTTGCTCTTCCTGCTCTTCTAGCTTCTGCCGTTGGTCTACGGCTGCTGCTTCAGCTAGCAGGGCTGCTTTGGTGGCTTCTGCCCTTTTTAGTCGAGCTAATGATCCTGTAGATGATGATGAGGACCTCTTGGATGCTGCCGTTATCTGTGGCACGCTGTCACCTGGCGAGACATCGTCTTCGCGTGTTCGCGATGTCATAGAGTGGCCCTTGGTGTCCTTGGTGTCCGCTATCCAGCGATCCACCTTAGCTATGAATTCTGTGCGGCCTTGAACCTCTGGTGCGACAGCACACTAGCACTTCAACGTTGCTTCTCATAAAGTCTTCTCGCAACTTCCCGTATTCGGCTCTGTACTCAGTTTCAACGATGTCTAAATTATGTGCATCGAACATAGGCGTCTCTAATTCAATAGGCATTGCATTCAGTTGGTTTTGCTTGCCTTTTCTTGCTTCCAGCGCCTCGTTGAGGTTCTTTCTGCTCGTCTCGTAGAGCGCCTTTAGGCTCTCCAGCGAAGTGCTGGGAGCGTTGTCCTCGTTGTTCCGCATGGTCAAGTTCAAGGCGCGCTATTCTCTTTTTCTTTCCCTTTCAGCGTTCACTTGTTTTTGTTCAAGCAGTGGAAAGCTTTTGACTTTAATGTAGATGCGGTCATGTTATTTCACTAGTTTTGACGCGTAGCTTTGATCATTTACTCACAAGAACGGATGTCCGATGATTTCTTTGTCTTGGTATTTTATTTTCAGCATCAAAGATTCAACACTTCATACAGTCGTCTTGAGTAAATCCACTGTGGTTACAACACCTGTTGCTGTGTCTTGTAAATTTCTGACTTTTACAACAACCTATGTTATATCTATCTGATTGCGTTCAGCTCACGGTCAAAGGCTTGTGTTTCCGTAGCCTTCCGCATCTAAACTGAACTTTCTATCATACTGACATCACAGACCAACTCACGATTGTCAAAATGGATGCTTAACTTAATTCTAACTAATGAATAGAATAATGTAGAATGAAATGAATGAAAACAAAATAAAATAAACACAACAACAAATTTTGCAGATTCATCTTACATAAATGTGATATGGCTCTTACACTACACTTGTACATAATAACAGTAATATTTCAAACATTTTCCAGGCTGCTGTTTGGAGAAAACAGAGAATAAAGAATAAACCAGTTGTTGGGTCAAAATAACCCAAACAGGTGTTCATTTGTAAATTACTCATTACATCTCATATGACCTAACATGAGCAATACAACAATGTGTTTAAAGTACCTGAAATAACCCAGAATTTTGACCCAGCATACAGATGTCGCCTTTAAGACTGCGCGTGTTTTCCTGCGAGAGGCCGCAATTTAGCGCGCGGCGTGCCGCGACTTGCCGGAGGCAACATTCAGGAATTTAAAATAAATGTGTTGTGCTTCACTGAATATCCGCCAGATGGCGCATGGAAGGACGTTATCTAAAAGCCGGACCAAGTACAACAATGAATGTAACGACGCGGATGAACAGTGCTGAAGCGAACATGAATTTTATTTCGTTTTATAATAGATCTTTCATGATGAATGAGTGTATATGTGCTTCATATTATCAAACACAGGCAAAGGAGACAGAAATTTTTGGGGGACAAGTCACTGAAAACAGTAAACCTAGCTATCGTTCGTTTAATGTGTTTTTTTCTCATTCCATTAGTTAAAAAAAAATATTTGCTCTTTTAAACTAAAGTGTCTAATTTATGCTTATGGGTGAATCTTTTTTTTTTTTTTTTACTTTAGTATAATGCTATTTACAGCAGGGAACCAAAGTAAAATATTCCATTTTGATCAAGGCACTTTTATTAGGTTGAGTGTGATTTGCGCATGCGCAGTCTTTAAACCATAGTTTTCCCGGTATAATTTTATTTCCGCCTCAAACTGGAGCATGACGTTGAAACAAGTAAGGAAGGATATCAGAAACTGTATTTCAGTTACTGTTAGTTAAAGCCCCTGATTAAACTTAAATGTAATCCATTCACTCAAAGGACATTTCTGCTTCAAACCAAAGTTCGCCGTGTCACATGACCTCATGACGCAGCATTATCACGGACTGAATCACGTTCTGCTGGCGGCCCTAGTTTTTCAAAGAAAACTCCTTTAAACTCAATTTGAAAAGATGTACAGGTTCTTTACAGTTGAAATTTAACTTATTAATAAAATTCAGATTCAGAAAAAAATGTTTATTGCTAGTGCTCTTTTACCATTTAATGCTTTAACACACACGAAATGTCATCTCACTGGCGAGCCTTTCTCTGAACACGCCGTTTTCACGAGGGGTGGGGGTAAGAAACACACATCTCGGTTTATTAATCCGCGCACTCGGTTCGTTATTATTTAATTAATTAATTTTTTATTTATTTACCACAGGACCCCTGGGGAGCTCCGTAGGTTCAGGTTTTTACACGAAAACGGTGTTTTGTGAATATCCACACTATTAAAAACTGAAATATTGCTAATTGTACGTCCTGAGATTAAGATGAATGTGGTGGATTTTTTATTCTCCCCACACCGAAGTTGCCCTAATTTAAAACATTAACCAAATACTGTAATTTTAATAAAAGAAATCAAAGAAAGACTCCGGACTCCGTGCAGATCTAGATGAAGTAAGGATAAGTTTTATTGCAACAATAAAACAAAGTTAGCCAGTCCTGACAATGCCTAAGATGTGAATCAGATCATCACCAAGAACAGACTGAGACACTGTGACATAGCTGCCTTCTTTTATACAGTTTTACAGGGGGCGGGACGCTCATCTGGCCCCCTCATTTGCTCATTTTTTTTTTTCTGGTTCCTTATCAAATTTTTCAACCAATAAAATTACATTTGCATTATACGTCATATACCTCGTTATCTGACTCCATCTTTTACCAAATTTTCCTTCCAAATTAGTTTCCATTATCTTTTCACTTTTTTGTTCAACTTAAAAAATATTGGGGTGGCGCTTACGTCTACTATAAATTCTTGGTGCTTCCGCTTTACTCTACAGTTTTCAAGAGACAAGCCATGGGTAAGCATTTTCTACATATTATTTTAATTATTTGTCTACGTTTGTGACTTTTATTATATTTACCTATTTTATTTTTATTCTTATAGCTAATCGCATCTGCACGAATGATCACCACGTCGCTCTGGACGACTCGGACAGCCAGAGCAGTCCGGCTCACAGTCCTACTGACTACACTCCTACTGAACCTGTCATGGACCGGGCCTCGGTGAGTTTTACTGAGGATGAGCCCGAGCCATCTGCATCGGTACTGCAGTTCCTAGAGGAGACAGGGCTCACTTTTTCCAAGAATGTTGATCCCAAAAAGGGTCCTTCTAAGAGGCCGCGTGCGGATAGCCCTTATCCATTTTCTTTTAGACCTGTACGACCTGAATCTACAACGCCAGCCCCGCTGCTCTTAAGACCTGTTTGTCACGTAAGTGTTGGCACCCAGACCGATGTTAAAGTGTCTGTTGGTACCCAAACAGATTTTCCTTCCGCACCTGTGCCAAATCCAAATCGCGGCATTTCTGTTTCTATTTCCTTTCACTGATTTTTAAATTAGTGTTGTCCTTCCTCACAGGAGGTTTTGCTAATTGACTTCTTATGCATTTTATTTTGCTACTGATGCTTACCCAGGCCCTGTGTGTTTTTATACTTTTTTTTATGTTGGGCCTAATACTTTGCATTGTATAATATTAATTATCTAGATGCACATACTCAAATTCAAATTCAAATTTTATTAGTCACATACACAATCATACACAGTATAATATGCAGTGAAATGCTTTTATACGACCGCCAGTGACCTTAAAAAAAAAAAGAAAATAAGAAAATAAAATCTTGTACGTAAAATAAATAATCAATAAAAAGGAAATACTAAAGAAATAATTTTAACTAGTAAAATTTGTAAAATTAACTGTGCATAAGGGCATAATAAAATATTGCAAAAATATAGAAATATGGTATTAAAGTGTCAGTGGTTGTGCAAATATGCATGAAAGGTGACATGTGCAATTGTCCAGATGTATGAGTATTTAGTGCAAGTGTGTATGAATGTGTCCATGATTGTCCAGTCAGTGTTGTGAGCTTAAAAGATGTTATTAGTCCTGTGTGGAGGTGTGATTGAGAGACCTTATCGCCTGCGGGAAGAAGCTCCTCCTCAGTCTCTCTGTGTTGGCCTTTAGGGAGCGGAATCTCTTCCCAGACCGCAACAAAGAGAACAGTCCATTACTGGGGTGACTGAGGTCCTTCATGATCTTCCTGGCCTTAGTCCAGCACCGCTTGCTGTAGATGGAGTGCAGGTCAGGGAGCTCAGTGCGGATGATGCGTTCGGCTGATCGCACCACCCTCTGTAGAGCTCGTCTGTCCTGCATGGTGCTGTTCCCGAACCAGGTCGTGATGTTTCCCGTCAGGATGCTCTCTATGGTGCAGGAGTAGAAGTTCCTGAGCACCTTGGAGGGCAGTCTAAAGTCTCTCAAGCGTCTGAGGTGGTACAGACGCTGCCGGGCTTTTTTCACCACGGTGTTGATGTGACAGGACCATGATAGGTCCTGCGTGATGTGAACACCGAGGTATCTGAAGCTGTCCACTCTCTCCACTGGGCTCCTGTTGATGACGGGGGTCTGGTAGTTCCTCTCCTGCTTTGTACTAAAGTCCACTATCAGCTCCTTTGTCTTACTGACGTTCAGGAGGAGATTGTTCCTCTGGCACCAGTTCTCCAGATTTCCAATCTCCTCTAGGTAGTCCGACTCATCATTGTTGGTGATCAGTCCGACCACGACGGTGTCGTCAGCAAACTTGATGATGGAGGTGGAGTTGGTAGTGGCCACGCAGTCGTGGGTGTACAAAGAGTACAGCAGGGGGCTCAGAACACAACCCTGCGGGGCTCCAGTGCTGAGAGTGAGTGTAGCTGAGACATGTCCGCCCATCCTTACCGCCTGTGGTCTGCCAGTCAGAAAATTGGAGATCCACTGACATATAGATGAGCTCAGTCCCAGGTGCTCCAGCTTGGTGGTGAGTGTGGAAGGAATTATTGTGTTAAAAGCAGAGCTGTAGTCGATGAAGAGCATTTTAACATAATTCCCTTTCCTAGTGTCCAGGTGAGTGAGTGATGTGTGGAGGAGATGAGAGATTGCATCGTCTGTGGAGCGGTTCTGACGGTATGCAAACTGTAGTGGGTCCAGTGTGTCGGGTAGTGAAGAAATGATGAAGTCTCTGATAAGGCGTTCAAAGCACTTCATCACTACTGAGGTGAGAGCTACAGGGCGATAGTCATTGAGGGAAGCAGGATGTGGTTTCTTTGGAACAGGAACAATAATGGACTCTTTGAAGCATGTGGGGATCACCGACTGAGATAAAGAGATGTTGAATATCTCAGTGAACACAGGTGCTAGCTGGTCTGCGCAGGCTCTGAGAATACGACCTGAGATGCCGTCTGGTCCTGCTGCTTTCCTGGTGTTCACTCTCTTGAAGGCTCTCCTCACGTCGTGCTCGGAGATGATGAGCGCGTTCCCGGTGCTGGCAGTGTCTTCCTGTCTGCAGCCGTTAGCGCCGCTAGCATTAGCGCCGTTAGCATTAGCGCCGTTAGCATTAGCATTGCTAGCGTCTTTAGCTGCAGCCTCGAAGCGAGCGTAAAATGTGTTCAGCTCGTCTGCCAGAGTCGTGTCCGCGTTCGTCATACCGGATGTTGGTGCTTTGTAGTCCGTTATTGTTCTCAGTCCCTGCCACAGGCTCCTAGAGTCACTCTGTTGAAGCTGTGACTCTAGTTTTCTCCCGTAGCGCTGCTTCGCCTCTTTCACCGCCTTCCGGACGTTATATGACGCAGCCTTGTACGGTTCCATGTCCCCCGATGCAAGTCCCGTGTTGTAGGCAGCTGTGCGAGATCTCAGAGCGTCGCGGATGGTTTTATCCACCCACGGCTTCTGGTTGGGAAACGTTCTGATAGTCTTTTTCTCTACCGTATCGTCTGCCAGCTTTTCAATAAATCCCACAACCGCTTCCGTAAACACGCTGACGTCATCATCGGAGCTGTTTCTAAACATGTCCCAGTCTGCGTCATCGAGTGCGTCCTGTAACGCGGCCACCGATTGGTCCGTCCAGCGCGCGACCTCCCTCAGGACCGGAACTTCCTGTTTCAGCCTTTGTTTATAATTTGGCATGAGGAAAATGGCGGCGTGGTCGGATTTACCAAACGCTGGACGAGATTGTGCCTTGTAACCGTCTTTGACCGTGGTATAACAGTGGTCCAGTGTCCTTTCGCCCCTGGTGGGGCAGGTGATGTGCTGATAAAAGTTCGGCGCTGCGCGTTTGAGGTTGGCACTATTAAAATCCCCCGCCACAATGAGCGCAGCGTCCCGGTGTTGTGTCTGGTGCTGTGTGAGCGCCTCATGCAGCTCGCATAAGGCAGTTTCAGTGTCCGCTGGTGGAGGTATGTAAACGGCGCTGATTATGACCGATGTGAACTCCCGTGGAAGATAAAATGGACGACACATGATGGACAGTAGTTCCAGGTTTGGTGTGCAGGAGCGTGTAAGAGGAACAACGCTCGCGCTGTTGCACCAGCTGTTGTTCACCATTAAGCACACGCCGCCTCCCCTTGACTTCCCCGAGTCCCGCGTCCTGTCCATGCGGTGAACCGAGAAGAACTCGGCCGGCTGTATGGCGTGGTCTGGCACCGCTGGGTTCAGCCATGTCTCGGTGAAGCAGAGGAGATTGCAGTCCCGAATGTCTCTCTGGAACTTTATCCTGGCCCTGAGGTCATCCAGTTTGTTCTCCAGTGACTGGACGTTGGCGAGCAGGATGCTAGGCAGAGGTGTGCGGTGTGCACGGGCTCAGAGCCGGTTCCTCACGCCAGCTCGTTTCCCTCGGGTCCGTCGCTTCGCGTCGCGTCCATTGTTCTCCCTCAGGATCTCACTCGGCCAGCTCGGATCCGGAGTTAAAACCGTCGAATTGTGAGTACATTGTATACCAATAGAAACAAGAGTGTCTCTATCATACCTAATGTACTCAATGGTGGTGATTTTGCCGATTTTAAAACACTGAAAACTAACTTAAAAAACAAAAACAAAGAAAAGGTGGTCGGAGCAGTCGTGACGGCAGCCGACCTCACCGGCGCCATCTTGGAACACCATACTATTTTGTGTCTATCTCTTTATTAAACTTATTATTCATATCACTGTGTGTGTGTGTGTGTGTGTGTTTTTTGGTTATTTAATTTGACATGTCGCTTGTGTATCCAATGCCTGTTACATCACAGTTAAGATCACCCCATGTCTGAGATTACATCATGTCTGGGGCTATGTCATATCTGCTGATCTGGTGTCGTTTCTAGGGTTACTATGAAATCTCTAAGATGGGTGCTAGTCTAAGGTTCGTTGGGTGCATACTGTATACTGAACATCACATGGTGTCTTTGCGACTATGACATCACATTGTGCTTGGCTCAACTCTGTTCACTTCACCTCACATCCATAAGATAAAATTAATAGTTTTCAGTTATATTACTGCATGCACAAATATATGTAATTAAAATATGCTTACATGAACATTAATTGGGAGTAATGAAAGCGAGAATCACATCCAAAACAGAAAGCTAAACTTACCTCGAACACGACAAACTCCAGCTCCAGCCACGCCATGTAGTACCTCCGTGATGATCCACAACCGACTGATCCACAGCGCGGGCACAGCGTCTCCAAACACGCATGCGCGGTTTAATTTCGACACATTTTCGGCTTCAGTAGACACACGATACTTCAGACTGAAACACGACTGCCCCCTACAGGTAATGAAGGGCATGTTCACAGCTTCCCGCACGCAGCCGGCGCAAAGCCACGGCAAGTCACGGGATCCCTTTTCTCGAAACGTGCGTTTTTTATGGCGACATCTGTAAACCACCCAACGATGTGCTTACAGAAACTACACAGCATTTTTAGTGTGTCTTTTTTTGAGTTATTGTAACGTTTTATTCTGAAGGGCTATTTTACTAGTTATTTCTATATTTAAAGTTTGATATATTTTGAATTTATTTTTTAAAATAACAATAAACAGATACAAACAGAGATATTGATAACTTGATATTCTGTCCAAACAACATTTAACTAATGTTTTTTTTTACTCATTATTATACAATAAATATCAATATCTCTGGTTCAGATTTTTTATTTTTGTTGTATAAAGTTCTCAGATGTGAAAATTACAATCACTGTAGTATTTCTTCGATACAACATATTTAAACTTTTTTATGACTTAATTCTGTTAGCACTGTCGCCTTGCACCTCCAGGGTCTGGGTTCGATTCCCCGGCCAGGCTCGATTCCCGTCTCTGTGTGCATGGAGTTTGCATGTTCTCCCCATGCTTGGTGGGTTTCCTCCGGGTACTCCGGTTTCCTCCCACAGTCCAAAGATATGCAGGTTAGGCTAATTGGTGTTCCCAAATTGCCCGTAGTGTGTGATTGGGTGTGTGAGTGTGTGTATGTGTGTGTGCCCTGCAATGGATTGGCACCCTGTCCAGGGTGTACCCCGCCTAGTGCCCCGCGACCCTGAACACAGGATTAAGCGGTATAGAAAATGAATGAATGAATGAATGAATGACTTAATTCTATTTAAAACTGCGTAGAGTGAAAAATGTCACTTTGCGCCACCTGGCGGTAATTTCATGAATGACTTTAAACTGCAACTGATTTATTTTGGCTGCTGCCGCCTTTCAACGGTGGTGAGCACAACGGTAATGAGCAGTCTGGTTGTCCACCTACTCTAAGAACATGTCCTGGGAGTAGTGAGCAGGGGCAGAGGGGAACTGAGGAGCAGACTGTGTTCATATCAACATAACAATCTGTGCCTAGAATCTGTGTCATTAGTTGTTACTTGTTATTTACCATATTGTTTAATGTGTTTTTCAGCTGCTAATATAAGCACAGAGATGCTGTCCAGCCTCACTAAGGAGGATTTGTGAGATCTCTTTCCACGACCTGAACACTTCTTCAGAAGGTGAACCATTTGGAGGCTTATGCTCATGAGGAAAATGAGGTAATGTAGGTTTGACATTTGGTCAAACAATGCAGTGTTTTAACCAAGTATGTCCTGGCCATCAAACATATGTCAACTTCAGACTGTAGATATCCTTTTCTAAAAATACATTTTTAAATTATATTTTGGAAAAATATTTACACAAATTCAGGGAAATTCACATGAAATTCACAAAATTTATACAAAAATATACAAAAATATGTCCTTCTGTATACAATTATTAATAGTGAGACTCACCTGATAACAAATAGGTATTAGAAGTCATACCAGGGGAAAAGTTAAACTGCTATGGACAAATGTAAAACTGTTAATTTGTGAGAACTAACCAGGCTAATACTTCCTAGGCCTCCAGCTAGATTGTGTAAGATTTACAGTGTTTAACAAACTCCATAATTGATGTAACTTTTCTGCAACCCCATCGCTCTCTTTCATTATTTCTTGCTCTACTCTCTGGATATTGGTCTGTCTATTTTAGATCATGGATGAACTGCATCGGATTCTCGATCTCCATCGGATTCTCGACTCTCACTTCATACCTGACCTGAAGACCTGCTGGGGGACTTTCTATGAGAAGGCACAGTTTTATGGAGTGTTCAAAAATGTCATGAAAGCACCACAGCAGGACAAATGTTGTGTTCCCATGAACATATTAATGTTGGTTTATATACCTCACTGCAGTAAGTCAAATGACATTAATTTTGTTTTTAACAGTGAAGCACTCACTTGCCATGCTAAAGGCTTTACCAGACATGTTCCCATCACCTGTGGCTCCACCCAAGACATTAGGACATGCAAGTGAAGCTATGTTTCACATTCTTAAGGTAAAAGCATTTGAGAATGAATGAGAAATTTCAAATTACTTTTGTTATTGTATGATACAATGAGTGTGAAATGTATTTTCTCTGTTTGTGTCAGTCTAAAGAAGATCCAACCACTTTTCTTCAAACGAGACCACTCTTCAATCCTGTTGTGATTGTCTGCGAAACTAATTGCATACTGGCCATTGGAACCATGCCTGTGGTGACCTTCCCGAAAGAGGACATCTATGCTAGTGTGATGTATCTTATGGTGCGTTATTATGCTTTTCACCTCACATATCCTAAGTGTATTGCCACACTGCTCTCTGTGCTCCAGACAGAAGTCCTCTTGGATGCCATCCATGACAAGGACATGACTGTCATATAAAAAGGCTATGGCTGGGTGGAAAAAGTTTATTCCTGACTAGGGCTGCACAGCTCTATTTTTTCATTTCTGGTCCCCTAACAGAATTTTGTCTATTGGCCAATTTGATAGTCTGTAATACATAGCAAATTAATTTGTTTATTATAAAGGTTTGAAGCAGTGTTACATTTGTTATTTTGTCATACCTGTAGATCTTTGTTTTTAATTGTTTGGTTAATTTGCCCACTAATGTCTGTTATGCTGGTTATGTTGTTATGTTTGGCATTCGAAACAAATGAGAGCCTATAGAACCAGGCAAGATACAGAACCGTAGAGGTGATTTACAAAACCATGGCCAGAAATGGCCTTGTTTGTTTTGTTGCATTATTTGTTTTTCATTCTATTGATTTGCAGCGAATGGAGTTCATAATAAAGAGGTACAAAAATGAATTGAAATGTATTTATTTATTTATTTATTGAATTTACAAATTGAAAAATCATTCTTAAAACTTTTAGTATTTAGATAAATGTACTTGTTTTTAGTCTAGCTTTACCGGTTTTAAGAATAAATTCTTACTTATAGCCTTATTTTTAAGACAATGACACTACCATTTGCTAAATTTGAGCTTTTTTCCTATATACTGAGAAGATAATTCTTAAATCTTTTCTTTGTATTAGGAGAATTTACTTGTTTCTAGTTTGGCTGCACTAGTTTTAAGACATCTGAGGGTTCTTTGAGGCTAGATATATTTATTTGTTTTAAAAATCTTGCTTATTTTAAGTAAAATTTACCTCATTTTATTACTTTTTGTTCTTGTGTTTGAGAGCAGACCTTTTGCATTTTAAGCATGTTTGTCTAGGTTTAAGACACAACTGTATTTTAGTGCCTAGATTTAAGTTCAAATATTCTAGTTTTAATGCAGTTTTCACAAACTTTTGTACTATTTCGATTCTTATGAAAAAGTTTAAAATGCCTAGTTTTAAAGATTTGTGTCTAGTTTTAAGATGCAGTAGCATTTATAATTGTCTAGATATTAATGCTACTTTCAAGAATTCTTACCACGTATGTTTTGCTTACCCCATTGGCAGATTTTTTTGCTTGATTTTGGTTCACTTTAACTAGATTTAATAATTTTTTTGCTTATTTCAAGAAGGGCATTTTTTGCAGTGTAGTGAGATCCTACAAGGACCAGACCTAACAAATTCACTCATTGGAGTGCTTACATGCTTTAGACAAGAGGAAGTTGCCATGATGGCAGACATGGAAGCCATGTATTATCAAGTGAGAGTTCCTGAAAAGTACACAGGTCTGCTGCGCCGAACGGAGACATGAACTAAGACTTAGTTGAGTATAAGATGGTAGTTCACTTGTTCGGTGCAAAATCGTCCCCAAGCATTGCCAACTTCGCTGTTAGCAAGGACATCTTAGATCGTGTGCAGTATGAACTCAAATGAACTCTAGATAGGTTGCCATCTTAGGTCTGAGATGCTTAGGTCGCCATCTTAGAAGTGAGATGCTTAGTGGACAGAGTGTACTTTAGAACATATGATGTAATCTTTGTACCCAAAAGGACCTGAACTCAAATGACCTCTAGATATGCTTAGTGGACAGAGTGTACTTTAGAACATATGATGTAATCTTTGTACCCAAAAGCACCTGACAAGGGAAAGTCCCTGGACATGATGTAATGTCAGCTGACTCATGGGGTGATCTTAACTGTGAGGTCAAATTAAAGGAACACAGACAAATAACCAAAATGTATAAGAATAATAAGCGCCACCCCTATATATTTAAAATAAACAAAGTGAAAAGGTAATGGAAAGTTATTTGCAATAAAAATATGTTATAATGGGAAAAATATGGAGTCAGATGACGAGGTATATGATGTAACGAAACAAGGTAGAAGAAAGTATGATTGTAATGGGTTAATAATTTGTTAAGAGATGTACAGAGGAGGGGACAAGGTGAGCTCCCCTCCCCTTGAAAAAACTGTATAAAAAGGCATGTACAGCACTGCCAGATCAGTTTGTCCTTGGTGATGGCTGGATTCATAACCTAGGCTGGCTCACTTTGTTTTTATTGCTGCAATAAAAACTTATCCTTACTTCATCTAGATCTGCACGGAGTCCGAAGTCTTTCTTTGATTTCTTTTACTAAAAGTTACAGTATTTGGTTAATGTTTTAAATTAGGGCAACTTCAGTGTGGGGAGAATAAAAAATCCACCACATTTATTGGTGACCTCCGACTGTGATTGCCTTCATGGAGGGCTCCTCTGGTGACCGGGACCAGCGTGACCTGACAGACCATCAACTGGCGCTATTATAGACAAAGGTAAGCAGAAACCTGTTTTATCGAATTCTGCATTAGATGTTCATGGTCTGTTAGGAGTGCGTGCTTCCAGCTGGAGGAGGTAACTCCCTAGGTATATTGAATACAATAATTTTAAAGTTGCCAAAATTGATAAATTGAATTGATAAATTAATTGCTATATTTAAATTAATTGCTACATTTTTATTATTATATAAAAGACTGGATGAAGTAACGAAACATTAGGAGATCTCCATTTTGTTTTATTTTTGTGTGATTTTTTTGTTTTATATTTTCTTTATTTTTTTTGTTTATACTTATTTTATAAGTTGTGTGATATCTGAGGTAACGCCACTGTGTTAGGGCTAGAACCCGTATGTGAGGAATCGCCAACAAGTGGGGCTGGACCCAGATGGTAAAAATTCCTGCAAATCACTAAATAGGGAACTTTATTCGTTACCCAGACGTGGCAGGTGGTAAAAAGTCCTGTAACAAGACGCTGAGTATAGGACTCACTGATTTGTGAGCTGATACTAAGACGCGGAACTGGGCAGGTGCTTTTCAAGTGTTTTTCAGATTTTTAAGTATTTATTGTGAAAAAGTCCTGTAGGTGGTTGTGCTGTAATATCGAGTCCTAGGGCTAGAACCCACTTGTGTGAGGTATCGCTAGGAGCAGTACTGCAATCAAGTTTCCTAGGGCTAGAACCCATATATATGAGGTATCGCTAGGGAACGAAAGGTGATTGCTATTTGAAAATTCCTACAGGTGGTATTGAAGTTTTCTGGGCCCAGGTTGTGTTGTGTGATAAATTGTTATATTGTTAAAAATGGTTTTGAATACTCAAATTCTTTAGATTTTTGTAAAAGAGCGCTTGTGCCGTGTGTCGATTGTACGTCTTGTATGTGTGTCTCTTAAATGTGTGTGTGTATTATACTTATGTGTAAAGTCTTTTGTTGAATTTATGTGTATGTGTAAAATATAATGTATAGATAATAAGAGATACGGCATTAGAGATAACCTAATAAGTAGATAGAGGAATCCAAAAACACCTTTTTTGGATTTTCTGACTTGCCATAATTAATAATATGTATAAATAATAGTGTATAAAATAATAGCATAGAAGTGATACATATAATATTATAGTATAAAAATATACGTGTGGTTATGGTACACACTGGTTATGGAACTCACTGTGACATACGCTTCATCTGTGACACGAAAGTGGTACAGGTGTTGAATGTGTCAACATAGTAGTATTATAAAATATACATTTCTTTGGATTAATGTACATATGCGCAGCAACATATTAGTTATTGAAGATAAGCTTAAGTAAGATATAAAAGGTACCTTTACATGTTGTGTAGTCGACGACACAATACTAATAACAATAAACATAGTGTATAAAGTAATAAATGCACCTAGGTTACACATAAAACAAATATTAAATATAACAAATGGAGGAGATCAGATGATAAGTGGAGTTAGAGAAATTAACTGGGATCAGCAGATAAGAGAAGAAGGAATTTTGACTAAGCGCGAACGGGAGTTTAGAATTTTGGAGTCAGATCAGAATGAAAGATATAGATGTTTATTGAATAATCCTGGAAAGGATTTACTTTTAGAAAAAGAGTGTGACATGGGAGAGTGGATGCTTAGGTGCTCACTAATACCCGACATGTTAGATCTGGACGGCAACACACACACACACACACACACACACACACACACACACACACTTTATTACTTACATTTCAGAATGGAGAAATTAGTTTTTTTCATTGGGCTAGTTACTAGAGAGATTCGTTTAAAAGTAATAAATAGTACGATAGAATTTGGAGGAATAAGTGGACCCCCCTCCGCTTCCTTGTTTAACTCCGCTCATTTCATTGCTGCAAGCATACCCAGATTTTGATATATTGTGTTTAGAAGAATGCGCGGGAGGTTGGAAAGAAAAGATAAAGACTAATAAGAGCAGACTCAGGTCCGGTAGTGCTGAGTTGTATGTGGGTTGTTGATAACAATAACGAATTCGTGTTAATAACTGTGGGACCAGACGGGAGAATAATTTTTCAGACCCGTGACAAAATAGTTATGCCTCTGATATTAACACCAGTGGAAAATTAATGCTTAAAAAACATAGGAAAAATAGGAAAAAAAACAGCTGTTAAAGATCGGCAGCAGTCATAAAGTACACAGTAAGAGTGCTATTGTCATGTTTCTTACGGTGTCTGCGTCGGAGGTGTGTGCGAGGCATGATCACGGAGGCGAGCTGACGGTTTTAACAAAGTTCTTTATTTTGTATTCAAACAAAATCATAAAACAAATAAAGGTCTCTCCAACACAAACCAAACTATCACGACAAATGCTAGACGCCTGGCTGGAGTTCAGCCAGGCTATTTATAGCAAACATAAACACAAATCATCAAATTAACTTCCCTCGATTCAGGTGAGCTTCTACGTCACCTGACCGAGGTGCAAACTGGGAAACGAAGTCAAAAATGAAACTTAAACTAAACTACAAAACAAAAACCAAAACCGGGCGTTAGGCGCCCTCTAGGGGTCAACCGTCACAGTACCCCCCCAAAAAAAAATGCTCCTCCGGAGCATCATCGGAGGCCCCGGACACCCACCCCAATGTTCTACCTTCCACCTCTTGGCCAGGAGGCTGGGTGACGGGGCTGGAGACGTGCTCGGCGGTGGCAGAGCTGGAGACGTGCTCGGCCGTGGCAGGGCTGGAGACGTGCTCGGCCGTGGCAGGGCTGGAGACGTGCTCGGCCGTGGCAGGGCTGGAGACGTGCTCGGCCGTGGCAGGGCTGGAGACGTGCTCGGCCGTGGCAGGGCTGGAGACGTGCTCGGCCGTGGCAGGGCTGGAGACGTGCTCGGCCGTGGCAGGGCTGGAGACGTGCTCGGCCGTGGCAGGGCTGGAGACGTGCTCGGCCGTGGCAGGGCTGGTGACGTGCTCGGCCGTGGCAGGGCTGGTGCTGCACTCGACGACGGCGTTGGAGCGGTCACTGCGCTCGACGACGGCGTTGGAGCGGTCACTGCGCTCGACGACGGCGTTGGAGCGGTCACTGCGCTCGACGACGGCGTTGGAGCGGTCACGGCGCTCGACGACGGCGTTGGAGCGGTCACTGCGCTCGACGACGGCGTTGGAGCGGTCGCGGCGCTCGACGACGGCGTTGGAGCGGTCGCGGCGCTCGACGACGGCGTTGGAGCGTGCGCGGCGCTCGACGACGGCGTTGGAGCGTGCGCGGCGCTCGACGACGGCGTTGGAGCGTGCGCGGCGCTCGACGACGGCGTTGGAGCGTGCGCGGCGCTCGACGACGGCGTTGGAGCGTGCGCGGCGCTCGACGACGGCGTTGGAGCGTGCGCGGCGCTCGACGACGGCGTTGGAGCGTGCGCGGCGCTCGACGACGGCGTTGGAGCGTGCGCGGCGCTCGACGACGGCGTTGGAGCTTGCGCGGAGCTCGGCGACGGCGTTGGAGCTTGCGCGGAGCTCGGCGACTGCGTTGGAGCTTGCGCGGAGCTCGGCGACTGCGTTGGAGCTTGCGCGGAGCTCGGCGACTGCGTTGGAGCTTGCGCGGAGCTCGACGACTGCGTTGGAGCTTGCGCGGAGCTCGACGACTGCGTTGGAGCTTGCGCGGAGCTCGACGACTGCGTGGGAGCTTGCGCGGAGCTCGACGACTGCGTTGGAGCTTGCGCGGAGCTCGACGACTGCGTTGGAGCTTGCGCGGAGCTCGACGACTGCGTTGGAGCTTGTGCGGAGCTCGACGACTGCGTTGGAGCTTGTGCGGAGCTCGACGACTGCGTTGGAGCTTGTGCGGAGCTCGACGACTGCGTTGGGGCTTGTGCGGAGCTCAACCGCGGCGTTGGAGCGTGCACTGCGCTCGACGACGACGTTGGAGCTTTTGCGGAGCTCAACCGCGGCGTGGGAGCGTGCATTGCGCTCGACGACGACGTTGGAGCTTTTGCAGAGCTCAACCGCGGCGTTGGAGCGTGCCCTGCGCTCGACGACGACGTTGGAGCTTTTGCAGAGCTCAACAGCGGCGTTGGAGCGTGCACTGCGCTCGCCGACGACGTTGGAGCTTTGTTCGACGCCTCGCCTGTCTCTCTCTGGCTGTCATGCTGTCCTCCCATGAGCTCACCGGCTCGATGTGCTCGCCGTTTCTCCATGCCTGCCCAACTTCCCTTTCGCCGTGCTCCTCGCCGGCCTCCAGCAGTTCCGCCAGCTCGTTGGAGATGATAATTTCTCCTCCCGAGTAATTCCCGAGGAGGAGATCCTCCGCCATGCCTTTTGGTAGGTCTAGCATTCTGTCACGTTTCTTACGGTGTCTGCGTCGGAGGTGTGTGCGAGGCATGATCGCGGAGGCGAGCTGACGGTTTTAACAAAGTTCTTTATTTTGTATTCAAACAAAATCATAAAACAAATAAAGGTCTCTCCAACACAAACCAAACTATCACGACAAATGCTAGACGCCTGGCTGGAGTTCAGCCAGGCTATTTATAGCAAACATAAACACAAATCATCAAATTAACTTCCCTCGGTTCAGGTGAGCTTCTACGTCACCTGACCGAGGTGCAAACTGGGAAACGAAGTCAAAAATGAAACTTAAACTAAACTACAAAACAAAAACAAAAACCGGGCGTTAGGCGCCCTCTAGGGGTCAACCGTCACAGCTATAGGGAAGAGGCACAGGAATTCACACTATAAATCAAAACAGAAGTGTGTAATGGTGAAGCTATTCTGCTGTAAAAAAAAAAAAAAAAAAGATAACTGCATGGCCAAAGCCAGCGACACCTGCAGGCACAATCATAGTTAAACATAAAGAGGATGAAAAAAATATTAGAAAGTGCATGATAAAATGGCATGACAGGACATGAGGAGAATTGCATTGGCTTAAAGACAGAACCTTTAAAGAAGAGTAAAAGAAGTAAAAAAAATTAAATAAAATGCTCAGATACAAAACTAAACAGAAAGGTAGAAAGGGAAGGATTAAATTAGGACCAAAGCTAGAAATTGTAGAATGGTTTGAAAATAAAGGAAAAGAAAATAAGAAAAAGAGACAAACTGAAGAAGAATAACAAAAAACAGTCAGAAAAGAAGGATCAGAAGTCAGAAGGGAGTGAAGACAGGAAAATAAATAAATACATTTTTTAATAATAATAATGAATAATAATAAAAAATAAATTAATAATAAAAAAAAACTTAGAATTAGAGAGACCACCACCATACACTAAGGAACACATACAACAGGAGGGTAAGGGGAATGTACCCACTACAGGAAGCTGCTGAGTCAATTGCAACCCAGTTATACACAATACAGTGGTTACAAAATTGGAATGGCGATCTCGCCGCGTATACCGCCGTTTAAAGGCAACAGCGGCCAAAATAAATCAGTTGCATTTCAAAGTCATTCGTAAAATGGCCGCCAGGTGGCGCAAAGTGACATTTTCATTCATCGCAGTAAATACAACAGTGATGGTAATTTCCACAACAAACATGACAAATCTGAACCAGAGCTATTAATGTGTACTGTACAATAATGAGTAAAAAGAAAAATTATAGTAGATTTATTAACTGAAATAAATGACCATATTTTTCAAGAGAATTTTCAAGCCCCACTCATCAAACAAAATTATAACGAAATCGGCCAAGTTTACTATTTATTTAAATATAAATTTATAAACCAATAAGATCAAATAACACCAAGTTATTATTATAACAGGCTTACTTCGTTACTTATCCAGCGCTTGCTTTATTAACCTTGCCTTATTTAACGTTACTTGGGTGCATTGTCTTTAAGTGCCCGCTTGGTGTAGCGGTTAGAGCCCACGGTCAGTGTTATTTAAAGCGCCGGTTCGAATCCCGAGGGATGATGTTTTAAATTTTTTTTATTTTAATTATAGCAAAATTTAAATGAAAAAAATTTGTTGCATTTTGATTTTGCTTCAGTATACTATAGAAAAAACAGCAAACTCGCACGCAACCAGTTTGTATTCTTTAAATTTAGGGGAGTGACGGATCGGTCTGCTGCTGCTGCGCGTGTGTGTGTGTGTGTCATTATACTGATGAAAAGTGGTGGCCATTTTGATTTACGACAGCTGTTTACGGCAGTGTAGTCCAGTGCGGGAGATGCATTGTGGGTAATGAGGTCCGGTGTTACATCTGTTACATTTTTGATAACAATTATTTTTTTTCAGCCTGTCACGGCGTGTGCCCAATTCATCTTTTTTTATCCTTGGCTGGCAAGCTCTCCGGTTTGCACCCCGCGCTATAAAATACTCGGGGTTTGTTGGTTTACAGGGGATTTTTACTACCCGGTGTGATTGCGATGCCCGCGCAACAACGCGGAAGTGCGGCATTTCTAAACAAGATCAAATGACACCAAGTTTAAAACAGATAAAATACACGTGCAAATAGTATAATTGTATAACAGGCTTACTTCGTTACTTATTTAACGCTTGCTTTCAAAGAAGTCGAGTGGCTTATTAACATCACGGAGGTGTGTTGTCTCTTAGTGCCTGGTTGGCGTAGCGGCTAGAGCACTCGGTCAGGGATTTACAAAGTGTCGGTTCGAATCCTGGATGATGCTTTTTTAAAAAAATTGTTCTATTTTAATTTTGCTCAGCAAACAAACAGCAAACAAAAAAAATTATTATTCAGAGCACGATATACAACCGTAATGAGTCCCGTAACCGGCTTATACAGCTGGCATGTGACCAACGTATTTAACCGTGAGGAGTCCATAAAATCAGTAGCAGCTAATAATTACTAATTACTTTAGTTAATGCTGCTACTGATTTTATTCCAGCTTACCTGTTCAGGTTGATTGCGATTCTTTTTAAAATATTGTCTCAGTTTTATACGTATGTTGTTCGTCTTGATGTTTGTCTTCTTTTCACTTGGCAACACTCAAATGCAAATTATTCACCGTGAATCAGCTGTTCTCACCTATCCATTCAGAGAAACTGAATGAGCTGAAATGAGCCTTTGTTTCACGACCGCGACACCCCTCTCTCTCACGCACATACAGTACAGAGTAGACCAAATCATTACAGTACATACTTTATCCAACGAACATGAAAAATATCCACATAATGATGAGTTAAGAAGCATTGCTTAATTCTCGTTTAGACAGACTGTTTGTATCTGATTATTGGTATTATTAAAGAACAGCAGCACAAACAACAACACAAGGGCTTGTACAGCAAGACACATTTTTATTATTTTGCAAAGAGTTAAATTTGTAACATTAAAAGGCATCCGAATTTAAATATATAAATTACTAGAAACAAATTGAGCACACTATCAGAATAAAAAATATAACAAATCAAATGGACACATACACAAGGAGGATAATGATACCGAGTTTATATTAAAATAACAAATATTGTAATATTGTTTTTGTGTTATTATAAATAATGAAATGCAGTAGGCTGTTATGGTCATCATAATTTTCTTTAATAAATAAGAGAAAACATTGTAACAACATATTTACATCCCAGTAGCACACCCGTTGCGCTCTACCACCATCGGCAAAACCTTCTGAAGATGATCAATATATTTATTGCACGAAATTAAGGTCAAGCGGTCTCTCCAGAAAGTCACAATGGCTTGAATAAGCTCATCTTTGTTCCGTGGTTTGGCCTCACGTCTAACGAACTCCTTCAGCGCATGCCAAACCATCTCGATCGGGTTGAGATCAGGAGACCTGCATGTAAGGAATACAGGTTAGAGAAAATTGTCATGTGCACATTTCATAATCCAGTTCATCTAATGGAACGGAATGTAAGAAACATACTCGGCTGGTGTTTTCACCTAGTTGATCCCCGCCTCAGCAATACAATGTCTCGCCGCTGTATGTTTTGGGTCATTGTCTATTAAAAGAAACGTTTTTAAACACATAGAATATTTAGAAACCTTAAAGCTATTTTTGCTAGCATAAATTACAAAATATCACATGCTTGTTATTTTTTACCTTGGAAGAAGCGATGAGGTCCTTTAAAGTCTTGTTGAATGTATGGCGCCAACGAAGATTTTATTATGCTTTCTTCGTAATAAAGCCGATCCATAATTCCTGTAAATTTTAAAGTCATGTTCAGTCATATTAATCAATTTTTCCGCTATTCTATTTTGTTAAGTAGAAACGTGCTCTACAATATATAGAACTAACCTTCAAAGACAACTATTGGTCCTGGTCCCTGACGGGATATGGTCCCCCAAACATGAACTTTTATGGGATGTTTGGCCTTAGGTTTCTCTACGTGCCGACCCCTTTTTCTGTAGCACATCAATGCAAAGCGTTCCAAAGCCACAGTTGTTTCGTCAGCAAAGATTACATTGTCAAAGGTCTCTTTGACAGCCATCCACTGTTGAGCTTGGCTAAGACGCAAGGCCTTGTTGGCGTCCCGAATCATAGGGCCGGTTCTAAAAGAGAGAAAAAAAACACAAAAAAATAATTAATTAACAAGTCTCTCTCTCTCTCTCTCTCTCTCTCTCTCTATGTGTGTGTGTGTGTGTGTGTGTGTGCGTGCGTGCGTGTGTGTCAAAGGTAAATATAAATGAATAGTCGCTAAAATTATCATAGTCGCTTACCGGGCTTTGCCATAGTTCCATTTAAGTTTCTTTATGGATGTTCTAATGGTGTTAAGTGATAGTTTACACTGCAGTCGAGTCTGAAGCTCGTCTTGAATCTGTTTAGCAGACCGTTCATCATTCTCTTGCAGCATTTCTTCAATGCACTGAAGTACAGGACTATACAAATAAAAAGTACATTTTATTCGATGTTAGATTAATGTAAAAAATTTATTTTATACAAAACAATTAATAACATACCACAATTAGTAACATACCTGGTCACTTTCAATGCATTTGGTGGTTTAGTTGCCGGAATCAGGCCACGAGAACGACAATGCCGTCTGATTGTGTTGTCGGAGACACGAACACCTGACAGTTCCAAGAATGTCCTGATACTAGTGATGACGTGTCCCTATCCATAGAGACCTGATTTTCATGCTCATCTCAGGGGAAATCTTCGTCATGGTCGATAGTGCGGCAGAAAGCGTGAGTTCAAAAAAATTATGGACTAGCATTTAAAAAGAGACCACGCAGCAGTTAAACCAATGCCTGTGGGTGGGACGGGGGACAGGACCCACCCACTTTTTAGGACCAGTGATACAGTATTGGATCCAGTCACTTTTCAAATTCTAAAATTACAATTCAGCAAGAAAGTTCACATTTTAACTTTCTTTATCTTTTTTTTCTATGATTAATACTTATTTGTGGTGATTTATGTTCTGTACATCTTTTCAAATTGAGATCTCATTTGTAAGTTGCTGCTGGTGTAAAACAGTGTTTTTTATTAAATATAAAATACAAATCTCCGTTTTATCCCCTTTGTCTTATGTCTTATCAAATAAAATTTGTTGTCCCAACCCTATTAATTCATCTTAACAGTATTAAATAGGTTGGACGCAGCTGTAGTACACTGTAAAAAATAAATCCTGAAAATAGTTGTTGGAAAAAAGAAATATATGTTGGGCTAATATAAATTTCATTACTCAACTACGAAAGTTTCATCAAGGCAACATTGGAACATTTAATTGACACAACATTATATTTCAATTTGAGGTAATCAGCACAGCAAAAACAAAATAGTTTATACAACTTAAATTGAGCCAACTAAAAATTTTAGATGCAACAGGTCACTAGAAATTTTTTAGTTGGAGTAGCAAGAATTTTTTTACAGTGTAAGTGAGTTAAATGAACATAATACAATTAATTTGACTGAACCTACTGTAAGAACATTAAGTTGGGCCAACATAATTGCTTAATGCTATTAAGTTCTTATATTATATATAAGAACTTATACTATCTTATATTTATATTAAGTATAAATTCTTTCCATGATTCAATTATGTTCTTTCAACAAGTAATTTTTGGGAGTGTATATGCAATCTATTGCTTATTCCAGTTTTATTTTATTTCATATATTACCTTCTTCTCTGCTTTTCTTCTTCCTCCTCCTCCTTTTTTGGATGGGTGTTAACAATATGGCGATTACACCCTGGCAGAATGCATGGGGAGTAAAACGAACTATAAATGGGTGTTAATATTAGGGCGATTAAACCCTGGCAGAATGAATGGGGATTAAAACACACTATAAATTGTGTGATTACTAGGGCGATTACAACGAAGAATAGATTATCAAGTATGGATTAATGCTTAACAGTCGCGCAATTACGTAGTTCTTGAATGTTTAAAAACCACAAAATAAACAAATAAAATGTTTTACACACATACACAAGGAGGACAACGAGTTTATATTAAAATAACAAATATTGTAATATTGTTTTTGCGTTATTATAAATAATGAAATGTGCACATTTCATAATCCAGCAGTGATGTCAGTAGAAGTATAGATACTAGGGTTCAAAAATACTTCTTTACTTCTTTTTTTGGGGATTAAAACACACTGTATGGATTAATGCTTAACAGTCGCGCACTTACAGTACAGTACGTAGTTCTTGAATGTTTAAAAAACACAATTTTAATAATTTGAAAAAAAAAAACGTTTTTTGATTACCGATCAGGTAATAGCCCAATTAACATTTTTGTATTGTGAAATATTTTTATACTACTGTGTGGTTTTAAAACTTAATTTCCACTTTATACACGTAATTAGTCTCACGCTATTCATTTATGTGCTTCAACGTTCATTTTAAAAGAATCATACATTGCCATCAGTGGCGGTTTTAGGGTAGGGCGATTTTTTATGCTGCATAAATACTGCATAAATATTATTGAGTACAACAAAACACACCCCAACCCCAGACTTTCTAACACCGACCAGGAGTACTGCAGAAACGATGTCTCCAGCCACAGCGTACATTGCAGGCGACCACCCAGAACTTCCTTTTACTCCTCCCACTACGGAGCTTCTTGAGTCGCTGATGATTCAGTGTCAAGGGCGTCCAGATCGGCTTGGTTGCTTGTTGTTCCGCAATGTGGTGCCGCAGGAGATCTATGCAAACTGGGCGTCCACAACAAACTGGGATGGTTCCAGAGGCAAACGTGGACTGCCAGTAAACGTGAGATATTTTTTGATGAGGACAGTGGCCCAGAAGGTTCCCACCATGACTAGCAGTGACAGCAAGCGGATCAAGGACCGAATAAATGAATTTTTACGCTCACCGAGGGTCACTGTCTCAAGTAGACGTTTAAACTACTAAAAGTTTACATTTGATTTGTTATATTTTTTATTCTGATAGTGTGCTCAATTTGTTTCTAGTAATTTATATATTTAAATTCGGATGCCTTTTAATGTTACAAATTTAACTCTTTGCAAAATAATAAAAATGTGTCTTGCTGTACAAGCCCTTGTGTTGTTGTTTGTGCTGCTGTTCTTTAATAATACCAATAATCAGATACAAACAGTCTGTCTAAACGAGAATTAAGCAATGCTTCTTAACTCATCATTATGTAGATATTTTTCATGTTCGTTGGATAAAGTATGTACTGTAATGATTTGGTCTACTCTGTACTGTATGTGCGTGAGAGAGAGGGGTGTCGCGGTCGTGAAACAAAGGCTCATTTCAGCTCATTCAGTTTCTCTGAATGGATAGGTGAGAACAGCTGATTCACGGTGAATAATTTGCATTTGAGTGTTGCCAAGTGAAAAGAAGACAAACATCAAGACGAACAACATACGTATAAAACTGAGACAATATTTTAAAAAGAATCGCAATCAACCTGAACAGGTAAACTGGAATAAAATCAGTAGCAGCATTAACTAAAGTAATTAGTAATTATTAGCTGCTACTGATTTTATGGACTCCTCACGGTTAAATACGTTGGTCACATGCCAGCTGTATAAGCCGGTTACGGGATTCATTACGGTTGTATATCGTGCTCTGAATAATAATTTTTTTTGTTTGCTGTTTGGGATTGCCACCTTATTGTGGTCAGGGGATTTGCGTGCCTCAGTGCTTGGATGTTTACCGAGGGCTCAAGGGAGGTGTGTCTGTGTGTCTGTGTGTGTGTGCGCCTGTCCTTTTTTCAGCGGATTTTTCCGCTACCGCAGATCAGTTTATCAACTTGTAATATATAAATTTTAGGAATATATTAACATGTGGAGACATCATTATATGTTGAATGGAACTTGTAAGCCTTTGAATGGTGTTAAAAATACTTGCAAAACAAGTATTGCAGCCATACATTGGAGGGAACTTCTGAGGTGGTCAGTGATTGATGGCACGGTCGGTCGGAGGGGGTTGTGATCACACCTATAGATCTTTTGTTCTAGGCTATCGGTCAAATATCTCTCCACTTGGAAGCAAAAACATGCAAGGGATTTCAGCATCTCGACGCACATACTAAGCTGTTTATAAAGTAGACACTGTTTTTTTTTTTTTCATTTTGTAATCTTTCCCGTGTTTACCGTGTACTGTACAATGTATATTCATTTTTTTAATGAATTACTGTAAATAAACTACACATTCCGTTGATTTACCAGAAATGACTTTTCTGTTTTTTGTGTGTGCTAAACTAAACTTCAGGGTCAAAGTAATAGCGATTTTATTTGAAAAGTATTATATATTTACAATGCTGATAAGTTCAAGCTTAGATTCATATATAAACTGCTTCAAAGTCTTTCCACCCCGTGACAGCTGAAATCCGACAGACGCAGGGCTCAAGGGAGGTGTGTCTGTGTGTGTGTGTGTGTGTGCGCGCGCGTGTGTATGTGTGTGTGTGTGTGTGTGTGCGCGCTGCAGCCTGTCATTTTCAGCGGATTTTTCCGCTACCGCAGATCAGTTTATCAACTTGTAATATATACATTTTAGGAATATATTAACATGTGCAGACATTTAAGGGTGCGCTGCCCTCTCTTGCCCCTGCGTAGAGCCCACACACACACACACACACACATCTATCTATCTATCTATTATATAAATACACATTTGGAATCTGCATCTACATTTTCTGTTACAAGTATAGAATTAGGTTCAGCTGAGACTCATGATCAATGGTGTTAGGGTACTTATGTAGTGATAATTAGTTTCAGCCAAATCATTAAAACTAACAATGGACTATGACACTCTTGTTTTACACACATTGTTTTAGCGATAGTTTCACGGAAGCGAGTTTAGAACTAATCTAACCAAACCAAGAAAAAAAAAACATCCGAAGCTTCAAATAGAATGAACGAACTAATGAAATTGATATATATGTAATTGATATACTGTATATACAGACGTGTGTGTGTCATTTTAATTCAAATGAACATTTTAATGCTTTCTGATACACTTATCAACTTATCGACATACACTTATCAACACAAACTCTCCGTGCACGCACACACACAATCTCTAAAAAATTAATATTAATAACATACATATACAAATAAACAAAAATATAAACGTCTATATTGAAGTCTACGGTGAACGCAGAGTCGGCTAAGCACACGTGATGACGCGCGCGCCCTCACCTCTGTTACGGCTGCCTACAGTATTTGGCCAAAAGAATTATAATAATTGAACGATATGCCTGGTCCTGGAAAGAGACATCAACAGTCCGGCGCTGAGAAACGAAAGAACCGAAAGAAAAAAAAGCCTAAGATGAAGCCCGTGCATCAATTCCAGAAATAAAACTTTACTTTATTCTGTCGACGTTAATAATGTAATAACGTAACATTAACGTAAAATAACGCAAATTTCATTTAACAGCAGGGGGGACAATAAATATATATTTTTATAAATTTATTGCATTGTTTATGTTGTTTACAGTCAAGCCATCAACATACAATAAAATGTAAACATGAGATCTAAACTAAAAACTGTGCTCCCTGTGCTGGTGCTGGCAATATCATCTCTTTGTTCTGCTGTCTCCGGCTCCCTCCCTGGTCCTGAATCTGCCCCTTCCTCTACTCTCACTGTCTCAGAACAGACTGACTCCTGAAGCAGAAAAAAATGCAGGAAATTATGTTTTCTAACATGCGTTAGATAGTTTTTTTTAATCACTCTATACACAATACTTTGCTATTTTTATAGATGTTGAGCATCGTGAGCAAGCCCGAGATCATATTAACGTTAATTATCACCAGCCGGCATGAATAGCAAACGAGTAACGTGAGTTGGACGCACACCAATCGGTTAATCGCTCACTCCGTAGGCTCCCTGAATAGGCGGGAAAGGGATGGAACCGCGCATTCGTCCCGGCAGGAAAAAAAAACTAAACAGATCTAACAGATGAGGACTCAGATTAATGTGCAAAAATATATAATAAAACTATATAAGTCTACATAGCCTTTATAAGACTCTACCTTAAGCGCACTTAAAACATTTTATTTAGTTTTAAAATAAAACAATTTCAAAACATCACTCGGGATTCGAACTGGCGCTTTGTAGATCACTAGTCGAGTGTTCTACCCGCTACACCAAGCGGCCACTTAGAGACAATGCACACCAGAGACGTTAATAAGCCACTCGACTTCTTTGAAAGCAAGTGTACGTCTTTGATAAGTGACGAAGTAAGCCTGTTATAATAATAACTTGGTGTTATTTGATCTTATTGGTTTAGAAATTTATATTTAAATAAAACCCTACACACTTATTTTCTAATTACACGTGATAAAATCTAAAGGCTCACTGTGTTAATATTTATTGTGCTTAAATTTGATCTTAATAAGATTTGATTTAATTTGAATTCTACATTTGTACTGTAATTATAGTACTGTGATTATGAATTCGATCAACTACAGTGTTTCACTTGATGTTATGGGCTACTACGTGTATTATTTAATGGGACGCGTCTCATTAATGAGACAGAGAATGTAAGGCATGATACGTCAGTCTGTAGTTATATAGCGCCACTCAGTGGTAAAAGCAAGCAAATGCACAGCAAATGCACATGCCGTAATGCGGCGGCGACGTTACATACGATGCTCCGATTTTGTAACAACTGTACAACTGGGGGAAAGAAAAAAAAGGTAAAATGGAGGAATGAAAAGGCCAAGCTCAAGCAGCAGTAATGGTGCCTGAAAATCAGACACCACCACCCCCTACTGGACCAGTACAGCAAACACAACAACCAACAGCAGCTGAAGCCCCTCCAACTTATGTGCACCTTGGAAACCAACAAGTACAAAATCAACTTATGAGGTGGCAAGGACAGGGCCCCAGACCTTATGGAGGCAAGGGACAACAGGGAATCATACCAACAGCAACCAAGAAGACAACAATTCAGAATGAATGCCCCAGGATAAATGGGCCCGAATACTCAAGTCATGCAGTGCTGGCAGTGTGGAGGAGCAGGAAATGTTAGAAGAAACTGCCCACAAGTGGCATGGGAAATTCAAAATGGACTACAAGCTCAAGGACCATATGGAGCAAGACAGGCACCTCAAGGTGGAACTGGAACATGGACACAAGGACAACCCCAAAATCAATGGGCAGGTCCATGGATGGGACCACAAAACCACGAATTGAAGCCCAGAGGAGCCAGAAAGGGAGCAGGTGCTACACACTCATGTATAGGACGTGAAAGCTCACAGCTTCCTCCCTCAAGCAATCCAATAAAAACCACAGGCTTCTCGGGACTATCACAGATATTGCACTTCACAGAGCCCCGAATAATAACATTAGAAGACTGTCACGCTCTCAGTGCCTTCGCGCTGATCAGAAACCTTTTGACATTTCCTTTCCCACGCTGTCAGACTCTCATCACATGATCATGCTTTCCCACGCTGTCATCGCTCCTCCCGGACCGCCCCGCCGGCACACCGGTTTCTCATCTGGCGCTGATTTCACCCAGCTTATAAGGAAGCGCAGCGCGCTGCCTCGCGCTGGATTATTGTGTGTTTTTTTTGGCCATAGTTTTCTCGCGTTTCTGTTCATGACTTTTCACGTTGCCGACTTCGCTTGCTTCTCGTTTTCCCCCTCGCCTCCCGATTTGGATTATTGCCACGCTTGGATTTAACGGCTTTGAACTTTCGCTTTCGTTTCTCGACCACGGCTCAGCTTCACGTTTTTGCTCGACGCCCTCGCTGACTGATCACACGGCTCTTATCTCTCGCTCTCTACCTGCAACTGGGTCCACTTTCACAGTCCACGTTCTGCATCACGACAGAATAATCCAGCCAGGTAGAGGTCCCCTCGGCACAACACTTTATCCGCCGCTGCAAAAGTACATGGTTACGAGCCAGACGATCCCTGCTGCAAGCATCCCGCTTATACAAGAGACAGGCGGACCGTCATCGCTCCAAGACTCCCAGGTATCACATAGGAGACAGAGTCATGCTCGCCACCAGAGACATCCCCCTAAAGACACTTTCCCGCAAGCTCTCTCCCCGTTTCATCGGACCCTTCACAATAACCAGGATAATCAACCCGTGCGCTGTCCGTCTCCTACTCCCATCGTCTATGCGACGCATCCACCCCACCTTCCATGTGTCCCAGCTACGACGCATTGTAAACTGTTCTCTAAGTCCACCCTCCCACCCTCATCCTCCTCCCCGTATCATCGATGGCAGTGAGGCGTACACAGTCAGAAAACTCCTGAAGGCCCGCCGGCGAGGCAGAGGAATCCAGTTTTTGGTGGATTGGGAGGGCTACGGCCCTGAGGAGAGAAGCTGGATCCCAGCCAGATTCATCCTCGACCGAACCCTGATCACGGACTTCTACAGACGCTGCCCCAACGCACCCCGCGTAACGCCTGGAGGCGTTCGTTAGAGGAGGGGTACTGTCACGCTCTCAGTGCCTTCGCGCTGATCAGAAACCTTTTGACATTTCCTTTCCCACGCTGTCAGACTCTCATCACATGATCATGCTTTCCCACGCTGTCATCGCTCCTCCCGGACCGCCCCGCCGGCACACCGGTTTCTCATCTGGCGCTGATTTCACCCAGCTTATAAGGAAGCGCAGCGCGCTGCCTCGCGCTGGATTATTGTGTGTTTTTTTTGGCCATAGTTTTCTCGCGTTTCTGTTCATAACCATCTCGTTGTCTCGTTGCCGCCTTAGAGCTAGACATCGAGACCAAAGTCAAGCAGGCATTGACTCAGGAGCCCGGCCCAAGCAATGTCCCCCCAGATCGCCTCTTTGTTCCCCCCGGTCTGCGCCCGCAGGTCCTGGAGTGGGGTCATGGATCCAAGCTGTCCTGTCACCCAGGCTCTGCCCGAACGCTATTTATCATACAACAGCGTTTCTGGTGGTCCACGATGGGGAGGGATGTCTCCAGCTTTGTGGCAGCCTGCGACATTTGCACCCGCTGCAAACCCAACAACCGTCCTCCGGCTGGCCTCCTCAGACCCTTACCCATACCTCACCGTCCCTGGTCGCATATTTCGCTGGACTTTGTAACAGGGCTACCCTCATCTGACGGAAACACTTGCATCCTGACCATTGTTGACCGCTTCTCCAAGTCCGTCCACCTAGTCCCGCTCCCCAAGCTCCCGTCCGCCAAAGAGACCGCAGAGCAATTGATATTTCATGTTTTTCGTCTTCACGGCCTCCCCACCGACATAGTTTCAGACCGTGGCCCTCAATTCACCTCACGCTTCTGGGGGGCCTTTTGTAAACTCATCGGAGCCTCTTCTAGCCTATCTTCTGGTTTTCATCCCCAATCCAACGGCCAAACAGAACGAAAAAACCAAGCAATGGAAGTCTCCCTCCGGTGTATGACTACTCGTGATGCCACCACCTGGAGTAAGTTTCTCCCGTGGGTCGAGTACGCTCACAACTCCCTGCCATCTGCCTCAACGGGCCTCTCTCCGTTCCAGTGCTGCCTGGGCTACCAACCACCACTGTTCCCCACTCAAGAGGAGGAGGTAGAGGTCCCCTCGGCACAACACTTTATCCGCCGCTGCAAAAGTACATGGTTACGAGCCAGACGATCCCTGCTGCAAGCATCCCGCTTATACAAGAGACAGGCGGACCGTCATCGCTCCAAGACTCCCAGGTATCACATAGGAGACAGAGTCATGCTCGCCACCAGAGACATCCCCCTAAAGACACTTTCCCGCAAGCTCTCTCCCCGTTTCATCGGACCCTTCACAATAACCAGGATAATCAACCCGTGCGCTGTCCGTCTCCTACTCCCATCGTCTATGCGACGCATCCACCCCACCTTCCATGTGTCCCAGCTACGACGCATTGTAAACTGTTCTCTAAGTCCACCCTCCCACCCTCATCCTCCTCCCCGTATCATCGATGGCAGTGAGGCGTACACAGTCAGAAAACTCCTGAAGGCCCGCCGGCGAGGCAGAGGAATCCAGTTTTTGGTGGATTGGGAGGGCTACGGCCCTGAGGAGAGAAGCTGGATCCCAGCCAGATTCATCCTCGACCGAACCCTGATCACGGACTTCTACAGACGCTGCCCCAACGCACCCCGCGTAACGCCTGGAGGCGTTCGTTAGAGGAGGGGTACTGTCACGCTCTCAGTGCCTTCGCGCTGATCAGAAACCTTTTGACATTTCCTTTCCCACGCTGTCAGACTCTCATCACATGATCATGCTTTCCCACGCTGTCATCGCTCCTCCCGGACCGCCCCGCCGGCACACCGGTTTCTCATCTGGCGCTGATTTCACCCAGCTTATAAGGAAGCGCAGCGCGCTGCCTCGCGCTGGATTATTGTGTGTTTTTTTTGGCCATAGTTTTCTCGCGTTTCTGTTCATAACCATCTCGTTGTCTCGTTGCCGCCTTAGAGCTAGACATCGAGACCAAAGTCAAGCAGGCATTGACTCAGGAGCCCGGCCCAAGCAATGTCCCCCCAGATCGCCTCTTTGTTCCCCCCGGTCTGCGCCCGCAGGTCCTGGAGTGGGGTCATGGATCCAAGCTGTCCTGTCACCCAGGCTCTGCCCGAACGCTATTTATCATACAACAGCGTTTCTGGTGGTCCACGATGGGGAGGGATGTCTCCAGCTTTGTGGCAGCCTGCGACATTTGCACCCGCTGCAAACCCAACAACCGTCCTCCGGCTGGCCTCCTCAGACCCTTACCCATACCTCACCGTCCCTGGTCGCATATTTCGCTGGACTTTGTAACAGGGCTACCCTCATCTGACGGAAACACTTGCATCCTGACCATTGTTGACCGCTTCTCCAAGTCCGTCCACCTAGTCCCGCTCCCCAAGCTCCCGTCCGCCAAAGAGACCGCAGAGCAATTGATATTTCATGTTTTTCGTCTTCACGGCCTCCCCACCGACATAGTTTCAGACCGTGGCCCTCAATTCACCTCACGCTTCTGGGGGGCCTTTTGTAAACTCATCGGAGCCTCTTCTAGCCTATCTTCTGGTTTTCATCCCCAATCCAACGGCCAAACAGAACGAAAAAACCAAGCAATGGAAGTCTCCCTCCGGTGTATGACTACTCGTGATGCCACCACCTGGAGTAAGTTTCTCCCGTGGGTCGAGTACGCTCACAACTCCCTGCCATCTGCCTCAACGGGCCTCTCTCCGTTCCAGTGCTGCCTGGGCTACCAACCACCACTGTTCCCCACTCAAGAGGAGGAGGTAGAGGTCCCCTCGGCACAACACTTTATCCGCCGCTGCAAAAGTACATGGTTACGAGCCAGACGATCCCTGCTGCAAGCATCCCGCTTATACAAGAGACAGGCGGACCGTCATCGCTCCAAGACTCCCAGGTATCACATAGGAGACAGAGTCATGCTCGCCACCAGAGACATCCCCCTAAAGACACTTTCCCGCAAGCTCTCTCCCCGTTTCATCGGACCCTTCACAATAACCAGGATAATCAACCCGTGCGCTGTCCGTCTCCTACTCCCATCGTCTATGCGACGCATCCACCCCACCTTCCATGTGTCCCAGCTACGACGCATTGTAAACTGTTCTCTAAGTCCACCCTCCCACCCTCATCCTCCTCCCCGTATCATCGATGGCAGTGAGGCGTACACAGTCAGAAAACTCCTGAAGGCCCGCCGGCGAGGCAGAGGAATCCAGTTTTTGGTGGATTGGGAGGGCTACGGCCCTGAGGAGAGAAGCTGGATCCCAGCCAGATTCATCCTCGACCGAACCCTGATCACGGACTTCTACAGACGCTGCCCCAACGCACCCCGCGTAACGCCTGGAGGCGTTCGTTAGAGGAGGGGTACTGTCACGCTCTCAGTGCCTTCGCGCTGATCAGAAACCTTTTGACATTTCCTTTCCCACGCTGTCAGACTCTCATCACATGATCATGCTTTCCCACGCTGTCATCGCTCCTCCCGGACCGCCCCGCCGGCACACCGGTTTCTCATCTGGCGCTGATTTCACCCAGCTTATAAGGAAGCGCAGCGCGCTGCCTCGCGCTGGATTATTGTGTGTTTTTTTTGGCCATAGTTTTCTCGCGTTTCTGTTCATGACTTTTCACGTTGCCGACTTCGCTTGCTTCTCGTTTTCCCCCTCGCCTCCCGATTTGGATTATTGCCACGCTTGGATTTAACGGCTTTGAACTTTCGCTTTCGTTTCTCGACCACGGCTCAGCTTCACGTTTTTGCTCGACGCCCTCGCTGACTGATCACACGGCTCTTATCTCTCGCTCTCTACCTGCAACTGGGTCCACTTTCACAGTCCACGTTCTGCATCACGACAAAGACACCACTATAATAGCACCTTTACTATTTTCACCTACTACTCCAGTCAATTTGCTGGGAAGAGATTTGATGTGTAAACTCAAGGCAAAAAATTAAATGTAACACTAAAGGACTGTGTGTAACAATAGGACAGTTCTTACAGATTACTGAGAAACAAAACAATTCAGATACAGTATACTGGCTACTGTGCGAGGGCAAAGGACCTCACCATGCACAGAGTTTATGGGAAGAATGGATTATGCAATGACGACCAGATTGCAAAAGAGTAACTTTACCATTTCACTGTACATGCACTATGACCAAGGAAGTCAAGATGAAGAATATGCACAATTATGGTCAGATGTGATGGAGAACAGTCTCTGACGTGATACTTGGAGACATAATTGTAGGTGCTCCAGCCATTTCTGTACAACTGACTGAACAAATGGAACACTGGCATCAAGTATCCCCACATTTCTTTATTAGTGGGGGAAAAGACACAACCCAAAGAATTAGGACTGATGATCAAACAAGCAGCTGAAGTAACTGATTGGGAACAAACCTCAGATCCTTCTGTACATATTTCACGAGATCTAAGATTTTTGAAGATAACACTTTTAGGAATAGATAGAATGAGGGCTACACACACAGAAATAGATGGGAACATGACATTGTCAACACACCCTCAGAGGGGGATTTGTAACATGCTGTTGTCGTCGCACACACAAATGTTAGTTAAGATGTTAGGGCAGATAGATGAAAAAGAATTAGCATTGGAAGAAGAATTACTAAAAACAAATCCCAGAAATACTATGGACAAAACATTCCACAGATGTAGGAGTAGTCAGGTCTGGAGGACAAGCTTTAATATAAGTAAGACCAAATGCAACATTGCTTTGTCAAAGATAATACCCACTGACACCTCAAGCTATAGCAGGGATTAAACGGTATAGATGGCTTACTAGAAGCTGGAGTGTTAACGCCTACTAAAAGTCCTTGCAGCATTCCTATATTTCCTGTCAAGAAGCCCAACTCAGATAAATGGAGACATGTGTATGACTTACAAGCCATAAATCAAATTGTAGTAGCAGAATTGCCTATAGTACCTGATTCACACACATTGTTGTCCAATACACCAGAAGATACACAGTAGTAGTGCTCAGCTTTTTTAGTAAGCAGACTTGTTAGAAGTCCTGACCGTACTAGCTGAAAAATGGACATAAAGTTAGCAGAAAAAAATTGCACTTTTGTAAACAGAAGGTAGAATATCTAGGCATGGTAGGATTTAGTAGGGACTGGGTATGTGACTTTGCATTAAAAACATCACACTTGAGAGCAATAGTCAAAGTAGCTGGACAAGCAAAAATAGTGCAGTGTTAGGATGGACACCTGAAGCACTAAAAGCTTTTGAACAGCTAAAAAGAAAACTCTGTACAGGATCAGCACTTGCTAGTCCAGAGTATAATAAACCATTCCACCTGTATGTCTCATAGCGTGGCGGTTTTGCCACAGGGGTTCTGACTCAACAACAAGGTCCCAGCAAACAACCAATTGCATATTACAGTACAGCGCTTGATAATATTGAAAAAGGCATGCCTCCCTGCTACCAAGGAGTGGCAGTGGCAGCATTTGCTTATGAGAAAGCAACACCAATTACTATGGGACATCCAGTAATACTGTTCACCACCCACACATTACACGCACTCCTGACCAGTTCATACTTTGTAATTACTAAAGCTAGAAAAACAGGATACGATGTAATACTCTCTGCACCTGAATTGACCATACGCAGGTGTCAGACAGTAAATCCAGCAGATTGTATAATGACCCCAGCAGAGGGAGATCCCCACGATTGTTATCTAGTGTCAGCAGAATATCTAAAGACACGCCAAGATTTAGAGAACACATCCAGATTGTATATTTTTTGTAGATGGGTCATGTTTTAGAGATAGGGACAGCAATAAATCAAGGCTAGCCATAGTTAAATGTACAGCACATAAAAAAGATGGTACTTTCATTAGTAATGGAGATGAAGCAGGAATAAAAAGCAGCAGTAAATCAGAATAAATATTATGCCAGAAAAAGCAGCGCAACCAAAACCTAGTCCGCAGAGAGATAATGAACCAAGGTCACCAGAATCGAGCACTGGTTCTGATGAGGAACCTGCCTCAAGTCCAGAGAAAGAAACGTTATTACTTGTACCAAAAGATTATGCGCCACCCACACCAGATTTAATCTTTTAGGCAGACATGCAGGCGGCAGCATCAGGAGAAGAGATTCGTAAATGGCTCGCCAGAGGAGCAACAAAAAATAATGTGTGGCGAAGTGCAGATGGGCGTTTTGTAGCACCACAAAATTTTCGTGTAACCCTGATAAGACAAGTACATGGGAATGATCACTTAGCAAGAGGGGAAGTGATAAAAAAGAATCCAAAAGGAAGGGTGGTCGCCTTATCTAGGTCCTATGGTTCATCGTACATTATCACAGTTTTGCGAGATCTGTGGTAGATTTAACATTGGAAAGCACTTCACATCGCCAATAGGACACATCGCAGAGCCAGATGGGCCGTTCAGGCATATAATGTTCGACTATGTGGACATTGCTGAACCTAGGATACAAGGAAAACGATACATCCTAATGGTCAAAGACAGGTTTAGCAGATGGGTAGAAGCTGTAGCGACGGCTAAGGAAGATGCAACAGCAGTAGCAAAATTCTTGTGTAGAGAAGAGATACCAAGATTTGGAATTCCAGACACAATTAGTTCAGACAATGGAAAACACTTCACAAATAAGATAGTACAGAAAGTAACTCAAAGGTTAAACATCAATCATAGGTTTGGATGTGTGTATCATCCAATATCAGGGGATGGTAGAGAGAGCGAATGGAGTTCTAGAAATTAAATTGGCTAAAATATGTACAGATACAGGTATGAATTTCCAAGCTTTGCCATTAGCCTTAATGGGCATGAGATCGCAAACTAACCGCAACACGCATCTAACCCTGCATGAAATGCTTACTGGCAGACCTATGTTTACTTCCTTTACTCACGGGCCCTATAAAGGCCCCACACTCGAACAACTGCAAAGTGAACTTGATCACTATGTGAAACACTTATTTGAAATGCACAAAGTTATTTCCCAACAGGTTAAGAGAGCAAAAATACAACACCAGACAGAAAGCAGGTGATCAAGCTGATGTCGCAGAGGACATAGACGAGAGATCTGTACTGCCTGGTGATTGGGTGTTTATTCGAGTGTTCAAAAGAAGGTGGAACCAAGCTAGAAGGGAAGGACCATACAAGTTGGTGTTGGCAACTCCAACTGCTGTGAAAGTTAAAGGTAAAGACGTATGGTACCATTTAAATCATTGTTGCAAGGCACCAAATCCGGACCAGGTAAGAGACAGTGCGCCCCAGGAGGACACTGAGTCTCCAAGAGCAAGACCCTCAGGTCTGCAATCAGATTCTCAGAGAGATGACGAAAGACCCAGACAACAAGCACCTGATCCATATGAACACACACAGCTGAACTTGAAGAAGAGGAAGCAGAGGCAGAACAAGCCGGATCATCTCAAAGAACAAGAGCCTAAATTAGACAGTGAGAAGACAAACGTACTAAAATTGTGATAAAATAGTGATTTAAATTATTTAAACCAACTACAGTAGAGAGAACATACACAAAAAAACACTATTTGGCCATAGACCCACGTGTCACCGTTGTGATCCAAATGGAGAAACCATCCTTTTATTGCCCCCTTAAAGACAGAAGGAAATCCATGGTTATAATAATATTTCTAATGATTGGCCTAATTGATGGTAGGGCTGCCAAAAGTGAGAAGATCAAATCAAAATGGAACACTGAAAAGAAACAAATACGTTGCGTACTAGCTACAGTAACTAGAGCAAGAATGGTAGCTGGCTTATCAATATGGGAAAGAACAGGAAATTAGGAAGGAACTTTTCAGATAGAGGTAGACAAATCATGATCCCAAGAAGAACAAGTGCAAATTTATGTAGAAATAGAGAAAACTCCTGGATCAAAAATTATGATTGCGTTAGATGGATTGATTGAGGCAATACCAAATTCCAATAAGTGGTGTGCATTTAATAAGTCAGCAAACGGCAAAATACAAGTAGTATGTCTAGTACGACCGCATTTGCATGGTTGTACGGCAAAAATACCAGGCCAACCTAGCGTATCAGATTCTGAGTCAGCAACCTATGTAACAATAATTCCAGAAATAATAAAACAGGTACCTGGAAACAAAAAAGAATCTGACCTAACATGGAAAAATTATGTTCTACCAATGGATGAAATTCACTGCTGACTCTTTAACAAATAAGGACTGCATAGTGTGTCATGATAGAAGTAATAATCCCCCAAAAGTGGTAATAACACAAGGAACAAAGGAATGTATAGATGATCCGGAATATAGTGAATCACGATTATGCCCTATCAGCTGTCTTTTACATTCAGCTGCAGTAGATTACGGTCCAGAATGGATGCAGAATATAAGTAAATGCACGTATCAACCTGTTGAAACAATACATGCTGTCCAACGAGAAATAACACCTGTTTAACAGACCTATCCTCTATGCATCTGTTCAGATGGATGTATAGAAGTAGGAAATCTATCATCAAGTTGCAAAGAAACACAGCTAATAGCAGGTTTTTCCATAGAAATGAGACAGAGATGTGACAATAAAACAAACAATATGTCATGTAGTGAGATTGTCAAAGTACGACAACCAGACTTGTAAAACTAGGCACAATTGTTCTGATTGTGCTGGAAACCCTACTCATCGTATCTTGCTGCGTTATTCCCCTGGCTAGAGAAAGTATTCATAAAATGGTAAGACAGTATACAGTTGATGTGGAATATCACTACCAAGAGACACCATATGAAGATGAGGAGGAGGAGTCCATTTACATGCAAATGAACTGAAAAATGACCAACCACTCCGCATGATGGACAATTGACTATATACATATTGATCACATGTATATTGAAAAGTATCTAGTGTAACCGCATATTTTAATGCAACACATTTGATCCATGTTTTAAGTAACGAGATCAGAGAGAAAGTAGTATCAGTAGAAGAAGTATGTTTTGTATTTTGTTTCTATGTTTGTGTCTTGTTTCTGCTATACACGTATGTATTGCAGGAAGGAACCTGTACCTGACCCAAGGTGGATAGTTTCCTGTACAATCTGCTGTAATGCATGGAAAGAAGTGATGGAAAAGTCCCCAACGAAAAGATGGGCAGAGTTGAGACATGATCTGGTTGACTGGCATCGACAACACGCCACAGGGAACAAGGAATTCATCACCAATGCCAATGTCTTGACAAAGGACTTTGAATGGATCAAAGCAAGGACACAGGAGACTTTCAACCTGGACATGAGCACAGGACTTCATCTAGTAACAACTTCATACAGTGGTTACAAAATCGGAGCGTCGTATGTAACGTCGCCGCCGCATTACGGGATGTGCATTTGCTGTGCATTTGCTGGCTTTTACCACTGAGTGGCGCTATATAACTACAGACTGACGCCTCATGCCTTAGTTCATTCTCTGCCTCAATAATACACGTAATAGCCGATAACATCAAGTGAAACACTGTAGTTGACCGAATTCATAATCACAGTACTATAATTACAGTACAAATGTAGAATTCAAATTAAATCAAATCTTATTAAGATCAAATTTAAGCGCAATAAATATTAACACAGTGAGCCTTTAGATTTTATCACGTGTAATTAGAAAAGAAGTGTGTAGGGTTTTATTTAAATATAAATTTCTAAACCAATAAGATCAAATAACACCAAGTTATTATTATAACAGGCTTACTTCGTCACTTATCAAAGACGTACACTTGCTTTCAAAGAAGTCGAGTGGCTTATTAACGTCTCTGGTGTGTATTGTCTCTAAGTGGCCGCTTGGTGTAGCGGTTAGAGCGCTCGACCAGTGATCTACAAAGCGCCGGTTCGAAATCCCTAGTGATGTTTTAAAATTGTTTTATTTTAAAACTAAATAAAATGTTTTAAGTGCGCTTAAGGTAGAGTCTTATAAAGGCTATGTAGACTTATATAGTTTTATTATATATTTTTTGCACATTAATCTGAGTCCTCACCTGTTAGATCTGTTTAGTTTTTTTTTTCCTGCCGGGACGAATGCGCGGTTCCATCCCTTTCCCGCCTATTCAGGGAGCCTACGGAGTGAGCGATTAACCATAGTCGAATCGATTGGTGTGTGTCCAACTCACGTTACTCGTGTGCTATTCATGCCAGCTGGTGATAATTAACGTTAATATGATCTCGGGCTTGCTCACGATGCTCAACATCTATAAAAATAGCAAAGTATTGTGTATAGAGTGATAAAAAAAAACTATCTAACGCATGTTAGAAAACATAATTTCCTGCATTTTTTTCTGCTTCAGGAGTCAGTCTGTTCTGAGACAGTGAGAGTAGAGGAAGAGGCAGATTCAGGACCAGGGAGGGAGCCGGAGACAGCAGAACAAAGAGATGATATTGCCAGCACCAGCACAGGGAGCACAGTTTTTAGTTTAGATCTCATGTTTACATTTTATTGTATGTTGATGGCTTGACTGTAAACAACATAAACAATGCAATAAATTTATAAAAATATATATTTATTGTCCCCCCTGCTGTTAAATGAAATTTGCGTTATTTTACGTTAATGTTACGTTATTACATTATTAACGTCGACAGAATAAAGTAAAGTTTTATTTCTGGAATTGATGCACGGGCTTCATCTTAGGCTTTTTTTTCTTTTGGTTCTTTCGTTTCTCAGCGCCGGACTGTGGATGTCTCTTTCCAGGACCAGGCATATCGTTCAATTATTATAATTCTTTTGGCCAAATACTGTAGGCAGCCGTAACAGAGGTGAGGGCGCGCGCGTCATCACGTGTGCTTAGCCGACTCTGCGTTCACCGTAAACTTCAATATAGACGTTTATATTTTTGTTTATTTGTATATGTATGTTATTAATATTAATTTTTTAGAGATTGTGTGTGTGTGTGCACGGAGAGTTTGTGTTGATAAGTGTATGTGGATAAGTTGATAAGTGTATCAGAAAGCATTAAAATGTTCATTTGAATTAAAATGACACACACACGTCTGTATATACAGTATATCAATTACATATATATCAATTTCATTAGTTCGTTCATTCTATCTGAAGCTTCGGATGTTTTTTTTTTTTTTTTGGTTTGGTTAGATTAGTTCTGAACTCGCTTCCGTGAAACTATCGCTAAAACAATGTACTGAGCCCTCCTGAGGATATAAAGCTTTATTATTGTGTTTGGATAAATAATCAGATCTACCACAGCAGATAATAAACTATGGTGTGTCATAACCGAAGCAAACACCACGATTATGCCTCGTTTCGTTCGACGGGAACGTGGTTCACTTGGCCGCGGTGTATTATAAACCTGTGGAATGTTTCACTGTTTATGTTCACATAAGAGGAATAAAAGCGAGTGAAATGTGGAAATGATGTGTGGCAACTCAATGAGGACTAAACCAATGATTTCGGTAACTGAGTGTAACATCTGCATAGTGACACTGAACATCTTCACTTTTCCGTTTACCTCTGAAAAAAAAGCTGTATTTAGTTTGTTTATATTTAGAGTTTTTAGAACAGTAGAAGAAGTACGCGCGCGCACGCACACACATAGACACACACACACACACACAGACAGACACACACACTCCGCTGAGCCCTCGGGAAACATCCAATCACCGTCGGTATACAAATGAGTCAAGACGCAGCCTAACGTGGTGTCGTGTCGGATTTCAGTGGTCACGGAGTGGGAAGACTTTGAAGAAGCTGCAGTGACAGTAAACAGCTGAACAACTTCACTTTTCCGTTTACCTCTGAGGAAAAAAAGCTGTATTTTGTTTGTTTATATTTAGGATTTTTATAGTAGTAAGAGAGAGTTATAGTTTGGTCTGTATTGTAGTTCGCACCCTTGTAGAGAATAAATAAATGAATAACACCTTCATATCCCCTCTCAAGAGTGTCATAGTCCATTGTTAGTTTTAATGATTTGGCTGAAACTAATTATCACTACATAAGTACCCTAACACCATTGATCATGAGTCTCAGCTGAACCTAATTCTATACTTGTAACAGAAAATGTAGATGCAGATTTCAAATGTGTATTTATATGATAGATAGATAGATAGATAGATAGATAGATAGATATGTGTGTGTGTGTGTGTGTAGGCTCTACGCAGGGGCAAGAGAGGGCAGCGCACCCTTAAATGTCTGCACATGTTAATATATTCCTAAAATGTATATATTACAAGTTGATAAACTGATCTGTGGTAGCGGAAAAATCCGCTGAAAATAGGACAGGCTGCAGCGCACGCGCACACACACACATACACACGCGCGCACACACACACACACACACACACACACACACACACACACACACAGACACACCTCCCTTGAGCCCTGCGTCTGTCGGATTTCAGCGGTCACGGGGTGGAAAGACTTTGAAGCAGTTTATATATGAATCTAAGCTTGAACTTATCAGCATTGTAAATATATAATACTTTTCAAATAAAATCGCTATTACTTTGACCCTGAAGTTTAGTTTAGCACACACAAAAAACAGAAAAGTCATTTCTGGTAAATCAACGGAATGTGTAGTATTTACAGTAATTCATTAAAAAATGAATATACATTGTACAGTACACGGTAAACACGGGAAAGATTACAAAATGAAAAAACAAACAGTGTCTACTTTATAAACAGCTTAGTATGTGCGTCGAGATGCTGAAATCCCTTGCATGTTTTTGCTTCCAAGTGGAGAGATATTTGACCGATAGCCTAGAACAAAAGATCTATAGGTGTGATCACAACCCCCTCCGACCGACCGTGCCATCAATCACTGACCACCTCAGAAGTTCCCTCCAATGTATGGCTGCAATACATGTTTTGCAAGTATTTTTAACACCATTCAAAGGCTTACAAGTTCCATTCAACATATAATGATGTCTCCACATGTTAATATATTCCTAAAATTTATATATTACAAGTTGATAAACTGATCTGCGGTAGCGGAAAAATCCGCTGAAAAAAGGACAGGCTACAGCGCACGCGCGCACACACACACAAACACACACACACAGACACACCTCCCTTGAGCCCTCGGTAAACATCCAAGCACTGAGGCACGCAAATCCCCTGACCACAATAATGTGGCAATCCCTCAGGGGGGAAGATGAAAAATACAAATTAAATAAATAAAACAAAATAAAATATCCTTAATCCAGATTTTATCAATCAACGTCATAATATTGATCTTAGCTGGATGGTCTAATTCTCAAAACCGTTTAACCTAAGGAAAAACTTAACACATTATAACTAGAATATTTACAAAACTGAAAGGTTGTCTTATGTATAATAAAAAAACCTCATAACTCAAAAAGATCATATTATGTTTTTATATATTTTTTTTGATTTTTTTTTTTATAGTAACTGAACAGCTCTCTTCTCTCCAATCCACTCCTAAACCACAGTCTCCTATTTCTCTGTGCATGCTCTGGAGCCTGTGAATGAATACACACAGCGGAGGTTTTGTAAACTGTAGAGATACAATAATTTTACTGCTGGAAAATCAGCATTTTATCTAATTTGAAATATAAACCTAATATTATCTGTTACTTAATATATTTTCTTTTGATGATGACCATAACAGCCTACTGCATTTCATTATTTATAATAACACAAAAACAATATTACAATATTTGATATTTTAATATAAACTCGGTATCATTATCCTCCTTGTGTATGTGTAAAAAACATTTGATTTGTTCTATTTTTTATTCTGATAGTGTGCTCAATTTGTTTCTAGTAATTTATATATTTAAATTCGGATGCCTTTTACTGTTACAAATTTAACTCTTTGCAAAATAATAAAAATGTGTCTTGCTGTACAAGCCCTTGTGTTGTTGTTTGTGCTGCTGTTCTTTAATAATACCAATAATCAGATACAAACAGTCTGTCTAAACGAAAATTAAGCAATGCTTCTTAACTCATCATTATGTGGATATTTTTCATGTTCGTTGGATAAAGTATGTACTGTAATGATTTGGTCTACTCTGTACTGTATGTGCGTGAGAGAGAGGGGTGTCGCGGTCGTGAAACAAATGCTCATTTCAGCTCATTCAGTTTCTCTGAATGGATAGGTGAGAACAGCTGATTCACGGTGAATAATTTGCGTTTGAGTGTTGTCAAGTGAGCCAAGTGAAAAGAAGACAAACATCAAGACGAACAACACATAAAACTGAGACAATATTTTAAAAAGAATCCCAATCAACCTGAACAGGTACTGTAAGCTGGAATAAAATCAGTAGCAGCATTAACTAAAGTAATTAGTAATTATTAGCTGCTACTGATTTTATGGACTCATCACGGTTAAATACGTTGGTCACATGCCAGCTGTATAAGCCGGTTAAGGGACTCATTACGGTTGTATATCGTGCTCTGAATAATAAATTTTTTTGTTTGCTGTTTGTTTGCTGAGTAAAATTAAAATAGAACAATCTTTTAAAACAGCATCATCCAGGATTCGAACCGACGCTTTGTAAATGCCTGACCGAGCGCTCTAACCGCTACACCAACCAGACACTAAGAGACAACAAACCTCCGTGACGTTAATAAGCCACTCGACTTCTTTGAAAGCAAGCGTTAAATAAGTAACGAAGTAAGCCTGTTATACAATTATACTATTTGCACGTGTATTTTATCTGTTTTAAACTTGGTGTCATTTGATCTTATTAGTTTAGAAATGTTTGTAAAACAACTATTGTTATCAAAAATGTAACAGATGTAACACCGGACCTCATTACCCACAATGCATCTCCCGCACTGGACTACACTGCCGTAAACAGCTGTCGTAAATCAAAACTCCCGGTACTCCAGATGGCCACCACTTTTCATCAGTATAATGACACACACACACACACAGCAGCAGCAGCAGACCGAGCCGTCACTCCCCTAAATTTAAAGAATACAAACTGGTTGCGTGCGAGTTTGCTGTTTTTTCTATAGTATGCTGAAGCAAAATCAAAATACAACAATTTTTTTTATTTTAATTTTGCTATAATTAAAATAAAAAAATTTAAATCATCATCCCTCGGGATTCGAACCGGCACTTTATGTATCACTGACCATGGGCTCTAACCGCTACACCAAGCAAGCACTTAAAGACAATACACCCAAGTAACGTTAAATAAGGCAAGGTTAATAAAGCAAGCTCTGGATAAGTGACGAAGTAAGCCTGTTATAATAATAACTTGGTGTTATTTGATCTTATTGGTTTATAAATTTATATTTAAATAAATAGTAAACTTGGCCGATTTCGTTATAATTTTGTTTGATGAGTGGGGCTTGAAAATTCTCTTGAAAAATATGGTCATTTATTTCAGTTAATAAATCTACTATAATTTTTTTTTTACTCATTATTGTACAGTACACATTAATAGCTCTGGTTCAGATTTTTCATGTTTGTTGTGGAAATTACCATCACTGTTGTATTTACTGCGATGAATGAAAATGTCACTTTGCGCCACCTGGCGGCCATTTTACGAATGACTTTGAAATGCAACTGATTTATTTTGGCCGCTGTTGCCTTTAAACGGCGGTATACGCGGCGAGATCGCCATTCCAATTTTGTAACCACTGTATGAGCTTGGGAGACATCTGAAGCTAAGCATCTATAGAGGAATTGGGATCGAAGAAGATTGGGCTGCATATGATACCAGTGGAATAGTTGAATTTGAAGATTTGTACATGGCAGCAACTAAGACCATAATCAAAGTAATGTTGGAGGATGACATCTTATGGAGAGTGTTACGTGCAGAAGTAATGCACGTATGTGTGTGTGTGTAGCGCGGGTATGTGCGCATGCGCGACGGCGGCGCGTGCGCGATCTCTCCCCCCTTTCTCTGTCTCTCCCGCTCTCCTATTTACAGGAAGCCCCGCCCCGATGGAACGTGCCGTGACGTGCGCCGTGATTGGCCGGCTGTGGATCTTCGTGGCTTCTTAAGCTCGCGAGTGGAAGCAGGAAGGGCGCGACTTATGCCTTGTGTGTGACTTCCGTGCTCCGTTGTTGATTGGTGAATTGTGGGATTGTTGAACGTTGGATTGTGTGGTTGTTGGTGATTGATTGATTGATTGGTTGATTGATTGAGTGATTGTATGTTGAAGTGTTGGAGTGTGACTGTGTGTTTGTTTGTTATTTTGTATTTGTTTTTGAGTGACTGTGTGTGTGTTTTTTGTTTGTTTGGTTGGAGAGAGAGCCTGTGTGTCGCGCCTTGCCTCTCTCCTTCCTGTTTGTTGTTTTTTGGTTTTCTTTCTTGTTCCTTTTGTGTTAGCGTGGATGGAAGTTTTCCTCCCGCTTTTGTATACAGTGGTTACAAAATTGGAATGGCGATCTCGCCGCGTATACCGCCGTTTAAAGGCAACAGCGGCCAAAATAAATCAGTTGCATTTCAAAGTCATTCGTAAAATGGCCGCCAGGTGGCGCAAAGTGACATTTTCATTCATCGCAGTAAATACAACAGTGATGGTAATTTCCACAACAAACATGAAAAATCTGAACCAGAGCTATTAATGTGTACTGTACAATAATGAGTAAAAAAAAATTATAGTAGATTTATTAACTGAAATAAATGACCATATTTTTCAAGAGAATTTTCAAGCCCCACTCATCAAACAAAATTATAACGAAATCGGCCAAGTTTACTATTTATTTAAATATAAATTTATAAACCAATAAGATCAAATAACACCAAGTTATTATTATAACAAGCTTACTTCGTCACTTATCCAGAGCTTGCTTTATTAACCTTGCCTTATTTATCGTTACTTGGGTGCATTATCTTTAAGTGCTCGCTTGGTGTGGCGGTTAGAGCCCACAGTCAGTGGTACATAAAGCGCCGGTTCGAATCCCGAGGGATGATGTTTTAAATTTTTTTATTTTAATTATAGCAAAATTAAAATAAAAAAAATTGTTGTATTTTGATTTTGCTTCAGCATACTATAGAAAAAACAGCAAACTCGCACGCAACCAGTTTGTATTCTTTAAATTTAGGGGAGTGACGGCTCGGTCTGCTGCTGCTGCGTGTGTGTGTGTGTGTGTGTGTGTGTCATTATACTGATGAAAAGTGGTGGCCATCTGCCGTACCGGGAGTTTTGATTTACGACAGCTGTTTACGGCAGTGTAGTCCAGTGCGGGAGATGCATTGTAGGTAATGAGGTCCGGTGTTACATCTGTTACATTTTTGATAACAATAGTTTTTTTTACAAACATTTCTAAACCAATAAGATCAAATGACACCAAGTTTAAAACAGATGAAATACACGTGCAAATAGTATAATTGTATAACAGGCTTACTTCGTTACTTATTTAACGCTTGCGTTCAAAGAAGTCGAGTGGCTTATTAACGTCACGGAGGTGTGTTGTCTCTTAGTGCCTGGTTGGTGTAGCGGTTAGAGCGCTCGGTCAGGGATTTACAAAGCGTCGGTTCGAATCCTGGATGATGCTGTTTTAAAAAATTGTTCTATTTTAATTTTACTCAGCAAACAAACAGCAAACAAAAAAAATTATTATTCAGAGCACGATATGCAACCGTAATGAGTCCCTTAACCGGCTTATACAGCTGGCATGTGACCAACGTATTTAACCGTGATGAGTCCATAAAATCAGTAGCAGCTAATAATTACTAATTACTTTAGTTAATGCTGCTACTGATTTTATTCCAGCTTACCTGTTCAGGTTGATTGCGATTCTTTTTAAAATATTGTCTCAGTTTTATATGTTGTTCGTCTTGATGTTTGTCTTCTTTTCACTTGGCAACACTCAAATGCAAATTATTCACCGTGAATCAGCTGTTCTCACCTATCCATTCAGAGAAACTGAATGAGCTGAAATGAGCCTTTGTTTCACGACCGCGACACCCCTCTCTCTCACGCACATACAGTACAGAGTAGACCAAATCATTACAGTACATACTTTATCCAACGAACATGAAAAATATCCACATAATGAGTTAAGAAGCATTGCTTAATTTTCGTTTAGACAGACTGTTTGTATCTGATTATTGGTATTATTAAAGAACAGCAGCACAAACAACAACACAAGGGCTTGTACAGCAAGACACATTTTTATTATTTTGCAATGAGTTAAATTTGTAACAGTAAAAGGCATCCGAATTTAAATATATAAATTACTAGAAACAAATTGAGCACACTATCAGAATAAAAAATGGAACAAATCAAATGTATTTTACACATACACAAGGAGGATAATGATACCGAGTTTATATTAAAATATCAAATATTGTAATATTGTTTTTGTGTTATTATAAATAATGAAATGCAGTAGGCTGTTATGGTCATCATCAAAAGAAAATATATTAAGTAACAGATAATATTAGGTTTATATTTCAAATTAGATAAAATGCTGATTTTCCAGCAGTAAAATTATTGTATCTCTACAGTTTACAAAACCTCCGCTGCGTGTATTCATTCACAGGCTCCAGAGCACGCACAGAGAAATAGGAGACTGTGGTTTAGGAGTGGATTGGAGAGAAGAGAGCTGTTCAGTTACTATAAAAAAAAATCTAAAAAAATATATAAAAACATAATATGATCTTTTTGAGTTATGAGGTTTTTTTTATTATACATAAGACAACCTTTCAGTTTTGTAAATATTCTAGTTATAGTGTGTTAAGTTTTTCTTTAGGTTAAACGGTTTTGAGAATTAGACCATCCAGCTAAGATCAATATTATGTCGTTGATTGATAAAATCTGGATTAAGGATATTTTATTTTGTTTTATTTATTTAATTTGTATTTTTCATCTTCCCCCTGAGGGATTGCCACCTTATTGTGGTCAGGGGATTTGCGTGCCTCAGTGCTTGGATGTTTACCGAGGGCTCAAGGGAGGTGTGTCTGTGTGTGTGTGTGTGTGTCTGTGTGTGAGTGCGCGTGCGGATTTTTCCGCTACCGCAGATCAGTTTATCAACTTGTAATATATAAATTTTAGGAATATATTAACATGTGGAGACATCATTATATGTTGAATGGAACTTGTAAGCCTTTGAATGGTGTTAAAAATACTTGCAAAACATTGGAGGGAACTTCTGACGTGGTCAGTGATTGATGGCACGGTCGGTCGGAGGGGGTTGTGATCACACCTATAGATCTTTTGTTCTAGGCTATCGGTCAAATATCTCTCCACTTGGAAGCAAAAACATGCAAGGGATTTCAGCATCTCGACGCACATACTAAGCTGTTTATAAAGTAGACACTGTTTGTTTTTTCATTTTGTAATCTTTCCCGTGTTTACCGTGTACTGTACAATGTATATTCATTTTTTAATGAATTACTGTAAATAAACTACACATTCCGTTGATTTACCAGAAATTACTTTTCTGTTTTTTGTGTGTGCTAAACTAAACTTCAGGGTCAAAGTAATAGCGATTTTATTTGAAAAGTATTATATATTTACAATGCTGATAAGTTCAAGCTTAGATTCATATATAAACTGCTTCAAAGTCTTTCCACCCCGTGACAGCTGAAATCCGACAGACGCAGGGCTCAAGGGAGGTGTGTCTGTGTGTGTGTGTGTGTCTATGTGTGTGCGTGCGCGCGCATACTTCTTCTACTGTTCTAAAAACTCTAAATATAAACAAACTAAATACAGCTTTTTTTCAGAGGTAAACGGAAAAGTGAAGATGTTCAGTGTCACTATGCAGATGTTACACTCAGTGGAGTTACCGAAATCATTGGTTTAGTCCTCATCATTTCCACATTTCACTCGCTTTTATTCCTCTTATGTGAGCATAAACAGTGAAACATTCCACAGGTTTATAATACACCGCGGCCAATTGAACCACGTTTCTGTCAAACGAAACGAGGTATAATCGTGGTGTTTGCTTCGGTTATGACACACCATAGTTTATTACCTGCTGTGGTAGATCTGAATATTTATTCAAACACAATAATAAAGCTTTATATCCTCAGGAGGGCTCAGTACATTGTTTTAGCGATAGTTTCACGGAAGCGAGTTCAGAACTAATCTAACCAAACCAAAAAAAAAAAAAAAACATCCGAAGCTTCAAATAGAATGAACGAACTAATGAAATTGATATATATGTAATTGATATACTGTATATACAGACGTGTGTGTGTCATTTTAATTCAAATGAACATTTTAATGCTTTCTGATACACTTATCAACTTATCCACATACACTTATCAACACAAACTCTCCTTGCACGCACACACACAATCTCTAAAAAATTAATATTAATAACATACATATACAAATAAACAAAAAAATAGTCTGCAAAGAGGCACACGCAGGTGCACTTAGTACACGGTTGAACTGTGCACACACCCCAACCCCAGACTTTCTAACACCGACCAGGAGTACTGCAGAAACGATGTCTCCAGCCACAGCTTACAATGTTTTCTCTTATTTATTAAAGAAAATTATGATGACCATAACAGCCTACTGCATTTCATTATTTATAATAACACAAAAACAACATTACAATATTTGTTATTTTAATATAAACTCGGTATCATTATCCTCCTTGTGTATGTGTAAAAAAACATTTAATTTGTTCAATTTTTTATTCTGATAGTGTGCTTGTAAGGTTTTTTCTAAAGTTTTGTAGTAGAAGAGGCGAGTTGCTCGGTCTGTCCGCTGTGCTTCGGTAAGCTTTTCTGGCGCCAGGAGAGACTCAGTCAAACACACACACACATGTTGTCTGTCAGAAAGGTCTCTGTTTATTAACAGCAAAAGATGGGGTTTATATACATTTGACCAAACGCCTGGGCTATAGACATATGTTACTACAAAGAGCATGAAGCATTGTAAATGTCCTGGTGAGATCCTGAAGATCAAAGGAGAGGAAGATAGAGGTGTCCGTGCAGAGACAGATCACAAGATGTTGGCTCGAGTTAGGGGGAGAGGGGGAAGGAGACAGAGGGAGATGGAGAGAGAGGGGAAGAGAGAGAGACATAAAGAGAGTATGGGAAGGTGAGCGTGGGAGCGTTCACACCTTTAAGAACAGATGCAAGAGGAGACAGGAAGATAGCAGCAGGAAAGATTTAACACGTTAATATCAAATCTATGAGGAAGAGAACAAGAGAGTAGAATCAACTCCTTTATATATAAAATAATTCTAACAGTTGCCCCCTTAAATTCTAACAGAATTTGTGAATGTCAATAAGTTAACATAGCAAGAGATATTAACGTGAAGAAGCAGATATTCATAATTAGTAGAGTCAGCAAAGATGATTATAAGAAGGGTGATAAAGGAAGGAGATAGCCAGGATTAAATCACTTCTAGAATCACAATTAGAAATGGAATTCACACTACATACGTAATCAGGCGTTGGCACAAAAATAAAATGTGGAAAAAGCAAACTAATGCAAAGTTGAACCTATATGTGTATGTGAAAAAGGTGAGAAGCCCCTTTTGAGGTGTCTTCTGGACATATGTCGCTCCACTAGCCCCTCGGTGCGGGCTAGGAGATCTTGTGAGTGGTCGATTATGTCAAGCAGTCAGTGTCATCTGCGGCTGGCGTGAATCCACTGTGGCTGTGAATCTGTGAGAACAGCTGTGCGTGTCACTGTAATTACAGTTGTAGGTGTACTGTAGGCAGTATCCCCCACCTTCCTGGGATTTAAACTTTTCACCAGCACTGTATCACCTGGGATGAAAGAGTGAGTAGGCTTGTCTGTAGGCAGAGGGAGAGAAGCAGAGACATTACCGTGAACACTGTTCAGTTTTTCAATGAGCGCTTGCGTATAATCGCCGACAATCACGTCCAGATCACCTGTAAGGGAAACACCAGGGTTACCTTTTACCCAGGGGATGGGGAATGGTCGTCCCATTATAATCTCAAATGGTGAAAGTTTGGTTGTAGAATTGGGTGTCATTCTAATTTCACAAAGCACAGATGGTAACAGGTCAACCCAATTCTTACCTGTATCCAGCATGGCTTTTGTCAACCTATCTTTGATTGTTCTGTTCATCCTCTCTACCACACCAGAACTTTGGGGATGGTAGGGGATGTGAAATTTCCAATCAATGCTTAAAAATTTACGCAATTTTTGTGTCACTTTGGAGACGAATGGCGTGCCATTATCACTGTCAATAGATGTTGGAATACCGTATCTAGGAATGATTTCTTTAGCCAGAATTTTAACTACTATTGTTGCATTTTCTTTTGAGCATGGAAATGCTTCTACCCATTTAGAAAATCTGTCCACGATTACAAGCATGTATTTCAGATTTCTGACAGGTGGCATGTGTGTAAAATCAATTTGTAAGCATTGGAATGGTGCAATAGGCATTGGCAAGGCATCATGTTTAACATGTTGTCCTTGTGTATTTGCACGAGCACAGATCAAGCAGGAATCTAATAGAACAAGTGTAGCATGTTTGATATTGCGAATGCAGAATCTGTCCTCAATCATACGGATTACCCCCCCGTTTTGCGACATGTGAAATACCATGAAAATGACGCACTAATAACGGGAGGACAGATGCTGGAAGAGCTATACGGCCGTTCTCATCCCGAATTAGCATATCGCTGCCAGGTGAACACTCGTGTGTGACACCATAAGCGTAACGCAAGTCCGTAAAGATAGTAACAGGTTGATTTTTTAAATAGGAGACATGCACGAGTAAGAGCGGTAAGTTCAGCAGCTTGAGCTGAAAGAAAAGGCAACGAATAAGCTTCTAATACAATGTTGGGCAGCTGACCGATAGAATAGCCGCAATGTGTCACATTATCATTAGGCCTTGAACAATAGCCATCAACATAAATGTGTGTGCCATGCTCTAAAGGACTGGAAGATAAATCGGAGCGTACAGCCGAGGTAGTGGTGATCTCATGTAAACAGTCATGATCAGCCCAGTCTGGTTGGGTCTGATCAGGGCCACAGAGTGTCATGAGACGGTGTAAGAGTACAGCCGGAGTGTTGGGTGTCGATATTGGTTTAATAGTTAGATTATGTGTGGCACAAAGAATAGCTTCATATCCTGAACGACGTTGAGCTGTCATGTGCTGTGTTTGAATATTATTAAGGATCGTTATAACTTGGTGAGAAGAATGTAATACTAAGGGGTACGAGAGAGCAATCTTTTCAGCATCCGTGACAATGAGAGCAGAGGCAGCTACAGCTCGCAGACAAGCAGGAAGTCCTGATGCTACAGGATCTAGGGTTTTAGATAAGTATGCAACTGGCCGATAAGACCCGCCGTGATCTTGGGCTAAGACCCCCGCTGCGACCCCCCCGCCTTCAGAGACATATAGGTGAAATGGCTTGCCATAATCAGGTAGACCCAATGCTGGAGCTGAACTTAGAGATCGCTTGAGGTAACAAAAAGAGTCCTTCATCTCAGATGTCCATGTGATTTTGTCTGGTTGAGTGGAGGAGCATGACTGGTGTAATATCTTGTCATAGTAGGAACAGTCAGGAATGAACTGCCTACAATAGTGTATAAGTCCAAGAAAGCCCATCATTGCTTGCTTCGTGGCAGGTGGACGAATCTCGACAACAGATTGTATGCGATCAGCAGATAATGTTCTTTGTCCAACATCAGCCAGATGTGTCAGCATGCGTAGTGAATGTTTGCGACATAAGTCCTCAGTTTCAGCTGAGAGGAGGATGCCATCGGCGTATAACAGAAGTCGGACTTTCTCAGGCAGGGTCAAGGAAGCCATGGCATCTCTTACAACAGAGGAGAACACAGCTGGAGAGTCTGAACCCTTGAGGAAGACGAGTCCAGGTCAGATGTTGGTTTTTGAAGGTGAAAGCGAATATAGGCTGCGTCTGCTCACTGACAGGGACACTGAAAAAGGCAGAACACAAATCAACTACTGTAAAATATGAATGATTTGGAGGTATCGACGTCAAAATGGATGGGACATCTGGAACAATAGGACTTGCAGGAATGACAATATCATTAATTTTACGCAAATCTCGGGTAAATCTCCATCCTTTTCCACCTGCCTTTTGTATAGGATTAACAGGTGTATTGTATGGAGATTGGGTAGGAACTAGGACACCTTGTTGTATTAATGACAAAATCACTTTCTCAATACCTGCCTCTTTATCTGGTGAAAGAGGGTATTGCTTACAATACACAGGTGTCAGTGTTTACGTTTTGCTGTGTATGGTGTAGTGCAAACTGTGCCCACTTCATTAGCATGAGTAGACCACAACCTCGGAGGTACAGAAGACAAGTAGGATGGGATGACAATAGATCCATCAGTAGAATCAACCTGTGGGATCACATCAGAGAACATAGTCAGATTATTAGGGGTCTTTAAAACGGTTTTCCCTTCTGCAAAAGATATACAACAGCCTAATTTAGACAGTCCATCTCGGCCTAGTAAATTGAACGGAGATGAAGGTATCACCACAAATCGATGAAGGAAATGCAAATTTAGATCATCTGGGCTAGTTACAGGAAGTTATACACCTTGAGTCTGGTACCTTAGACCACTCGGCCATCCCGACACATGAGTTGTATGGCAGGTTAGTGTCTGGTCCCTGCTAGAGAAAATTTAAGATATTTAACAGAATTAGGGTCTATATCATTAACAAAGGTTGTTTGAAATAGTTGTGTGAAATGTTGAGTAATATTACATCCAAAAATATCCCTGTGTAAGAACCAAGCAGTTTTAAACCTATCTAATCTAATTCCTAAAACCTATTACTGTCGAATAGGTGACACAAAAGGTTGAATAAAATTCCAAATCCTTAAATATTCATCCAATCATTAGGAGTAAGAGACTGTTTGGAACGACCATTTCCCATCTTGTTAGTAAGTTCCAGTTAGTAAACAAACCAAGCTTATCGAAGTTAAGCGGACACTTTAAGCTTTTTTTTTTATTTTTATTTATTTATTGGTTTTATTTATGTATTTATTTATTTTTTTATTATTATTATTATTTTATTTTATTTATTTATTTTTTTTTTTACACGGGTGGTGTGACGTTCGAACAGAGTGTATCAGAATATATTTAAAACTGAAGAATACTGTAATCTATAAAGTGTATTATTAAAAATGTGTATTATCTCCGCATTCCTGATAACACTACCAGGAATATGGATTCTATTTCAAATCTCACATGCCTCTACATCTTTGGAGATCATACACACATTTATCAAATACCAATATAGTAAATTAATAAGTATACAGTGGTGTGAAAAACTATTTGCCCCCTTCCTGATTTCTTATTCTTTTGCATGTTTGTCACACTTAAATGTTTCTGCTCATCAAAAAACGTTAACTATTAGTCAAAGATAACATAATTGAACACAAAATGCAGTTTTTAAATGAAGGTTTACGTTATTAAGGGAGAAAAAACTCCAAATCTACATGGCCCTGTGTGAAAAAGTGATTGCCCCCCTTATTAAAAAATAACTTAACTGTGGTTTATCACACCTGAGTTCAATTTCTGTAGTCACCCCCACGCCTGATTACTGCCACACCTGTTTCAATCAAGAAATCACTTAAATAGGAGCTACCTGACACAGAGAAGCAGACCAAAAGCACCTCAAAAGCTAGACATCATGCCAAGGTCCAAAGAAATTCATGAACAAATGAGAACAAAAGTAATTGAGATCTATCAGTCTGGTAAAGCAGGTTTCTAAAGCTTTGGGACTCCAGCGAACCACAGTGAGAGCCATTATCCACAAATGGCAAAAACATGGAACAGTGGTGAACCTTCCCAAGAGTGTCCGGCTGACCAAAATGACCCCAAGAGCGCAGAGACAACTCATCCGAGAGGCCACAAAAAACCCCAGGACAACATCTAAAGAACTGCAGGCCTCACTTGCCTCAATTAAGGTCAGTGTTCACGACTCCACCATAATAAAGAGACTGGGCAAAAACGGCCTGCATGGCAGATTTCCAAGGCGAAAACCACTTTTAAGCAAAAAGAACATTAAGGCTCGTCTCAATTTTGCTAAAAAACATCTCAATGATTGCCAAGACCTTTGGGAAAATACCTTGTGGACAGACGAGACAAAAGTTGAACTTTTTGGAAGGTGCGTGTCCCGTTACATCTGGCGTAAAAGTAACACAGCATTTCAGAAAAAGAACATCATACCAACAGTAAAATATGGTGGTGGTAGTGTGATGGTCTGGGGTTGTTTTACTGCTTCAGGACCTGGAAGGCTTGCTGTGATAGATGGAACCATGAATTCTACTGTCTACCAAAAAATCCTGAAGGAGAATGTCTGGCCATCTGTTCGTCAACTCAAGGTAAAGCGATCTTGGGTGCTGCAGCAGGACAATGACCCAAAACACACCAGCAAATCCACCTCTGAATGGCTGAAGAAAAACAAAATGAAGACTTTGGAGTGGCCTAGTCAAAGTCCTGACCTGAATCCTATTGAGATGTTGTGGCATGACCTTAAAAAGGCGGTTCATGCTAGAAAACCCTCAAATTAAGCTGAATTACAACAATTCTGCAAAGATGAGTGGGCCAAAATTCCTCCAGAGCGCTGTAAAAGACTCGTTGCAAGTTTGATTGCAGTTATTGCTGCTAAGGGTGGCCCAACGAGTTATTAGGTTCAGGGGGCAATTACTTTTTCACACAGGGCCATGTCGGTTTGGATTTTTTTCCTCCCTAAATAATAAAACCCCTCATTTAAAAACTGCATTTTGTATTTACTTGTGTTATCTTTGACTAATAGTTAAATGTGTTTAATGATCAGAAACATTTTGTATGACAAACATGCAAAAGAATAAGAAATCAGGAGGGGGGGCAAATAGTTTTTCACACCACTGTATATTTAAAACTGAAGAATACTGTAATTTAAAAGTGTATTATCAAAAATGTGTAATATCTCCGCGTTCCTGATAACACTACCAGGAATATGGATTCTTTCAAATCTCACATGCCTCTACATCTTTGGAGATTAATCACACATTTATCAAATACCAATATAGTGAATTAATAAGGCATTCGGCCAATCTACCCTGTTTCTGATAACACTACCAGAAAAATGGACCTCAGGTGCGCCGGGCTGAGTCCACACGCCTCTACGTCAGGGAGACAATAAAACTCATGCACGTGTATAACTGCAACTGCACGCCGCTCCCTGTTCCAAAGAACACTCTAAGGAATATGGCTATAACCAATTCATTTATTAATTTTCTAGCCACGCGCCTCTACGCCAGGGCCAGCTTATACACAAAGTGCATGCTACAAATGCCTCACTAAATTACCAATATTGAAAGTGCATAAATTACGTAAACAACAGAATTTAGCGAACGTATAACTTTTTAAAACACACCCGAAGTAGCGCGTCTCCTCTAGCGGGACGCGGTTTGATGACGTAGGTACTCGCGACGACAGCGCTGTGTATGTTTTTAGCTTAATGCTAACAACACCAGTTCAGTTTCAGTTAAACACCTAGTTTAATCTATATCTTTCAATTATCCACAATCGCTGTAATTTTAGCCAATAAACCAACGCGAGTAATGTCAAACACAACGCGAAACAAAAACTAATTAAAACGCATAAAGTTCTTTTTCCAAAATATAACCCAAATACACGCCAATTTACTACATAAATAAACTATTGGTTCAAAAACTTTTCTGACCAAGTTAGGAAGTACAATAGCAAAAATACTGCTTAACTTACCTTCCTGGAGAGAAAAGGTTAGACGAGCCCCCAGATTGTAAGGTTTTTTCTAAAGTTTTGTAGTAGAAGAGGCGAGTTGCTCGGTCTGTCCGCTGTGCTTCGGTAAGCTTTTCTGGCGCCAGGAGAGACTCAGTCAAACACACACACACATGTTGTCTGTCAGAAAGGTCTCTGTTTATTAACAGCAAAAGATGGGGTTTATATACATTTGACCAAACGCCTGGGCTATAGACATATGTTACTACAAAGAGCATGAAGCATTGTAAATGTCCTGGTGAGATCCTGAAGATCAAAGGAGAGGAAGATAGAGGTGTCCGTGCAGAGACAGATCACAAGATGTTGGCTCGAGTTAGGGGGAGAGGGGGAAGGAGACAGAGGGAGATGGAGAGAGAGGGGAAGAGAGAGAGACATAAAGAGAGTATGGGAAGGTGAGCGTGGGAGCGTTCACACCTTTAAGAACAGATGCAAGAGGAGACAGGAAGATAGCAGCAGGAAAGATTTAACACGTTAATATCAAATCTATGAGGAAGAGAACAAGAGAGTAGAATCAACTCCTTTATATATAAAATAATTCTAACAGTGCTCAATTTGTTTCTAGTAATTTATATATTTAAATTCGGATGCCTTTTACTGTTACAAATTTAACTCTTTGCAAAATAATAAAAATGTGTCTTGCTGTACAAGCCCTTGTGTTGTTGTTTGTGCTGCTGTTCTTTAATAATACCAATAATCAGATACAAACAGTCTGTCTAAACGAAAATTAAGCAATGCTTCTTAACTCATCATTATGTGGATATTTTTCATGTTCGTTGGATAAAGTATGTACTGTAATGATTTGGTCTACTCTGTACTGTATGTGCGTGAGAGAGAGGGGTGTCGCGGTCGTGAAACAAAGGCTCATTTCAGCTCATTCAGTTTCTCTGAATGGATAGGTGAGAACAGCTGATTCACGGTGAATAATTTGCATTTGAGTGTTGTCAATTGAGCCAAGTGAAAAGAAGACAACCATCAAGACGAACAACATATAAAACTGAGACAATATTTTAAAAAGAATCGCAATCAACCTGAACAGGTAAACTGGAATAAAATCAGTAGCAGCATTAACTAAAGTAATTAGTAATTATTAGCTGCTACTGATTTTATGGACTCATCACGGTTAAATACGTTGGTCACATGCCAGCTGTATAAGCCGGTTAAGGGACTCATTACGGTTGTATATCGTGCTCTGAATAATAAATTTTTTTGTTTGCTGTTTGTTTGCTGAGTAAAATTAAATTAGAACAATTTTTTAAAACAGCATCATCCAGGTTTCGAACCAACGCTTTGTAAATCCCTGACCGAGCGCTCTAACCGCTACACCAACCAGGCACTAAGAGACAACGCACCTCCGTGATGTTAATAAGCCACTCGACTTCTTTGAAAGCAAGCGTTAAATAAGTAACGAAGTAAGCCTGTTATACAATTATACTATTTGCACGTGTATTTTATCTGTTTTAAACTTGGTGTCATTTGATCTTATTGGTTTAGAAATGTTTGTAAAAAAACTATTGTTATCAAAAATGTAACAGATGTAACACCGGACCTCATTACCCACAATGCATCTCCCGCACTGGACTACACTGCCGTAAACAGCTGTCGTAAATCAAAACTCCCGGTACGGCAGATGGCCACCACTTTTCATCAGTATAATGACACACACACACACACACACACACGCAGCAGCAGCAGACCGAGCCGTCACTCCCCTAAATTTAAAGAATACAAACTGGTTGCGTGCGAGTTTGCTGTTTTTTCTATAGTATGCTGAAGCAAAATCAAAATACAACATTTTTTTTTTATTTTAATTTTGTTTTAATTAAAATAAAAAAAATTTAAAACATCACCCCTCGGGATTCGAACCGGCGCTTTATGTATCACTGACCGTGGGCTCTAACCGCTACACCAAGCGAGCACTTAAAGGTGATGCACCCAAGTAACCTTAAATAAGGCAAGGTTAATAAAGCAAGCTCTGGATAAGTGCCGAAGTAAGCCTGTTATAATAATAACTTGGTGTTATTTTTATCTTATTGGTTTATAAATTTATATTTAAATAAAACCATACACACTTCTTTTCTAATTACACGTGATAAAATCTAAAGGCTCACTGTGTTAATATTTATTGTGCTTAAATTTGATCTTAATAAGATTTGATTTAATTTGAATTCTACATTTGTACTGTAATTATAGTACTGTGATTATGAATTCGATCAACTACAGTGTTTCACTTGATGTTATCGGCTACTACGTGTATTATTTAATGGGACACGTCTCATTAATGAGACAGAGAATGTAAGGCATGAGGCGTCAGTCTGTAGTTATATAGCGCCACTCAGTGGTAAAAGCAAGCAAATGCACAGCAAATGCACATGCCGTAATGCGGCGGCGACGTTAAATACGACGCTCCGATTTTGTAACAACTGTATAGTTTTCTTTGTTGTAAATATTGTGTATATATATTTTGTTCTTTTCTTGTTTGTACATAGTTGCAAGGAAGCAGTAGGGGTTGGGTGCCATTTTTGTTGTCCCCTGTTTCCTCCTGTTTTTGTAAGTAGTTAGGAAGCTAGTTTAGTTTTTGTATTTTGATTTATATTCTTTCCTTTGGTAGTTTAGTTAGCTTGAGGGTGGAGCTAGAGGGGGGGGGGTTTGTTTATTGTTTTGGCCTGGCTCAATCCTGAAGCCCAGAGCTTCCTGTATGTGTATGTGCGCGTGTGTTAAAATAAAACCCACGCACAAAATCTTGGTTGCAAGAATATTTATTTATAATCAATTTATTATTTTCTTTGTTGCGTCCCTTGACCCTAGACCGGGGGTCGTAACAAGAGATACACCGATATCCCTGCAACGTGCGCTGGATGCTCTTCCGAAAGCAGATGAACCGTGGTTAGACTTTTTTTGCTTAGAGACGAGCAGAATAAACCGAATTCCACTATCACAGCTGGGGAACTTTAAGGACCTGTATGTAATCGAATCAAGTGATGAGGATCGTACGACATGGACTGAAGAGGGGACTGAAAATGTTGACACAACATCCTTAATCTACAGGGACCCTAACGGACTGCTTAAATGGCTTTGATGGCTTCAAATGTTTTTGTCATATGTGTTATATTAGTATAGGGGATGAGGTCCTGGTGATGAATACACTGTCGAGCAAAAAAGCTGGCAAGGTGTGGAATTTTTCCTTCTGAATTGGCTGTACTGAAGGTTTTTTCACCCACCTCTGGACTCATCATATTATGACCATTGCATCCTAATTATATTCCCATATATATGTTTATGCTTTTATTTACTCATTTTCGATTGTCTTTCCTAAATGGGTAGTTTGATGAGGAGGTAATATGTGAGGTTTAGGTTTAAAGGTAATATGTAATGTTTAGGTTTAAAGGTAATATGTAAGGTTTAGGTTTAATTAAATTTAGGTAATATAATTTGGGTAATATGTAAGATTTCTTTGAATTTCTTTTAATTTGATTTAAAATTTTCCCTAATATAGCTTAAGGTTAATAGTTCAAGGTTTATTTCTTTGTAAGGTTAATAGTTCAAGGTTTATTTCTTTGTTTTGTCTTATTCTGTGAGGTTTGATATTAATATGTAAGGTTTATTTCTTCTTTCTTCTTTCTGTATGTAAGGATAATGTTCATAGGTTAGTAATTAAGCGTTATTTTCTTTTTCTTTACTTTCCTTTATGCTATTTTATGTGACTTAAAAGTCACAGAGGGGGAAATATGTAAGCATATTTTAATTAAATATATTTGTGCACGCAGTAATATGACTGAAAACTATTAATCTTATCTTATAGGGATGGGGCAAGGAGAACAGAGTTGAGTCAAGGACAAGGCGATGTCACAGTAGCAAGGACATCTTAGATCGTGTGCAGTATGAACTCAAATGAACTCTAGATAGGTTGCCATCTTAGGTCTGAGATGCTTAGGTCGCCATCTTAGAAGTGAGATGCTTAGTGGACAGAGTGTACTTTAGAACATATGATGTAATCTTTGTACCCAAAAGGACCTGAACTCAAATGACCTCTAGATATGCTTAGTGGACAGAGTGTACTTTAGAACATATGATGTAATCTTTGTACCCAAAAGCACCTGACAAGGGAAAGTCCCTGGACATGATGTAATGTCAGCTGACTCATGGGGTGATCTTAACTGTGAGGTCAAATTAAAGGAACACAGACAAATAACCAAAATGTATAAGAATAATAAGCGCCACCCCTATATATTTAAAATAAACAAAGTGAAAAGGTAATGGAAAGTTATTTACAATAAAAATATGTTATAATGGGAAAAATATGGAGTCAGATGACAAGGTATATGATGTAACGAAACAAGGTAGAAGAAAGCATGATTGTAATGGGTTAATAATTTGGTAAGAGATGTACAGAGGAGGGGACAAGGTGAGCTCCCCTCCCCTTGAAGAAAACTGTATAAAAAGGCATGTATGGCACTGCCCGATCAGTCTGTCCTTGGTGATGGCTGGATTCATAACCTAGGCTGGCTCACTTTGTTTTTATTGCTGCAATAAAAACTTATCCTTAGATAAAAGATTTAAAAGGTTTAAAAGGGCATGAAAGTTTAATTTCATGTCTTTACAAAAAAAAAAAAAAATTAATTGTCAGTCTTCTTCCCTGTCAATTAGGAGCTGGAATGTAAGAGCCATATCGCATTTGTTATGAATTTGTTGTTGTGTTTATTTATCTCACTCTCTCGCTGGTGTCTTAGACAGAAAGAGGCTTGGGCTTTTCCTGTACCTTCTCAATCGCGCTTTGTCTTTGGCCCTGACACCTTTTACTGGTGCGACCGAATGATCACACAGAGTGTCGCGGTATCACGACCCGGCCCTTCTGAACAGTTAATGCATATCCACAAATACTTTAACAACATACACTTATCATGAATTGCATTTTATATGAATGTTACATATGAGACGTGCACACAAACACACCTATACCTATATAATATATTCACATACAAACATATACTGTACACACATAAAAACATAATATATTCAGTAAATTTGTGAATTACACTCAAAGTAATTATGGAGTCTGATTTGATTGGTACCCTTAAACATTTTATTTAATTTTTATTTATTCTATGTTTTGCTGGCGAAATACATTTTAGGCAGAGACGTCTGCTCGGTTTTGTTAAATAGTTTTAAACCCCTCAATTCTGCCAATTCCCCCATCCACGAAACTGGTTTGATAACTTCACACCTACATCAAAGGTGAGAAGAGGGACTGAGCCGTAACTGAGCGCGCTGTCGCATTGTATATACTGTACACACACACACAATATATATATATATATATATATATATATATATATATATATATATATATATATATATATTGTTCATTCATGTCTTCTGATGATGGCGACACATTTTTACGTTTTAAATAATATATGTTGGCATATTCATTAATCAGGACATTTGCATAGTTAACATTATCAGATAGCCTACTATTTAATGTTTACAGAACAAGCGGGAACCCAGTGTGCCTGTAGATTTCTCTATCTCTGTTTTATCACGTGATAGAAAGCTCAAGGCCTTCTTAAGCCGTACAGCTGACCTAATCTCCGACCAGTTATGCATCAAACTAAGATTACTGTGGGGACAAAAAGTAATGCCATCAAGTTAGCATTTTTAAATATTCGCTCGCTAAAAAAGAGATCATTTCTAATCAATGATTTGATCACCATGAACAAATTGGATTTTATGTTTTTTAATGAAACTTGGTTAGATGATAGCTGTAGTGCAACAGTCCTAAATGAAACAGCCCCTCCTAACTTTACATTCATGAGTGTCTGCAGAACTGTTAGGAGAGGTGGAGGTGTAGCTGCTCTATTTAAAAAATGTCTATCAATGCAAGCAAGTGTCATTTGGTCAATATTTGTCTATTGAATATCTAGGGATTTTGCTGAGAGGTGCTCCACGTATTTTCTTCATCATTATTTACAGACCTCCAAAATACTCTCCAGACTTTATTGAAGAGTTTACAGAACTGCTATCAATGATTTCCTCAGAGTTTGACTGTTTTTCCATAGCAGGGGACTTTAATATTCATATTGATAATGCAGAGATCAATATTACAAAAGAAATGATTAGTGTTTTAAAGGTAAAATAAACGGTACAAATAAGGGCATAATAAAAATATTACAAAATATAGGGGAAATATATTTTATTTATTTATGAAATATATGTATTTATTTATTTATATATATATATATATATATATAAAATTTTACATGTGAATCTGGTTGTAAAACTTTTTTGACTTCCCAGACCAGGAATCGAACTCGGGCCACTGCGCTGAGAGCGCTACATGGACGCCGTGCGGCTGCTTCTTTCGGCAAATCACGTCTCTCGCCTTCCAAAATTCAAAGCCAATCATCTTTGCCCTTTTCCAAAATTCTCCATTATTCTCCATAATTCACAGCCAATCACCTGTCCTTCCTTCCAAAATTCAGCTCGACCAATCCGCGTCGAGTCTCTCTGTCGAATCACGTCCGTGCGTTTCCAAAATTCACACTCCGTTTGCAAAATTCAAAGCCAATCAGCTTCCTCCGTTTCCAAAATTCAAAGCCAATCAGCTTCCTCAGTTTCCAAAATATCTGCCTTGGTCCCGCCTTCGAAACATTCAAAGCCAATCAGCTTCCTCCGTTTCCAAAATATCGGCCTTGGTCCCGCCTTCAGCTTCCTCAAACATTCAAAGCCAATCAGCTTCCTCCGTTTCCAAAATTCAAAGCCAATCAGCTTCCTCCGTTTCCAAAATATCGGCCTTGGTCCCGCCTCCAGTGCGGATGCAACTTAGTCAAACCTTTAAACTGTTCGGAATATGAATATTCTTTCAACATAACACGGTAAGTATCAAGTATTGATTTCAGAGATAAATAGACTTTATTTAAGCGGTTTGTGTTATATAACGTTATTGTAAATTCGCCGATGCTGTATTAACATTAACGTTTCCTAAAGAGACACGCCTCCACTAAGTTTAACAGTTATACATTAGCGGTGTATTTGAGTGTTTTCCAGTAATGACACCTTTTCTGTATTTATTAACACACAGTGGTCGCGGTGATGTTAGTCCTGGGGGAGTTCAGCCCCGCTTATGATCAGAAGATTAACAAAACCATTGCGTGTAAAATACACGTGAACACACGTTTCCCTTGTACATGTACAAACTAAGTGCAGGCTGCTAAATTATCGGCATTCAAATATGTAACACACACACACACACGGCATAACAGCGTTATAACGGACATGTGGTGCATATTTAACTAATATGAGATTATAATCTGATGATTTAAAATGAATCACTGTGCACTCGACAAAACAATGAATAATCAACTGTAACTGTAGCCGGACTACAGTAACACCGTAATGTTAGTAGACCAGTAGATTATATTCTCATACAGATTTAAATCACAATATGAAAGAGGTTTTTGTTATAACTTGAGTCATTTAGTGCATCTGTTGTGGCATAAATCCACCTTGAGTAAGTTTAGACTCTAATACAGGTAATATGACTGAACTGAATCTAACCGTGTATTACAGATATCTGCCATCCTCCTGTATTATACACTGATATAAAATCCATCCATCCAAAGGTAATCCATGTTTAAAGGAAATGCATTCTTATCGTTTGCCATTAAACAATTTTACAGATTAAGAAATGTAAATATTGATTATGATTGATTATGTAATAGAGGTGTGTGTGATTTAATTATTTAAAATAAAGACATCACTTAAGCATCCTGTTTTTGGTTGCAGATCACAAAGCCACGGTTCGGAGGGGCTCATGGCTCTGCTTTAAAGCCAAACTTAAGACTCTGATGCATGCAAGCAAGGTAATGTTAGTATAATTTCACAGCTTAAATTTGATTTTAAAATATGTCTATTGTTATTAATTTTCTGTCCTTTCTTACTGCTTTCTTACTTTCTCAGTTCCTCCCCAGCTCTTCTGCACTGTCCAGAGCTGAAACAAATGCCATGGCAAGAAGGACATTGTCACCCTCTCGCAGTCGTATATTCGGACAGTTTCTCCTCTGTCACTTTCTCCATCTTCTGTGTCAGCAACTGCCACTACCTCCTTAACGTTTCTCCACCAAACTGTTAGCCACTGTGTCAACAGCCATGACTGCTGATCCCCCAAGACCACCAGGGTGATACCCCCAGCACCTGAGCAACAGCTGCTGGGTCTTTAGGTGAGAGTTTGTAGATTGTCATGCGTATTGTTTTCTTGCTTGTGGTTGTATAGTTATTGATTTTTATTGTATGTGCTATATTTACCAGGCTGTGGATAAGCACTGTCCCACGGATGGACAGAGTGGACCATCTGGACAAGAACTGAAACTGGGTTAACACTCAGCAACCAGCAGGTCTGCACCATCGTAGCTCTCTGTCAAAACTTTCTGCCATATGACAAGCAGCGTGAGGCATCCTCTGCTCGGCATCATGTGCGGCTGAGCACTGGACAGCTCAGGCATCCCAAAACAAAGGGTGAATTTACACCAGGTGTGGGGACCATGGCTTGTCGTGTCTTGTGTCTTAGGATCCACCGGATCACCTGGCCAGTGGACAGACTGTTGTCGCCTAGCAGAGGCCATCTTTGTCAGACGCTGTGACATCTAGAAGAGCCCTCAACACACAAATTCATTATGCATTGACAAAATGGACAATGATTAAAGGGCTGATAAAAAAAATAGACTAATAATTTGTGAAAACTTGTGATTTAATTGGTGGTGTGTAAATAGTGTCTAAGTTGCAGATTTGAGCTCTATATACAGTACATAGATACACGTCTTCTGTTCTTTTTTATTGTTGTTTTATCACCGATTTTACCAGAAAGACAGTCATTTTTAAGTTTTTCTTTGTATGTATTTCCTCCTAGCATTTAATTTGAGATAATTTTTAAAGAACTGGAAGAAGGTGGAGAGATGATGAGTGAGTGCAATATATAACTGTATAATGATACCATAATTTGCTAATAAACTTGCATTATATTTTTAAAGAAACTTTATGATTTATTTCTATCACAAATATCTGTACAAACAGGAGTCAATTAGAGTTTGGCTTTTTTTATAGACTAAAAATGAAAAAATAACAGAATATGATTCTCTTTAAAGTACATCACCAGATTAATATTTCATTTGTAATGAATTTGCCTTCATTCCAGCAGGACACAGTCATGTAGAGAAGGAAAATACACTGTTGCATTGCTTTTCATGTTGATTCTATTAATTATTAATTTTAATACAAATTGACTTTTTGTGTGACACAACATGAAGCATTTAACAACAATCTCTAATACTTTTACAAGAACCTAACCTCATGTTACGATTAATTAAATTTTTGTGACACTTGTCAGATTTTTATGTTTAAAAAAAAAACGTCATATGCGGGAATCGAACCTGGGACCTTTGGATCCACAACCTCCCCCTGCCGAATGCATAAAAATTGTCATTTTTTATGCAAATCTTAAAATTACAATCACATTAGCAGTCTACAACTAGAGGGAAACATCAAAGATGGTAATAACTCTCATTTCACTTCATTTTTTCCTCAATTTTTCTTTTTTCTCTTCATTTTTTCTCCTTTCTCCCTTTTCCCCCTTCTTCCCCTTCTTTTCGCCCTCTTCCCCCCCTCAAGCAGACTATTGTTCCCCAGCTTGAGCGCCGAATCCTAACCACTAGACCACCGCACTACACCAAAAAACTGCACACCACACTCGTGTAGGCGCCATTTTGCTCCAGCGTAGAAAAACAATGGCCGACAGCTTTCTTCTAACTCGGGGCGTGTCTTTGCTAAAACACCAGTGTCAATCAACTATAGTGGGAGAGGCCTCTGTCGATGTGACGTCGGTGTGGCACCTGATAAAGACCTCTCCAACTCAAGTAATTTAAAATGGGCTTTGTTTTCAGAAAAGAATGCATGCATCAAGCTTACTAACTGTTGTACTGATAGTAAATTGATAAAATAAGCATTGCATTGGTCTGTTGTGTTGTCAAGTGGGCATTGATTGATGGCAGCAATAACAGACGGTATGAGGAAGCGCATTTGAGTGTCTATTTGTGTTGCTAAGTGGGCTTTTGATAGATAGCAGGACAGAAAAAAGGTAGATAATCTCGATATTAATTTGCACTCATTGTCAAGTGGGCCTTGATTGGATGGCATGAGTAGAAAACAAAGTAATAAGGAATTGCACTTAATTAGTAATATTGCTTGTGTAAGGTTACCCAGCAATTAATAAAATATACCCTTTGTATGAGGAACATACTGTTGTATGTCATAAGCATTTTGTAGTCACCTGTAATGTTATATGGTATGAGGTTTGGTGGTTTTTATTGATACCCTTTGTATGAGGAATGTACGGTTGTACATCATAAGCATTGTGAAATCACCCCTTATGTTGTATTGTATGAGTTACAGGGGGCTAATTAATATCCTTCTAACACTATTTTGTGCCATTAAGTTGAATACAATTGCAATTGTTTGTGTCTAATGCCAAGATCCAAAGAAATTCAGGAACAAATGAGAACAAAAGTAATTGAGATCTATCAGTCTGGTAAAGGTTATAAAGCCATTTCTAAAGCTTTGGGACTGCAGCGAACCACAGTGAGAGCCATTATCCACAAATGGCAAAAACATGGAACAGTGGTGAACCTTCCCAGGAGTGGCCGGCCGACCAAAATTACCCCAAGAACGCAGAGACAACTCATCCGAGAGGCCACAAAAGACCCCAGGACAACATCTAAAGAACTGCAGGCCTCACTTGCCTCAATTAAGGTCAGTGTTCACGACTCCACCATAAGAAAGAGACTGGGCAAAAAACGGCCTGCATGGCAGATTTCCAAGGCGCAAACCACTTTTAAGCAAAAAGAACATTAAGGCTCGTCTCAATTTTGCTAAAAAACATCTCAATGATTGCCAAGACTTTTGGGAAAATACCTTGTGGACCAACGAGACAAAAGTTGAACTTTTTGGAAGGTGTGTGTCCCGTTACATCTGGCATAAAAGTAACACAGCATTTCAGAAAAAGAACATCATACCAACAGTAAAATATGGTGGTGGTAGTGTGATGGTCTGGGGTTGTTTTGCTGCTTCAGGACCTGGAAGGCTTGCTGTGATAGATGGAACCATGAATTCTACTGTCTACCAAAAAATCCTGAAGGAGAATGTCCGGCCATCTGTTCGTCAACTCAAGCTGAAGCGATCTTGGGTGCTGCAGCAGGACAATGACCCAAAACACACCAGCAAATCCACCTCTGAATGGCTGAAGAAAAACAAAATTGAAGACTTTGGAGTGGCCTAGTCAAAGTCCTGACCTGAATCCTATTGAGATGTTGTGGCATGACCTTAAAAAGGCGGTTCATGCTAGAAAACCCTCAAATAAAGCTGAATTACAACAATTCTGCAAAGATGAGTGGGCCAAAATTCCTCCAGAGCGCTGTAAAAGACTCGTTGCAAGTTATCGCAAACGCTTGATTGCAGTTATTGCTGCTAAGGGTGGCCCAACCAGTTATTAGGTTCAGGGGGCAATTACTTTTTCACACAGGGCCATGTAGGTTTGGATTTTTTTTCTCCCTAAATAATTCAATTCAATTCAATTCAGTTTTATTTGTATAGCGCTTTTAACAATTGACATTGTCTCAAAACAGCTTTACACAATCAAAAGAATTATTTAAGTTTGTATGGAATGTGAATGTGTATGAATCAAAATGTTCAGATATTCCCTGGTGAGCAAGCCCGAGGGCGACAGTGGCAAGGAAAAACTCCCTGAGATGGTAATAGGAAGAAACCTTGAGAGGAACCAGACTCGACAGGGAACCCATCCTCATCTGGGTGAAACAGATAGCAGGAAATGATCGGCATTTATACTGTGTTAAGTGTTAGGTTCAGCTATAATAGTTGATGTTAATTGATGTTATAATAGTTGATGTAAAATGGAGTCCAGTAATTATTCGAGACTCAGATAGACTTGTAGAAAGTTCCAGTCCTGAACTATCGAATTGTCAAGTCCTCAGAGAAACAGCTGACAACACCAGTCGAGGCCAGAACCATCTTCTAAGTAGATAGAATCATCCCCAGACACCAGGCACATCCTAAAGAGACACACGGGGCATCCATGCGATGAGACCTCCAACCAGAAACCGGGCACCAGGATGGACCAGACAGGTCCGGAGGGCAGAGGGAGTCTGGATCACTAGCAGCTCAGGAACCACATGTGTAGCTCGACAGAGAGAGAGAGAGAAAGAGTGAAAGGGGGAGACAGGGGGAGAGAGGAAAGAGAAAGAGGGGGAGGAAGAGAAGAGGAGGAGAGATTGCAATTAGGTATGGTCACAGTCACAATGTCTAATGTGAATGTATATTTACTGTAGAGTGCAAGCAGGGACTCCGGCAGGACTAACTATGACAGCATAACTAAAGGGAGAGCCAGAAGGAAACACAAACATGAGGGCTCCCTGAGATGTAAAGCAAACAATCACCTCACCGTCAACAAACCTGAGTGATCAAATGAGACTGAGGAAGACAGCATCTAAAACATACCAGTTCACCATAATACTCTACGTCCATGAGTCCCCCAGATCTGCTCCTTTACCTTATGGCAAATCTATTCATAAAAATGCTTGGCTAAATAAATAGGTTTTTAGCCTAGACTTAAACACTGAGACTGTGTCTGAGTCCCGAACACTATTTGGAAGACTATTCCATAATTTTGGGGCTTTGTAATAAAAAGCTCTGCCCCCAGCTGTAGTTTTCATAATACGCGGTACTGATAAGCAGCCTGCATCCTTTGACCGAAGTAGGCGTGGCGGATCGTAAGACACTAGCAGTTCGCTCAGATACTGCGGGGCGAGACCATTTAATGCTTTATATGTCAAGAGTAGTATTTTAAAATCAATGCGAAATTTCACAGGGAGCCAATGCAGTGAAGATAGGATAGGGGTGATGTGCTCATATCTTCTGGTTCTAGTGAGGACTCTCGCTGCTGCATTCTGGACTAGCTGAAGCTTGTTTATGCACCTAACTGAACAACCAGACAGTAAGGCATTACAATAGTCCAACCTAGAAGTGATAAAAGCATGAACTAGTTTTTCTGCATCGTTTAGCGACAATATATTTCTTATTTTGGCGATATTTCTGAGGTGAAAGAATGCTATCCTGGTGATATTATCTACATGAGCTTCAAATGAAAGGCTGGAATCTATAATCACGCCGAGGTCTTTTACTGTTGCACTTGACGGAACAGAAAGGCCATCTAAAGTTACGGTGTGATCTAAGATTTTACTTCTAGCTGTATGCGGTCCTATGACTAGAACTTCTGTCTTATCCGGATTAAGCAGAAGGAAGTTAATTAGCATCCAATTTCTTATGTCCTGCACACATTGCTCAACTTTAGTAAGATGGTTTTTCTCATCAGGTTTTGTTGAGACGTATAGCTGTGTGTCGTCAGCATAACAATGAAAACTAATACCATGCTTACGGATTATGTTGCCCAGAGGAAGCATGTAAAGGGAAAAAAGCAGTGGGCCTAAAACTGAACCCTGCGGAACGCCAAACTCCACTAGAGAACATGCAGAATAATCACCATTTAAGTCTACATACTGATAACGATCGGTCAAATAGGATCTGAGCCAGGAGAGGGTTGTACCCTTAATTCCTACTACATTTTCTAATCTGTGAAGAAGAATAGCATGATCAATAGTGTTAAAAGCTGCACTGAGGTCGAGTAATACAAGCATAGTTATACAACCCTGATCAGAGGCCAATAGGAGGTCATTTACTACTTTAACGAGTGCTGTTTCTGTGCTGTGATGAGGCCTAAATCCTGACTGATACAGTTCATGTATGCCATTTCTATGTAGATATGAGCATAGCTGCTCCGCTACTATCTTTTCCAGAATCTTAGAGATAAAGGGGAGGTTTGATATTGGCCTGTAATTGGACAGCTGACAGGGGTCGAGGTCAGTTTTCTTAATTATTGGTTTAATAACTGCTACTTTAAAAGATTTTGGAACATAACCAATGCTGAGTGAGGAATTAATTATTCTCAACAGCGGTTCTGTTATTACTGGTACTATCTGTTTAAGAAAATGTGTCGGTATAGGATCTAATATACAGGTTGATGAATTTGCAGAAGAGATGAGTGAAATTAGTTCATTCTCTTCAAGAGGAGTAAAGTATTCTAGGTTTGAATCTGACATGGCTAGGTTAACATCTGTATCAATTACATTGTTTGGTTTCAAAGTCTCAATTTTATGCCTAATATTTACAATTTTATTATTAAAAAAGTTCATGAAGTCCTCACTATTGCATGATGTTGTTGTGGAGATTTCTGTAGTGGTCTTATTTCTGGTTAATTTGGCTACGGTATTAAATAAAAATCTAGGATTATTTTTATTTTCTTCTATAAGAGTGGAGAGATACGTTGATCTAGCTACACTAAGAGCTTTCCTATAGTTCAGGATGCTCTCTTTCCATGCTATTTGAAATACCAATAATTTAGTTTGACGCCATTTACGCTCTAATTTCCGAGCAGTCTGTTTTAAAGTGCGCGTGTGATCGTTATACCAGGGAGCGAGTTTCTTATCTCTAATAATTTTTCTTTTAGCTGGAGCTACATTATCTAAGGTACAACGAAGTGTCGACTCTAAATATTCAGTCGCCTGATCAAGTTCTGTGGGGTCAGACGGTGGCCTAATCGAAGTTGGTAACTGTGGGAGATTACTGATAAAACTCTGTGTGGTAGTTGATGTGAATGTACGTTTAATACGGTAGCGCGGTGCTGTGCGTACATTATCACTGTGACACACTTGAATGGAGACAAGATAGTGATCTGAGATAATTTCAGACAGTGGAATTGTGAATACATTTCTTATACTTAATCCGAAGAATATTACTAAATCTAAAGTGTGACCTGCTTTATGAGTGGGTCCTACTACACACTGATTTACGCCTACGGAGTCCAGTATGGATATAAATGCTGTTCTCAGAGGGTCTTCTGGATTCTCAAAATGAATGTTAAAATCTCCAGCAATTAACACTTTGTCTACAGAAACGACCAGGTCTGAGATGAAATCCGCAAATTCACTAAGAAATTCAGAATACGGCCCTGGAGGTCTGTAAATTATAATTAGTGGAATCGACTGAGCTGATTTAATATACTTAAATAGACTTATGTTACTATAGAGAATTTCAAATGAGTTAAATTTGTGTCCGTGTTTTTGTACGATAGACAGATTATCATTATGAATAGCTGCGATGCCTCCTCCTCTACCAGTTAACCGAGGCTGGTGTATGTAGCTGTATCCAGGAGGACTAGCTTCATTTAGAGCTACATACTCATCCTGTTTAACCCACGTTTCAGTTAAACAGAGTATATCAAACGCCTGATCTGTGATAATTTCATTAACAATAACTGCTTTTGATGCGAGAGATCTAATATTTAACAATCCTATCTTCAGATCAGAGGTGCCGGCTGCGCATTCAGTATGATCTGAGTTTGTGGTCTTTATGTTAATTAAATTATTGAAACAGACTTTCTGAGTCTTTCTACATTTTTGCTTAGATCGGGGAACAGACACAGTCTCAATAAGGTGAACCCTGAGTGACGACTCTATGCAGCTAGCAGACGGTTGGTTTAGCCTGTCTGTCTGCTCCCTGGCCTGGGCTCTGGATTGTCACCGATTAACTAGACCTCTACTGAGACTATGAGCTATACTACAGGAAATGAGAGCAGCACCTTCCCGAGTGGGATGGACACCGTCCCGCCCTAACAGGCCAGCTTTGCCCTCAAAGGTCTTCCAATTATCTATGTAGCCCACATTATTTTTGGAGCACCACCTGGACATCCAGCGGTTCAGCGACCATAACCTGCTGTAAGCTATGTCGCCACGTCTCATTGGGATGGGACCAGAGCATATTACTTCATCGGACAATAAAACCCCTCATTTAAAAACTGCATTTTGTGCTTACTTTGTGCTTACTTTAATAATAAAACCCCTCATTTAAAAACTACATTTTGTGCTTACTTGTGTTATCTTTGACTAACAATTAAATGTGTTTGATGATCAGAAACATTTTGTGTGACAAACATGCAAAAGAATAAGAAATCAGGAGGGGGGCAAATAGTTTTTCACACCACTGTATGTATATAGAATTAAAGTGTCAGTGGTTGTGCAAATATGCATGAAAGGTGACATGTGCAATTGTCCAGATGTATGAGTATTTAGTGCAAGTGTGTATGAATGTGTGCATGATTGTTCAGTCAGTGTTGTGAGCTTAAAAGATGTTATTAGTCCTGTGTGGAGGTGTGATTGAGAGACCTTATCGCCTGCGGGAAGAAGCTCCTTCTCAGCCTCTCTGTGTTGGCCTTTAGGGAGCAGAATCGCTTCCCAGACCGCAACAAAGAGAACAGTCCATTACTGGGGTGACTGAGGTCCTTCATGATCTTCCTGGCCTTAGTCCAGCACCGCTTGCTGTAGATGGAGTGCAGGTCAGGGAGCTCAGTGCGGATGATGCGCTCGGCTGATCGCACCACCCTCTGTAGAGCTCGTCTGTCCTGCATGGTGCTGTTCCCGAACCAGGTCGTGATGTTTCCCGTCAGGATGCTCTCTATGGTGCAGGAGTAGAAGTTCCTGAGCACCTTGGAGGGCAGTCTAAAGTCTCTCAAGCGTCTGAGGTGGTAGAGACGCTGCCGGGCTTTTTTCACCACGGTGTTGATGTGACAGGACCATGACAGGTCCTGCGTGATGTGAACACCGAGGTATCTGAAGCTGTCCACTCTCTCCACTGGGCTCCTGTTGATGACGGGGGTCTGGTAGTTCCTCTCCTGCTTTGTACTAAAGTCCACTATCAGCTCCTTTGTCTTACTGACGTTCAGGAGGAGATTGTTCCTCTGGCACCAGTTTTTCTTTCAGGTGTAGATTAAGGAGTGATTATCATTGTTGAGCCTTGGTAAGTGGAGGTGGATACTTCTGTGATTATAAAATATTGTATGTTGTTTAAGTAAATTTAGCCATTAAGTAAGTGCATAGGCATAAATTAAAAAATAAATATCTAAGTGGTGATATAGGTTCTAAAGCATAATGGCAGCCTCTCCAGTGGAGACTTTAGTGCTGAAGCATCCGTTGTGTGAAGATCTCATAACTAAGATCTCCAAGAAGTAGCAAAAGAGAACTAAAGATATGATTACAAAATGGCCAAAGGAGGGAACATTTAATGTGGCATTGTGAGGAGATGGAACTTTAATATAATTATAAAATGGCAGCAAGAGAGAAAAAGCGTGTCCAGAGAAGTTGAAAGCCCAAGAAAAAGAGCTGCAAAGGAAACTACAGCTTGAAGAACGTTTTCACTCAAAGGCCATGGCAGAGGGAGTGGAGAGCCAATCAGCAACCTAGAGGACAAAGAAACCCTCAGTCTAACTTCCCCCCAGGCGTGTGCCAGTGATGTGGACAAGCTGGGCACAACCGATCAAATTGCCTCTCACATCCATGGCGCCAAAGCTCGAGGGGTGCGGCGGTGGGGGGATGGCAGCAGCCATTTAGAGATAGAGTTGTGGTTCCCATTAACCCATGGGCCCCGAGTCAGGGATGTTAGAGGTGCCCAGAGAATCCTACCGGGGAGAACCAGTTGCCTATTTTGACAACTAGTGCAGAACAAGAACCCATGTTACATATTGAGGTAGACGGTAAAAGTACCCCCATGTTAGTTGATTCAGGAGCGGTTTATACATGCTTAAATTTAAGTCATGCCTCACATCTCCCCATGTCTGGAAAATTTGCCAAGACAGTAGGATTCTCGGGTAAAAATCAGTTAATTCCTATGACCGCTCCAGTCCGTCTACAAACTAACAATAAAAGTGTGACTATACCTGTATTAGTCTCAAGTCAGACACCGGTTAATTTATTAGGAAGAGATGCATTATGTAAATTAGGACTGCAAATATGGTGTTCTCCAGAATGGGTGTACGTTGACATGACAGGTATTAAAAATCAAATGGTAATGACTGAGCCACATGCAAATGTGTATTGGATAGGACAGCTGGAAAAAGATGTTAGTCAAATAATTCATAAGTGGGGAAAATTCATTAAAGCATAGATTCCTGAAGCACAGCTACCCTGTTCAGCTTTCCACTGTACAATGATGTATGACCCATCTAAGGATACTGACTTTGAATGGACATGGCAGGAAGAGACAAAAGGGCACAAGGTTGAATTAATTACACAACACATCATCATAGGTCGGCAAGGAGCAGCTATCAGTGTACATGAGTGTGATTTTGTAAAGAGGTGGTTTAATGTAACTGATTCTGTTCCTCATGTGACATTGTATGTAGGACAAAACTGCAGTTCAAAGGACTTAGGAGAGTCAAGTCCCACCTGAATTATGGTCATGGCATGATACAGATGTAGGCCTAATTAAATCAGCCAGCCCAATTCATGTACAGCTTAAACCAAATGTAAAACTGCCCAGAGTAAGACAATATCCTTTGCGACCTGAGGCAGAAGCTGGAATAAAGAACACTATTGAAGGCCTTGTTAAAGCATCTGTGCTGGAAGAGACAACGAGTTGTTGTAATACTCCAATTTTCCCGGTGATCAAGCCAGGTACAAATAAATGGCGTCTTGTGCATGATTTGCGTGCAATTAATAATATAACAGAGGATTATCCAGCAGATGTTCCAAATCCACACACACTGCTAACCAACGTCCCTCCCGAAGCCAGATATTTCACTGTGATTGATCTTTGTTCAGCCTTCTTCAGTATTCCAGTGGCGGAAGAGAGTAGGTATTTGTTTGCGTTTACATATGCTGGTAAACAATATACGTACCGACACATGGCGCAATCGTCATGCCCCACATATATTTAATCAGGTTTTGAAAGCTGATTTGCCAGGTTTAATGATAGAAAGTAGTCTCTTGCAATTTATGGATGACGTTTTAATATGCTCGTCGTCATTAGATGCATGCCATAGCGATTCCATTAAGGTACTCAGCAAGCTAGGGCAAGGAGGTCATTGTCATGAACCTGCACAGCCAACCCAGCACATCCAGGTCTTAACTCCATCCAAGGTTTTCCACACTCCCTGAGCTGATTACCTGAGCACACCTGCATCTAATCCGGCACTCTACTCTCGGCTTTAAAAGAACGGCAAGAGCTCCACTCATCGCCGATGTATCTCACTTGCGTGCCTATTTCTCCCGTCTCTCCTGTTACCCTAGTGTTTTTCTTCCGTGCTCGACCTAGCCTGCATTCTTTGGATTTCGTCTCTTGCCTTGCCCTTCGGATTGTTGCTATCATTTTGGACTACTCCCCGTGTATGACCCTCGCCTGTTTATCGACTCTGCCTACAGATCTCTCCTGTGACGCTGAAAGAAGCATAGCCTTTTACCCCGGCTTCCTACCCAGCCTTTCTCTCTCACCGTACTCACAAGCTCCGGTAACGTGTGTGTGTTTTGGACTTACGTGTGCTTGTGTGCACTTCCGCGATCGCGGACAACAACGCTTCACCAGCGCGCTGTGCTTCTCACTCTCACTTCCGGATTCGCGGAGATTCCGCCTCGTCATTTGACACGCCTCCACCCTCGTCATCGGGGATTCCACACACAGCCTGTTACATAAGCACAGCTTTCTCCCCTCGGCTCTGACTAAGCCTTTTGACCTGCAATACTTCTTCCAAGGAGATTATCTATCTGCTATTGGGTTCATCCCTGTTTAACCTGTACCCTGACAGTATACATCGGCCATGGCTAACCCAGCAGACTTGGATCAATTAAGACAGGCGCTTTCACAACAAGGGGTGCTACTGGGCACTCATCAGCAAAGTATCCAGCAGGTTACCCAGACACTTTCTACGATCACCACACAACTTCAGCAGCTACAGACCCGTTCTCCTTCAGTCCCAGCACACACTCCACATCATGAACCCCGGCTCCCTAACCCACAGCCTTACAATGGTGAACCAGGGACCTGCCGCTCCTTCCTATCACAGTGTTCTCTGCTGTTGGAACTCCAAGCCTCTTCCTTCCCCACTGAACGCTCAAGGGTGGCCTTTGTGATCACACTCCTCACCGACCGGGCCCGTGAATGGGGAACCGCAGTTTGGGATGCTAATGACCCTTGCTGCTCTTCTTTTAAATCATTCACTGACGAGATGAGAAGGGTATTCGACCGCTCCCACTCGGGCCGAGAGGCAGCCAGACATCTACTGGAGCTTCGCCAAGGCTCCCGTTCCGCCTATGATTATGCTATCGAGTTTCGGACTCTCGCGGCCTCCGCAAACTGGGACACACAAGCCCTTTATGACGCCTTCCTCCACGGTCTCTCAGAGGACGTTAAGGATCACTTAATCAGCCAAGAACTCCCCAGCGATCTTAATGGCCTCATGGATTTAGCTGGACGCATGGACGCCCGATTGACACAGAGACGTCGTCCGCGAACCATCTCGACACCCAGGTACCCTGCTCCGTCCGGGCAGTCTCCCAGCCCTGCTTCTCCACAAAGCCCCGGACCAGCCCCGGAACCCATGCAGGTGGGGCGTGCCCGGATCTCCCCCGAGGAGCGTCAACGTAGAGTCCAATCAGGTTCCTGCCTCTACTGTGGCCAAACGGGCCATTATCGCCTCCTATGCCCTTTAAAAGCCAATCCCCTCCGGTGAATCTAGGGGCCCTGGAGGGGCCGATCTTCAACTGTTCCCCTAGCACACGCCCACTCCTCTCTGCATTTATCATAGCACACGGCAAAGCTCACGCTACCCCTGTACTAATTGACTCTGGATCAGATCAGAACCTGATCTCCACCGCAAAGGTCAAGCAGCTAAACCTCTCGACGCTAGCACTGGAGAGCCCCTTGGCCGTTCGGGCCCTCGATGGAACCTCCCTGCCTGTCATCACCCGACGGACGGTCCCGATAACCCTACAAGTGTCTGGCAATCACACAGAGGAAACGTCCTTCTTAATCATATAGTTCTCGGACGCCCATGGCTGACTCGTCACAATCCTCACATAGACTGGTCCAAGAACACCATTTTGGAATGGAGTCCTCTGTGCTTGTCTACCTGTCTTAAGTCAGCTCACTACTCTCCGGCCATACCCTCTGACAATGAGGAATTTCCCGACCTCTCAGCTGTTCCTTCGGACTATTCGGACCTCAAACAGGTGTTCAGTAAGTCGCGGGCTCTCTCTCTACCACCCCACAGGCCATATGACTGTGCTATTGACCTCTTTCCGGGCTCAACGCCTCCCAGGGGGAGACTGTATTCATTGTCGTCACTGGAGAGAGAGGCCATGGATAGATACATATCAGAATCTCTGGCTGCCGGAATCATCCGTCCTTCGTCGTCCCCTGCTGGAGCTGGGTTCTTCTTTGTGGCAAAGAGGGACAAGACCTTACGGCCGTGCATAGACTACCGAGGTTTAAACGAGATAACAGTCAAGAACCGTTACCCTCTTCCACTAATGTCGACTGCCTTCGACCTTCTCCAGGGAGCTAATGTTTTTACCAAGCTTGACCTCCGTAATGCTTATCACCTAGTCAGGATCAAGGAAGGGGATGAGTGGAAAACGGCTTTTAACACCCCATCGGGACATTATGAGTACCTGGTGGTGCCGTTCGGCCTCGCCAACGCTCCGGCAGTCTTTCAGTCTTTGGTCAACGACGTTCTCAGGGACTTCTTGAACACGTTCGTGTTCGTTTATCTGGATGACATCCTGATTTTCTCCCGCTCCTTGGAGGAACACAGAGTGCACGTTCGTCAAGTCCTTCAAAGACTTCTGGAGAACCAACTTTTTGTGAAAGCAGAGAAATGCGAGTTCCATTGTCGGACGACTTCCTTTCTTGGCTTCATCATCGCCCCGTCTAAGGTCCAGATGGACCCAGCTAAGGTGAAAGCAGTGGCCGACTGGCCTAGACCAGCCACTCGAAAGGATCTCCAGCGCTTTCTTGGGTTCGCGAATTTTTATCGTCGGTTTATCCGAAATTACAGTTCAGTGGCTGCCCCGCTCATCGCCCTCACATCCATCAAGACCCCTTTTCTGTGGTCTGATCAAGCGGCGGAAGCATTCACCAGACTCAAGGGTCGCTTCACCTCAGCACCCATCCTCACCCAGCCGGATCCCACTCTTCAGTTCGTGGTGGAGGTAGACGCGTCAGACTCCGGGGTCGGGGCAGTTCTTTCCCAGAGATCCCCAACCGACGACAAGCTACACCCCTGCTGCTATTTTTCTCGCCGTCTTTCCACCGCGGAGAGAAACTATGGAATCGGCGACCGGGAGCTACTCGCAATAAAACTGGCACTAGAGGAATGGAGACACTGGCTCGAGGGGACTGAGGTCCCATTTCTCATTTGGACGGACCACAAGAACCTGGAGTATCTCAGATCGGCCAAACGTCTGAATGCCCGCCAAGCAAGATGGTCATTATTCTTTTCCCGTTTTAACTTCTCGCTATCCTTCCGACCAGGGAGCAAGAACACCAAGCCCGATTCCCTCTCCCGTCAGTTCACCTCAGTCACAGATGAGGCTCCAGTTTCCACCATCCTGCCTTCACTAAGCCTCATTGGGGCCACCTTCCTTGACATAGAGTCCCTGGTTAAGCGGAGCCTCGCACAAGAGCCTGACACCCCAGAAGTACCGCCAGGCAAACTCTTTGTACCACTGATGGCTCGATCCCAAGTTCTCAAATGGAGCCATAATTCTCAATTAGCCTGTCACCCTGGCGGAACCCGCACCCTCGCTCTGTTACAGCAGCGCTTTTGGTGGCCTTCAATCAGAGAAGACACCCGCCGATTTGTCGCCGCCTGCGACATCTGCGCTCGCAATAAGACAGGCAATAAACCACCGGCAGGTCTCCTTAGTCCACTTCCTGTGCCCCACAGACCCTGGTCCCACATTGCCCTGGACTTTGTCACGGGGCTCCCAGATTCTGAGGGCAACACCTGCATCCTAACCGTTGTCGACCGCTTTTCCAAAGCCGCCCACTTTGTTCCCCTCGTCAAACTTCCCTCTGCCGAAGAGACGGCCGAATTGCTCATTCTGCACGTCTTCTGCCTCCATGGCATCCCTGTGGACATCGTCTCCGATCGCGGACCCCAGTTTTCTGCCCAGTTCTGGACTGCATTTTGCAAACTGGTGGGAGCTACTCCCAGCCTGTCATCCGGTTATCACCCCCAGACCAATGGGCAAACCGAAAGAGCCAATCAGGACCTGGAGACAGCACTTCGTTGCATGACCTCCAAGGACCCCCGCTCCTGGAGTCGAATGCTTCCTTGGATAGAATACGCACACAACTCCCTACCCACGGCATCTACAGGTCTCTCCCCATTCCACTGTTGTCTGGGATACCAACCTCCCTTATTTCCATCCCAAGAAGAGGAGGTGGCAGTTCCCTCTGCCCAAGCGTTTGTACGACGTTGCAAGAGGACCTGGCTGCGGGCGAGAGCTAGACTTCGCCAGTCAATTACACTTTTCAAACGTCAGGCCGATCGTCACCGTTCTACCGCCCCTGCCTATCGTGTTGGACAGAGGGTCATGCTCTCCACCCGCAACATCCCCATAAAGACACTCTCCCGCAAGATCTCTCCTAGATTCATTGGTCCATTTACCATAGTCAAGATCATTAACCCTTGCACAGTCAGACTGCTCTTACCATCCACGATGCGACGCATTCACCCCTCATTCCATGTTTCCCAGATAAGACCCATTGTATCCAGTCCACTGAGTGGACTTTTTTCGTCTCTTGCCTTGCCCTTCGGATTGTTGCTATTGTTGCATAGACTCCCCGTGTATGACCCTCGCCTGTTTATCGACTCTGCCTACGGATCTCTCCTGTGACGCTGAAAGAAGCATAGCCTTTTACCCCGGCTTCCTACCCAGCCTTTCTCTCTCACCGTACTCACAAGCTCCGGTAACGTGTGTGTGTTTTGGACTTACGTGTGCTTGTGTGCACTTCCGCGATCGCGGACAACAACGCTTCACCAGCGCGCTGTGCTTCTCACTCTCACTTCCGGATTCGCGGAGATTCCGCCTCGTCATTTGACACGCCTCCACCCTCGTCATCGGGGATTCCCCACACAACCTGTCACTCTCACTTCCGGATTCGCGGTGATTCCGCCTCGTCATTGACACGCCTCCACCCTCGTCATCGGGGATTCCACACACAGCCTGTTACATAAGCACAGCTTTCTCCCCTCGGCTCTGACTAAGCCTTTTGACCTGCAATACTTCTTCCAAGGAGATTATCTATCTGCTATTGGGTTCATCCCTGTTTAACCTGTACCCTGACAGTCATAAAGTGTCTAAAGCTAAATTACAACACTGCAAGCCTCAAGTTGAATATTTAGGCTGGCTTATTTCACATGGTACAATAGCCATAGCGCCTACTCAATTAGAGGGCATAAGTAAAGCACCGTTACCACAAACAGTTAAACAGTTGATGACTTTCCTAGGCCTAACAGGTTTCAGTGCTGACTGGATTGAGGAGTATGCTGTAAAAACAGCTCCAATGAGGGAGATAATGTCAGGTGCGGGGGAAGGCAGGAGAGGGAAGAACCCAATAGCAGACACAGATTCTCTTAAAGGAATTTATTAGGGCACTAAAGGGTTAAATAAACAGCGACAGGAGGAGTGTGTATGTGTGGGTGTGTGCGTGTCTGTGTGAGTGAGAGAGTCGGCGCGCAGCAGGGAGCGGCGCGTGTAGGTATGTGTGTGTGTGTGTATGTGTGTGTGTGTGAGTGAGTGAGCGAGAGAGAGTCAGCGCGCAGCCGCGAGGGGGGGCGCGTGTATGTGTGAGCGTGTGTGTGTGTGTGTGTGTGTGTGTGTGTGTACGGGGCGAGAGAGAAAGTCGGTGCGTGCACAGGATGCTTCGGGGAATACCTCGTGATGAAACTAGAGGACTGGGTGAAGACGTCAGAGAATCCTCCGTGAACCCGGAAGTGGAAGCGCACGAATTATCCTCGGTTGTAGCGGGAGGAACGAGCGAGCGCTATGCGGTCCGACTGTCAGGTGCGGGGGAAGGCAGGAGAGGGAAGAACCCAATAGCAGACACAGATTCTCTTAAAGGAATTTATTAGGGCACTAAAGGGTTAAATAAACAGCGACAGGAGGAGTGTGTATGTGTGGGTGTGTGCGTGTCTGTGTGAGTGAGAGAGTCGGCGCGCAGCAGGGAGCGGCGCGTGTAGGTATGTGTGTGTGTGTGTATGTGTGTGTGTGTGAGTGAGTGAGCGAGAGAGAGTCAGCGCGCAGCCGCGAGGGGGGGCGCGTGTATGTGTGAGCGTGTGTGTGTGTGTGTGTGTGTGTGTGTGTGTGTACGGGGCGAGAGAGAAAGTCGGTGCGTGCACAGGATGCTTCGGGGAATACCTCGTGATGAAACTAGAGGACTGGGTGAAGACGTCAGAGAATCCTCCGTGAACCCGGAAGTGGAAGCGCACGAATTATCCTCGGTTGTAGCGGGAGGAACGAGCGAGCGCTATGCGGTCCGCTTGTGATCAATCAGCGTCTTTAGCCAGGTAAGGGTCGATAACCAGAAGATCCAGCCACGTGAATGAACAAATCCAAAGGGCGAGTCCAGAATCAGATTCCTAATACAGGCAGGGTCATACACAAAAATCAGTCCGAGAATCAGGCAAGGTAACAGACGGAGAAGGCGAAAGGAAAATCCAAAGGGAGAGCTGGGTCGGCAACGAGTCAAAATACAGGGAATAACAATAACACACTAGACGTAAGGCACACGAGTGAGACACTGCGGCGCCGGGTGGTTCTTTCAGTGTGCTTATAAAGCTAAGAGATAATTGACAGATAGGGTTCAGGTGTGTCTGAGCGATAGGTGGGCGAGTAGGGAAAAAAAAGCGAAGTGGAATTTAGGATCTGGAGGTGCTGGGTTGAGCTAGGTGGCTCGTGACAGATAATGAGAGAAGAGGGACTGCAAAATTTAAGTGCTCCATTAAAATGTAACACAGATGCACGGTTAGCATTTGAATCCATAAAGAAAGAAATGCAAACAGCGCCTACGTTAGATACACCGGATTATACCAAACCGTTCCATCTGTATGTGGCTAACCGAGCTGATGGATATGCCTCAGCTGTGTTGATGCAGGAAACCTGCAGTGGAAGAAGAAAACAGCCCTTAGCTTACTACAGCACTAAACTAGATAATGTAGCACAAGGCTACCCACCTTGCTACCAACAGGGGCTTGCAGCAGTGCATTATGCATATGACAAAGCACCCACATTGACTATGGGTTACCCGGTAACCATCTACACGCATCATAAAGTGGTAGAATTAATTGAACAGGAAAAATTTGTTCTTACTCAAGCTCGTATTCTAGCATATTCTTCACTGCTTACATATCCCAACATTACCATAAAGAGGTGTGACACAGTTAACCCAGCTGAATTGGTTCCTTTAGCCTACAAAGTAGTGCCTCATGATTGTGTGGTCGAATTCATTGGCATTTACTTGGTTACGACCTGATCTTGAATCTAAGCCTATAGCTGAAGCGGAAGTGACTTATTTTGTTGATGGATCTAGCTTTAGAGACCATGTAGGAAGTCACACAGGGTATTCAGTAGTGATGAAGGATCGAGAAGACTTTAAACCTATCCTATCTCAGCATTGTTCACAACCGTGTTCTGCTCAGTTAGCTGAGTTGAAATCGCTCACCACTGCTTGTCAATTAGCTAAAGGGCTAGTGGCAAATATTTTTACAGATTCAGCCTATTCGCATGGTGTATGTCATCTCACGAAATGAACACCTCACTTCTCTCTGGGACTTTTCCAAACTCTCTGAAAACTGCAGTTGTAAAGCCACTTCTAAAAAAGAATAATCTTGATAACTCAATCTTGATGTATTAAATAACTACAGACCAATATCAAATCTTCCTTTTATAGGTAAGATTATTGAAAAGGTTGTTTTTCATCAGGTGAACAACCACTTAAACGCAAATGGATACCTTGACAGTTTTCAATCTGGTTTCCGAGCGCATCACAGTACAGAGACAGCGCTCATAAAGATAATAAATGATATTCATTTAAATTCTGACTCCGGCAAAATATCAATGTTGGTACTGCTAGATCTTAATGCTGCGTTTGACACTGTCGATCATAACATACTAATAGAAAGACTGGAAAACTGGGTCAGGCTTTCTGGGATGGTACTGAAATGCTTCAGGTCATACTTAGAAGGGAGAGGTTATTATGTGGGTATAGGAGAGCACAAGTCCAAGTGGACGTCCATGACATGCGGAGTCCCACAAGGCTCAATTCTTGTACCCCTCCTGTTTAGCCTGTATATGCTCCCTCTAAGTCAGATAATGAGAAAGAACCAAATTGCCTATAACAGCTATACTGATGATACCCAGCTCCAAATGACTACAGCCCCATAGCCTCCCTCTGCCAATGCATTGATGAAATTAACAGTTGGATGTGCCAGAATTTTCTTTAATTAAATGAGGAGAAAACTGAGGTCATTGCATTTGGAAACATAGATGAAGTTCTCAAGGTGAATGCATACCTTCACTCTAGAGGTCAGATAACTAAAAATCAAGTCAAGAATCTTGGGGTGATTCTGGAGACAGACCTTAGTTTCAGTAGTCATCTCAAAGCAGTAACTAAATCAGCATATTATCATCTCAAAAACATTGCAAGAATTACATGCTTTGTTTCCAATCAAGACTTGGAGAAACTTGTCTATGCCTTTATCACCAGCAGAGTAGATTATTGTAATGGTCTCCTCACCGGCCTCCCCAAGAAGACCATTAGACAGCTGCAGCTCATCCAGAATGCTGCTGCCAGGATTCTAACTAGAACCAGAAAATCTGAGCACATCACACCAGTCCTCAGGTCCTTACACTGGCTTCCTGTAACATTTAGGATAGATTTTAAAGTACTTTTACTTGTTTATAAATCACTTAATGACCTAGGACCTAAATACATTACAGATATGCTCATTGAATATAAACCTAACAGACCACTTAGATCGTTAGGATCGAGTCAGTAAGAAATACCAAGGATTCACACTAGACAAGGGAGTTAGCTTTTAGCTATGATGCTGCCCGTAGCTGGAATCAGCTTCCAGAAGAGATCAGATGTGCGAAAACGTTAGTCACATTTAAATCTAGACTCAAAACTCATCTGTTTAGCTGTGCGTTTATTCAATGAGCACTGTGCTATGTCCGAAACGACTGCATTATTTTATGTTTTTCTAATATCTTAAACTGTTTTATTTTTATTTTTAATTATGTTTTAATTAATTTAAATTAGTTAATAGTTTTATTGCAAACTGTTTTTTTTTTATTAAATTTTAAAGTTTTCGTTAAAAAGTTTTGCTATTATCTTTTATTTCATTTTATGATTATTTTCTTTTCTTCTATGTAAAGCACTTTGAATTACCATTGTGTATGAAATGTGCTATACAAATAAACTTGCCTTGTCTTGCCTATCAGGAAATTAAATAAATTTCAATACCATTTAAACCAAGGCATTGCCATGTCTTTCATTATTTTGTCCCTGTTAAGACATTACAAAAACTATATAAGAAACTTTTAAAGCACGAATTTGGGCATCTCATTTCATCATTATGAAAATAACATGAAGCAAATATACACACGTTCATTATGAAATATCTGTTGTAAAACAAAATAAAATTCATGTTTGCTTCAGCATTGGAAACAATATTGTTTTAGGTTGGTCCGGCTTTTAGGTAAAGTCCTTCCATGCGCCATCTGCCGGATATTCAGTGAAGCACAACATCTTTATTTAAAATTCCCGAATGTTGCGTCCGGCAAGTCACATACGAACATAATATATTTTATAATATATATATATATATATATATATATATATATATATATATATTATAAAATATATATGTGTGTATACGGCAAGAGATGCGCTAAATTGTGGCATCTCGACGGGAAAAAATGTCCAGTCTTAATGGCGAGATCTGTAAGATAGGGGTGATGTGATCATATCTTCTGGTTCTAGTGTGTACTCTCGCTCCTCCATTCTGAAGCGTGTTTATGCACCTAGTTGAACAACCAGACAGTAAGGCATTACAATAGTCCAACCTAGAGGTGATAAAAGAATGAACTAGTTTTTCTGCATCGTTTAGTATGCCGGTCCCAAGCCCGGATAAAATGGGAGGGTTGCATCAGGAAGGGCATCCGGCGTAAAACCTGTGCCAAGTTGTTGTGCAGACTGGATATTCCACTGTTGCGACCCCTTGCTGGGAGCAGCCAAAAGACCAACAACAACAAGTTTATTCATTCATTCATTCATTTTCTATACCGCTTAATCCTGTGTTCAGGGTTGCGGGGGACCTGGAGCCAATCCCAGGAGACTTCGGGCACTAGGCGGTGTACACCCTGGACAGGGTGCCAATCCATACAACAAGTTTAGTGACAATATATTCCTTAACTACATGAGCTTCAAATGAAAGACATGGTGCCAAGATCTGTCAAGGAAACAATGGACACCCATCTCACCCCTGCAGAGCAGGACGGAGACCCCTGTTCCTGGACCGACACATAGTGGAAGAAGTGATGGGGCAGAACCAAAGAATCCCCCAGCTCCCTCCAAAGAACCCTATCTCATGGCAAAAACACAGGGAACCTGCTCCCTCCAGCTACAGAGCATCGCACAGTGTGGACCTCAAAGACCTCGACAAGTTCGCTAGGAACATTGACAAATTCATGCCGCATATGCCAGGTAACCAAGATCTTATCTACAAGATATTGATTTCCATTTGGAAATGAGATCCAACATCACTGATCAATGTAGACTCTATTTGGTCAGAACAACATCCAGCCCCAAAGTGCGCACTGAAAATCCTGCTCCGGGAAGCCCTCATCAAGGAATTTGCTGACTTTGAGTCAGAACAAGGACTGGTGGCTGCTCTGGAAATGAGATAAGGTCGTCATGAACCTCCCCAGGCCTACTACAGCCGACTCAAGCATACTTTGGCTCTCGCAATGAAACAGACATGGAAGAAGACCTGAACTTTAAAACTCTTTTCCTATGAAAACTCCATCCTGGAGAAAGCCACCCTCTTGGCATTCTCGTATGTCCACAAACCATGATTACTCAGCAGTTGCAAGACTTACAGCAAATAGAAGATGACGAAGACATTCGCCAAGATTCCTAACTGACCGAGCTCAAGCCAAAGCCACACATGAACCAAGCACATCACCAGGCTTCGACCACAAGAACTGATGACAATGATGATGTAAGAGTTTTTCCGACTGACAGGAAAAGGGGAAAGAACTACCTTACCTTGTATCCAGCTCCCGAAATTAGGTTGACTCCGTTCACCAAAAGTGGAAGTAAATCATTGTAAAAAAAACTGTTGTCAATCAATAGAAACAACCCATTCTAGATAAGAACTTAGTGAAGCACCCCTACATCATTTAAGTGTTCCTAAACCGACTATGCCAAATTAAGTAAGTTCTGCGCCATGATTCAGTTGGTGATGGTTTTGTTTGTGTCTTGTGTGTGCCTGTTCTCTCTCTCTGCCTCTTGTACCAGTGCCCCCTGGAAATTTGCAAAGGGAACCTCACAGAGCAAAAGCAGGATATGTATATCCCAATCTGGGAAAGGAAGCCTGGAGCCACACTAAGTCCAGTTAACCTCGATTACAATGGTGTAATTCAGCAATCCGTTAAACAAAGGAGACAGTTTTACATCTTCGAATAGGGGGGAGATCATCCCCAACTCATACCACTGGCACTATCGTTGACCTCCAGAGCACATGCCTTTCCATAGGGACATATACAGTAGATATATAGATATATATGCCTATGCTTATATATTTTTGTGTGATCTAGGAATCTAGGAAGTGTAACCAATGTTACACAAAATTCAGGGACTATCTGACCATTTTGTTTCATACACATTCACATTCCATACAAACTTAAATAATTCTTTTGATTGTGTAAAGCTGCTTTGAGACAATGTCAATTGTTAAAAGTGCTATACAAATGAAATTCAATTGAATTGAATTTACAACACTTTGTGTAGGTGAAGATATGTTTGAGTGTGCAAGATATGGAATGTTTGATATCAAATGAAAGCTTGTTTTATTCAAGAAACACTGGCATAAATGGAAATTTGGTAGCATGAACAGAGCTCATAAATGCAACCATGGGGGGTCGCAATCCAGTGTCTTCTTGTGCCAGTCCCAAGTCTGGATAAATGCAGAGGGTTGTGTCAGGAAGGGCATCCGACATAAAAACATTTGCCAAATCAATGATGCGAATCAGAAATATAATTTCCATACCGGATTGGTCGCGGGTTAACAACGACCACCACCGGTGCTGTTGACCTACAGGGTGCCAGTGGAAATTGGGCTACTGTTGGTCGAAGACGGAGAGGAGCAAGGCGTGTTCGAAAGCAGAGGGAGAAGAGGAAAGGCAAGAGTTTAGGAGTGAAAGTAGGGACTTTGAATGTTGGGACCATGACAAGGCTAGAAGCTTAGGATCAGGGTTCAAATTGTTTTACCATGGTGTGGATAGGAAAAGAAATGGAGTAGGAGTTATTCTGAAAGAGGAGTTTGTAAGGAATGTTCTAGAGGTGAAGAGCGTATCAGACAGGTTGATGAGTCTAAAGCTGGAAATTGAGGGAGTAATGTTGTTAGTGGTTATGCACCACAGGTAGGATGTGAGTTAGAAGAGAAGGAGACATTCTGGGGTTAGTTAGATGAAGTGATGCCGAGCATCCCCAGAGGTGAGAGAGTGGTGATTGGTGCAAACTTCAATGGACATGTTGGGGAAGGGAACAGAGGTGATGAAAATGTAATGGGCAGGTTTGGTCTTCAGGACAGGAATGTAGAAGGACAGATGGTGGTGGACTTTGCAAAGAGGAGTGAAATGGCAGTAGTAAATACTTTCTTCCAGAAGAGGCAGGAACATAGGGTGACATATAAGAGTAGAGGCAGAAGCACTCATTCATTCATCACTCGTTCATTCATTCATTCATTCATTCATTCATCTTCTATACCGCTTAATCCTGTGTTCAGGGTCGCGGGGGACCTGGAGCCTATCCCAGGAGACTTCGGGCACTAGGCGGGGTACACCCTGGACAGGGTGCCAATCCATCGCAGGGCTATGTCGACGTTGTAATCTGAAAGAGATTAGTGACTGCAAAGTGTTGGTAGGGGAGAGTGTAGCCAGACAACACAGAATGGTGGTGTGTAAAATAACCCTGGTGGTGAGGAAGGTGAAGAGGACAAAGGCAGAGCAGAGGACAAAGTGGTGGAAGCTGAGAAAGGAAGAATGTTGTGATGTCTTTAGGGAGGAGTTGAGAGAGGCTCTGGGTGGTCAGGAGGTGCTTTCAGTTGACTGGACAACTACAGCCAATGTGATCAGGGAGACAGGTAGGAGGGTACTTGGTGTATCATCAGGTAAGGGAAAAGTGGACAAGGAGACTTGGTGGTGGAACGAGGAAGTCCAGGAGTGTATACAGGGAAAGAGGCTAGCTAAGAAGAAGTGGGACTCTGAGAGGACTGAAGAGAGTAGACAGGAGTACAGGGAGATGCAGCATAAGGTGAAGGTAGACGTGGCCAAACAAAGAGCATATGAGGACTTGTATGCTAGGCTGGACAGTAAGGAAGGTGAGGTAGATCTGTACAGGTTGGTGCGGCAGAAAGATAGAGATGGGAAGGATGTGCAGCAGGTTAGAGTGATTAAAGATAGAGATGGAAATATACTGACAGATGGCAGGAGGGTGATGGGAAGGTAGAAGGGGTACTTTGAGGAGTTGATGAATGAGGAAAAGGAAAGACAACAAAGAGTAGAAGAGGTGACTGTTGTGGAGCAGGAAGTAGCAAATATTAGTAAAAGTGAGGTGAGAAGGGCATTGAAGAGGATGAAGAGTGGAAAAGCTGTTGGTCCTGATGAAATACCTGTGGAGGTATAGAAGTGCTTAGGAGAGGTGGCAGTCGAGTTCCTGACTAGTTTGTTTAACAAGATCTTGGACAGCAAGAGTGTAAGAGCCATATCATACTTTTTATGAATTAGTTGTTGTGTTTATTTTATTTTATTTGCTGTTATTTCATTTATTCTACCTTGTTCTATTCAGTAGTAAAGCATTAAGCATTAAGTTGTTACATAAGCCATAAGCTTTAAATTTCTAAGTTATGCATCCATTTTGACAATCGTAAGTTGGTCTGTGATGTCATTCTACTATTACATGCATTTGTGTCACTGTCATATGAAAGAGAGTTCAGTTTAGATGCGGAAGGCTACGGAAACACAAGCTTTTGACCGTAAGCTGGAAATGTAAGATACAACAACTAGGTTGTTGTAACCGTAAGCTCCCGTAAGTAGAGATTTACAACAAGAGTGTTGTTATATACGTAAGCTAAGACTGTAATTTACAAGATACAGCAAATAGGTTGTTTAAAAGTCAGAGATTTGTAAGATGCAGCAACTGGTGTCTGTAATCACAGTGGATTTACTCAAGACGTATGTATGAAGTGTTGATTCTTTGATGCTGACAAAATAAACTACAAGAGACAAAGAGATCGGACTTCTGTCGTGTGAGTGAAACTTTAAGACAAAGCTACGCGTCAAAACTGGTGAAATAATATGACCGCATCTACATAAAGTCAAAAGCTTTCCGCTGTTTGAACGAAAACAAGTGAACGCTGAAAGGGAAAGTAAAAGAGAACAGCACGCCTTGAACTTCACCATGCCGAACAACGAGGACAACACTCCCAGCACTTGGCTGGGGAGCCTAACGGCGCTCCACGAGATGAACAGAAAGAACCTCAACGAGGCGCTGGATGAAAGAAAAGGCAAGCGAATTCGACTGAATGCAATGTCTACTGCATTAAAGACACCTATGAACTATGCACGTAAGTTAGACATCGTTGAAAGTGAGTACAGAAGAGAGAACTTCATGAGAAGTAACGCTGATGTGCTTGTGTAAACTCGTAAAGACGAACACAAACGCGATCAGGTCGCCTGCGGCGCACCTGAGGCCCAAGGCCGCACAGAATTCATAGCTAAGGTGGGTCGCTGGATAGCGGACACCAAGGACATTAAGGGCCACTCTGTGACGTAAGGACAGTACGCGAAGATGTCTCGCCGGGCGTCAGCGTGTCACCGATAACGGCAGCATCCAAAACGTCTGTAACTTCTACATCATCCTCAGCCCGAATAAAGAAAGAAGAAGCCGAAAGAGCAGCGCTGTTGGCAAAGGCTGCAAACTTGGACGAACGTCTCCCTAGAAATAGAGGAAGCACAGCTAAAGGCGAAAAAAGAAAGACTGGAAACCAAAACAGCGCTCGCTATGCATAATGCCAAATTAAGAGTGCTTCAACGTCAAGATCGCAAATACGACAGCCGATCGCCCAAGAGCAAGAGCTCGCTCATTGAATCGAGCAGCACGCATCCAAGTAGCGCGTGCCCGAGCAGCGCGCACTCTCACCCTTCCAACTCGACATGCAACAGCCGAGCGCAGCCTGCAAACAAGAGCGCACTCATTGAATCGAGCAGCGCGCGTCCGAGTGGCGCGTGCCTGAGCAGCGCGCACTCTCACCCTTCCAACTCAACATGCAACAGCCGAGCGCAGCCTGCAAACAAGAGCGCACTCATTGAATCGAGCAGCGCGCACACTCACCTTTCCAACTCAACATGCAACAGCCGAGCGGAGCCTGCGAACGAGAGCCCACTCATTGACTCGAGCAGCGCGTGCCCGAGCAGCGCGCACTCTCACCTTTCCAACTCAACAGGTAACAGCCGAGCGCAGCCTGCGAATGAAAGCGCAGTCACTGAATCGAGCAACGCGCACCTAAGCTGCGCGCACTCTACAGACCTGGACGCCGCAACCAGCGACAGAAAACCCAGTCACGCATCCCTTCAAGGACCCAAACAAAGGGGCCAAGGAAAACCCAGGGTCAGCGACGACAGACAGGTTGGTAAAATTCACAAAGACTTGATTACAATGAATTACCTGTCAGCGCCTTCACTAAACCGTGCGCACATTGCAAAGGGGAGCATATCTTAGACGATTGCCTCCAATTTAATGATGAGACATACAAAGACAAAGTAGAATTCTTAAAAGGAAACGGATTCTGTTTCGGATGTTTAAGAAAGGGTCATTTGTAGAAAGACAGTACCAGAAAAATTATATGTTCATTGTGTTCAAAGTCACATCCACGCATGTTACACATAGCAGTGCAAGACACGGCGCACTCAGTTACGAGTGCCCGCAGAAACGAAACTGAAAGTGACACAACAAATACACCTCCCGCTGTGAGTACACCAAATGCGTTCACTGGGGCTGGAGGTAATGGCATCCTCCCCATTGTACCCATTAAAATAAAGTCCAAGAAAAAGGACACAATAGTAGAAGCCATGTACAGATGTCGCCATTAAAAACCTGCGTTTCGAGAAAAGGGATCCCGTGACTTGCCGCGGCTGCGTGCGGGAAGCTGTGAACATGCCCTTCATTACCTGTAGGGGGCAGTCGTGTTTCAGTCTGAAGTATTGTGTGTCTACTGAAGCCGAAAATGTGTGCAAATTAAACTGCGCATGCGTGTTTGGAGTCGCTGTGCCCGCGCTGTGTATCAGTCGGTTGTGGATCATCACGGAGGTTACAACACGGTGTGGCTGCAGCTGGAGTTTGTCGTGTTCGAGGTAAGTTTAGCTTTCTTTTTTGGATGTGATTCTCGCTTTCATGACTCCCAATTAATGTTCATCTTAATCTCAGGACGTACAATTAGCAATTTCAGTTTTTAATAGTGTGGAGATTCACAAAACACCGTTTTCGTGTAAAAACCTGAACCTACGGAGCCCCCATGGGTCCTGTGGTAAATAAATAAATAAATAAAATAATAACGAACCGAGCGCACGGATTAATACACCGAGATGTTTGTTTCTTACCCCCAACCCGAGTGAAAACGGCGTCTTCAGACAAAGCCTCGCCAGTTAGATGCCATTTCTGAACAAACTGAGTCGTGTGTGTTAAAGCATTAAATGGTAAAAGAGCACTAGCAATAAACGGTTTTTTTCTGAAGCCGGACTTTATTAATGAGTTACGAGTAAAGAACCTGTACATATGTTCATACAGTATTGACAGCAGCTCTAATTTACTGCGGTAAAGCCAGCCGCGGTTCAGAAAAACACGGTCAAGCCAGCCGCGATTGATTTTAGTGCGCGCGCATATTACAGCGATTACGGTAGTTTCATGAACAACACAGAGAGAATGCCCCATATCTGAAAAATGCTGCAGTAAAAGTTTCATATGTGGTGTGTATATAGTATGGGACGTCCTGAATAAGAACTGATCATTGTTTTTTTTCTACTTATTAGAAATGGGGTCTTTATACCCCTTTAAAGTGTAATAATGGCCAATATCTCAAAAATGCTGCAGTAAAATAGTTTCATATGTGGTGTGTATATAGTATGGGACGTCCTGAATAAGAACTGATCATTGTTTTTTTCTACTTTTTTTTTTTATCATATAATGTGTGTACATTATATGGGATAAAAACTGACCATGGCGTTTTATACTTACTAGAATTTATTTTTTCATAGGTCTCTGAAGTGAAATAAAGGCATTTGATTTAACTTTTTTTCCCCATTGTGAACATTTGTTTATTTGACCTCTCTTCCAAAGCAGACGTTAATCCTCATTATAGAAAACATTCATTGAAGAATAACTGCTACTTTTGAACAGTAAAACAAAATAAAAATCAATTCTGGTATTTAGAAAGACTAAATACATTATTTTGTCTGTTTTCTACGAATTCTGCTGTAACTTATCTACATAAAACAATTATTTGAATGGTGAATATTTAAGAAAAATATTGTAACAGACAACCGTCAAAGTCACCAATAAATAACACGGATATTAAAGCAGAAATGCAAATAAATAAGCAAGTAAAAATTGACGAGCATGTTGTATTATCTCTCAGTCCTGGGCGTCTAAATGAAAAGCGCTCTGAAAGCGCGTTGTCTCTGTGTCGGTCCTGAAACTACCGTAATCACTGTAATATGTGCGCACACTAAAATCAATCGCGGCTGGCTTGACCGTGTTCTTCTGAACCGCGGCTGGCTTTACCGCAGTTCTAATTTGTCTAAATCGCATTGCAGACAATAAAAATAAGTCAAGTCATCCTGTGACCCTACATGCTTAATCTTTGCACACATGATTCTTGCTTCTCACTTTTTCCTTAATCCCTCACTGTTCTATCTTGTATTTTCTAACGGTGTCAGAAACTTTGTGTTAGTAGCACTGCTTGACGCCTTCCTCTTTTGTAATTTGCTTTGGATAAAGGCAAACTTACAAAAGATGAAGAAATGCCTAAATGTAGTTGTACGAATAAAAGATTATGTAATGATACAATGTAAATATTTTCACAGAAACAAAGTGTAAAGATGAGACGTGAATCTGAAGAGGATCTCTTTGATGATTGCCTGGTAAAGCATTGTTTTCTTATTAATTATACAATTTATTAATACCTTGAATATAGTGTTTGTTGTATTGGACAGAAGCATATAAATGCAAATGAATATATAAATATGAGTAATTATTGAACGAATTTTCATGTTTGGACTAACCCTTTAAATACAAACTCAGCATTCATCATAGGATTTCCTGACACTGTAAAGCCATCTCATGCCATGTTTTACTGATGCAAGATAAAGCAATTTAACCCAAGTTTAACAATATGAAGTATATGAAGTGATGGTCATTTTTTTATTATCATTTATTTTTATTATTATTTTTTTCTCAATGAAGTCAGCACAGGTTGAAGCAATTCAGATTTTTTTGCTTCTCAAAATAAATGATTTATTTTCTTGTAAATTTTATGCAGGGGGACAGACGAAGTGACACCTTCTTAAAATCCTTGTCGTCCGTGCTGTTGAAGGGGAAGAACCGGTTGGTGTATCCATAATCCTTGAAGGAGAGGCTATTTTCAGAAAGTTCTTCTAGAACTTCATGGGATTAAGCTATCACCAAAAGTGCAAGCTTTAAAGATGAAGTTATCATCTTAAAACATTTGATTTGGCTTGACTACAATTGTTTACATGTTGTGTTTACATGTTCAGCTTAAAATGTTTTCATGCATTAAGGTTTCAATGGCATACTTTTAAGTGCACTAGTCCAGAGTGCTGATTTGAAAGTTGCAACTTCACTGCTTCAGAGGGCTATTACGTTTTAACGTTTATTCTACAGTTTGTTTAAAGTATTTTCTGCTGCATTTTATTTCTAAATGAATGCTGTATTTTATTTATTTATTATTTTACACAATTTTGTTTAAAACAAGTATTTCAGGCCCTGGTGCCGTGCAGTTTTTTTCTATGGATGCAAAATTTAGCTGAATGCACTTTTATTAAAAAGACAACTTGGATCTAGACTGTGAATGTCACAAATATTTGGTAATGTTGGTGAATAAACTGTTTAATTATATTTTAGTTGTGTGATTTATGAAAGATATAGATGAAATAATTACTTAAGTTTCTTTCCAAAACATAAATTAGCAATGTTTACATTATTATAGGGAGTAATAGGTAGCAAACCTACGCCCTTGTGTGTGTGTGTGTGTGTATGTATATATATGGAAATATAATTAATATTTTCGTGTTTAATTACAAAAAAAAACATTTTAATGGTTAGTGATTGTTGCAGACATTTACACTATTTTTGAGAACTATTAAGTTCTCCTTCAACGTGTCATAGCCGATAACTGCCCCTTTGAAGCCTTTGAATGGTGTTAAAAATACTTGCAAAACAAGTATTGCAGCCATACATTGGAGGGAACTTCTGAGGTGGTCAGTGATTGATGGCACGGTCGGTCGGAGGGGGTTGTGATCACACCTATAGATCTTTTGTTCTAGGCTATCGGTCAAATATCTCTCCACTTGGAAGCAAAAACATGTAAGGGATTTCAGCATCTCGACGCACATACTAAGCTGTTTATAAAGTAGACACTGTTTGTTTTTTCATTTTGTAATCTTTCCCGTGTTTACCGTGTACTGTACAATGTATATTCATTTTTTAATGAATTACTGTAAATAAACTACACATTCCGTTGATTTACCAGAAATGACTTTTCTGTTTTTTTTGTGTGTGCTAAACTAAACTTCAGGGTCAAAGTAATAGCGATTTTATTTGAAAAGTATTATATATTTACAATGCTGATAAGTTCAAGCTTAGATTCATATATAAACTGCTTCAAAGTCTTTCCGTGACCGCTGAAATCCGACAGACGCAGGGCTCAAGGGAGGTGTGTCTGTGTGTGTGTGTGTGTGTGCGCGCGCGTGTGTATGTGTGTGTGTGCGGGTTAGTGTGCCTGTCCTATTTCAGCGGATTTTTCCGCTACCGCAGATCAGTTTATCAACTTGTAATATATACATTTTAGGAATATATTAACATGTGCAGACATTTAAGGGTGCGCTGCCCTCTCTTGCCCCTGCGTAGAGCCTACACACACACACACACACACACACACACACATCTATCTATCTATCTATTATATAAATACACATTTGGAATCTGCATCTACATTTTCTGTTACAAGTATAGAATTAGGTTCAGCTGAGACTCATGATCAATGGTGTTAGGGTACTTATGTAGTGATAATTAGTTTCAGCCAGATCATTAAAACTAACAATGGACTATGACACTCTTGAGAGGGGATATGAAGGTGTTATTCATTTATTTATTCTCTACAAGGGTGCGAACAACAGTACAGACCAAACTATAACTCTCTCTTACTACTATAAAAATTCTAGATATAAACAAACAAAATACAGCTTTTTTTCCTCAGAGGTAAACGGAAAAGTGAAGTTGTTCAGCTGTTCACTGTCACTGCAGCTTCTTCAAAGTCTTCCCACTCCGTGACCACTGAAATCCGACACGACACCACGTTAGGCTGCGTCTTGACTCATTTGTATACCGACGGTGATTGGATGTTTCCCGAGGGCTCAGGGGAGTGTGTGTATCTGTGTGTGTGTGTGTGTCTATGTGTGTGTGTCTATGTGTGTGTGTCTGTGTGTGTGTGTCTATGTGTGTGCGTCCGCGCGGGTACTTGTTCTACTGTTATAAAAACTCTAAATATAAACAAACAAAATACAGCTTTTTTTCAGAGGTAAACGGAAAAGTGAAGATGTTCAGTGTCACTATGCAGATGTTACACTCAGTGGAGTTACCGAAATCATTGGTTTAGTCCTCATTGAGCTTTTGTTCCTCTTATGTGAGCATAAACAGTGAAACATTCCACAGATTCATAATACACCGCGGCCAAGTGAACCACGTTCCCGTCGAACGAAACGAGGCATAATCGTGGTGTTTGCTTCGCTTATGACACACCATAGTTTATTACCTGCTGTGGTAGATCTGAATATTTATTCAAACACAATAATAAAGCTTTATATCCTCAGGAGGGCTCAGTACATTGTTTTAGCGATAGTTTCACGGAAGCGAGTTCAGAACTAATCTAACCAAACCAAAAAAAAAAATAGCTGGATAGTTTTGTTCTTCAGAAAAGATATCTGAAGTCACAGAGAGATCCTGCTCTGTAGAAGCTGCCTCAGTCTATTTGTGCAATTACTCCATCCCGCCCTTATCAATGATAGTATAGTAATGATGTCGCTGTTGATTATCTGTTCTTGTGCTTTTGAAAAATAAATATTTTTTTCTAAGAACATGTAATAGGATGGTGTTTATTGCATATATGTATGTTTTTTTGTAATAGGCAAGTATATCAAAATAATTTAACTGTTTAATAGACATGGGTGTTTTTTTTACAGATTCACTGTAAAACATGAAAATAATAATAACCTATTTGTGAGGTAGAATTAACCCAACATTCCAGTTAAAATGAACCAACAAACCCCAAACATATGGGTAGAACATTTGAACCATTTATGTGGTAGAATTAACCCAGCATTATAGTTAAATATGACCTAGCATTTGGATTGAATATTTAACCCATCTTGCTGGGTTAAATTAACCCAGCATTTAGTTAGTCCTATATTTACCCAGCAGCTGGGTTAAAAACAACCCAGATTGTTTTTAACCCAGCATTTTTTAGGGTATATATATATATATATATACATACACAGACATGCGTGTGTCATTTTAATTCAAATGAACATTTTAATCTGTGCATGGGCGTCAACTCGCACGTTCTGTAATGTTCCATTGTCTTTTAGAGCCCATTACTAAAGCAGGTTACTAAAACCTGGCTTACTACCTATAAAAAATATTTCAATTTAACTCATGGGTCTCAATCACAGATGACACGACAAATTATATACTCTGAAACGTTCATTTGAACATTTAAAATGTTAATACAAAAATACAAAAACATGAATACTAATGTTATCATGGTGTAAATTATTAACATTAGGTTAGGACCTGCCCTTAATTAATTCATATTATAATTACTTTTACATAGTATAGTTACTGGACTGACATTACCAAAACTAGCTATTTGATTTAGCCTTTCTAAAATCAACCCATATATCATTTATAATCAGAAAACATAAAACATATTATGATCTGTTCAACAGCCCATCTGTTTTAATTTAGTTTGTATTTTTTATTATTCATAAGACAACCTTTCAGTTTTGTAAATATTTTAGTTATAGTGTGTTAAGTCTTACAGTTACTATAAAATATATATATATATATATATATATAAACATAATATGATCTTTTTGAGTTATAATGTTTTTTTTTTATTATTCATAAGAAAACCTTTCAGTTTTGTAAATATTCTAGTTATAGTGTGTTATGTTTTTCTTTAGGTTAAACGGTTTTGAGAATTAGACCATCCAGCTTAGATAAATGTTATGTCATTGATAAAATCTGGATTAAGGATATTTTATTATATAATTATATATATATATATATATATATATATATATATATATATATATATATATATATATATATATATATATTTTTTTTTTTTTTTTAGTTTCCCCCTGAGGGATTGCCACCTTATTGTGGTCTGGGGGTTTGCGTGCCTCAACACAATTCAGCAAATACAATACTGTTACTATACAGTAAGGCCAGGTAAAAACAGTGCTCGAACATGATGCGCCCCTCCCCCCACCCCGTGTTGTCTGGTCTAGAACGGCGCTGCCTCTGACCGTCTTTTGTCTTGTAAATAAGTATTCTCACTCACCTTCCAATCCCCCCAGCGCACACACTCTGTTTGTACTGTAAACTGTACTGTAACTGTGTTTGCTAGGGCACTTGGTTATACACAGTACTTTAATGTATGGAACACTTACTTAACTTACTGGTTTGGTTTAAATATCGCTTATTACCTTATTCAACAAAATAAATTCATTATTAACGTATTGAAGTATTTTAGGTAAGGACAAAAACTGTGCTTGTGTTTAGAACTGCTGAACAGCCGAAAACACACACACACCCATCCCCCCGCCAAAAACACACACACACAGAGCAATTAACACCATGTCATACTCAGGAGTGGAAGGTGAGAAACCTCAATGGAGAATACCAAGTTTGTCGTTGCTCTTTTGGAGTTCTTAATACCCAAAACATTTATTTATACTGAGAAAAAATTATTATGGGTCACAATCACGAACACAAATACATATAATCAAGTGTTTAACTGGTTTCATTTGTTTCTATGATCAATAATTATTATTATTATTATTTTCAGCCCAACTCTTTGACTATTTAAAACAAAGTTGTGTCCCATTTTTTGCCCATTGAAGTTGTTGGTTCAACTAAACAATTTTTAAATACCCAAACAATCCCCCAAAATTAAAACACGCAAAACATGACTTTAACAATTCAATTTATTCTTCCAAAACTAGTCAAAGTTAAAACAGTAATTTATATAAAACAGATGAATACATGTTGTCTTTTTGCTTAAAGTTCATTAAACAACCCGGATACACCAGCTGCTTATAAGTCTCTATCTACAGTCCTTTTACATTAAAATAAAAAATTTTCAAATATCAAAACTATTACATATTTGTTATTAATAATGTTATTACTTACAGTAACAGTTTAAGTCTTTGTTTCCCCCAAAGTACTGTATCAGACATTTTGCAGTTCTATGTTCAGAATATACAGTAGACCTGATCAAACATCATTCTAAAGCTGTCGGACTGTGACGTCATCGCTACCGCAGATCAGTTCATCAACTTGTAATATATACATTTTAGGAATATATTAACATGTGCAGACATTTAAGGGTGCGCTGCCCTCTCTTGCCCCTGCGTAGAGCCTACACACACACACACACGCACATCTGTCTATCTATCTATCTATCTATCTATCTATTATATAAATACACATTTGGAATCTGCATCTACATTTTCTGTTACAAGTATAGAATTAGGTTCAGCTGAGACTCATGATCAATGGTGTTAGGGTACTTATGTAGTGATAATTAGTTTCAGCCAGATCATTAAAACTAACAATGGACTATGACACTCTTGAGAGGGGATATGAAGGTGTTATTCATTTATTTATTCTCTACAAGGGTGCGAACAACAGTACAGACCAAACTATAACTTTCTCTTATACTACTATAAAAATTCTAGATATAAACAAACAAAATACAGCTTTTTTTCCTCAGAGGTAAACGGAAAAGTGAAGGTGTTCAGCTGTTCACTGTCACTGCAGCTTCTTCAAAGTCTTCCCACTCCGTGACCACTGAAATCCGACACGACACCACGTTAGGCTACGTCTTGACTCATTTGTATACCGACGGTGATTGGATGTTTCCCGAGGGCTCAGGGGAGTGTGTGTGTCTGTGTGTGTGTGTGTGTCTATGTGTGTGTGTCATTGTTTTAGCGATAGTTTCAAGGAAGCGAGTTCAGAACTAATCTAACCAAACCAAAAAAAAAAAAAAAACATCCGAAGCTTCAAATAGAATGAACGAACTAATCAAATTGATATATATGTAATTGATATACTGTATACACAGACGTGTGTGTGTCATTTTAATTCAAATGAACATTTTAATGCTTTCTGATACACTTATCAACTTATCCACATAAACTTATCAACACATACTCTCCGTGCACGCACATACAATCTCTAAAAAAGTAAAATTAATAACATACATATACAAATAAACAAAAATATAAACGTTTATGTATATTGAAGTTTACGGTGAACGCAGAGTCGGCTAAGCACATGTGATGACGCGCGCGCCCTCACCTCTTGTTACGACTGCCTATTTGGCCAAAAAATAATTGAACGATATGCCTGGTCCTGGAAAGAGACAATAAATATATATATTTTTTTATACATTTATTGCATTGTTTGTTGTTTACAGTCAAGCCATCAACATACAATAAAATGTAAACATGAGATCTAAACTAAAAACTGTGCTCCCTGTGCTGGTGCTGGCAATATCATCTCTTTGTTCTGCTGTCTCCGGCTCCCTCCCTGGTCCTGAACCGTACCATACATACCAGATCAAGAACTTGAAGATGAAGATTATATCTCTGGTCTTCTCTCTGACGGGTTCCTCCCTAGTTTCTGATGATCTCAATTAGTTTGTAGTGTTGCTTGTCCAAGGAAACCAGTAATCTTGCTTGAAGTGGAGCAGATATAATTCTCAGAAACTCATTACTGATCTTTAAAAAAAAAAAAAAAAAAAGGTAAAAACAAAAATTGGACTGGCTCAAGTTCTTATGTTAGCAAATCTTAATTACAGTGTGTATAAAGTATAGAAAGCAGTACACTACAAACAGCACTCACTCCAAATTAGCTTGTTCTATGTTTACGTCACTTTCCTATTAATTTTTACATCGTTAACCAACGGTACTTAAATATAATTATTTTCTTCGGCGCCGCTGACTTACTGTATAAACTCCGGTGTTTTTGAAAATCACCACGTTAGTTAGCTAATGCTAATGCAGGTAATATAGGTGGTTTTAGCTACAGTAGCAAACACGGACACAAAACTCAATCTACAAAGTAGTTGTTCCTGACATAAATCATGAATTTGCTCATAGAAGAGATACATTTAACATAGAAATGACATGAGTTTGCTTTCTTACCTGGTTTAAAGGAGTTTTCTTTAAGAATCTGCACCCGCATGTGATTCAGTCCGTGAAAATGCTGCGTCATGAGACACGGTTTGAAGCAGAAATGTCCTTTGTGAATGGATTAGATTTAAGTTTAATCAGGGGCTTTAACTAACAGTAACTGAAATACAGGTTCTGATATCCTTCCTTACTTGTTTCAACGTCATGCTCCGGTTTGAGGCGGAAATAAAATTATACCGGCAAAACTATGGTCTAAAGACTGCGCATGCGCAAATCACACTCAACCTAATAAGAGTACCTTGATCAAAATGAAATATTTCACTTTGGTTTCCTGCTGTAAACAGCATTATACTAAAAAAAAAAAAAAAAAAAAAAAAAAAAGATTCACCCATAAGCATAAATTAGACACTTCAGTTAAAAAGAGCAAATTATTTTTTTTACTAATGGAATGAGAAAAAAAAACACATTAAACTAGGTTTACTTTTTTCAGTGGATCCCTCAATAATTTCTGTCTCCTTTGCCTGTGTTTGATAATGTGAAGCACATATACACTCATTCATCATGAAAGATCTATTATAAAACAAAATAAAATTCATGTTCGCTTCAGCACTGTTCATCCGCGTCCTTACATTCATTGTTGTACTTGGTCCGGCTTTTAGATAAAGTCCTTCCATGCGCCATCTGGCGGATATTCAGTGAAGCGCAACACATTTATTTAAAATTCCCGAATGTTGCCTCCGGCAAGACGCGGCACGCCGCGCGCTAAATTGCGGCATCCCGCGGGAAAACACGCAGGTTTTTAAGGGCGACATCTGTATTATCACTCGAGAAGGACACAGATCTGCTGCGCTTCCTATGGTGGCCGAACGGAGATGTGAACCAAAACTTATTTGAATATAAAATGGTAGTTCATCTGTTCGGTGCAAAATCATCGCCTAGTGTTGCTAACTTCGCCCTCAGAAAGACAGCAGAAGAAAACTGCAGCAATGCATCTGCTGTGGTAGTTAATACAGTACTTAAAAACTTTTATGTAGACGACTGCCTGAAATCCGTTTCGAGTCATGACCAAGCAGTCGCCCTATACAATGATCTCACAAGTCTCTGTGCAAGCGGAGGGTTTAACCTCACTAAATGGGCAAGCAATAGCCATGCCCTACTGACTGTCATTCCCGAGAGCGGAAGGATCAAAGACATGAGAGACTTAGACTTGAGTAAAGATGCACTGCCCATTGAGAGAGCTCTGCGGGTGCTGTGGTGCATTGACTCAGACATGTTCAAGTTTAAGATTAGTTTGAAGGAACGACCTGTGACAAGACGAGGAATCCTGTCAATCACTAGCTCAACATACGACCCGTTAGGCTTTCTCTCACCTGCCATACTGCCAGCTAAAACTCTAATGCAACAGCTATGTAAAGAAAAACTAGCCTGGGATGACGACATTCCCGAGCAGTTTGCTAAAGCATGGAAAACCTGGCTGCAAGAGCTGCATAGACTGTCTGAGTTTAGTGTAGTAAGTTGCGTGAAACCAGCCGACTTTGGAGTTACAGCTACAGCACAACTCCACCACTTCTCCGATGCAAGTGAAATGGGTTACGGAGCTGTCTCATACCTCAGGTTAGTAAACGCTGATGGACTTACACATTGTGCATTCATGATGGGGAATTCCCGTGTAGCACCCCTGAAACAAACCACCATTCCACGAATGGAACTGACTGCGGCAGTGGTCGATGTAAAAAATGACAAAATGTTGAAAGAACAGCTAGAATTGAAATTGCTGGACTCTATGTTTTGGACTGACAGTACAACTGTTTTGAGATACATTGATAACGAAACACTTCGTTTTAAAACCTTTGTGGCCAACAGAATCGCCATTATAAGAGAGCCAAACAAGTCACAGCAATGGAGGTACGTTAATACCTCACAGAACCCAGCTGATTCTGCCTCCAAGGGGGTATCCTGTGAAAAGTTCATGAAAAATGTTAACTGGATCCATGGTCCCTCCTTTCTTAAAGAAGCAGAGTGCAAATGGCCTGAAAATATTCATGACTCATCAATAACACAAAATGATGATGAAATTAAACTCTCAGCTTTAGTGAATACTGTGAGCATTACAAAATGCGCAGACGCAGTGAGTAAACTGATTAATCATCACTCTGATTGGCACAAGTTAAAAAGATCCGTTGCCTGGATCCTTCGCATCAGAGACATGCTCAAACAAAAAACAGAAAGGGTCAAAACACAAGTAGATAACCCAAAGACAGAAAATCACAAGTCGCTAACAGCTCAAGAACTAACAAGAGCAGAAAACGAAGTCATTAAATTTACTCAAAGACAAAATTTTAAGGAAGAAATTCTCACGTTGCAAAAGAATAAAGCAGCAGCAGAATTCAAACAGGAAATTTCCACACAGCAAAAAAACGCAAGACATTGTCATGTCTTTTCTTTGCAGTGAGACGCAGACGCAGGCTTTCACTCACACGAAGGTTTTTTATTGACCTTGTTTATCCCACACCCCAACAGTCCCCGTGAAAACACACAAAAATAGTAGCGGGAGCTCCGAACGCTTTAAGGCGAAAAAGGGGTCCTCGTGTCCGCTGTCCACGGCCCACGGAGTCCGAGCTGTGAATCGGTTCAGTCCTGGTTCACAAGAAAATAGGGAGGACGTAAAAACACACGCACAAGCACGTAGAAAACACACACAAGCACATAGAAGGGTTGTTGCATAACGGTGAACGAACAGGTGGCTACGGGGTTGGCTGGTTTATATAGGAACACACACTAGGAATACACAGGTGAATCTACTTGGTGGTGATTGTGATTAACACACTAGGGGGAGACAGAGTGGCGGCTCAGTAGTCCAGAGAACCGGATCTTCTTCCCTGAGGCCGTGGTGGTTCCGATGTTACAGGCATCTGTAAAAAGAAACAGTTGCTTGTCCAAACTGGACCCAGTGCTACAGGATGGATTGCTGAGAGTCGGAGGACGTCTCGGCAAGTCCGCAATGCCAGAGTACGTTAAACACCCAGTCATTGTACCTAAAGACTCACATATTACAACGTTAATATTAAGAGACGTTCATGAAAAGATTGGACACAGTGGCAGGAATTACATGCTTTCAGAATTGCGGCAGAAATACTGGATTCAGTTTCTCTCCAGGTCTGTGATATGCAGGAAGTCTAAAGCTAAAGCATATGAGCAAAAAATGTCAGAATTGCCATTCGACAGAATAATACCAGACCACCCACCCTTCACCAATGTGGGAGTAGACTACTTCGGACTCTTCGAGGTCAAACGTGGCAGAAGTAACTTTAAAAGATATGGCATACTTTTCACTTGTCTGACAACAAGAGCCGTGCACATTGAAATTGCTCATTCGCTTGACACAGACTCTTGTGTGAATGCCATGCGACGCTTTATAAGCAGGAGAGGTCAGGTGTCAGTTATGAGAAGTGACAATGGAACAAACTTCATAGGCGCTGAGACTGAACTGCGCGAGGCTATTCAGCAATGGAATCAGTCACAAATTGAAAGCTTCCTTACTCAAAGGAACATACAGTGGACATTTAACCCACCTTCTGGATCTCACTTTGGCGGAATATGGGAAAGACAGATTAGGTCAGTTAGAAAGTTTTTGAGATCAGTACTGAAAGAACAAACATTAACTGACGAGAGCCTGCATACATTCGTGTGTGAAGTAGAAGCGATAATGAATAACCGACCCCTCACTACTGTCTCGGAGGATCCCACAGATCTGGAACCTCTGACACCAAACCACCTGCTGCTGATGAAAAAACAGCCAAACCTGCCCTCTGGATTCTTCAAAAAGGAAGACATCTATGCACGTCGCAGGGAGAAGCAGATCCAGCATCTATCAGTTATGCTCTGGATTCAGTTATGCGTGAATACTTGCCCTTGCTCCAGGAGCGGCAAAAATGGTTTCAAAACAAAAAAAAACTCTCGATTGGAGATATAGTTTTAATAACTGATCAGTCGTCTCCAAGAAATTCATGGATTATCGGATAAATCACGAAAGTGTTCCCAGAGTTAAAGTTCCCTTAGTTAAAACTAAGACCAACACTCTGGAAAGACCCATCGACAAGCTGTGCCTCATATATGAAATGGACTGTTAAATGTGTGGTAATATGTTAAGAAATTTGACATGCAAATATAAACACCTGAGATAAATACTACACACTTAAAAGATTTTAAACGTTTTAGAAGGTTAAGAATGTTTGATTTCATGGCTTTATCAAAAAAAAAAAAAAAACACAAAATTGTAATTGTCAGTCTCCATGCCTGTCAATTAGGGGCTGGAATGTAAGAGCCATATCGTACTTTTTATGAATTTGTTGTTGTGTTTATATTATTTTATTTGCTGTTATTTCATTTATTCTACCTTGTTCTATTCAGTAGTAAAGCATTAAGCATTACGTTGTTACATAAGCCATAAGCTTTAAATTTCTAAGTTATGCATCCATTTTGACAATCGTAAGTTGGTCTGTGATGTCATTCTACTATTACATGCATTTGTGTGACTGTCATATGAAAGAGAGTTCAGTTTAGATGCGGAAGGCTACGGAAACACAAGCTTTTGACCGTAAGCTGGAAATGTAAGATACAACAACTAGGTTGTTGTAAACGTAAGCTCCCGTAAGTAGAGATTTACAACAAGAGTGTTGTTATATACGTAAGCTAAGACTGTAATTTACAAGATACAGCAAATAGGTTGTTGAAAAAGTCAGAGATTTGCAAGATGCAGCAACTGGTGTCTGTAATCACAGTGGATTTACTCAAGACGACTGTATGAAGTGTTGATTCTTTGATGCTGACAAAATAAACTACAAGAGACAAAGAGATCGGACTTCTGTCGTGTGAGTGAAACTTTAAGACAAAGCTACGCGTCAAAACTGGTGAAATAATATGACCACATCTACAAAGAGGATTCCAGAGGAATGGAGGAGAAGTGTATTGGTGCTGATTTTTAAGAACAAGGGAGATGTGCACAGCTGTGGCAGTTACAGAAGCATAAAGCTAATGAGCCATACAATGAAGCTGTGGGAAAGAGTAGTGGAAGCTAGGTTAAGGGCAGAGGTGAGTATTTGTGAGCAGCAATATGGTTTCATGCCTAGAAAGAGTACATCAGTTGCAGTATTTGCTTTGAGGATGCTGATGGAGACGTAATAAAGAGTTGTAATAAAGAGTTGCATTGTGTCTTTGTAGATTTAGAGAAGGCGTATGACAGGGTGCCGAGAGAGGAGCTGTGGTGTTGTATGAGGAAGTCTGGAGTGGCAGAGAAGTATGTTAGAGTGGTGCAGGACATGTATGAGGGTGCTAAGACAGTGGTGAGATGTGCTGTAGATGTGACACAAGAGTTCAAGGTGGAGGTGGGTCTGCATCAAGGATCGGCTCTAAGCCCCTTTTTGTTTGCTCTGGTGATGGACAGGATGACAGATGAGGTTAGACAGGAGTCTCCACGGACTATGATGTTTGCAGATGACATTGTGCTTTGTAGCGAGAGCAGGGAACAAGTGGAAGAAAATTTGGAGAGGTGGAGGTACGCTCTGGAAAGCAGAGGAATGAAGGTTAGCCGCAGCAAGACAGAATACATGTGTGTGAATGAGAGGAACGGTGAGGCTACAGGGAGCAGAGGTAAAGAAGGTGCAGGACTTTAAGTACTTAAGGGTCAACGGTCCAGAGCAACGGAGAGTGTGGAAAGGAGGTGAAGAGGCGGGTACAGGCAGGTTGGAATGGGTGGAGAAAAGTTTCAGGTGTGTTGTGCGATAAAAGAGTATCGGCGAGAATGAAAGGAAAGGTGTACAGGACAGTGGTGAGACCAGCGATTCTTTACGGCTTAGAGACTGTGGCACTGAAGAAAAGACAGGAGGCAGAGTTGGAGGTAGCAGAGCTGAAGATATTGAGGTTCTCCTTGCGAGTGACAAGGATGGATAGGATCAAGAATCAGTTCATCAGAAGGACAACCCATGTGAGATGTTTTGGAGATAAAGTCAGAGAGGCCAGATTGAGGTGGTTTGGACATGTTCAGAGGAGAGATGGTGAGCATATCGGTAGAAGGATGCTGAGGTTGGAACTGCCAGGCAGGAGGTCTAGAGGAAGACCAAAGAGGAGATTTATGGATGCAGTGAGAGAGGACATGAAGTTAGTTGGTGTGAGAGAAGAGAATGCAGAGGATAGGGTTAGATGGAGGCAGATGATTCGCTGTGGCGACCCCTGAAAGGGAACAGCCGAAAGACAAAGAAGAAGAAGAACAGAGCTCATACGAATATACTTTATTAAATAATTTAAAATGCCAACTGCATGTTCTCCACATGACAGATGAAACATTGGGCTAAGGTGTGCACAAAAGGGGTAACCACGCGGGGCATGGCCAAGCCCTGCAACCATATCCGAATGGGACAATCACGCATGGGACGGACCAACTCTGCGGGGTCAAAAACTCAAGGTCTGAACAGGCTCACAACGTCTGAAGGTAGTTAGCAAGCTCGCCCACTCTTTTGCTGCTTGTGGGGCTCCACCACCCTTGTAGGTGCTCGTTGCCATCGTCTTTTTACCGCTGCACCACCAAGCGAAAGAGCCATCCACTCTTCAAGAACTCTCAACGAGACTTGCAACGAAGAAACCCTCAGCAGAAGTTCTAGAGTGCCACCATCAGTAACCAAACAACTGAAGGGCTTCCCCAAAAGACGTCATCTCAACAACAGCACGCCAACCAATCAGCAAAGCCGTGATTCCTTTCATAGGAGGCGCACCACCAGATGAGAACGAAACATAATGCAAGTAAACAAACAAAGCTTCATACCTTGCTAAAAATTGGTGCGCGACCCAAACCTAAACCATAAGATTAAACCCAAGGCTCTGCTCTTGTGACTTTTTCAGGTCTACTAACCCATACTAGAAATTCGAGGACTTCCTCAACAGAGAACTGTTGTCTTGGTCATGTATTTTAAAGTCTAAACATTTGCCCATATCTTACTTTACCTTGCTCATAAAATGATAAATGCCTGGTTTTTGTATTACCCTCTTTGGCCACGGGATAAACAGAATTGGTATGCGATACTCAGTTGTGCTATACGCTGGACAGACTGTATGCTATAAATTGTAAATCACTCACTCTCACTCATCTTCTATACCGCTTTTTCCTGTATTCAGGATCGCGGGGACCTGGACCCTATCCCAGGAGACTTGAGGCAGGGTACACCCTGGACAGGGTGCCAATCCAAATTGTAAATCAGTTTAATAAAATCAACCTGAATCGATTCACCTCTGACAAAGAGGTGAAACCCTATACAGCGCTGACAAAGCTTTCGTACCTCCTCATTGAGCCCCAGCCCATGGAATCTTCCTTTATAATAATAATCCTTTATCTTCTCAATGGAGTTTTGCACTCCCAGGTGACCTCCGAAGACCATGGAATGAGCCAGGTGTATCACTGTGTCAACTTTCACCTGTCACTACTTTCACTACCAAGACATCGCACTCAGATTCTAATCGTTTTATGTAATTATACAATAGGTTTTTTTTTAACAAGGAAATTCAAAGCTAGCCGGGACTGCTGGGCTGCAGTTTAAGCGTTTAAGGCGTGGGTACTTTCGCTACGGCCGTGCAAAGTCCATCTTTTTTCACCTGCTTAGACATGTAAATAGAGTGATTAGGGGGATCATTACCCTCACTTTCAATTTAATAATTTAATACACACAATTAATCTTTTACTGCACCCATGTCCAACCTTGATATCAGAGGTGCTGTACAGTGGAACCTCAAGATTGCGAGTAACCCGGTTTGCAAGCGTTCCGCAAGACAAGCAAGCATTTTTAAAACATTTTGACTAGAAAAACGAGTGAGTCTTGATTTACGTGTACCAAGTATTATGTACCACGCATGCACTTCCTGTTTTGAAGCCGAGCGTCACGTGATCACAACTGAGCCAATGGTTCTTCTCAGTGCGTGTCTATCACTCATTCAACATGTGTGCATGTGTGTACTGTTTACTATAACACTGTGACCACATGTGTACACATAAAGCATCTTTTATTTAGTGTGTGTAAAGCAAAAGCAAGTGTCATTAGAGTGGTTAAAGATTCATTTTCTCTTGTTGTCTGCCTCTCATTCTCTCTCTCTGTCAGCCTGCACTGATTCCATTAGTGTGTGTGCGCTTCATTGCACAGCATGCCCCTTCCCTCATCCTCTCACCTTCAGAGTCACACACACACATTCTCTAAGGGAAATTATTCTTTTCAAAGATAATGTGCAGGTTCATTTCTTTTATTCTTACTTTACAGCATTAGTTCCGTTAGTGTGTGCACGCACTCAATGGTCATTAGAGAGGTTTCTTGTTAAAGAAGTTTTTTTTTCAATAAAGCAGTGTTTCCGTTTTGTGTGTGCGTGCGCGCGTGTGTGAAAGTCATCCCAACAGTAGCCCCCTCAAATAAGAGAGGAGGCAGGGCTACTATGTAAGATGAAAGTAGGGAATGGGGAGGGAGTCTTTCTTCCTCTCATCTTACTTCAGCTTCACACACTTAGCATGTGTGCGCACAAAGAAATGCATACATACACAGCGTGTGCGTGCACAAACACTAACATTTATCTGTCAGGATTGATTTTTACATTTTTCAAAGGTAAAGTTATGGTTTTATTTTTCATAAAATTAAAAATTATACAAATAATCTGAGTTTTCATTATTTCCTACGGGCTAAACTCGCTTTGATTTTTGATTTGAGTGGTTTGATATACGAGCACGCTCCCGGAACGCATAATGCTTGCAATTCAAAGGTCCACTGTATTACAGTTTTTTAATACTGCAATTAATTATGTTTAATGTAAAAAAATATTTTTTCCACATCTGTGTAAAAAAAAGTTACACATTACATATGTAGATGTGAATCTCCTCCATTAAATTATCATGTCTGACCTTGAGAGTAGGAAGCAAACCATTACTGAGCTATGCCACCAACGACTGCTGTGCTATTCAAACATTCTTGAGGATGAACAAGAAAGTCTTGGAAGGGATCGGATGGTAGGACTGTAGGATGAGAGGAAAGTTTGACTGTCTATTTATATACTCAGCAAAAAAAGAAACGTCCCTTTTTCAGGACTGTGTATTTCAACAATAATGTTGTAAAAATCCAAATAACTTTGCAGATCTTCATTGTAAAGGGCTTAAACAATGTTTTCCATGCATGTTCACTTAACCATAATCAATTAATTAACATGCACCTGTGGAATGGTCGTTAAGACCTTAACAGCTTACAGAAAGTAGGCATTTTAGGTCACAGTTCTAAAAATGCAGGACACTAAAGAGACTTGTCTACCGACTGTGAAAAACACCCAAAGAAAGATGCCCAGGGTCCCTGCTCATCTGCGTGAATGTGCATTAGGCATGCTGCAGGGAGGCATGAGGACTGCTGATGTGGCTAGGGCAATAAATTGCCATGTCCGCACTGTGAGACGCCTAAGACAGTGTTACAGGGAGACAGGAAGGACAGCTGATCATCCTCGCAGTGGAAGACCATGTGTAACAACACCTGCACAGGATGGGTACATCCGAATATCACACCTGCGTGACAGGTACAGGCCACAACAACTGCCCGAGGCACACCAGGAACACACAATCCCTCCATCTCACAGCAAGAACTGACAAATCTGGTCCAGTCCATGAGGAGGAGATGCACTGCAGTACTTCAAGCAGCTGGTGGCCACACCAGATACTGACTGGTACTTTTGATTTTAAGCCTCCCTTCATTCAGGGACACATTGTGAAACATTTTTAGTTTAGGTTTTATGGTGTTGACTCTTTTAGTGTTCATACAAATATTTACACATTAAGTTTACTGAAAGTAAAAACAGTTGAAAGTCAGAGGACGTTTCTTTTTATGCTGAGTATATTTATAACCCTGTGTTTATTTCAAAAAACAAAAATAAGTGAAAATGCATGCATTTTATATATATATAAAAATTACATTATATATATATATATATATATATATATATATATATATATATATATATATATATATACACAGTATATATATATATATATATATATATATATATATATATATATATATATATATATACACAGTACAGTATAGTTGTATAAGTTGTATATCATTCAACCCAGGAAAAGGATCAGCTCAAACTAATTTCATTGCGGGCACAATGTTTCCACAACAATCACATTCTTCAAGACTCTTCAAGTTTCAGCTGCAGATAACTGTCGTCAAATCCAGATAAACTGCCTCAAACCAATATTAATAATAATAATAATAATAATAATAATACTTTTAAGATTTCATGCTTTTTTTATAAACTGGCAAAAGACTAGGCATTATAAGCAGCATATAATGCAAACATTAGCATGCAACTAGACTGCAATATCCTTTACCTCTAATTGCAAAGTGATGTCTGTAAAATAATATTCTGTATGCAACAGCATAATTCTTACTTAGCAAATATGTACTTTTTATATTTTTGTCACCAAATAATCGTGGATGTTCCATGTGTTGTAGCAAATGTTCACTGTCATGTTTACGAGTCAGGTCAGAAGCAGATGCAGGTGTGCAATAACGTGAGCTTTATTCCAATAACCAACACCAAAGTTTACTAATAACGAAATAAACGTGTTCACACTACTCAAAATGGTTCCTCGTGCCAGTACTCCACTGTCCATGGAAAAATGAGGAGAGACGTCTCAGTCCTAGAAAAATGCAAGCGAGAGTGTTCATGAAAAATAGCTGTGTTGGAAATGGCATAGGATTGTTTGTTTTTACGACGGTGGACGAACAGGTGGCTACGGGGTCGGCTGGGTTAAATAGGAGCACACATAAGGGATACACAGGTGCAACTACTTAATGATAATTGTGAATGACATACACACACAGACACACTAGGGGGAGTCAAAGCGGCAGCTCAGTAGTCCGGAGAACCGGATCTTCTTCCCTGACGTCATGGTGGCCCAGATGTTACAGTACCCCCTCCCACAGAACTGGCCTCCCGAGGGAGGCGAGGGCGCCCCCTACGCGTTGTCGGGGGGAGCGAGGACACACCTGCTTGATGGATCTGCCGGCGGGCGGGGTGACCCGGCGGTCGCGGAGCCGAGCGATCCAGCCGTGCCCTGTGGAAATCCGTAATGAGTTCCTGACTCAGTATAGCTCAGGCCGGGACCCAGTTCCGCTCCTCCGGGCCGTACCCCTCCCACTCGACTAGATATTGCAATGCACCTGCTCTCCTCCGTGAGTCCAATAGTTCCTTGACCAGGACCGCTGAGGCGCCCCCTAGGTTCACGGCCCCAGGGAGTGAAGGTTCCGCTGCTCCTTCGTCCAGTGGTCCCCGGACTTTCCCTTCGTCTATCGGCATATTTTTTGAATCGCTGCACAGCTCAGGAGACTTTTGTGTGTGCGTCTTCCCACAATTTCTCCGCTTTCTTAAACAACTTGTCCACCGCGGGTATATTGGTGGGCGTGGCATCCCAGGGACACAGCAGGGGTTGATATCCTAATATGCACTGAAACGGCGTTAGGCCGGTAGAGGCGTGGCGGAGTGAATTTTGTGCATATTCTGCCCAGAGTAGACAGTCAGCCCATTCATGTTGTCGGCTGCTACAATATGCTCGAAGATATTTCCCGAGTTCTTGGACAGTCTGCCCATTCGACTCGGGGTGATAGCCCGACGTTAGGCTAACTGTGGTCCCCAACTTCTGAAAGAATGCTTTCCAGACCTTGGCGATAAATTGGGGACCACGATCGGAAATAATATCTTCGGGGATGCCATAGCAACGAAACACTGAAGTGAATAGGGATTCTGCCACCTGGAGGGCTGACGGAAGGGAACAAAACGGGATAAATCTACATCCCTTAGAAAAGCTATCTATCACCACGAGGACCGTGGTGTACCCGTTCGAGACCGGCAGGTCCGTGACAAAGTCCACTGTGATATGGGACCACGGTCTGTTCGGTACCGGGAGGGGCGTTAGTTTACCAACTGGTAGGCAACGTGGACTTTTGGTAGTCGCATGTGGCATAAGACAAAACGACCTTTTTCACGGTTTCCCGCATTTTGGGTCACCAGAACTTTGGTTCTAACAGGTGGTGTGTGCGTGCAATGCCGGGGTGTCCAGATGCTAGGCTCGTATGAGCCTCGATCGTTACTCGTTCACGAAGGGACTCCGGCACGTAGATTCGATTCGGAGGGCAGCTCCTAGGCATGGGGTTGGACCGTGCCCACTGAGCTATCTCCGATTCGAGATTCCACATGACCGGTGCTGTAGATGCGGTCACGTTATTTCACTAGTTTTGACATGTAGCTTTGGTTTGGATCTCTTTGTCTCTTGTAGTTTATTTTGTCAGCATCAAAGAATCAACACTTCATACCGTCGTCTTGAGTAAATCAACTGTGATTACAACACCAGTTGCTGTATCTTATAAATTTCTTATGCATATAACAACACTCTTGTTGTATATCTGCTTACGGGTAGCTTACGTATATAACAACACTTTGTTGTATATAGCTGCTTATGGGGAGCTTATGGTCAAAAGCTTGTGTTTCCGTAGCCTTCCGCATATAAACTGACTTTTCTATCATGCGATAGTCATACAAATACATGTCATAGTGGAATGACATCACAGACCAACTTACAATTGTCAAAATAGATGCTAACACATTCAGAGCTTATGGCTTATGTAATAAACTTAATGCTTAATTCTTAACTAATGAATAGAATAAGGTAGAATGAATAAAATAAAGCAGATAAAATAAACTAAACACAACAAATAATTCTGCAGATCCATCTTACATAACAAATGTGATATGGCTCTTACATTCCAGCCCCTAATTGACAGGCAGGAAGACTGACAATTACAATTTTGATTTTTTTTTGTTTTTGTTTTTTGTAACGACATGGCATTAAACATTCTTAACCTTCAAAAACGTATTAAAGGTTTTTTTTTTGTAACGACATGTTCTTGACCTTCAACAACATTTAAACTTTCTTAAATCTATAATATTTATCTCAGGTGTTTATATTTGAATATCAAATTTCATAACAGATTATACACATTTAACAATCCGTGCTTAACTAACACATTCAGAGCTTATGGCTTATGTAATAAACTTAATGCTTCATTCTTAACTAATGAATAGAATAAGGTAGAATGAATAAAATAAAGCTGATAAAATAAAATAAACACAACAACAAATTCTGCAGATCCATCTTACATAACAAATGTGATATGGCTCTTACAAGTGCCATTACGAGTGACGAAGGCAGAATTGGCTCCGGATTTGTAATTGGCTCCGGCGACGGATAAGAGCGGGAGAGCGCGTCCACTTTGATGTTTTTAGAGCCGGGGCGGTACGTTATAACAAACCTGAAACGCGTGAAAAAGAGCGCCCAGCGGGCTTGATGTCAGTTCAGTCTTTTTGCCTGTTGGAGGTAAGCTGACAGGGGATAATCAGCTTGCCCCACAGCAAAACAGGGGACTGAACTGGAGGTGAGAGGGCCTCAGGGGAGGCTCCAGTTTTCGCCAACGGGCCTCAGTGGAGGCTCCAGGTTTCGCCAGCGGGCCTCAGTGGTGGCTCCAGGTTTCGCCAGCGGGCCTCAGTGGAGGCTAAAGTTCATCAGCGGGCCTCAGTGGAGGCTTCCAGTTCACCACCGGGCCACAGTGGAGGCTCCATGTCCCCAGAGCCCAGCCAGGACCTCACCAGGGAAAACCCTCACCACGCTCTCTAGCTTCGTTCGCAGCCGCCATGGCTGCGGTGAAGGAGAACCTTCACCTTCGGACTTCGAGAGCGTGCTTCCATCGCCACCCGGTGTCAAAGGAGGCCACAGTACTGCAGAGGCCGCCCGGCATGAGGACAACACAGTGCTGCATCCGCCGGCCGACTTGGAGGACGACAAAGTGCTGCCGGCATCGCTCCTCCGGCAAGAGCGACACAGCGCTGCATCCAACGCCCGGCCTCCACCATCGATCCGGCACTGCCTCTGCCGCCCGGCCTATGGCATCGGCCCAGTGCTGCCTTCGCCACCCGACAACGTTGTGACTCCACTGCCACTGAGCTCCGAGGACGAGCCATTGCTGCCTCCGCCACCCAGCGTCGGGTTCAGGCCGCTGCTGCATCCGGCTCCTGGCTTCGGCGGCAATCTAAGCTCGCCCACCCTCCCACCCACCTCGGGAGCCTGCTCATCGACGTCACAGTCGGGTGGAACGACCCGGGACATTGGGAAGAGTACCCAGGACCTCTGTTAGCGCTCCAGAGGAGCATTTTTAAGGGGGGGTACTGTGAGGGTTGCCCATTAGAGGGCACTGTTAGTTTTGCAGTTTTTGGTTGTAGACCCAGTTTCCCAGAAGGCACCTCGGTCAGCTGACGCGGATGCCCAGCTGAACCTTGGAAGCTGATTAGTATTAGTATAAATACCTATTTGTTCTGGGAAACTGGGTCGAGCATTAATGTGAGTTCTGTTAAGTGGGCCTTTGTTTTGTTTTGTTCTGTTTTAGTTTGTTTAAATAACAGTATAGTTGGCCTTTTGGTTTCTGGAGCTTTTAAGTTTAGTTTGTATTTGTCTAGATTTAGTTTATGTTTCTATGTCTCTGGTCTCCTAGCAGGATTAGCCTCAAGGATAATTAGCCTTTTGTGTTTATCCTCATGTGTGAGTAACTTCCTTTGCATGTCTAGATCTTAGTCTGTATAAATACTAATGAGGGCACTACTAACCTGTTTAGATATTAGTCTGTCTAGTCTTCGAGTCTGTCTAGTCTCATCGTCTGATTAGCTCTTAGTCTGTTTAGGTACTAACCTGTTTAGCAACGAACCTTTAGAGTTCTTAGTCTGTTCCATACCTAGTCTGCTGTGTACCTTGTCTATTCATCCCTTGGGTCTCCGGCTACTACCTTGTCTATTCATCCCTTGGGTCTCAGGCTACTAGCCTGTTTAGCAATTGGTCTGTTTAGCTATTAGCTAGCTTAGCAGCCAATGGGCATAACAGCTAGTAGATCTAGCCAAACCTGCCTTGTGTTTGTTTATCCCTTGCATGCACAGTCCCTAGTGTTTAGTCCACTAGTCTGTTTGGTCTGTCTTGTCTTGTCCAGTTTGTATTGTTTCAGTGTTTGTAATCCCTAGTCTGTGTATGTTTTAGTTTCTTATGAGTTTTTGTTATGGTATGCTCCAATGTTCAAGCCAACTTCCTTTGTTCATGTTTGTTTGTTTGGTTTATTATTATTAAAACACTTTGTTTACCACCTTACCCCCTCTGCGTCTATGCCTCAACACCAAACATTGCCCACAGTCCAACATCTAGCAGAACGTGACATTCACAGTATATAATAATCACATACATTTGTATTTTTTATTGTTAAATATGACTTTATTTTTGGCTTGGAATATAAGTTATGTACAAATGTCCAGTGCACTTGTTTTTATTATCATGTGGTGTATCTATTTAAAAAACAATATTGTCAGTAAAAAAACACTTGTGCGAAATTCATCAAAGAATTACATCAGATAATAACTTGCAACAAAGGGAGGACTAGCATTTATGTATTACCTGAATCAGTAAAGAGACCCTAAATAACATGTAAAATGATATTGACCTCAAAGCATACAAGTTTTCTTTATTGTTACTGAGAAGTAGAAAACATTGTCATTAAGGATAATACCATGATATATGCAAATCCTCTATAATTTTTAAATGGTTATGTGCTTAACTAAATTCTAGGAAAAAACTAAACAACACAGAAGAAAAAAAACATAATACACTGCCCGGCCAAAAACAAATCACCACCTGCAGTGGTATAATAATATATTTTAACTGGCAAGAAGTTATTTAACCCTAACTGATACAATGAGTATCTCCTCATGTCTTAAGCAACCATGGCAGTTATTTAACCCTAACTGATACAATGAGTATCTTCTCATGTCTTAAGCAACCATGGCAGAAGTCGTATACTGTGGTCATGGCAAAGATGTTTCAGTAGGGAAAATTTTTTTGGCCTGCATCAAGCTAAGAAAACATATAAGGAGAATGCTAAAGATCTGTCCAGCACATTATTAACATATGAAAGGATAGTGATTAATCATCATCTTTGGGAAAGGTGAAAGGTGAAATTACTCAATGAAATATTTTTTTTTTTAAGTAGGACTCATGGCTAAGTAAGAGCAGTTACAGAAACTCATCTGGTCTAAGGAGTTCAGATTAATCAATTTAATCTGTTCCAGATTGACGGGTAACGATGCACCCATCATGCATAGTGCTACCACACAAGCTTGTGGGGGCAGTTTTATAATCTAGGGTTGCTTCTATTCCCTGGGCATATTTAAGTTATGACAATGCCATCAAGATCAAGTGCCATCAGTGTCAACAAGATTACAATGCCAGGATTCATCTGTCTTAAATCTAAACTTTAACCCAAACAAGAATCTTTGGGATGCATTGTAGAAGACTTTATGCAGCAGGCTGACACTCCTGTCATCAATACAATATCTTAAAGATCTTTCCTGTTACTATGTAGGAAAATAAATATTGTGACATTGCATAAGCTTATCAAAACGATGCCAGAGCGAATGCATACTATAATCAAATCAAAAGGCTCTGTAGTCAATGAAATATCAGAGTTTATGACTTTCTGTTGGCCGTGTAGTGTATATAACCTAAAACACACTCTGTATTCACATATGTTGGGCTATACAACCATTTCAGTTTCACATAAGCTGTCTTCTCAGTTGGGCACTTTGGGTTCAATTCTGAGTGAGGCTTCATACATGCTTTCTTCATCCAACACATTGCTACTGTCTAGCAAGTACTGGGCTGCCTAAAAAACAAGGAAAAACAAAGAAACACTTTCAGTTTAATTAATGCAATTTTTGCCTTCTAAAAGCTTGATTTAGTGTGCAGTAAATGTCCTATAACATCCAACAAAAAACAGGACATTTTTGTTGACTTAATAACAGGTAATATATATATATATATATATATATATATATATATATATATATATATATATATATATATTTTTTTTTTTTTTTTTTTTTTTTTAATAAAAAGTAACAAGTAAATAACACTTCATTCGGATTACCACCAGCTGGACTGCTTCAGAATAGCACTCTTGTTCCAACATTGGCCTCCCGGTATATTTCCATAATTTCCGGTTAGACCGATTCATCTCTCCTCATACACACACTCCCATTCAAAAATAACCTGGACTTTGGACATTCTACCCGCACACAACCCACTTCTTTAGTTTTATATATTTTGTAAATATTGTTTCTTTGTTTATTTTGGCTGCGATGGATTGGCACCCTGTCCAGGGTGTACCCCGCCTAGTGCCCGAAGTCTCCTGGGATAGGCTCCAGGTCCCCCGCGACCCTGAACACAGGATTAAGCGGTATAGAAAATGAATGAATGAATGAATGAATGTTTATTTTGGTGCACGTTTTGTTTTCGTTTTGTTGTATAATACACTTTGGGTTTTGCTAAATGGTTGTAGTCTTGTCTTTCATGTCCTCTAGTTTTAATGCATCACCTTTAAGATAAAGATCTCTTTATAGTGTATCTCAGATTAAATCAATCTTTATGTGATCATTACATACTGGTGCCCCGTGTGAATATCTTTTTTTGTGCGTCTCTGATGTTTTGGAACTAAATGAGCAAGGTTGATAATACTGGTAAAACGTCTCCGGTTACTTTGCTGTAACCTTGTTCCCTGAAAAGGCGGAAACAAGATGCTGAGTGAAAACACTATGGGAAACATATTGTCATGTTGCCGGTTGTGAAGCATGTGTGTGCAAACACGCCAAATTTTTGGCTATATTTAACCTCGGCCAGGTGACATCATCTGATTAGACGCAGCTGCAGGTTATAAATAATAGTGAGCCGGCGACATACCTCAGATTAATTTGTCTGAACTGACATCCGGTCACGTGGTAGTGCAGCATTAGGACGCAGCATCTCGTTCCCGCCTTTTCAAGGAACAGAGTTACAGCAAAGTAACCCGAGACGTTCCCTTTCAAAGGCTACACTCGATGCTGCATGAAAACGCTATGGGAACGAGAATACCAACGCTGCCGCACTGCAAGTGTCTGGACCCCCAGGTTGTGTAGCGTGTGCGCACAAAGCCAGGAAGTCTCTGATCTATGTCTGGGAAGCTGACTCGAGGACTCGTGAGCCCGGAGTGGCATGGACATCCAGAGTATAAAATCTTACAAATGTGTGCGGAGAAAACCACCCCCCCCCGCGTCACACACTTGTTGCAGGGGAGTACCTCTTGCAAGAGCAATGGATGAGGCGACCCCTCTGGTCAAATGAGCCCTGACCCCTAGAGGCAAAGTGAGTCCACACGCCTCATAGGAGAGGGCAATAGCATCTCTCACCCAGTGTGACAAAGTTTGTGTGGTGGCGGCCGCCCCCTGGTTGCGGCCTCCATAACATATCTGACTTATCTGACTTACGCCACTGGCTGGTGCGGTAGACATAGGTCTGAAGAGCACGTACTGGGCACAGTAAGTGAAGTTTCTCCTGCTCCAATTCTATAAAAGTCGGAGGACAGAAGGCTTCCAGGACGACAGGGTGCATGGTTGAGAAAGGAACTTTCGGTAGATAGTTTGGGTGAGGATGCAAAATGGCCTTGACTAGACCAGGGGCAAAGTCCAGGCAAGATGGGGAGACTGATAAGGCACGCAGGTCTCCGATCCTCTTGAGATAGGTAATGGCTATAAGAAGAACCATCTTGAGAGTCAGAAGCTTGTCGGCCTCAACCGTTTAGCTCCACGAATGAAACAGGCAATTAAAGGGTGATTTCCCACAGTAACCCCTTCCGTCAGAACATGGCAGGCTGAAATAGCTGCCACGTACATTCTGAGGGTACTAGGGCACATGCCCGAGGACAATTTCTCTTGAATTCCAGTACTGAAAAGATTTGGCAGTGGACTCGGTCCACCTGCTTTGCCATGCACCAGCTTTCGAATACCTTCCATTTGAAGGCATAAATTCTTCTAGTGGAGGGAGCCCTAGCACTTAGGATAGTGTCAATTACGCCGGCTGAAAGGCCAGCTTGACTTAATTGGTCCCGTTCAAGGGCCAAACGTGAAGGTTCCAGAGCTCGGGCCATGGATGAAATATTGTCCCCTGCGCCTGAGATAGAAGATCCCTCCTCACTGGAATCATCCAGCGATATTAGCTCTGAGAAGCATACTTGGGCCGGGTAATGGGGCGCTATCAATAAGAGGCGCAAACCGAGTTGACGGACCCTCGCCAGGACTCCCTCCGGGAGCAGAGCTACTGGAGGGTACGCATAGAGGCGTAAATTGGGCCACGTATGGGCCATCGCGTCCAGACCCAGGGGAGCTGGATGAGTCAGAGAGTAGTAGAGGGGACATTGTGCAGTCTCCTGGGAGGCAAAGAGGTTCACCTCTGCTGTAAAGAATCTCTCCCAGATTCGAGTGACTACTTCGGGCTGGAGTTTCCATTCCCCATGATTCACAGCTTGTCTGGACAGTAAGTCTGCTCCCACATTCCTGTATCCTGGAATGTGAATCACCCTGAGGGACAGGAACTTGTCCTGAGCCCAGAGCAGAACCTGATGCGCTAGCTGGTTCAAGCGGTGCGAATGCAGGCCGCCCCGGGCGATTTATGTAGGAGACTACCGATGTGCTGTCCACGCGCACTAGGACATGGTAGCCTCTCAGCTGCTGGAGTAAATGCTGTAGAGCTAAAAATAGAGCCATCATTTCGAGGCAATTGATGTGCCATGCGAGAAGGTGGCCTCTCCAGCTCCCTTGGGGTGGATGGCCATCCAAGACCGCGCCACAGCTGGTAAGGGAAGCGTCTGTCTTTAGCATCTTGCAACGACAAGATGGACCTAGAGTGGGACCCAAGGTGAGAAACCGGAGTCTGAACCACATAGAAAGGGTACGAAGTCATTCGCGCGTAACGCTTTTTCACTTTCGGGGATTTGTTCTCATGTGAAATCCCCTTGCCCTTAGCCACAGCTGAAAAGCTCTCATGTGCAAGAGACCCAAAGGTATCACCATGGATGCAGCTGCCATGAGGCCTAAACATTTTTGTAAGGGATGTACAGTCACTTCTTGGTCTAGCCTGATTTCCTTCAGAGCGTTGTTTATGGATTCGACGCGAGCAGGAAACAGATGTCCCTGCATAGCGATCGAATTCCACCTGATGCCCAAGTATGTTGTCATTTGTGCCGGAAAGAGAACGATTTTTGTGGCGTTGAGTCTCAATCCTAGCGAATGAAGATGAGCTAGGATGACATCCCGGTGTCGAAGTGCTAGCTGCTGAGACTGGGCCAGGATTAGCCAGTTGTTTATGTAATTCAAAATGCGGATGCCCTGGAGTCTCAAGGGAGCCAGAACTGCATCCATGCATTTCGCGTATGTGCAGGGTGATAGGGCTAGACCGAATGGAAAGACCCGAAATTGGTAGGCTTTACCCCAAAAGTGAACCTCAGGAACTTCCTGTGCTGTGGCAAAATTTCTATGTGAAAGTATGCGTCCTTTAAATCTGTTGTCACAAACCAATCCTGTGGTTTTTAAACATAAATAGTTTTTATGGTCAACATTTTGAAGTTGCTTTTTTTGAGATAGTGGTTCAAACCGTGAAGATCCAAAATTGGACGCAGTCCCCCGTCCTTCTTGGGGACCACGAAGTACCGACTGTAGTAACCTGACTCCATATCTGGTGGAGGAACCTGTTCTATGGCTCCCTTCTGCAGTAGTGTCTGGAGTTCGGAACTCAGAAAATGCGCCATTTCCTGATCACGGAAGCGCATGAAATGCGCCATTTTGGTATCATGGAAGTGGAGACCACGCTGTTGAAATGTGGAGGGCGATATGTAAACTGTATCCTGTATACTTTCTCTACAGTCTTTAAAACCCAGGGAGATATGCCTGGCAGTAGCTTCCACGCTGCCAGCTTCTCCGAAATGTGTACGAGTTCTTCTACTGGGCTGGGGGATGTTAGTGGTTCGGTGTCCTGGAATGTGGCAGGATCCAACCGAATGACTAACGTGTTGTTGGAGACTGGTGTTGTCCGAAACACCAAAGGCGGCGGAAACTGAACACCTATCTCCTGGGGGCGCCCCCGGGGGGGGACACTCCGACGGTCCTGGGCTCTGCTCTCAGGAATTCTTCTTCGTAAAGAAGATGCTGCGGCGATCTATTCTCCTGGCCTCTCTAAATCTGGTGGCAACGGTATTAACCGCGTCACCAAATAGGACTGAGGGTGAGATAGGAGCATCGAGAAGGAATGCTCAATCTTTGTCCTTAATTCAATTCAGTTTTATTTGTATATGATGCCAGTTAGATTTAGCCACAGGTGCCTCTCTACAGACACCAGGGAGGTCATAGAACGGCCAATAGCACGGGCTGTCTGCTTCGTCGCACGCAGGGACAGATCAGTAGCCCGGGGTAATTCTATGAATGCTTCGTGATTCATACTGCCGCTCGTGCTCAGATCATTCAGCAGGTCAGCCTGGTACGCCTGCAAAACCGCCATGGTGTGCAAGGAAGCGCCGGCTTGACCTGCTGCTTGGAACGCCTTCCCTACCAGGGTAGAAGAAGTTCTACACGGCTTGAAGGGAAGGGTTGGCTTCTTTAGTGAGGATGATGTCCCTGGAGCGAGATAGCCCGCGAGTGTCTCCGCAATCTTGGGCATCATGACATAACCTTGTGCCTTTGCATCACCGATATTCAAATAAAAGTCGATGGTACAAAGATACGGGAAGAAAAAGGATGTCTCCATGAACGAGATAACTCGTTGTGGAGATCATGAAAAAAGGGGAGAGAGCGGCGTTGTGGCGCCATCTCCTGGCCACCCGACAGAAATCTGTCGTCTAATTTAGATCGTTTAGGGTGAGCTTGCTCCTGTGGCCAATCAATGTGTAGTCGTTCGACTGCATGCGTTATAACTTCAATTAACTCCTCATACTCTTTATCATCTCTAGAGGATCGTTCTGAGGTAGCTAATTCCATTTCCACAGAAGCGGGAGAATGAGTCTCTTCTGAACACTCACGAGAGGCACCGAAGTGCACTCATGAAGTGGAGGGAGAGATTTCGTGATCTGGGGAGAGGGCGAGAGAAAGGATCTCTCGAGAGGAGGGTCTCTCGTGCCTCGGCCAGATCAACCTGAGATCCCCAGGAGTGCAGCGCAGCTCATGGCTCATGGTTTTCACGCAGCATCGAGTGTAGCCTTTGAAAGGGAACTGCTAATGTTCAGGATGTTAATATGGTTGACCAAAATAGTTTTTGATGTGTACATGAAGCTGTAGATGCTGTAGATTTTTCGGTAGGCCCTTTTATAACCCATCGCAATCCTGCAGCTGAAGTTACATCTTTATTAAGTTCATTGTACATACAGTGGGAGCCACGTCAAACAGCCGCCTGGAGCATGATCGATTCATGGCAGGATCATGAAGGGTTAATGCACGCTTCGTGCATGAAATGTGATCCCCCGCGATGACGCAGTTAACAATGCCCCGCCCCATAAACGCCCCCATGCGCTTTCTAAAAAGATGGTTGCAATGCTGTATAATTCCACCAGATGGAGCATTGACTGGCACAGTTAACTGCAGTGTCCAGGAACCCCAATACCGTATCTTTAATATATAGACAGTTCTTGTATTGTCAACATAGTTTCATAAATAGATGACCTGGTAAAAAACAACAACAAACAACAAAAACAGATTTGTTAAATCATTCAATACACAACCCATGATGATTATGCTATTGATTATTTAATAATGAATTAATAAAACTAGTTAGTGAAATATTTTTTAAGACACAGTAAAGTCTATAATTTGTCTATACTGATCATTGTAGGTACGGAATAAAAACGCGGGCTATGTACAGTATTTTACATTACGGTGTATTTTACCTAGTTTCATTTAATATACTGATTGATAATATTTTGCTGCAAAGTAAAGCTCAAAATGTATCGTCTGCTTGGGATTGTTTTCGTTATATTTTTGATGATGTTTTTTTTTTTTTTACTGATAGTCAACAAGTTGCATAAGAAAGGCAATTAATGTCGCATGCAACCTGGAACAAATATCTGCCCATAAGGATCAGTATTTCTTTAGTCATTTAAACATGCATAATGCTCCCCCGTCAAAAGATCTGATGGGGCATTAATCACTTATCACAACTGTGAATGGATGCGGCAGCAGAGACAGATTAAATCCCCATAAACACTTGGAAACAATAGTAAAAAAATTCCAGAGGGTTAGCGCCTGTTATACTAATGTATTTTTACTGATTTTTTACTGCTTATATTTCGTTTGGTTTTACGCAATTTCATGTTTGTGTGTGTGTGTGTGTGTGTGTGTGTGTGCGCGCACGCGAGAGAGAGGATACTCTGACAAGAGCAACTTCTGTGTGGCTCCCATGGCGCAATCGGTTAGCGCGTGATACTTATAAAGCAGTCCAGGTGAAGCAATGCCGAGTTCGAGCCTCACCTAAAGCACCCAAAGCATTTTACTGCATATCGCACTGTGTATGTGACAAATCAAATTTTAATTTGAAAGTAAAGCTTAAAATTTAACTTCTACTTGGGTTTGTTTTCGTTACATTTTTTATGTTTTCGCTGATAGTCAAATTGGCATAACAAATTGATTAATGGCGCATAATATCTGGAACAAATGTCTGTCCATACGGATCAGTGTGTCTTTAGTCATTTAACCAGCATAACGTCCCACATCAAAGATCTGATGGGGTATAAATCACTTATCACAACGGTGAATAGATGCAGCAGCAGAGACAGATTTAATCCCCATAAACATTCACACTTGAAAACAAAACTAACAGAACTAAACAGTTCTAGAGGGTTAAGCGCCTGTTATCACAGGACAGGAATCACCTACAGGATACTACTGTATTTTTACTGCTCATATTTTTTACCCTAGTTTCATTTGTTTTACGCGATTTCATGTGTTATTTGTGTGTGTCTGTGTGTGTACAGTGCGTGTGTGAGTGCGAGAGATAGCGTGAGAGCGCGTGCGCGAAAGCGAGCTTACATGGTGATTTATCCAAGGTTACTAAAACCTGGCTTACTACCTATAAAATTATTTCAATTTAACTCATGGGTCTCAATCACAGATGACACGACAAATGATATACTCTGAAACGTTCATTCGAACATTTAAAAATATATACAAAAACATAAATACTAATGTTATCATGGTGTAAATTATTAACATTAGGTTAGGTCCTGCCCTTAATTAATTGATATTATAATTACTTTTACATAGTATAGTTACTGGACTGACATTACCAAAAACTAGCTATTTCATTTAGCCTTTCTAAAATCAACCCATCTATCATTTATATTCAGAAAACATAAAACATATTATGATCTGTTCAATAGCCCATCTGTTTTAATTTAGTTTGTATTTTTTATTATTCATAAGACAACCTTTCAGTTTTGTAAATATTTTAGTTATAGTTTGTTAAGTCTTACTTTAGGTTAAACGTTTTTGAGAATTTGACCATCCAGCTTAGATAAATGTTATGTCATTGATTGATAAAATCTGGATTAAGGATATTTTATTTTATTTCTTTAATTTTTATTTTTTAGTTTCCCCCCTGAGGGATTGCCACCTTATTGTGGTCAGGGGGTTTGCGTGCCTCAACACAATTCAGCAAGGACAATACTGTTACTATACAGTAAGCCCAGGGAAAAACAGTGCTCGAACATGATGCCCCCTTCAAATTTCTGACTGCACCCCTCCCCCCCGTATGGTCTGGTCTAGAACGGCACTGCCTCTGACCGTCTTTTGTCTTGTAAATGAGTATTCTCACTCACCTTCCAATCCCCCCAGCCCACACACTTTGTTTGTTTGTCCTGTAAACTGTAACTGTGTTTGCTAGGGCACTTGGTTATACACAGTACTTTAATGTATGGAACACTTACTTAACTTACTGGTTTGGTTTAAATATCGCTTATTACCTTATTCAGCAAAATAAATTAATTATTAATGTATTGAAGTATTTTAGTTAATGACAAAAATGACCCTGTGCTTTTGTTTAGAACTGCTGAACAGCCGTGTTCATAGGTTTAATCAATGATGGATGAATGGAGAGGTGTGTGTGTGTGTGTGTACATATATATATATATGTAGTTCCAGGGGCTGTGGCACACTGGCATGTGGGCACACAGCTGACGATAAGTGGCTGAACGGAGCATGCGGAGGCAGCGCTCCTGCAGGCTCCTTCGTGACGGCGCTTCTCACGGCGTCAATGGCGAACGCGAGTCCTCGCTGACGCAAAAACTTAACGCAAACATCCTCGCTGTCAGGGGCTTGGATAGGAGTGAACCCAATAGCAGACTGTTCCTTAAGAGATGTTCTTAGAGTGCAGGGACGCTAGATTAGTTAGTGCAGTATGAGTGGAGAAGGGAGGTGGTGTGTGTGTGTGTGCGTGCTTAGTGACTGAGCCTGGGGAAGCCCTAGTGACGAGAGAAGAGGCGGGGCTATGACGTGGGGAATCTCCGCGATCCCGGAAGTAGAGCGCCGAAGTAGTCGTTCCACTCAGTGGACAGGATACTATGGGTCTTATCTGAGAAACATGGAATGAGGGGTGAATGTGTCGCATCGTGGATGGTAAGAGCAGTCTGACTGTGCAAGGGTTAATGATCTTGACTATGGTAAATGGGCCAATGAATCTAGGAGAGATCTTGCGGGAGAGTGTCTTTATGGGGATGTTGCGGGTGGAGAGCATGACCCTCTGTCCAACACGATAGGCAGGGGCGGTAGAACGGTGGCGATCGGCCTGACGTTTGAATAGTGTGATTGACTGGCGAAGTCTAGCTCTCGCCCGCAGCCAGGTCCTCTTGCAACGTCGTACGAAAGCTTGGGCAGAGGGATCTGCCACCTCCTCTTCTTGGGATGGGAATAGGGGAGGTTGGTATCCCAGACAACATTGGAATGGGGAGATGCCTGTAGATGCTGTGGGTAGGGAATTGTGTGCGTACTCTACCCACGGTAGCATTCGGCTCCAGGAGCGAGGGTCCTTGGAGGTCATGCAACGAAGTGCTGTTTCCAGATCCTGATTGGCTCTCTCGGTCTGCCCATTGGTATGGCGGTGATAACCGGAGGACAGGCTGGGAGTAGCTCCAACAAGTTTGCAGAATGCCGTCCAGAACTGGGCAGAGAACTGGGGTCCGCGATCAGAGACGATGTCCACAGGGATGCCATGAAGGCGGAAGACATGCAGAATGAGCAATTCGGCTGTCTCTTTGGCAGAGGGAAGTTTGACGAGGGGAACAAAGTGGGCAGCTTTGGAAAAGCGGTCGACAACGGTTAGAATGCAGGTGTTACCATCAGAATCTGGAAGCCCCGTGACGAAGTCCAGGGCAATGTGGGACCAGGGTCTGTGGGGCACAGGAAGTGGTCTGAAGAGACCTGCTGGTGGTTTATTGCCTGTCTTATTGCGAGCGCAGATTTCGCAAGCGGCGACAAATTGGCGGGTGTCCTCTCTGATCGAAGGCCACCAAAAGTGCTGCTGTAACAGAGCGAGGGTGCGAGTTCCACCAGGGTGACAGGCTAATTGAGAATTATGGCGCCATTTGAGAACTTGGGGGCGAACCATCAGTGGTACAAAGAGTTTGCCCAGCGGTGCTTCTGGGAGGTCAGGCTCTTGTTCTAGGCTCCGCTTAACCAGGGACTCTATGTCAAGGGAAGTGGCCCCAATGAGGCTTTGTGAAGGCAGGATGATGGAAACCGGAGCCTCACCTGTGACTGAGGTGAACTGATGGGAGAGGGAATCGGGCTTGGTGTTCTTGCTCCCTGGTCGGAAGGATAGAGAGAAGTTAAAACGGGAGAAGAATAATGACCATCTTGCTTGGCGGGCATTTAGACGTTTGGCCGATCTGAGATACTCCAGGTTCTTGTTGTCCGTCCAAATGAGAAATGGGACATTAGTCCCCTCGAGCCAGTGTCTCCATTCCTCTAGTGCCAGTTTTATTGCGAGTCGCCGATTCCGTAGTTTCTCTCTGCGGTCGAAAGACGGCGAGAAAAATAGCAGCAGGGGTGTAGCTTGTCATCGGTTGGTGGCCTCTGGGAAAGAACTGCCCCAACCCCGGAGTCTGACGCGTCTACTTCCACCACGAACTGAAGAGTGGGATCCGGCTGGGTGAGGATGGGTGCTGAGGTGAAGCGATCCTTGAGTTTGGTGAATGATTCCGCCGCTTGATCAGACCACAGAAAGGGGTTCTTGATGGACGTGAGGGCGATGAGCGGGGCTGCCACTGAACTGTAATTTCGGATAAACCGACGATAAAAATTTGCGAACCCAAGAAAGCGCTGGAGATCCTTTCGAGTGGCTGGTCTAGGCCAGTCGGCCACTGCTTTCACCTTAGCTGGGTCCATCTGGACCTTAGACGGGGTGATAATGAAGCCAAGAAAGGAAGTAGTCCGACAATGGAACTCGCATTTCTCTGCTTTTACGAACAGTTGGTTCTCAAGAAGCCTCTGAAGGACCTGACGAACGTGCACTCTGTGTTCCTCCAAGGAGCGAGAGAAAATCAGGATGTCGTCCAGATAAACAAATATGAACGAGTTCAAGAAGTCCCTGAGAACGTCGTTGACCAAAGACTGAAAGACTGCCGGAGCGTTGGCAAGACCGAACGGCACCACCAGGTACTCATAGTGTCCCGATGGGGTGTTAAAAGCAGTTTTCCACTCATCCCCTTCCTTGATCCTGACTAGGTGATAAGCGTTACGGAGGTCAAGTTTAGTAAAAACATTAGCTCCCTGGAGGAGGTCGAAGGCAGTCGACATTAGTGGAAGAGGGTAACGGTTCTTGACTGTTATCTCGTTCAAACCTCGGTAATCTATGCACGGCCGTAACGTCTTGTCCTTTTTTGCCACAAAGAAGAACCCAGCTCCAGCAGGGGACGACGAAGGGCGGATGATTCCGGCAGCCAGAGACTCTGATATATATCTATCCATGGCCTCTCTCTCCTGTGACGACAATGAATACAGTCTCCCCCTGGGAGGTGTTGAGCCCGGAAAAAGATCAATAGCACAGTCATATGGCCGGTGGGGTGGTAGAGAGAGGGCCCGTGACTTACTGAAGACCTGCTTGAGGTCCGAATAGTCCGAAGGAACAGCTGAGAGGTTGGGAAATTCCTCATTGCCAGAGGGTGTGGCCGGTGAGTAGTGAGCTGACTTAAGACAGGTTGACAAGCACAGAGGACTCCATTCCAGAATGGTGTTCTTGGACCAGTCTATGTGAGGGTTGTGACGAGTCAGCCATGGGCGTCCGAGAACTATAGGGGAATGGGCGTTCTGCATGATTAAGAAGGACGTTTCCTCTGTATGATTGTCAGACACGAACGGCTAATGGGTCTCCCAAAGGCTGCGTTGGGAGATTCAGTTCCTGAACCTTTGAGGCGGAAATCAGGTTCTGATCAGATCCAGAGTCGATTAGGGCTGAGATACTGTGAAACCTGCCTTGCGCTACGATAATGGCTGGAAGGAGCAAACGTGGGCTAGGGAAATGGTTAGTGGCGGGCCCCTCCAGAGCCCCTAGGTTCACCGGAGGGGCTTTGCTTTTAACGGACACTGGAGACGATAAAGACCTGTTTGGCCACAATAAAGACAGGAACCAGATTGGATTCTTCATTGACGTTCCTCTGGCGAGATCCGGGTCCTGCCCACTTGCATGGGTTCTGGGTCTGACATGGGTCTTGGCGACAAGACAGAGTTGGAAGGAGGTGGGAGTGAAACCGAGTGTCTGGGCCCAGAAGTAGGCTCGATGAGAGGTTCGATGACGGCGTCTCTGTGCTAGACGGGCATCCACTCGCCCTGCTAGGTCCATGAGGCTATTTAAATCACTGGGGAGTTCCTGGCTGATCAGGTGTTCCTTAACCTCCTTAGATAGACCATGAAGGAAGGCATCATAAAGTGCTTGGGTGTCCCAGTGAGCAGAAGCCGCCAGTGTACGGAACTCAATGGCATAATCGTAGGCTGAACGAGAACCTTGACGGAGCTCCAAAAGATGTCTGGCTGCCTCTCTGCCAGAGTGGGAGCGGTCAAACACCCTTCTCATCTCCTCCGTGAATGATTTAAAAGAGGAACAGCATGGATCATTAGCATCCCAAACCGCAGTCCCCCATTCGCGAGCTTGGTCGGTGAGGAGCGTGATCATGTAAGCCACTCTGGAGCGCTCAGTAGGGAAAAGGGACGTCTGGAGCTCCAACAATAGCGAGCATTGGGAAAGGAAGGAGCGGCAGGTTCCGGGCTCACTGTTATATGGTTGTGGGTTTGGAAGTCGAGGTTCAAGACGTGGAGTTGGCATCGGGGTCGGAGGAGGGTTAGCTGAGAGTTGTTGAAGTTGAGTGGTGATGGAAGAGAGTCTGGGTCACCTCCTGGATGCTTTGTTGGTGAGAGCCCAGCAGCGCCCCTTGTTGTAAGAGCGCTTGCTTTAACTGCTCTAAGTCCGCTGGGTTCGTCATGGCCGATGTATACCGTCAGGGGCTTGGATAGGAGTGAACCCAATAGCAGACTGTTCCTTAAGAGATGTTCTTAGAGTGCAGGGACGCTAGATGTGTTAGTGCAGTATGAGTGGAGAAGGGAGGTGGTGTGTGTGTGTGTGTGTGCATGCTTAGTGACTGAGCCTGGGGAAGCCCTAGTGACGAGAGAGGAGGCGGGGCTATGACGCGGGAAATCTCCGCGATCCCGGAAGTAGAGCGCCGAAGTAGTCGTGGGTCTTGGCGAGCGTTCTTGGTTCTTACAACGCTGAGCATGCAGTGGACAGAAGGCAAAGGGCAGTGGTTTGATTTGATTCTCTTGGTGAAGACGGAGGCTGGCGTGCAGCGTGAGCACTCTCCTGACATCCGCGAACACGGAAGTGCTTGTGTCGCCGACTGAAAAGACGGATTGTGGAGGAAGAGAGAAGGACGAGAAGAGTCGTTTTTACCAGGCGAGGTTCGGTATCCAGAGTTCCAGCAGCGGGGGCGAAAGAATCCAAATCGTAAGTCCATTATCCAAAAGTCCAAAAAGCTTGCGAGGTCATACACGTAGGCACAAACACTGAAGGATATTCCAAAGGGCTAGGCACGAAACAGAATCCAGAAAACGGGCGAGGTCGAACACAGAGTTGGAGCACTAAGGAAGCTTGTTTGGGAAAAGGGACAAAGGGCACGCAAGTAAGATACATCGGCAAGGAGTGAAATATTCAGCTTCTATTTAAAGCCACCAATGTGTTGCCAAATTAGGGACAGGTGTACTCAGGTAATCAGCCCAGGGAGCACGAAAAACCCTGGATGGAGTTAAGAACTGGATGTGCTGGGTAGATTGTGCAGGTTCGTGACACTCGCAGCCTTTTCCTCTTCAGCAGCGGGGCTGCGAGTGCGGGAGTGAAGATGCCGCGGGAGCTCAGCGCGGGGATCAAAGGGCGGAATTCCAGTGTCCTTGTTTAAAGTCCCTGGGGCGCGTCACATCGCCTTACTCACTCTCCTATTCTCCACCACATCACATACTTCCCGGACCTCGGACTAAACGTGGAGCAAGCCCGAGATCATATTAACATTAATTATCGCCAGCCAGGCACGAATAGGCGGCTCCGTCCCTTTGCCGCCTATTCCCAAATTGTAGATTTGGGTGCACACCCATGACAGGCGCACACCATGGCAGATCATCATAATTTTCTTTAATAGTAAATAATGACCCCCGTTGCGCTGTACCACCGCTGGCAAACCCTTATGAAACACAAGTTAAACATTAAACGAATTTACAAAACTGTAAGTAAATAACAATAGCCCACGTTTACAAAAGCATTTTTATTTAGATTATAAAAAATAATCCTGCATCTGTTCCAGCTGCCATTGTTCTTATGGCTCTGTCAGAGTAAATCACTCACTAACAGTAAATTTCCATGTAAAACAGGTACATCTGTATGAATAAATTGATATGATGAGCTATTGATCAGTGACTTACAGTGGTGTGAAAAACTATTTGCCCCCCTCCTGATTTCTCATTCTTTTGCATGTTTGTCATACAAAATGTTTCGGATCATCAAACACATTTAACTATTAGTCAAAGATAACACAAGTAAACACAAAATGCAGTTTATAAATGATGGGTTTTATTATTTAGGGAGAAAAAAATCCAAACCTACATGGCCCTGTGTGAAAAAGTTATTGCCCCCCTTGTTAAAAAATAACTTAACTGTGGTTTATCACACCTGAGTTCAATTTCTGTAGTCACCCCCAGGCCTGATTACTGCCACATCTGTTTCAATCAAGAAATCACTTAAATAGGAGCTACCTGACACAGAGAAGTAGACCAAAAGCACCTCAAAAGCTAGACATCATGCCAAGATCCAAAGAAATTCAGGAACAAATGAGAACAAAAATAATTGAGATCTATCAGTCTGGTAAAGGTTATAAAGCCATTTCTAAAGCTTTGGGACTCCAGTGAACCACAGTGAGAGCCATTATCCACAAATGGCAAAAACATGGAACAGTGGTGAACCTTCACAGGAGTGGCCGGCCGACCAAAATTACCCCAAGAGCGCAGAGACAACTCATCCGAGAGGCCACAAAAGACCCCAGGACAACATCTAAAGAACTGCAGGCCTCACTTGCCTCAATTAAGGTCAGTGTTCACGACTCCACCATAAGAAAGAGACTGGGCAAAAATGGCCTGCATGGCAGATTTCCAAGGCGCAAACCACTTTTAAGCAAAAAGAACATTAAGGCTCGTCTCAATTTTGCTAAAAAACATCTCAATGATTGCCAAGACTTTTGGGAAAATACCTTGTGGACCGACGAGACCAAAGTTGAACTTTTTGGAAGGTGCGTGGCCCGTTACATCTGGTGTAAAAGTAACACAGCATTTCAGAAAAAGAACATCATACCAACAGTAAAATATGGTGGTGGTAGTTTGATGGTCTGGGGTTGTTTTGCTGCTTCAGGACCTGGAAGGCTTGCTGTGATAGATGGAACCATGAATTCTACTGTCTACCAAAAAATCCTGAAGGAGAATGTCCGGCCATCTGTTCGTCAACTCAAGCTGAAGCGATCTTGGGTGCTGCAGCAGGACAATGACCCAAAACACACCAGCAAATCCACCTCTGAATGGCTGAAGAAAAACAAAATGAAGACTTTGGAGTGGCCAAGTCAAAGTACTGACCTGAATCCTATTGAGATGTTGTGGCATGACCTTAAAAAGGCGGTTCATGCTAGAAAACCCTCAATTAAAGCTGAATTATAACAATTCTGCAATGATGAGTGGGCCAAAATTCCTCCAGAGCGCTGTAAAAGACTCGTTGCAAGTTATCGCAAATGCTTGATTGCAGTTATTGCTGCTAAGGGTGGCCCAACCAGTTATTAGGTTCATGGGGCAATTACTTTTTCACACAGGGCCATGTAGGTTTGGATTTTTTTTCTCCCTAAATAATAAAACCCCTCATTTAAAAACTGCATTTTGTGTTTACTTGTGTTAACTTTGACTAATAGTTAAATGTGTTTGATGATCAGAAACATTTTGTGCGACAAACATGCAAAAGAATAAGAAATCAGGAGGGGGGCAAATAGTTTTTCACACCACTGTATGTAAACGACTTAGTTCAGATGTAAGTAAATGGATAGAAAGTAATGGCTGTGCTGTTTGGGGGAGGGACGTGCTAATGATTTGGTCTGCGTTGTGTGTGTGTGTGTGTGTGTGTGTGTGTGTGTGTGTGTGTGTGTGTGTGTGTGTGTGTGAGAGAGAGAGAGAGAGAGGTGTCAGTGAAACAGAGGTTCAACTAAAAAATGTTAGGCACATCAGTCACTTAACTAGTCACAAATAAAAGGTATTTCTGAGTGTTATGATATAGTTGTAAAATAACAGATGTACAAACGGTGTGCACTGAATACTAATCCTAAACCAGGCACGAGGATTAATAAACCAAGATAGCCCCATACCCGTTTTTTTTTTTAAATAAAAATACCAAAGAATATTATTGTGTATAGACTGATTAAAAACAATGCAATTTATGCTATCATAAGGAAAATCTCAAAAAATTTTCTTCCATTCCAAGGATTAAAAAAGGTAACAATGTCAACTTTAGAATCTAGAATCCAGAAGATTAAAATTACACAAATTTAAATCACTGAAAGTCTCCAGAAGAGCCTCAGATTCAAGAGGTTTTTAAAGTGTGAAGAGGTGCATTTCAGTTTCTCTGGAATGTATAAGTGAGAACAGCTGATTCACACCTGGGGAGGGTGAATAATTTGCATTTGAATGTTGTCTGGCATTGTAAAGCACACCCAGTGACACTAAAAGAACAACAAGCCAGGATTAATAGGAATAAGAGGCCCTGATTATACTGAACAAATATTATTTAGCACAACAAATGATTATTTAGCTCGGGAAAAAAACTTTATGCGTGCGGTCGAGTGCTGATTAGACTATAGGAAATTAAAGAAGAGGATTTTTATTTTTATTTATTTAATCTGCGTCTATTTTTAGGCGTGCCAGCTGCCACTTTTTAGTTAGAAGTTTTCAATACAAATCTTATAATGCCCACATGACATGACGGAATTAGGCACGGCTGGTGAGCTATCCTTGCTCATGATCACGCACTATAAAATACTTGGGGTATTTTTAATAACTGATGGAGGTTTTGAGCTGTATACACATGCATTATTTTGAATAATGAATAAACCTGTTGTTGGGTCAAAATAAACCAACCAGGTGTTCATTTGTAAATTACCCACTACATCTCATATGACCCAACATGAGCAACACAACAATGTGTTTAAAGTACCTGAAATAACCCAGAACTTAAATAACAATAGACAGATACAGAGATACACTACATAAAAGTTAATACTTTATACAAATCAAATTGTTAGCTAGTGAACTTGATCTAAACAACATTTAACCAATGTTTTTTCTTACTCATTATTGTACAATACATATCAATAGCTCTGTTTGTTGTGTAAAGTACTCATGTGGAAATTACCATCACTATTGTATTTACTGCGACGAGTCATAATGTCACTTTGCGCCACCTGGCGGCCATTTTACGAATGGTACAGCGCAACGGGGTCATACGCTTCAGGTCTTGATGCCCAATTGTGATTTGTTGCCTACATCAGATTTTTTTGACCGACTCATATCCGATACACGTGTTTACACTTGCCATACCATCTGAAACATCGCGCAAGGGAGGTTCTTGTGCTACACACTAGCCAAGATGAAATATGAAGGTGAAATATGCTTAACGCTCTGCGATATATGCAAAGTTTGCGAAACGTCACCATGGTTTTAAAATGGAGGAGAAAAAAAACAAATTGCAGCCAGCGCATATGCTTTATTCACCCAATACTGATTTCGAAATGTTATATAGCCCAAATAAGCATTAACACAAGGCAGTGTGTGTGTGTGCGCTGGGGGTGCTTTTCCTTTTACATATTAATTCCACACGCACTTCCCCCGGAGAATAACATTACGTCATTAAACCACGAAGAAGTCGCTGTTTTAATGACGTACAGAACATAATGACTCAGGAAATCCGATCTATCTGTTTACACGACAATCACATTAGCATATATCTGATTTATAACCAATTTATTTCCACATATGAAGGAGGCCTGAAACCGATCTCGAAATATCGGAATGCATGCGTTTTTTTCCTGTTTACACGGACATAGAACATATCCGATATGTGTCACATATGAGCAAAAAATCGGAATTGGGTCACAGTTACCTGACAGTGTAAATGTAGCTCTTGAAATTGAAACTGATTTATTTTGGCCGCTGTCGTCTTTACACGGCGGTGAGCGTGGCGGTAATAACCATTCCGATTGAGTAACCACTGTAGAAAAGCTGGAGAGAGCGGTCACAGACTGTTTTTTGCGGTGAGACAGTGTAGCACTGCCATATAAAGGGCACTTTTATAGGGCGAAAGTGAGTCGGCTCAAATGATAAAATAAGCTGCGGCACCATATTAATTGTGCCCGGGAAGATTGTAATTGCCCGTGAGTATAATATGTATCGGTTCCAGCTCCAGCTCTCGCAAGACGGTGACGCATATGGTCACCTGACCCAGATATACAGTGGGCTCGGGAAATAGCTTGGGGAGGGAGCATGTAGATACAGTGTGCTATTTACATTGTAGTTAATACGGAGTGCACAAAGAGATGGATGAAGACTGTTCCTTGCGGGATTTCTTATTCATCCGGACAATCACTGACTGGACTTCTTCGCCACAGTACTCACGCTCTGACAGCAGTCTCTTGGTTTTATTCCATCATTTCATGAGAGCGATTAATCTCTCTCACACACTCTTACGATAACCTGGACTATGGACATTCTACAAACTTACACCCAAACAGCTTTCAATTGCATATATTTAGTAAATTTTGTTTTGTTTCTTGTTTTTGGTGAACCTTTTTGTAATACACTCTTGGGTTTTCTAATTGGTTGTGGTGTTGTCTTGTTCACTTGGTTTTAAAGCACTCTGACATGAAGATCAAGATCTCTCCTTTTAGTGTAACTTCAGTTAACATCATTTTATCTGTGCGTTACAACGCTAAGTGGAAGAGTAAAATGAAGAAAACGTCTCACTAGCACACCTATTCTTTGCCAACTACAGGCTTGCACCCCTGCACCATCACACCCTTCTGCACTGCCTTCACCTTGTAACGCTCTGATTTTATTTTAGAGCTAATTACAAGAAATCGGGGTCTTCAATCTAAATAAGAGCTAATGATATTTACTTCCGGTATTGCGCAACCTTCGTGGAGCAAGGAAAGACGCACGACGACAACAACAACTAAACCAAACCAAAGTGTATTATGTACAAAAGACAAACAAACAAAGTGCAACGAAACCAATATATACAAATATATACAAATATAAACAAAGAGTGTAATGTATGCGTGTGTGTGTGTGTATGTATGAATGAATGTCCAAGTCCATGTTATTGTAGGAACCAAAACACAGTCGTCATGGGGACAAAATAACCGTAAAGGGTTGTTAAAAAAGGCCTGGTGGTTCTACTTTTTATTTACCACTTCATATTTAGCCAATAAAAACAAACCCCTTATGTGGCTGCGCTACAACCTAGGACTCCAGTTGTGGCACAGAGCGGAAATGCACAACCCAGAGTAAGCAGTACAACCCATGATGTTCCTGCTGCAGTTACAGGACACATCCCTCCTCAGATATGCCGGTTCTTCCTTTTGTGCCCGACCACCCATCGGCTTGGAATTTCCATAGTTTGGAGACTTCTCAGAGACAGCTGACATGCTCAACTTTCTAGAGCAATGTGAGAACTACTTGAAGATCAGACCACTCCCCAGCGTCAAGCTCATTGAAACCCTCAGCACAGTTTTGCGAAGCCCTGCTCTGAGCTGGTGGAACGCTGAAACGTCTAAGGTAAAAGATTGTGAGTCTTTCAAAAAGGCTTTTATGTCAGCTTTTCTTCCAGATGACTACCTCACTGAAGTGGTGGATAAATTATGGTCACTGTGCAGCAGCCTTGACAACGATTGAGAGACTTCAACTATGACTACAGGGCCCTCTGCCTAAAATGCAGACCTGACATCTCAGAGGATGAGCTGATGAGCCACATACTGAACAACATTAACCCCAGAGAGGCCGGATGTCTCCAAGGCATGGTGAGCACCGTTGAACAACTGGTAAAGATTGGATCAAGAGTAGAAAAGATGCATGGGAGCGAAAGACTACTGCCAGAAGGTGGGATCTCAGCACCACAAAGAGGAAAGTAAAAAAGGAGTGACGGATCGAAGTTCTATGAAACACCTAGTTGGACTCTCCATCGCTAAAATCCACTCACGCCCCTCTCTTCTCCTGGTACCGGTGACTGTGCAAGGAATAGAGGTGAAAGCAGTGCTGGATACAGGGAGTACTTACACACTTATGCGGGAGACCCTATGGTGACAGCTGTGGGAATAAGCTCCTGTAGACTCCTCTCTGTCACCCCAGAGGTTCGTTATGGCGGACAGCATGGTATACCAGGCAAAAACCGAGAAGCAGATTCACTACTGGTGGCATGACACCAGATGTCTACTAGACACCTACAAGAGACTGTAGTGGAAACTGTCGTTGGCAGATATATATTTTCTTCATTCAGATTATCACTGTCTGGGGGGTGTTCCAGAAAGCTCGGTTAACTTACCATTTGGTTAATCTTAACCTCTGGGTTGATTAACCCCAAACCCGCATACCGAGAGTATGTCGGTTCCAAAACACCTGATAAGATTTAGTTTAATCAACCCCCTACTGGTTACCCAGAGTTAGTGCGCGTGCACGGTGCCTACATAAAGACATTTTCAATGGATCGCGGATTTCACGAGTTATAATGGAACTTCAAAATGAAATAAAGAGAGCGGCATACTTCACGGAGGCGGAGTTGGAGTTTTTAATGCTCGCTTTTGAAGAATTAAAGCCTATAATCCAGAAAAAAGCAATACGGCTGCATCGGCTAAACAAAGAGAGTTGGCTTGGCAAAAAATAATGGACAGAGTAAATGCGTGAGTATATTAAATTTAATTATAATGCTAAATATTCATAATTAATTAAAACACCCCTTCCGCATCCTTTTGACTGTTAAATCACTATGATAGCATTTACTTTTCTAGCCATTGATTTCTTTAGGTTAAAATACCAGTGTATATTGACTAGGAATATATGGTTTCTTATTTAATAAGTTGTAATCCATCTGGAGCCAAAAGAACTTTGAGCCAAGTCAAAATGAAACACAAGAACATTCTGCAAAAAGGTAATATTTGATAACACATTAACTGTACAATTTATTAAACACGGTTTAGTATATTCTTTCTGTCATGTAGCTAATAGAAAGAAGGCTGAAGCCCGTCTAACTGGCGGGGGCCCATCACCACCACCTCTCCTCACCCCATCTGAGGAGCTGGCTCTGTCCCTTAATAAAGGGCCACCAGTGGTTGCTGGCATTCCAGGGGGCACATCATCACACACACCATGCACCACAAGTAACATGGTGAAATGTAAGTTTACCACTATGATTTGATTTCATTATATGATTGAATAAATTTCTATCTCTGTCACTTAAAGGCTTTTGAACATGCTTACCGTTTTTATGCAGGCTTACTGTATTTAACTGCATATGATGTTTATGCTACTGTGACTTTTTTTTTTGATTAGTTGTATTACTTTGACAAGGTTTTTTTTTTCCTGCATTATTGCTTTGTCTTTGATAAAATTGAGAATTTTATGGGTTGTATTTTCTTATAGATACAGATGGAGGGATTGTATTATTGGACCCTGCAGAAATGACAGTCTGTCACAGTTGTAAGTGTTTTGTTGTCAGGTACTTTTAGATCTTTATTTTTTGTCTTTTTGCCTGATAATGTATACTTGTATATTTCCACTGAAGGATGACGATGAAGAGACCATATCTGCTGTGACAGACGTGGACAATGCTGGAAGATCCACTGAGGTATGATGCATACCATTATAATGCATGCCCCCTTTTTCATTACAGTAATAGGCATTGTTCTTTCACAGTACATACCTGGGGATTTACCAACAGATGAGGGTCCTTCAACCTCAGTTCATGATCTAAGAAGTGTAAGAATTTGTGCAGTTGTCCAGATTTAAATTTTATTGTCTGACAGAATGCCATTTATGTATTTATTTTTGCCTTCCTAGTTGCCAGCAAAGGAGCTGTATAAGGTCCATCTTCAAAAACATAAGAAAAAGTGACATGGAGATGGACCTTATACAGCTTCAAATTAAAAAGGCTACTCTAGAAATTGAATTACTGGAGCATCGCCTTAAGGTGAGAACTTGTGTAAATATGAATCTGTCGCATGTTAAAAGTGTTGTGTATATAAAGCAATGTATTAACACCACATTTTATTTAATTTTACTTTCATTGTTTTTCAGGAAATAAAGAAATGAACCACAGTGAACAGCAGACCACTAAAAAAAATTTAATAAAAGAAACTTTGACAAATCCTGTCTCTCAAAAGTTTTCCATCTCTATGGCACAAATTTGTAGAGGTTCCTCTACGCCATCCTCTTCGATACAAGGAGGGTGGCTCTCTCCTCTTATCGTGGCAATGTTGTGAAGCACAACACAAGCCACTATGATGTCGCATGCCCTCTCTGGACTGACCCGGAGCCCACGCAGACACTGAAACCTTGACTTTAGGATCCCTATGGTCATCTCCACCTTTGCCCGTGTTCGGCTGTGAGCCAGGTTAAAGCGTGTCTGTGGTCCAGGATCAGGTTCAGGGTAGGGTGTCATTAAATAGGGCAGACAAGGGTATCCTCTGTCCCCCAGCAAGTAACCATTGAACTGTCCTGTAATGATTCAAGTGTCCTGTAATGTTTCAAGTGTACAATGCAATTTTGTAAAAATTAAAATGTATAACACAAAACATACCCTGCTGAAATGTCTGGCATAATGATGACTCCCGGAAAATTCTGGCACCATGCACAGATCCTGGCCATTTGGCCTCAACATTAGTAATAATGTGGGTTGCCTCACATATTACCTATTTAGTTGAAAAAAAGTAATGAGTTAAATTATTCTAACAAGGCAAAAAATTAAGGACACAAAATTAAGTTGTTACCTGTACATTGATGCTATGAATAGATTTCCTATTAACATAGTCTCCCTCATTTATTGAAGGAGCTTTAATAGGAATGTGGGTGCCATCAATGCACCCAATTACATTTGGAAACCCTGAAATACAAAGGCATATACAGTATGCAAGGATCAAGTGTGTGTATGCAGGATGAATACATGTATATAAATAGTATATCTACATATTAAATGTGTGTCATAGATTTTACTACAAAGGACAAACCTGCCACTCTGTGGAATTCCTCTTTAATAATGTGGAGAGGTTTATGTCCAGGGAACTGTACACATGAGTGTAAAAAGTGCTTAAGTGCCAGACATACTGTACGAACGGCTCTACACACAGTTGCCTTTCCCACATGCTCTGCATCTCCCACATTGTACAGAAAATGCCCTGACGCAAAAAACCGAAGTGCTATGTACAGAATATTTCCTGTGCTAAGCGCAGACCTGCGGTTTGTGACATGTACAATATGCGGTTTCAGGAGATCTGTTAAGTAAATTAACGATTCCCTTGAAAACCGATAACGCTCTTTTAAATAATCATTCGGAAATGAAAACACATCAATACGCGGTCTTATAACTCTCTCCCGGCGAATAAAACCGCGTATAATCTGTGCCTCCACGTCCACAGGATCCTCATTAAAAGGGCGGCGCCATGCTCACTAAGCTTCTGAAACAAACTTACCCTGGAACATAACCTGCTACCGAGCAGGTTATCTTCAGAGAGTAAGTTGCTATGGTTACATACATACCCAGAAAGTTACCTCCGTTTTTGGAACCGGAAGTTGAGGTTATCCACTAACTTACCCTCAAACTTATCCGGGTATGTCACATAACCTGCTTCCTGGAATACCCCCCTGGTCTGCTTCATCACTTCACTCCAGCTCTAAAATCGTCCTCCCGGACTATTATCATCACTTCCGGTGGGGCCGATTCAGCTCTCCCACCACACACACCACTCATTCATAAATAACCCAGACTTTGGACAATCATTCCACCCACTGACACATCATCCTTTTGTATATATTTTGTAAGTATTATTATTATAATTAGTTTTTTGTTTGTTTGTTTTGGTGTGCCTCCTTTTGTTTGCTCATTGTATAATAGGTTTATAGCTAGGTTTAGGTTTAGTTTATTTATAAAGCACATTTATAACAGCCGTGAGACTGACCAAAGTGCTGTACATCCACATCATAATATCATAAAAAGGCTAAAAATGCACTATACACACAAAAATGTAATAGGCTAAAAATGCACTATACTGTACATACAACAACGAAATAGGCACAGTAGCGCCTAGTAGGCCAGGGAAAACAAATGGGTTTTTAAAAGGGATTTAAAAATGGTCAAGCTGGGAGCCGTTCGAATATAAAATGGCAAGTCATTCCAGAGACGAGGCCCAACAGCTCGTGTTACACCAGAGCCTAGATCAAAGACCTCAATTTAGAGTAACCAGGTAATTAATTCACCCAATTGTTACATACTGGTGGCCCTTTCAGCCGAATTTGCTACCGAATCTAAACTAGTGCAAATTCGTTACAATCTCAAGAGAGTTTTGCAGAGTTAATGTCTCGTTAAAGCCTCAATTGTGCTCAGTGAGAATTCTGTTGTATTTGTTAGCATCCGTAGTATTAGTAGGAAATTTGAAGCATAAAAAAAATTTCGACTGGTGCCTAACGACAAAATCTTTCGGTAATGCCTCGGGAATGTCTCAGTATTGATTCTTAAGTACAGTTATCAAGTCTTTATCGAGTCTTAAGCACAATTAGCAAGTCATTATCGTTTCTTAAACATTGGTATCGCCTAGTTACTTGTTCAGCAACATTCGACAGCTCACATGTGCTGTTGTACAGTAGGTAGTCAACGAAAATGCCTTTTACCGTCGTGCTCACCACCGCGGAAAAACAACAGTGGCCAAAATAAGTCGTGTAATCGTCGCATTTCGTGTAACTGGTGACTTGACCGCCAGTTGGCGCAAAGTGACATTTTCATTCTTCGCAGGTTCAAATATTTAATTATACAATTAAGTCATTAAAGCTTAAGTCATAAAAAAGTCATAATATGTTGTATCGAAGAAATACTACAGCGATGAAAATTTCCACATCCGAGTACTTTATACAACAAACATAAAAAATCTGAATCAGGGCTGATATTTACTGTACCATAATGAGAAAAAGAAAAAAAACATTGGTTAAATGTTTAGATAGACGATCATGTTCACTAGCTGACAATTTGATGTTAGAAACTGTTGTAAAACCTATCTCTGTTTGTATCTGTTTCTTGTCATGATTTTAGAAAATTCTACATTTAAAGACATCAAGCTTTAAATATAGAAATAACTGGAAAAATTAAGTTTCAGAAACACATTGTTGTGTTGGCTTTTGCTTGATCAAATGAGATGTAGTGAGTCATTTACAAATGAACACCAGATCGGGTTATTTTGACTCAACAACTGGTTCGCGTTGTATTGTTGTTGTTATATACACAATCATTTTCTTTGGTATTTTTATAGAATATTTAAATTTGACATTTTATAAAACATGAAAATAAATGAACCAAAGAAAATTATTCCATTTGTATTTTCCATTTGTGAAATAGCATAAAAATCATGGGTTGTGTATAGAGTGATTAAAAACAATACAATGCATGTTATGATAAGGAAACTTTCCATCTCAAATCTTGGCTTATTAATCCGCCCGTGTGGTTTAGGTTTAGTATTCAGTGCGAACTGTTTGCTCGGTTTGTACATCTGTTATGTTAAAACTAAATTATAACACTCAGGAAGACCTTTTATTTGGGGTTAAGTGACTCAGCTGAACCTCTATTTCACTGAATAATCCAGAATAATAACTTTTCATGAATATACAGTATAAGACCAGGTAACACCACACACCAACACACACACACACACGCGCGCACACACACACACACACACACACACACGCACACACACACACACACACATTTACTCTCTCAGATCACAGCATGCAAACCAAACATCATCAGCACATCCCTCTCCCCAAACTGCGTAGCAATGAGCATTTGCTTACATCTGAACATAATTGCTTACAAAAATCAATGATCAATAGCTCATCAATTTATTCATATAGACATGCTTTATATGGAAATTTACAGGCTTGTCACTAAACGATTTACACTGATAAAGAACTGTACAATGGCAGCTGGAAAACCTAAAAATAGATGCAGGATTATTACTTACAGTCTAAATAAAAATGATTTTCTAAACGGCTGTTGTTGTTTACTTACAATATTTCTTAATTTAATTTAATTGATATTTGGGCACTTCCAGCATAGTCCAATCAGCGCTCAAACGCATGCATAAAATTTTACCAGACTAATGATTATGAATGCATCAGGGAAAAACTGCAAAGGGACTGAATAATTCATTTACAGATCTGGCCTTTAAAAACGGACGTTTTCAGAAATGGGATCCCGCGACTTCCCGCACGTGCGCGCGGGAAGCTGTGAAAATGCCCTTCATTACCTGTAGGGGGCACCTGTATTGTGTGTCTACTGAAGCCGAAAATGTGTTGTTTCTCTTAGGCGCCCATTGACAGCAAGCGATAGAGCTCATAAACGTGTCAAGCTCAAACTGATATGTATTTATTCTTCATTTTCTTCTCTCCTTCAATGATGATACTGTACTTCTTTGACTGTGCTTTCTTCATTCAGTATTATTATTATTATTATTAGTAGTAGTAGTAGTAGTAGTAGTAGTAGTGCTCCAATTTTATTATTGTTATTATTCTTGTTATTATTGTAACGCACCCGACTCCCAATTAATGTTCATCTTAATCTCAGCACATACAATTAGCAATATTTCAGTTTTTAATAGTGTGGAGATTCACAAAACATAATTTTTCTTGTAAAAACCTGAACCTATGGAGCCCCCCAGGGGTCCGGTGGTAAATAAATAAATAACCGAGCATGCGGATTAATAAAGCGAGATGCGTGACCGAGAGTCATCCTGTGACCTTGCATGCTTAATCTTTCCACACATGATTCTTGCTTCTCACTTTTTCCTTAATCCCTCACTATTCTATCTTGTATTTTTCTAATGGTGTAAGAAACTTTGTGTTAGTAGCACTGCTTGACATGCTTGATGCCTTCCTCTTTTGTAATTTGCTCTGCCTAAAGGCAAACTTACAATAGATGAAGAAATGACTAAATGTAGTTGTATAAATAAAAGATTATGTAATGATTTGTCAGGATGTAAATATTTTCACAGAAACAAAGCGTAGAGATGAGACGTGAATCTGAAGAGGATCTCTTTGATGATTGCCTGGTAAAGCATTGTTTTCTTATTAATTATACAATTTAAAATGTAAAATTCACTACAAGATAAAGGTAGATGAAGGGGTGGACATTTTCTGCTTGGTGATGCAGATTTACTGCAAACAGTAGAGCATGGTGCTACCAATGCCAAAGTCATGGGTTTGTTTCCCAAAAAAAGCAAGTAATTGTAAATTGTAGCGCAGCCACATAGGGGGCAATTTTAGCTTGTGTAAATAAGACGGTTAAAAAGCTGCAGCACTTGTTAAATTATGTCCCGAAAGGTTTATTGTCCCTATGTATTTTAAATGTATTGGTTCCTGATCCTACTCTTGCGAGACTACGTTGCCGGTCGGAACGGGAAGAAGGTGACGCACGTGGTCACATGACCCGGAAACAAAAGCCGGCCCGGCAAAGCACTCGAGGAGGGAGTAAGGAGTTACAGCGCGCTGTGTATATGGATTATCTTGGAGGTTTTTCGGAGACTGTGCTTTGCGGGATTTCCACTCATTTTGGATTGTTGCCGTCTACACTGCTCCATTACGGTTCTCACCCTCCACCCTCGGCCTCCCGGTTGTTTACCATCCTTTCCGGTGAGACCGATCCAACTCCTTCATACAAACTTACAATAACCTGGACTTTGGACATTTTCTACATTCACTTAGACTCCGTTTTTTTATTGTATATATTTTGTATATATATTTATTTTATTAGTTTTCTTGGTTGGTGCACCGTTTTGTTTTCTTTTTTGTATAATACACATTTGGTTTGGATAATTTGGTTTTGTTGGTGTCCTTCTTGCTCACTGGTTTTTAAAGCACTCAGGCACAAGGATAAAGTGCCCTACTTTAGTGTAACTCTAGTTAAAGAGATTTTGGCTGAGCGTTACATATTGGTGGCCCGTACGAACGGGGATCTTGTTTTGTGTGTCGAGGGTGTTTTGAAACTAATGAGTAGGATGAACGTTAATGCTGGTGTTGTAAATATGGCTGACTTGAGAAACCTAGGATATGTACAGGCTAATAAGGATGCTGTAGATTTTTCAGTAGGCCCTTCAACAACATCTTTAAGTTCAATGTACATTTCTAATGATTGTGTGGATTGTGTGACGGATAGGGTTGTGGTACAGACTTTGCAGGAGGAAGTTAATAGCTGTAAAGCGGATTTAGTGATTTTTCTAAGAATGTTAACACCTTAGAGATTGCTTTTAAAGAAGCCACTGACAGTAATATTAACAGGGAAATTAGTTTTCGGCAATCTGTGGACGCTAGCTTAGCAGGGTTGGAGAACTATGTTCAGGAGGCCCTGGGAAAGCTGGAGAGGGCAGTCGTTGACTGTTTTCTGCGGAGAGACGCAATGTGGGAGAAGCAGCTGAAGAAACTACGTCTCACTAGCGGTCTGACTCTTCGCCGACCACCGACCTGCTCCCCTACACCATCGACCCCTTCTGCACAGCCTATGCCTAGCACTCCAGTCACGGCACCCCAGGAAAGGCTTCCACTCCCAGGAAGCCAGATCTCCGCTGATGTTCTCCCAGCTGGTCCCGCTCCTCCCCCCAATCTGCATGCCGACAACATGGAAGAAGAGCGGAGGGACGGCGTGCGTCTCAACAGGAACCCCAGGATAGCTGATGGTCTGAGACCCACAGGGAGCGCAATGGAGCAGAAGGTGAAGGGGGGATCCAACATGGAAACCGGAGGCATATCAGAAACGGATGACTGGCTGAAGCGGAAGGCTCCACACGGCAAGGAGGAGGTGAAGAAAGACACAGATCGATCTCCAACCTCATGCCAAGCTGCATCGCCGGATGAGGAGCACCTATCAGCAGCCTCTCATTTCTCCTGTGCGCTGTCTGCGAAGTTGGATCCTCCACAACTTCCCACGTTATCCTCTGACCTGCTCTGTGACCTGGGGAAGTTAGCTCAAGCACAGCAGAACGACAGCCGAATAGCTCAACTGGCTGCTGGTGAGTACCCTGGGAACATACCAAGCCGGCAGAGCTCCGTTGTATTGCACCAGGGGGTGCTGTATCGGAGAGCTACCAAGCAGCAAGGAGAAAAGCTCCAATTGATAATCCCACAATCACTGATCCAACATTTCCTATGCCACTATCATATCCATCCGTCAGGCGGACACCGGGGGAGACTAAAAACCCTGTTGCGGCTGCTAGAAGAAGTATGGTGGCCTTCCGTACGCAAGGATGTGTGGCGTTTCGTCGACACCTGTAAAATCTGCCAGGGACCCAACCACGGCCAAACGAAGACCAGAGGCTACCGGAGTCCCGCTATGCTAGTAGCTCCGCCCTTCCAGAAACCCCGGGGATTACATCAGGGGAGCTATCGCGGTTCGGGCTACTCCAGGAACACCTGGCAAGATGCATTGACTGTCCACCCTCCTCAGACCAAGCAGCAATTTCTTCCTGTCAAAACCCACGAGACACCGCAGGGGAAGACTCACAACATCAAAGCCGTCAGAAGGTCAAACAAGCCAGTTCCACTGTTTCCTGGTGGTACAAAGTGCACATGCTACTGGGCGAACTGGTTTGGCCCTGCGACGTTTTCCCACTCCTCTGCACCTCAACAGTTCTCTGCTAAGCTAGCGCCCAAGTGGGGGGATCCAGCAGCTATTAAAAATTATAAAAGGACCAACGAATTACATACCCATAGGGCAACCCACAATTACCTATAATATACTGTGGTTTTTTTGTATGTGTTAAGACGGACCTCTCCTCATACGCCGGAAGCTGGGGGGGGGGGGTCTATGTAGCGCAGCCACATAGGGGGCAATTTTAGCTTGTGTAAATAAGACGGTTAAAAAGCTGCAGCACTTGTTAAATTATGTCCCGAAAGGTTTATTGTCCCTATGTATTTTAAATGTATTGGTTCCTGATCCTACTCTCGCGAGACTACGTTGCCGGTCGGAACGGGAAGAAGGTGACGCACGTGGTCACATGACGACGCACGTGGTCACATGACCCGGAAACAAAAGCTGGCCCGGCAAAGCACTCGAGGAGGGAGTAAGGAGTTACAGCGCGCTGTGTATATGGATTATCTTGGAGGTTTTTCGGAGACTGTGCTTTGCGGGATTTCCACTCGTTTTGGATTGTTGCCGTCTACACTGCTCCATTACGGTTCTCACCCTCCACCCTCGGCCTCCCGGTTGTTTACCATCCTTTCCGGTGAGACCGATCCAACTCCTTCATACAAACTTACAATAACCTGGACTTTGGACATTTTCTACATTCACTTAGACTCCGTTTTTTTATTGTATATATTTTGTATATATATTTATTTTATTAGTTTTCTTGGTTGGTGCACCGTTTTGTTTTCTTTTTTGTATAATACACATTTGGTTTGGATAATTTGGTTTTGTTGGTGTCCTTCTTGCTCACTGGTTTTTAAAGCACTCAGGCACAAGGATAAAGAGCCCTACTTTAGTGTAACTCTAGTTAAAGAGATTTTGGCTGAGCGTTACAAAATTACACGTTATAAATAAAAACTTGTACCTTGAATATAAAGTTTGTTGCATTGGACAGAAGCATATACCAAATGCAAATGAATACATAAATCTGAGTAATTATTGAAAGAATTTTCAGGTTTGGCTAACCCTTTAAATACAAACTCAGCATTCATCAGAGGATTTCCTGACACTGTAAAGGTGCAGAGTAATCTATGGAGTGTAGCCATCTCATGCCATGTTTTACACTGTTTTACTGATGCAAGATTATTGCTAATGCAATTTAACCCAAGTTTGACAATATGAAGTATATGAAGTGATGGTAATTTTTTATTATCAATAATTTTTATTATTATTTTTTCTATTTGAAAAAATAGTTCTATTTGAAGCTTCTGAACTTCTCTGATGTTTTTTTTTTAGTGTGATCGTGTTTTAGATTAGTTCTGAACTTGCTTCCGTGAAATTATCGCTAAAACAATGTAATGACCCCTCCTCAGGATATAAAGCTTTATTATTGTGCTTGAATTAATCAGATCTACCACAACAGATATTTACTTTACATTTAGGCATTTGGCAGATGCTCTTATCCAGAGCGACTTACATTTTTATCTCATTACACATCTGAGCAGTTGAGGGTTAGGGCTCAAGGGCCCAACAGTGGCAACTTGGTGGTTGTGGGATTTGAACCTGGGATCTTCCGAACCGTTGTCCAATGCCTTAACCAGTGAGCTACCCCTGACCCCTATAATAAACTATGCTATGTCAAACCGAAGTAAACACCTCGATTATGCCTCGTTTTGCTAGGCATAAATAGGCAATAAACCATGCGCCTATTCGGTAATGTGGAAGTGATGTGTGGCCACTCAGAACTAAACCAAAGATTTCAGTAACTACACGGGGTGTAACATTTGCATGGTGACACTAAACAGCTAGACAACTTCACTTTTCCGTTATGGTAACTGTAGATGCGGTCATGTTATTTCACTAGTTTTGACGCGTAGCTTTGTTTCACTCACACAACAGAAGTCCGATCTCTTTGTCTCTTGTAGTTCATTTTGTCAGCATCAAAGAATCAACACTTCATACAGTCGTCTTGAGTAAATCCACTGTGGTTACAGACACCAGTTGCTGTATCTTGCGCATATAACAACACTTTTGTTGTATATATCTGCTTATGGGTAGCTTACGGCTACAACAACCTAGTTGCTGTATCTTACATTCTTAGCTTACGTATATAACAACACTTTTGTTGTATATATCTGCTTACGGGAGCGTACGGTCAAAAGCTTGTGTTTCCGTAGCCTTCCGCATCTAAAACTGAATTTTCTATCATGTGATAGTCATACAAATACATGTCATAGTGGAATGACCTCACAGACCAAGTTACGATTGTCAAAATGGATGCTTAACTAACACATTCAGAGCTTATGGCTTATGTAATAAACTTACTGCTTACTTCTTAACTAATGAATAGAACAAGGTAGAATAAATGAAATAATAACAAATAAAATAAACACAACAACAAATTCATAACAAGTACGATATGGCTCTTACAGTAACATAAGCACCTAAACATCGCTAAAACAATGTAATGACCCCTTATACGAATAAAGGTTTATACCTATCGCTGCTGCTTATCGGAATGATGGATCAGACCTGGGTTTGATTCCTAGAAAGTGATCAACAAAAAATTAGGTTTCTAAATTAAGTTGAAATTTTAATTATTGTGTCCTATTTATATGATGTCGTCCTCAATAATGATTATAACAAATATATAAATTATTTTTCAGGTAAATTTTTTTCACGCTCCAGCGATGTGTAATGACTGATAATTTTTAATTCCCTTTTCCACTAAAGTGAAGATCCGTTGTTCACTAGTTCCCTACAGCGCTACAATTCGCTACTCTGTGCAGCTGTGTGTGTATGGAGAATTTGTGTATTTGTGCACATTTCATATGTAGCAGTTTGAGCAGTTAGCAGTATATATGTATGTGACTGTTTCATATATGTGTATGCAAGTGTTTCATGTGTGTGTGCATGACTGAAGTTTCCCGAATAGGCGCGTGGTCCGTTGCCTAGCAACACCGAACAAAACGAGGCATAATCGTGGTGTTTACTTCGGTTTGACATAGCATAGTTTATTGTCTGTTGTGGTAGATATGATTAATTCAAACACAATAATAAAGCTTTATATCCTCAGGAGGGGTCATTACATTGTTTTAGCGATAATTTCACGGGAGCGAGTTCAGAACTAAACTAAAACACTGTCACACAAAAAAAAAACATCCGAGAAGTTCAGAAGCTTTAAATAGAATGAACGAACTAATTAATTTTCTTAAAACGTTATAAAATTAAGTAGAGACTTAGTGACTCCCCTTAGAGACTCTGTAGTAGGTTTTCTCAGTTGAATATGAAAAAAAATACAGCTGATTATCCACGCAGGAATGAATGGCGCATTGTCCAAGTGCAAGTTGATCTTGGAGCTAAACCATTTGCTTTGGGTGAAGGCACCATGTAGCGATCATTGTGTGTCAGCAACAGCTTCCCATTCAAAACAATAGGCGGTCAAATGACTGCTGAACCGCATTATAAGTAGGTCACACTCTTCTAGTGTTAACAAAAGGCAGCATTTTGATCAAAAGGATGATAAACACGTGCGAAAAAATGCAGACATGAAGGACTGTACTCGACAAGAATATAGAGAATAAGAATCATGTTTATAATAAGATAATTAATTAAATAATAAAATTGTATCAAATAAGAACTTTATCTAAAAGCCAGACCGACCAAATTTCTCGTTCACAGCTGAAGTAGTTAAATATGCTTATACTGTCTGTATACATACGTAGGTTACATTTTAAAAGTACAAATGCAAGTAAATTACAAACTGCATGTAATGTTGTAAAATATGAATTAAACAGTATTAGACACAAATATATAATATGGTAGTATATGCAATGAAAAAGCTATTTACACATGAGTGCTCAAATGTAAAGCAAATCCAATTATTAATTTATTGTGTATATTTAACTTCATTCAGCCGTTTAAGTTATAGGAAAAATAACGTGCCTACCAGCCTACTATTATTTTCTGTTCAAATATAATCTTTATTAAAGTTAGCCTAATACAATATTGTTTCCAATACTGATGCATGTTTTTGTTTTTGCATTCTATTCTCTGAATGCAACGTGACGGCGCGCTCTGTAAAGTCTCTTCTCACCTTTCATTTACGAGAGGTGTGAAGTTATCAAACCGGTTTTGCTGCTGTGGGAATTCGCAGAATTGGGGGTTTTAAAACACACACACACACACACACACACACACACACATTGATTTATACACATCACGCAGCTGTTCTCAGCACGGGGATCAAAGGGCGGAATTCCAGTATCCTTGTTTAAAGTCCCTGGGGCACCACACATCGCCCCACTCACATGCAACTCTCCTATTCTCCAAAATAAGAAAAAGCTTTAGAGGCAAATGCTGTGAAATGCTTCAAATGAACAGATTCTGCCTATAACTGTAACTGATCAGGGACAGCGAGGCTGGATCCAGCAGCCCACTACATACCACATCATAATACACTGGCTCATTAAAGTGGAGATTCAATTTTAAAACTACTTACTAGTATAAAAATATAACACAATACAAAAACATAAAAAAGTATCACTGAAGATATATTATTGGGTCATATTTGTAAAACAAAGAAACAAAGCAAAGAACAATAAGACAAACAACATATAAAACTACGTATAAAGACAATATTTTCAGTGTACAGTAGGACCAGTCTCACAGAGACCCGGCTTATAAACAGTTTGTTGTGTACAGAGTGATTAAAAACAATGCAATTTATGCTATCATAAGGAAAATCTCAATTTCTTCCATTCCAAGGATTAAAAACGGTAACAATGTCAACTTTAGAATCTAGAATCCAGAAGATTAAATTTACACAAATTTAAAAAGAGGCCTTAATCACTGAAAGTTTTCAGAAGAGCCTCAGATTCAAGAGGTTTTAAAGTGTGAAGAGGTGCATTACAGTTCCTCTGAATGTATAGGTGAGAACAGCTGATTCACACTTGGGAAGAGTGAATAATTTGCATTGAATGTTGTCTGGCATTGTAAAGTAACATGAGAACAACAAACAAAAGTTTTCAGTACAAATCTTATAATGCCCACATGACATGACAGAATTAGGCACGGCTGGTGAGCTATCGTTGCTAATGATCCCAGCCTTGCACCCTGCGCTATAAAATACGAGTGCGACGGCCATCCGCGGACAGCAGCTCTTGCCTCCGTCTGCTCGCGCTGGCTCTTCTTTGAAGTCCCTGGGTGGAGCGCGTTCCATTTGCCCCGCTTGCATGCTGCACTTCCGCGTTGTTGCGCGCGCATCATCTGAAGGGGAGGCCGCCTAACTTGTGAGCGAGGAGCGATATTGATTTGGGCGCACACCGTGACAGGCTGAAAAAACTATTGTCCTCAAAAATGTAACAGATGAGGACTCAGGTTAATGTGCAAAAACTATATAATAAACCTATATAAGACTACATAGCCTTTATAAGACTCAACTTTTATTTAAGCGCACTCACAATAATGAAAAACGTTGTGATTTTGTAAATGTTTGAAAGCAAATAAGGTGCGCTGTTCTGTATTGTTTTTGGTGAACTTGAGCGCGTCAGAAAATCAACGCAAACGTTTTTTTAAATGGTCAGAGACAGTCTGCTTGCTGTTTTCCCGACGCATTCATAATCTTTAGTTTACTTCTGCCGGTGCACTCTGAAAACTTCATGCATGCGGATGAGCGCTGATTAAAACTATAAGTAGTAAATTAAACCGCGGTGAAGTTGGTTTTATATTGGACATTCGCTACACATTCAAGATTATCTCATCTGTTTATCGAAATAAATACCCAAAAACGACAAATCGTATATTTTCTTACTCTGGAGTGGACAGAGAAACTATTACAAATAAATATATTTTTAGATCTTCTCCTAAAAATATACTGATAAAACCAGTTGGACTATAATCCACTCCATCATTGCTAATAACTACAACAATTCCCTTTGCAATATTCAGTTTTATAATTTTTTTTTAATTAATTTTTTATAAAAAAAATTATAAATTTTCAATAGCTTTTTCGTTAAGTGGGCTACATAGGAAAAAACAGTTGGACTATAATCCACTTCATCATTGCTAATACCTTCAACAATTCCCTTTGCAATATTCAATTTGATCATTTTTTAAATTAATTTTTTATTTAAAAAATTATGAATTTTCAATAGCTTTTTCGTTAAGTGGGTTACAAAGTTAAAACCAATTGGACTATAATCCACTCTATCATTGCAAATAACTACAACAAACTTACTAACTAGTGAATTACTAACTTTACAACTTACTAACTAGCGAATGCTTTAGTAAAGGGCTCTAAAAACTATGGCAATATGATTGACAATGGAATATAGAATGTGCAAGTTGATGACCATGTATGACCATGTATGAAGACCAAATAGAAATATTTTTTCATATACAACATGTATACTTTTATATTGTTTATTTTATAATAAAATTAATTTAGTCAAATTTTTCATCATAAACAATATTTATTTGTATTATATATAAATGTTTATTTGCACATTGCATATTTGAAAATGTGCCACAAAATGAATTATACAAGATTTTGTCTTTTGTCACGTGCATAGGGTTCATTATAATAGTAATATCATATTTGATGATAATAATAAACCTATGAATTTATGTTCTAATATAATATTTGATAGCGATACTCTGGCTGGGAATCGAACCCGGAGCCCGCATGGCAGGAGAATCACCTACCACTACACCAGAATCATGATGCCAAATCGCAGTCCTGAGCCCAAACCTCATTTAAATTAAATGAACAAATATTATAAGTAAAAAAACAATAGCCCATGTTTAGAAAATGTTTATAAATTCTTTCCGACATGGGTTGGCCCGGTGTTATGCTCAGAGCGCCGGGAGATTTCCTGAAGCTCCGAAATCGCTGGGGCATTTTTTCTAAATAGACGCTATCTTTAAATACTGATGGAGGTTTTGAGCTGTATACACACGCATTTTTGAGGGGTTTAAAACGAATTAATAAGTCAGAGCAGACCTACATGAAAGTTGAGAAGTGGGATTACAGTAACTGAGCGCGCTGTCGCGCTGTATATACTGTGCAACTATGACGGTTGACCCCTAGAGGGCGCCTAACGCCCTCTAGGCGTTTTGAGTATTTTGAGTTTAGAGTATTTTGAGTTGTAGTTTTGTTTATGTTGAGTTTGACTTCGTTTCCCAGTTTGCACCTCGGTCAGGTGACGTAGAAGCTCACCTGAACCGAGGGAAGTTAATTTGTGATTATGTTTAGTTAGTATAAATAGCCTGACTGAATCTCAGTCAGGCGTCTAGCATTTGTTGTGATAGTTTAGTTTGTGTTGGAGTGGTTTTGTTTATGTTTTGTTTATATAAATCAAATTAACTTTGTTAACCGTCAGCTCGCCTCAGCGATCATGCCTCACACTCACCTCCGACAGAGACACAGCAAGAAACATGACAGAATGCTAGACCTACCAAGTGGCATGGCGGAGGATTTCCCCCTGGATAATTTTTGGGGGGGCGCGGATACCATCTCGCCCGAGCTGGCGAACTGGCTGGAGAACATCAAGGAAGAGGGGTTTGGTAGCTGGGAGTACTGCTGGCTGGAAAACGGCAAGGTAGACTTACACCGGAGCTGGAAGTACAACCAGCTAGTGAGGCAGGAGCACGTGCGGGAGAGCAGCGAGGAGAGAGAGAGAGAGGCACCACAGAGCTGGGAGGGCTGCAGGCTCGCCATTCGGCGGACGCCATTCAAAGGCGACGCAGCACGGGGTCACGTGGTTCCCCGCACCGGCCGGAAGAGAAGGGCGAGGATGCCCAAGTACGGCGGTGACGCGGGGGAAAGAAAACCCCAGGCAGAGCAGCAGCAGAGAGAGGAAGAGTTCATGTGGTGGATTCCGGAGCCGAAGCGAGTGCGAGAGATTCAGGAGCAGGTGAAGGAGCTCCAGCTGATGATCCTTCACTTCCGGGATAACCGCGAAGCGGGCTCGGAGCTTTCTCCTCCCTTGCCAACGCTCAACAGCGAGCTAGCGTGTCAGCAGCCGCTGTCCGACGCACCCGTCCTGCGTTACGCCGCTGCTGAGCTCTGCACAAGCTCCAACGCCGTCGTCGAGCGCAGTGCACGCTCCAACGCCGTCGTCGAGCGCAGTGCACGCTCCAACGTTGTCGCCGAGCGCAGTGACCGCTCCAACGGCGTCGCCGAGCGCAGTGACCGCTCCAACGCCATCGCCGAGCGCAGTGACCGCTCCAACGCCGTCGTCGAGCGCAGTGACCGCTCCAACGCCGTCGCCGAGCGCAGTGACCGCTCCAACGCCGTCGTCGAGCGCAGTGACCGCTCCAACGCCGTCGCCGAGCGCAGTGACCGCTCCAACGCCATCGTCGAGCGCAGTGACCGCTCCAACGCCGTCGTCGAGCGCAGTGACCGCTCCAACGCCGTCGCCGAGCGCAGTGACCGCTCCAACGCCGTCGCCGAGCACGTCTCCAGCTCTGCAGCCGCCGAGCACGTCTCCAGCTCTGCAGCCGCCGAGCACGTCTCCAGCTCTGCAGCCGCCGAGCACGTCTCCAGCTCTGCAGCCGCCGAGCACGCCTCCAGTTCTGCAGCCGCCGAGCACGCCTCCAGCCCCGTCACCCAGCCTCCTGGTCAGGAGGCGAAAGGTAGAACATTGGATTGGGTGTCCGGGGCCTCCGCTGATGCTCCGGAGGAGCATTTTTTTGGGGCGGGGGTGGGGGGGGGGTAATGTAACGGTTAACCCCTAGAGGGCGCCTAACGCCCGTGTATATTTTGGGTTGTAGTTTTGTTTATGTTGAGTTTACTTCGTTTCCCAGTTTACACCTCGGTCAGGTGACGTAGAAGCTCACCTGAACCGAGGGAAGTTGATTTGATGATTAGGTTTTTGTTTGTGTATAAATAGCCTGACTGAATCTCAGTCAGGCGTCTAGCATTAGTCAAGATAGTTTAGTTTGTGTTGGGTTTTTGGCTTGTGCTTATGTTTTGTTTAATTGAAAATAAAGGACTTTGTTAACCGTCAGCTCGCCTCCGCAGTCATGCCACGCACACACGCCCGACACAGACAGAGTAAGGTGAGGAAACATGACAGCAACACACGTTCATCCACCTTTTGATAAAAACGCTGCCTTTTGTAAAGTGATCCAGCTATTATTTCCAGCCGTGGTTAAATAATGGATGAAATAATTATTCAATGCTGGACACAAATATTTTATTATTCATATAATAATATTTATTTAATATGATAATATATATATATTGTTCATTCATGTCTTCTGATGATGTCGACACATTTTTATGTTTTAAATAAGACATGTTGGCATATTCACGAATCAGGGCATCCGCATAGTGAACACTATCAGATAGCCTACTATCAGGAAATTAAATTAATTTCAAGACCATTTAAACCGAGGCATTGTCATGTCTTTCACTGTTTTGTCCCTGTTAAGACATTACAAAAACTACATAAGAAACTTATTAGGAATTTTAAAGCATGAATTTGGGCATCTCATTCCATCATTATGAAAATAATATGAAGCACATATACAGTGGCTTGCAAAAGGATTCGGCCCCCTTGAACATTTCCACATTTTGTCACATTACAGCCACAAACATGAATACATTTTATTGGAATTTCACATGAAAGACCAATACAAAGTGGTGTACACGTGTGAAGTAGAACAAAAATCATACATGATTCCAAACATTTTTTACAAATAAATAAGTGAAAAGTGGGGTGTGCGTAATTATTCATCCCCCTGAGTCAATACTTTGTAGAACCAGCTTTTGCTGCAATTACAGCTGCCAGTCTTTTAGGGTATGTCTCTTCCAGCTTTGCACATCTAGAGACTGAAATCCTTGCCCATTCTTCTTTACAAAACAGCTCCAGCTCATTCAGATTAGATGGACAATGTTTGTGAACAGCAGTTTTCAGATCTTGCCACAGATTCTCGATTGGATTTAGATCTGGACGTTGACTGAGTCATTCTAACACATGGATATGTTTTGTTTTAAACCATTCCATTGTTGCCCTGGCTTTATGTTTAGGGTCATTGTCCTGATGGAAGGTGAACCTCCGCCCCAGTCTCAAGTCTTTTGCAGACTCCAAGAGGTTTTCTTCCAAGATTGCCCTGTATTTGGCTCCATCCATCTTCCCATCAACTCTGACCAGCCTGTCCCTGCTGAAGAGAAGCACCCCCAGAGCATGATCATGCCACCACCATATTTGACAGTGGGGATGGTGTGTTCAGAGTGATGGTGATAGTGTGTGGCAGTGTTTTCTGCCACACATAGCGTTTTGCATTTTGGCCAAAAAGTTCCATTTTGGTCTCATCTGACCATAGCACCTTCTTCCACATGTTTGCTGTGCAAACGGGACTTCTTATGGTTTTCTGTTAACAATGGGTTTCTTCTTGCCACTCTTCCATAAAGGCCAACTTTGTGCAGTGCACGACTAATAGATGTCCTATGGACAGATTCCCCCACCTGAGCTGTAGATCTCTGCAGCTCGTCCAGAGTCACCATGGGCCTCTGCATTTCTGATCAGCGCTCTCCTTGTTTGGCCTGTGAGTTTAGGTGGACGGCCTTGTCTTAGTAGGTTTACAGTTGTGCCATACTCCTTCCATTTCTGAATGATCGCTTGAACAGCCTGCTTTAAATTTCTCAATAACTTTATCCCTGACCTGTCTGGGGTGATCTTTGGACTTCATGGTGTTGTTGCTCCCAATATTCTCTTAGACAACCTCTGAGGCCGTCACAGAGCAGCTGTATTTGTACTGACATTAGATTACACACAGGTGCACTCTATTTAATCATTAGCACTCATCAGGCAATGTCTATGGGAAACTGACTGCACTCAGTCCAAAGGGGGCTGAATAATTATGCACACCCCACTTTACAGTGTTTATTTGTAAAAAATGTTTGGAATCATGTATGATTTTCGTTCCACTTCTCACATGTACACCACTTTGTATTGGTCTTTCACGTGAAATTCCAATAAAATTGATTCATGTTTGTGGTTGTAATGTTACAAAATGTGGAAAAGTTCAAAACGCCTATATTTAATTTTAATTCTAAATTTGTACTGTAATTTTAGTATTGTGATTGTAAATTTGTTTAATGTTTCACTTATATGTCATAGATTTTTGCCAGTGGTGGTACAGTGCAACAGTGGTTTTACTTGTTCAGTTGGCCACACTTATAAAGTGGAGACATTTGTATCAAAATAATTAGAGATGAGAACACATGTCCGTTAATTCGGCTCACTTTTACTTAACTCCCCCTCACAACTATGTGTACATTACAAAGGTTCCTACCCCCCCCCCCATACTTCACATACAGTAGGTGGACAACCAGAATGCTTATTACCGTCGCGCTCACCGCCGTGGGAAAACAGCAGCTGCCAAAATAAATCAGTTGCATTTTATCGTCATTCATGAAATGACCACCAGGTGGCGCAAAGTGACATTTTTCACTCTACGCAGTTTTAAATAGAATTAAGTCATAAAAAACATCTTAACAATATGTTGTATCGAAGAAATACTACAGTGATTGTAATTTTCACATCTGAGAACTTTGTACAACAAAAATAAAAAATCTGAACCAGAGATATTGATATTTATTGTATAATAATGAGTAAAAAAAAAAAAACATTAGTTAAATGCTGTTTGGACAGAATATCAAGTTCACTAGAAGATACTTTTATTTGTACGAAGAATGAACTGTTATATATCTCTGTATCTTTTTATTGTTATTTTAAAAATTAAATAAAAAAAGACATCAAACTTTAAATATAGAAATAACTGGTAAAATAGCCTTTCAGAATAAAACATTACAATAACTCAAAAAAGACGCACGAAAAATGTTGTGTTGTTTCTGTAAACACATCGTTGGGTGGTTTATGCTGGATCAAAATTCTGGGTTATTTCGGGTACTTTAAATACATTGCTGTGTTGCTCATGTTGGGTCATGTGAGTTATAGTGAGTAATTTACAAATGAACACCTGTTTGGGTTATTTTGACCCAACAACTGGTTTATTCTTTATTATCTGTTTTCTCCAAACAGCAGCTTGCAAAATGTTTGAAATATTACTGTTATTGTGTACAAGTGTAGTTTTCGGAGATTTGAGCTTCAGGAAATCTCCCTTATTTAATTTTATTTAAATGAGGTTTGGGCTCGGGATTTGGTACAGTGGTCACCTAATCGGAGCGTCGGTTTTACCGTTGCGGCGCTCGGCAACAGCATTTGGGTTTGCTGGATTTTACCACTGAGTGGCGCTATATAACTATAGACTGATGCCTCATGCCTTAGTTCATTCTCTGCCGGATTAATGAGACGCGCTCCTTTAGAACTACATGTAGTGAAACACTGTAGTTAAACGAATTCATAAACACAGTACTAAAATTACAGTACAAATGTCAAATTCAATTAAATCGAATCTTATTAGGATAAAATTTAAGCACAATAAATGTTAACACAGTGAGCTTTTAGATTTTATCATGTGTAATTAGAAAAGAAGTGTGTAGGGTTTTGTGTCATATTTCTTGTGTTCTTTAAATTTATAGTAGATTTATTAACTGAAATAAATGACCATAAAATTAAAACATTGTCAGGACGTTGGCGGCACGGTGGTGTAGTGGTTCGCACTGTCGCCTTGAACCTCCAGGGTCCGGGTTCGATTCCCAGCCAGGCTCGATTCCCGTCTCTGTGTGCATGGAGTTTGCATGTTCTCCCCGTGCTTGGTGGGTTTCCTCCGGGTACTCCGGTTTCCTCCCACAGTCCAAAGACATGCAGATTAGGCTAATTGGCGTTCCCAAATTGACCATAGTGTGTGTGTGTGTGTGTGCTCTGCGATGGATTGGCATGCTGTCCAGGGTGTGCCCTGAGTCTCCTGGGATAGGCACCAGGTCCCCGCGACCCTAAATACAGGATAAAGCGGTATAGAAGATGAATGAATGCGTAAAAAAATGCGTTGGGGGGGAAACAGCAAGAAGACTGACTTTGATCATTTCAATAATTCATGTATACACGGAGTTTTGGTTAATTTTCTGGCACGCTCAAGTTCACAGAAAACAATACAGAACAACGTTTGCTTTAATTATTTTACAAGATCATTAAGTTTTTTCGTTATTGTGAAGCCTAAAAATAGATGCAGGATTATTTTATATATTCTAAATAAAACTGCTTTCTAAACGTGGGCTATTAGTGTTTATCTCCTCCTCTTTAATTCCCTACAAGGTCTAATCAGCGCTCACCCGTGCGCATAAAGTTTTCCCACGCGCAGAGGAATTTTATTGTAATATTTAATAATATTTGTGTTGTAAAATCAGGGGCTCTTATTCCTATTTATCCTGGGATGTTGTTATTTTAGTGTTACTGTGTGTGCTTTGCAATGGCAGACATCATTCAAATGCAAATATTCACCCTCCCTAGGTGTGAATCAGCTGTTCTCTGAACATTTTGATTCATACACATTCACATTCCATACAAACTTAAATAATTCTTTTGATTGTGTAAAGCTGTTTTGAGACAATGTCAATTGTTAAAAGCTCTATACAAATAAAACTGAATTGAATTGAATTCTCAGCTATACATTCAGATAAACTGAAATGCACCCCTCCCCACTTTACGACCTGGATTTTGAAGACCTGCAGTGATTCAGGCCTCTTTATAAATTTCTGCAAATTTCCCATCTCTGAAATAACATAAAAATCATGGGCTGTGTATAGAGTGATTAAAAACAATACAAGGCATGTTATGATGAGGAAACTTTCTATCTCTTCCATCCCGTCATCTCCGAAGCAGTGAATGCGCCTACACTTCACTTTTCATACGAATTACATAATCTAATAATTTGTTTTCCATTAGTTTATATAAAAGCAGACATTTCGCTTTCTTTAAGTATATATTTTTCACGTCTGTGAGGCACGGAGTTTTACACGGAGTTTCGGTTAATTTTTCTGACGGGCTCAAGTTCACAAAAACAATATAGAACCCTGTTTACTTTCTTTAGTTTTATTTAGGTGCACTCACAATGACGAAAAAACTTTATGATTTTGTTAAATAGAGTCTCATAAAGGCTATGTAGCTTATATAGTTTTACTATATAGTTTCTGCACATTAATCTGACAATGTTTAAATTTTATGGTCGTTTAGTTTCATTTATTTCAGTTAATAAATCTACTACAAATTTAAAGAACAAAATATAAGACCCTACACGTGTAGCTTTTCTAATTACACATAAAATCTCTTTTTAAATTTGTGCAAATGTTATCTTCTGGATTCTAGATTCTAAAATTTACATTATTACTGTTTTACTGGAATAGAAGAAATGAAGATTTTCCTTATCATAACATGAATTGTATTGGTTGTAATCACTCCATATACAATAATTTTCTTTGGTGTTTTTATAAAATATTGAAAGTTAATATTTTATTTAAAAAAATGTAAATAAAAAACTAAAAAATATTCCATTTGTATTTCCCATTTCTAAAATAGCATAAAAATCACGGGTTGTGTATAGAGGGATTAAAAATAATACAAGGCATGTTATGATGAGATAACTTTCTATCTCTTCTATTCCAGCTATTAAAAAACATTAACACTGTCAATTTTAGAATCTGCAGAAGCTGAGTGGTCCGAGCACAACCTCTCGCGGGCGCGCTTTTCTCTGAATACGCTGTGTTCACGGGAGTGGGGCTAAGAAACACGCAGCTGGGTTTACTCATTTTACCCCCTTTTATTTGGGGTAAAGTGACTGATGTGCCTAACTTTTTGCAGCAGAGCCTATGTTTCACTGAATAATTCACGCCTTTTCATGAGGACGTTAAACCTCTCTCTCTCTCTCTCTCTCTCTCTCACACACACACATACACAGACCAAATCGTCAATAGCACGTCCCTCTCCCAAACAGCGCAGCATTTACTTACATCTAAACTCAGTCGTTTACATAAGTCACTGGTCAATAGTTCATGATACATACATTTAAACAATTTATTCAATTTATTAAAGAAAATCATGCATACCAACCTATTGCATTTCATTCTTATACTAACACAAAAACACAAGCGCTGCTGTATAACATCTGCTGGCGCGAATTTTATGGTCATTTGGTCATTTATGATGTTTATTTTATTTATTTATTTTTGTATTTGATGTTAACTACACAAAGCAGTGTCTTCCCACCTGGGAGTTTCTCCAGCACACTGTATATCAGATTGATGGACATGTGTCCTCATCTGTTACATTTTTGGTGACAAAAAGTCAAAGTCACGGTGGAATAAATTTTTTTTACTAAATAATATTTATGCAGTATAATCAGGGCCTCTTATTTCTATTTACTTTATGTATGTGTGTGAATGGCCGAAATGTGGTTGTGAATAAGCCTGTAAGTGAATATAAAATGTTTGCGTAAACCCGCGTGTGTGCTCTATCACTTTGCCGAGTTCAGGTGAATATGCGCGCCGATATGAGAGATTTATAAGAGATTTCTATTTCCCAGAAATATAACAAACACAAATTTATATGTGTTAAATAAGCGCTGTCTTTGCGAGCCGCTTTATTTTAGTCTTAACATACTAACATGTTTTTGCTGTGTAGTGGACCTCTCGCGGGCACAACCTCTTGCGGGCGCAATCTCTCACGGGCGAGCCTCTGAATACGCCGTTTTAACGGGGGTGGGGATAAGAAAACAGCAGGGAAACTGACTGGCCATTTTAATTATTCATTGATAAGTTGATGTCTTTGGTTTCGGCTGTGAGTGGATGCGCTGTAGTAAGCCACATTTTATACGAATTACATAAGATGATTTTTTCCCAATTAGTTTAGTTTAGCAGACATTTTACTTTCTGTAAGTATATATTTTTCGCATCTGTGAGGTGAGTATACATGGAGTTTCGGTTAATTTTCTGATGTGTCCAAGTTCACAGAAACCCACATACAGTGGTCACCTAATCGGAGCGTCGGTTTTACCATCGCGGCGCTCGGCGACAGCATTTGGGTTTGTGTGTTTGCTGACTTTTACCACTGAGTGGCGCTATATAACTATAGACTGATGACTCATGCCTTAGTTCATTCTCTGCCGGATTAATGAGACACGCTCCTTTAGAACTGCACGTAGTGAAACACTGTAGTTAAACAAATTCATAATCACATTACTAAAATTACAGTACAAATGTCAAATTCAATAAAAAAAAATGAAATAAAAAAAATCTAAATCAAATCTTATTAGGATCAAATTTAAGCACAATAAATGTTTAAAAAAAGGAGCCATACAGACTCAATTTTGCATAAGTTAATATGATTCTTTAGGGTCCTAATGAAAAGTTTGTAATATACTTTAATTAAAAATTCTCGATTGTTGTGTAAAAAAAACATTACTTTTACCTGGTAAAAAGTAGCTCTGTTCTCAGCAACCTGTTTCAGTACATGCTCCTTTAAATGTTAATGACCTCTACTGAACCCTCCCCCCAGTTCTGTGGGGCGTGTCTTCACAATACAAGTGGGGTATAGCTTTGACAACAGTTAAAAATATTTAAAAAACAGTTAAAAATAATTTCACATGATGTTAGAATTATTTTATATATAAAGGAGTTATTTCTACTCTCTTGCTCTCTTCCTCATATATCTGATATTAACGTGTTAAATCTTCCCTGCTGCTATCTTCCTGTCTCCTCTTGCATCTGTTCATTCATGCTCACCTTCCCATACTCTGTCTCTCTCTCTCTCTCTGTCTCCTTCCACTTATCTTCCTCTCCTTTGATTCAAATTTTATTTGTCACATACACAGTCATACACAGTATGATATGCAGTGAAATGCTTATACGACAGCCAGTGACCTTAAAAATTAAATAAAAGCTTATACGTAAGGAATAAATATCAATAAAAAGAAATACTAAAGAAAATAAATTTAACTAGTAAAATAGTTGTACAAATATACAATGTACAAATGAGGGCATAATAAAAATCTTACAAAATATAGGGGATATATATAGTTATATATGTATATAAAATTTTACATGTGAATCTGGTTGTAAAACTTTTTTGACTTCCCAGACCGGGAATCGAACTCGGGTTGCTGCGCTGAGAGCGCCGTATCCTAACCACTAGACCACGGAGGATTAATGGCGGCCCTTTGGAAATGCCGGCTATTCAACCCGCGACCTTATACACGCGAAGCATTGTTTTTTCGGGATCTCACCAGGACATTTACAATGGTTAATTTGTAGTAACATATGTCTATAGCACAGGCGTTTAGTCAAACATATTTATGCCGATCTTTTGCTGTTAATAAACAGAGACCTTTCTGACAGACAACGTGTGTGTGTGTGTGTGTGTGTGTGTGTGTGTGTGTGTGTGTGTGTCTGATTGTCATATAGATGCCGGGAATAGGACATCATACACGCGAAGCATTGTGTGTGTGTGTGTGTTTGACTGAGTCTCTCCTTATGTCAGAAAAGCTTACCGAAGCATAGCGCACTCGCCTCGTTACTAAACGAACTTTAGAAAAACTTTATAAATATGTAGTGCAAAAAAGCATGTACCTTAAGCAGGAATCGAACCCGGGTCTCCCACGTGAAAGCGCCAAATCCTAACCACTAGACGACCACAATACTGCAACAAACAGCACACCACACTCATGTAGGTGCCATTTTGCTCCAGTGTAGAAAAACAATGGCCGACGGCTCTTTTTTTCACTCGGGGCGGGTCTTTGCTAAAACACCAGTGTCAATCAACTGTAGTAGGAGCGGCCTCTGTCGGTGTGACTTCACACCGACAGGCTTTTGAAAACGGGCTGATTTCAGAAGGGGCATCTTATATTATTAAATTAAAAGAAAATCGCTGGGCGGCTCTTTATCACTGTAGAGTGGTTGTGTACACACTCTCCTAACACACAATGCAGTCCAAACAGCTTGAAAAAGTCCATGTAGCACCGTAGGTGCCCTTTAAAGTGGGGAGGGGTGCATTCTAGTTTTACCTGAATGTATAGGTGAGAACAGCTAAGTCACACCTGGAGAGAGTGAATAATTTGCATTTGAATGTTGCTTGCCTTTGTAAAGCACACACAGTAACATTAAAAGAACAACATCCCAGGACAAATAGGAATAAGAATCCCTGATTATACGGCATAAATATTATTAAATATTACAACAAAACTCCTCCGTGCGGGAAAACTTTATGCATGCGTGTGTGCGCTGATTAGACTTTGTAGGGAATTAAAGAGTAGACGAACAACAATAGCCCATGTTTAGAAAAGCAGTTTTATTTAGACTATATGAAATAATCCTGCATCTATTTTTATGCATTTATGATATTAGACTACGTAGGAGGTTAAAGACCCAGGGACTTTAAACAGGACACTGGAATTCCGCCCTTTGATCCTCGCGCTCCCGCGGCGCCTTCACTCCGTGCAAGTGCACTGCCTCCGCATGCTCCGTTCTGCCACTCTGCCCACCGCCACCATTCGCCAGCTGTGTGCCCACATGTCATCCCTTCCCCTTTCTTTATATCCTCCCTCCTTTAATCCTTTCCTTCCCTATTTTACCTAAATAAATTATCCCTTTTCCTGTAAGACCTCGTCTCGTGTCCGTGCTTCATGGTGCCACCCGTGCAATTAGGCTCGAACCCGTTACAGATACCAAACCCCGAGCACAAACCTCATTTAAATTAAATTAACAAATATTGTAAGTAAACAACAATAGCCCAATTTAGAAATTCTTTCCGAGGCTGCGTTGGGCCGGTGTTATGCGCAAAGCTCCGGGAGATGTACTGAAGCTCAAATCTCCGAAAACTACACTTGTACACAATAACAGTAATATTTCAAACATTTTCCAGGCTGCTGTTTGGAGAAAACAGAGAATAAAGAATAAACCAGTTGTTGGGTCAAAATAACCCAAACAGGTGTTCATTTGTAAATTACTCACTACATCTCAAATGACCCAACATAAGCAATACAACAATGTGTTTAAAGTACCTGAAATAACCCAGAATTTTGACCCAGCATAAACGACCCAACGATGTGCTTACAGAAACAACACAGCATTTTTAGTGCATCTTTTTTGAGTTATTGTAACATTTTATTCTGAAGGGCTATTTTACTAGTTATTTCTATATTTAAAGTTTGATGTATTTTGAATTAATTTTTTTAAATAACAATAAACAGATACAAACAGAGATATTGATAACTTGATATTCTGTCCAAACAACATTTAACTAATGTTTTTTTTTACTCATTATTATACAATAAATATCAATATATTTCAGTTCAGTTTTTTTATTTATGTTGTATAAGGTTCTCAGATGTGAAAATTACAATCACTGTAGTATTTCTTCGATACAACATATTTTGACTTTTTTATGACTAAATTCTATTTAAAACTGCATAGAGTGAAAAATGTCACTTTGCGCCACCGGGCGGTCATTTCACGAACGACTTTAAAATGCAACTGATTATTTTGGCTGCTGCCGCTTTTCCACGGCAGTGAGTGCGACGGTAATGAGCAGTCTGGTTGTCCACCTACTGTAGCAGGTTGCAGGAAACTCAATGTAAGGTGCATTGAGTTTCTTGCAACATAGCAGATTGCAAGAAGTTCAATGCCAATTACATTGGCCACTACAGAATCTTGAGGGAAGTTAATATTCCTCACAAAAATTTCGACTTTCATTTCATGTCTCAAATTTATTTAAGCCAGTCACATGTGGACATCTCAACAAGCACACCGCTTACACAACTCTCCAAGCAAATTTTCTCACAACTGAACATAACTGAGAGGGCTGAGGAGTACTTGGGAAAACCAGCACACATTATCCTTGACCCTTTATTCTATCATAATTTACATGCAAAGACTCAGATCATCCTTGACGACCCTTTCCTGAGCTAAGCCATGAAAGAGTGAGATTTTTTGGGGGTGATTTTTTTGGAGGTTGGGTAGTTTGTGTGAGGAATATAGTGTAGTTGCAGGCAAGGCATGGGCGCAGAGGTAAAGACTTAAGGTGTTTTTTTATTAATATTGTCATGCACACACAATCTGCGGCCGGCACTAGGACCCGGAAGTAAGTCAGCCGCCTACCAGGAAGTATAAGAGGAGTAAACAAACGGTGGCTTACCGCTCAGTCATTGAGTTCGGCCCATGTCGGTTAACGTTGGCTTTGTTCAAACCGTGAGTACTCACTGTGTTTTGGTTATCGCTTCTTACCGTTGTGTGTGTATTTATAGGACGCGGGTTAAATTTGTGTTTTTCCCTTGCTCCCCTTTCGTGAGAGTCCTTAAACTAAATCGCGTGGTTATCCTGCCTACTCGCCGTTACTCCGCGTTTGGGTTTACCATCCACGCTACATTGGGCTAACCGCTAAAGCTACGTCTTCTGGTCACCTCAGGTTAGTTCATCTCTGACAAATATAAAGAAAGAAACAAATGTACAGACTACAAACATGAACAACAGATGTGATTGTGAATTTATGACTGAAATAAAGCTGTTTTTTGTAAAGTACTTTCACTTTACAAAAGGCAGCGTTTTTATCAAAAGGTTGATAAACGCGTGTTGTACAGTAATCCCGCTTACCACCTTTCATGTATCTGCTCGGACGTATTAATTCGTTTTAAACCCCTGAAAAATGTGTGTATACAGCTCAAAACTGCCATCAGTTATTAAAGATATTTAGAAAAAATGCCCCAGCGATTTCGGAGCTTCAGGAAATCTCCCCGCACTCTGCGCATAAAACCGGGCGAACTCATGTCGGAAAAATTTATAAACCTTTTCTAAACATGGGCTATTGTTTTGTTACTTATAATATTTGTTAATTTAATTTAAATAAGTTTTGGGCTCCGGCACGGTGGTGTAGTGGTTAGCACTGTCGCCTTGCACCTCCAGGGTCCGGGTTCGATTCCCGGCCAGGCTCGATTCCCGTCTCTGTGTGCATGGAGTTTGCATGTTCTCCCCGTGCTTGGTGGGTTTCCTCCGGGTACTCCGGTTTCCTCCCACAGTCCAAAGACATGCAGATTAGGCTAATTGGCGTTCCCAAATTGACCATAGTGTGTGTGCTCTGCGATGGATTGGCACGCTGTCCAGGGTGTACCCTGCCTCGTGCCCAGAGTCTCCTGGGATAGGCTCCAGGTCCCCGCGACCCTAAATACAGGATAAAGCGGTATAGAAGATGAATGAATGAATGAAGTTTTGGGCTCAGGACTGCGATTCGGCATCGTGATTCTCCTCTGTAATTTACTACATAGTCTTAATCAGTGCTCAGCGCTAATCCTATTAATCCTGGTAGCTTAGTGGTAGGTGATTCGCCTTCCATGCGGAAGACCCGGGTTCGATTCCCAGCCAGGGAATCGCAATCAAATATTATATTAGAACATAAGTTCATAGGTTTATTATTATCATAAAATATGATATTACTATTATAATGAACCCTAGGCACGTGACAGCCGTCAAGAGCATTAATACAAAATCTTGTATAATGTTTATTTTGTGGCACATTTGCAAATATGCAATGCGCAAATAAACATTTATATATAATACAAATAAATATTGGCGGCACGGTGGTGTAGTGGTTAGCACTGTCGCCTTGCACCTCCAGGGTCCGGGTTCAATTCCCGTCTCTGTGTGCATGGAGTTTGCATGCTCTCCCCGTGCTTGGTGGGTTTCCTCCCACAGTCCAAAGACATGCAGATTAGGCTAATTGGCATTCCCAAATTGACCATAGTGTGTGAATGTGTGTGTGTGCTCTGCGATGGATTGGCATGCTGTCCAGGGTGTACCCTGCCTTGTGCCCATAGGCTCCAGGTCCCCGTGACCCTAAATACAGGATAAAGCGGTATAGAAGATGAATGAATGAATGAATGAACAAATAAATATTGTTTATAATGAAAAACTAGACAAAACTAATTTTATTATAAAGTAAACAATATAAAAGTATACATGTTGTATATGAAAAATAATTTCTATTATATGATCTCGGGCTTGCTGCACATTATAAACGCAAGGCGCGGAATTTAGTCCGAGGTCCGGGAAGTACGTGATGTGGTGGAGAATAGGCAGGGGCGGACTGGGACCAAAAAGTAGCATAAAAAGTAGTATAAAAATATAACACAATACAGAAATCAATGCTATTTAAACATATTATTTGAAGTATCACTGAACATATATTGGGTCATATTAGTAAAACAAAGAAACAAAGGAAAGAACATCAAGACAAACATATAAATCTATAAAGACAATATTTTACAAAGAATGGCAATAAAACTGAACTGGTAAGCTGAAATAAAATCAGTAGCACCATTAGCTCACGCTAGTAAACTAGTTACTTATTTTTATTATTATGGTAGTCAATATTAATTCCAAATAAGGCTGAGAAACGTTATTTTTAATAAATTTTTTTCTACCATAATCATTACTAGCACGAGTCAATGCTGCTACTGATTTTATTCCAGCTTACCTGTTCAGTTTGATTGTGATTCTTTTTACTTGGCTCTGGTAGATCAGGGGAGACGTGTTGATCATCATCAGCAGGCACTGGTTCATCATCACTGACCTGCTGCACTTATAGTTTACACTGATGAGTGGTATATCTTACACTGCATCACGATGATACCCCCTGCGAAATGTTCATGATATCTCAAACAAAAAGGCCGATTTGTCTTTTCCTCATAAAGTGTTTAGGTGAAATTCCACCCATACAAGTGTGACAAATATGCAAAGAAAAAAATCAGGAAGGGGCAAATACTTTTCCATGGCACTGCACATGTAGTCAGATTGTTCCACTAGGATGGAACTGTGCCAGGTGGAGTTATAGTACTTTTAAAATCATACTAACTTTACACTGATCTGAATAACTTTGAATAATGAACATATTGTTCTTTCCTTTGTTTCGTTTTTTTTTCAAATACGACCCAATATATGTTCAGTGATACATTTTTATTTACGTTTTTGTTTGTGTTATATTTTTATACTAGTATGTGTTTTTAAAAATTAATCTCCACTATAATGAGGCAGTGTATTATGATGTGGGATGTGGTAAGCTGCTGGATCCAGCCTCGCTGTCCCTGACAGTAATGTTACAGCAATCAGAGCCTGCGGAATTGGAACTTTCCTTCACACCAAAGGCAGAATCTGTTCATTTGAAGCATTTCACAGCATTTACCTCTAAAGCTTTTTCTTATTTTCATGAACTTTTCAGCTCCACCTTTTCTTCTTTCTTCTTCATTCATTGAAATTATTATTAATTTGCTCAAAGAAATTCGCTGCATCGAGAAAGGATCAATATCTCTCCCTCCGTAAATTAAAAGTGAAGGTGTTTAATTAATATCGAGGGAGCAATACATCCGCATGTACAAAAACATACACACACTGTTAGCTTCTCCGTTTTATTTTTAATGTTGCTCGCGGCGGCGTAACAGCCCGTTAATTAATGTACTGATGAAAAGGACAAACTGGTCGATGCCCGTTCTTTTTACATAAAAAAAATAAATTTTGGCCAGAGACTTCTGCTCGGGAGTGGCGGTTTTAGGCATGGGCGAACGCCCAGGGCAGCATTTTTTCATGTCTCGTGGGGGGCGGCAAATTAACCTGAAGAAAAAAATTATAATCTGTGCCGCAAAGCGGTTTTCTATTATCTTTGATACCTGCGCTGCGACCGTGCCACCGCTGCTGCTGAAGGAGCCACACAGAAGCTAAGCGAGCGGAGAGGAGAGGGGATGCCGGGGGGGTGGGGGGGTGGGGGGGGCAATGACGGGGGGGAGGCGATGACAGGGAGCGCCGGGAGGGAGTCTCACCTGGGGAGCAATTCAGTGTAGAATCGCCACTGCTGCTCAGTCTTGTTAATGTGTTTTAAAACCCCCAATTCTGTGAATTCCCCCAGCAGCGAAACCAGTTTGATAACTTCACACCTATCAGAATGAAAGTTGAGATGGGGGATTACAGTAACTGTGGGTGCACTTCATCTCGGAGCGCGCTGTCGCGTTGTATTAGATAAAGTTCTTATTTGATATAATTTTATTATTTAATGAATTATCTTGTGAATTATCATGATTCTTATTCTCTATATTCTTGTCGAGTTTAGTCCTTCATGTCTTCATTTTTCGCACGCATTTATCATCCTTTTGATCAAAACGCTGCCTTTTGTTAAGGCTGTCGGTTTATACAAGCCGATGAATGAATTTTAGATGAATTTTAAAGCATCTTTTTAGGCCTAAATATTTTTCTTCAAACATGCTTCCAACCAACCAACTCTGGAATGTAGGATTCATTTGTTTGTTGAGTGTGAGAAAACAAAGAAAATTCTTAACTCTTTTAAAAGACCACCTCTTGAACCAGCTTAATGTATCTCCCTCCTTTACTATTAAAGATATAATCTTTTATTATGAGAATGCGGAAAATAACCCACTTGAGTTTGTTGTTGTTTATTTTATTTTACATGCAAAATACTTTATACATAAACAGAGAATTAAAAAGGAACAATTGTACTTCCATCTTTTCCTTCTAGAAATGACCTCAATTTTAAACTCTCTTAAATTAATTCAATTTAATAAGAATAATATACTTCTAGATTATTATGATATAATTTTTTATTGAAGTGTCTCTTGCTACATCTTTTCACTGTTTATACTTAATTTTAATCCTTAAAATACTCAAATACTTAATTAGTTTCGTCTAGTTTTTCATCATTAACAATATTTATTTGTATATAAATGTTTATTTGCACATTGCATATTTGCAAATGTGCCACAAAATAAACATTATATAATATTTTATATTAATGCTCTTGATGGCTGTCACGTGCCTAGGGTTCATTATAATAGTAATATCATATTTGATGATAATAATAAACCTATGAATTTATGTTATACTACAAGATTTGATTGCAGTTCCCTGGCTGGGAATCGAACCCGGATCTTCCGCATGGAAGACGAATCACCTACCACTAAGCTACTAGAATTAATAGGAATAGCGCTGAGCTATGCAGTAAATTAAAGAGGAGAATCACGATACAGAATCGCAGTCCTGAGCCCAAACCTCATTTAAATTAAATTAACAAATATTATAAGGAAAAAAAACAATGGGCCACATTTAGAAAAGGTTTATAAATTATTTCCGACACGAGTTGGCCCGGTGTTATGCGCAGAGCGCCCGGAGATTTCCTGAAGCTCCGAAATCGCTGGGGCATTTTTTCTAAATAGAAGCTATCTTTAATAACTGATGGAGGTTTTGAGTTGTATACACACGCATTTTTGAGGGGTTTAAAACGAATTAATAAGTCTGAGCAGATACATGAAAGGTGAGAAGTGGGATTACTGAGCGCGCTGTCGCATTGTATATGCTGTACAACACACGTTTATTAACCTTTTGATAAAATGCTGTCTTTTGTAAAGTGAATGTACTTTACAAAAGACGAACAGCTTTATTTCAGTCATAAATTCACAATAATATCACATTCCAGCTATTATTTCCAGCCATGGTTAAATAATGGATGAAATAATTATGCAATACTGGACACAAATAGCAAATATGATGATTATAAAAAGCCAGAAGGACATCATATTCATAAAATAATACTTACTTAATATGATAATATATATATATATATATATTGTTCATTCATGTCTCCTGATGATGACACATTTTTAAGTTTTAAATAAGACATGTTGGCATATTCACGAATCAGGACATTCACATAGTTAACACTACTATCAGGAAATGAAATTTATTTCAAGACCATTTAACACTGTTTTGTCCCTGTTAAGACTTTACAAAAACTATATAAGAAACTTATTAGGAATTTTAAAGCATGAATTTGGGCATCTCATTTCATCATTATGAAAATAATATGAAGCACATATAAACACATTCATCATGAAAGATCTGTTAATAATAATAATAACAATAATAAATTCGGAGAACTACTACTAATAATAATAATTATACAGTCAAAGAAGTACCATCATTGAAGGAGAGAAGAAAATGAAGAATAAATACATATCAGTTTGAGCTTGACATGTTTATGAGCTCTTTGTGAGCTTGCTGTCAATGGGCACCTAAGAGACATACAGTGGGAGCCACGTCAAACAGCCGCCTGGAGCATGACTGCTCCGTGGCAGATCCATGAAGGGTTAATGCAGGCTTTGTGCATGGAATGTGATCCCCCGCGATGACGCAGTTAACGATGCCCCGCCCCATAAACGCCCCCATGCGCTTTCTAAAAAGATGGTTGCAATGCCGTATAATTCCGCCAGATGGAGCATTGACTGGCACAGTTAACTGCAGTGTCCAGGAAGCCCAATACCGTATCTTTAATATACAGACAGTTCTTGCATTGTCAACATAGTTTCATAAATAGATGAAAAAACAACAAACCGATTAATAAAACAGATTTGTTAAATCACTCAATACACAACCCATGATGATTATGCTATTTATTATTTAATAATGAATTAATAAAATTAGTTAGTGAAATATTTTTTAAGACATCCTGAAATGATCCTTAAAGACACGGTAGCGGCTGTAATTTGTCTATACCGATCATTGTAGGTACGGAATAAAAACGCGGGCTATGTACAGTATTTTACATTACTGTGTATTTTACCCCGTTCCATTTAATATACTGATAGATAATATTTTGCTGCAAAGTAAAGCTCAAAATGTAACGTCTGCTTGGGTTTGTTTTCGTTATATTTTTGATGATGTTTTCGCTGATTTTTTCACTGATAGTCTACAAGTGGCATAAGAGGCAATTAATGCCGCATGCAACCTGGAATAAATATCTGCCCATATGGATCAGTATTTCTTTAGTCATTTAATCATGCATAATGCTCCCCCGTCAAAAGATCTGATGGGGCATTAATCACTTATCACAACTGTGAATGGATGCAGCAGCAGAGACACATTAAATCCCCATAAACACTTGGAAACAATAGTAAAAAAAAAAAGTTCCAGAGGGTTAGCGCCTGTTATACTAATGTATTTTTACTGATTTTTTATACTGCTTATATTTCGTTGGGTTTTACGCAATTTCATGTGTGTTTGTGTGTGTGTGTGTGTGTGTGTGTGTGTGCGCGCGCGCACGAGAGAGAGAGGATACTCTGACAAGACCAACTTCCAGGTGGCTCCAGTGGCGCAATCGGTTAGCGCGTGACACTTATAAAGTGGTCCAGGTGAAGCAATGCCGAGTTCGAGTCTCACCTAAAGCACCCAAAGCATTTTACTGCATATTGCGCTGTGTATGTGACAAATCAAATTTGAATTTGAAAGTAAAGCTTAAAATGTAACTTCTGCTTGGGTTTGTTTTCGTTATATTTTTGATGTTTTCGCTGAAAGTCAAATTGGCATAACAAATTGATTAATGGCGCATAATATCTGGAACAAATATCTGTCCATACGGATCAGTGTGTCTTTAGTCATTTAACCAGCATAATGTCCCACATCAAAGATCTGATGGGGCATCAATCACTTATCACAACGGTGTATAGATGCAGCAGCAGAGACAGATTTAATCCCCATAAACATTCACACTTGAAAACAAAATTAACAGAACTAAACAGTTCTAGAGTGTTAGTGCCTGTTATCACAGGACAGGAATCACCTACAGGATATTACTGTATTTTACTGCTCATATTTTTTACCCTAGTTTCATTTGGTTTTACGCGATTTCATGTATTATTTGTGTGTGTCTGTGTGTGTACAGTGTGTCTGTGTGTGTGTGTGAGTGCGAGAGATAGCGTGAGAGCGCGTGCGCGAGAGAGGGCTTTCATGCTGATTTATCCAAGGTTACTAAAACCTGGCTTACTACCTATAAAAAATATTTCAATTTAACTCATGGGTCTCAATCACAGATGACACGATTATATACTCTGAAACGTTCATTTGAACATTTAAAAATATATACAAAAACATGAATACTAATGTTATCATGGTGTAAATTATTAACATTAGGTTAGGTCCTGCCCTTAATTAATTCATATTATAATTACTTTTACATAGTATAGTTACTGGACTGACATGACCAAAACTAGCTATTTGATTTAGCCTTTCTAAAATCAACCCATATATCATTTATAATCAGAAAACATAAAACATATTATGATCTGTTCAACAGCCCATCTGTTTTAATTTAGTTTGTATTTTTTATTATTCATAAGACAACCTTTCAGTTTTGTAAATATTTTAGTTATAGTGTGTTAAGTCTTACTTTAGGTTAAACGTTTTTGAGAATTTGACCATCCATCTTAGATAAATGTTATGTCATTGATTGATAAAATCTGGATTAAGGATATTATATAATTATATATATATATATATATATATTTTTTTTTTTTTTTAGTTTCCCCCTGAGGGATTGCCACCTTATTGTGGTCTGGGGGTTTGCGTGCCTCAACACAATTCAGCAAATACAATACTGTTACTATACAGTAAGGCCAGGTAAAAACAGTGCTCGAACACGATGCCCCCCTCCCCCCACCCCGTGTTGTCTGGTCTAGAACGGCGCTGCCTCTGACCGTCTTTTGTCTTGTAAATGAGTATTCTCACTCACCTTCCAATCCCCCCAGCGCACACACTCTGTTTGTACTGTAAACTGTACTGTAACTGTGTTTGCTAGGGCACTTGGTTATACACAGTACTTTAATGTATGGAACACTTACTTAACTTACTGGTTTGGTTTAAATATCGCTTATTACCTTATTCAGCAAAATAAATTCATTATTAACGTATTGAAGTATTTTAGTTAAGGACAAAAACTGTGCTTGTGTTTAGAACTGCTGAACAGCCGAAAACACACACACACACCCATCCCCCCGCCAAAAACACACACGCACACACAGAGCAATTAACACCATGTCCTACTCAGGAGTGGAAGGTGAGAAACCTCAATGGAGAATACCAAGTTTGTCGTTGCTCTTTTGGAGTTCTTAAAACCCAAAACATTTATTTATACTGAGAAAAAAATATTATGGGTCACAATCACAAACACAAATACATATAATCAAGTGTTTAACTGGTTTCATTTGTTTCTATGATCAATAATTATTATTATTATTTTCAGCCCAACTCTTTGACTATTTAAAACAAAGTTGTGTCCCATTTTTTGCCCATTGAAGTTGTTGGTTCAACTAAACAATTTTTAAATACCCAAACAATCCCCCAAAATTAAAACACGCAAAACATCACTTTAACAATTCAATTTATTCTTCCAAAACTAGTCAAAGTTAAAACAGTAATTTATATAAAACAGATGAATACATGTTGTCTTTTTGCTTAAAGTTCATTAAACAACCCGGATACACCAGCTGCTTATAAGTCTCTATCTATAGTCCTTTTACATTAAAATATTAATTTTTCAAATATCAAAACTATTACACATTTGTTATTAATAATGTTATTACTTAACAGTTTAAGTCTTTGTTTCCCCCAAAGTACTGTATCAGACATTTTGCAGTACTATGTTCAGAATATGCAGTAGACCTGATCAAACATCATTCTAAAGCTGTCGGACTGTGACGTCATCCCTCCTACAGCTCCCTCAACAGCTTGTTCAGGCTCCTCCAGTCCTGTAGCTCCAAAAGTCCAGCCTTCAGCCGTCTGACCCCCCAATCCTCCACAGCGGAGCTCTGCTTAAAGACAACAGGAGAATTTAGTCAAGACAAAGATAAATAAACTTCACAGAACATATAGTTCTAATAAAAATAAAATATATTAATAAACCTATTTACCACAGAGTGTGTAAAGTACTGTTTTGGGGATTCTGTAATGTAAATAATCTGCCTGTGCTAATGTTAACCAGTGAACAGTGTTAGTGTTAACCAGTGACTGTCTGTATTATCGTCTGCATTAAATTAATCGAGAATTTACTTAATGCGCTTCTCATACAAATAAGTTAAGCGATATAACACTCGTATATGAGCATTAGTTCATCTCTGAAGCCAAACTATAACTTACTGAAGCCCCTCACACACACACACACACACACCTCCCCCCTCCTCCTCCTCCTAACTGATAAACACTTCTGTGTTGTTATTCAGCTCGTTAACTAAGCGCTCGCGCTACCGCGGAAAGTGTATAAAATATAAACCGGGTTATGAGCGTTACTAGCTCCTGTACAGCTCCCCTCAGTCTGTGTCCCTCATCAACTGCATCACATTATATTCCAGTCACAGAAATAACCTGCAGATTAACTCTTAACCAGAGAATAAATAAGCGCTGAATTTATCCAGACAACACGCGGTGAGATTCTCTCAGTATTTACAGAGAACACAAACACTCTTCATCGGGTAGTGCAGCTCTTGTAATAGGGACATTAATAGTATTGTCGAAGCTTGAGCATGTTTTTGAGTTAAAGTGGAGTGACATTGTGAGTGTGTGACACTGACAGTAAGCTGTAATATTAACTCCAGACTTGGTAAACAGATCATTAAGTTCTCTAAAGTCACATCTGACCGCTGCTGGTGCTGCCAGTGATATTTAAAACGGCCAATAAAAAACTAAACTGGGAAATAAACTGTAAACTACCCCAAACACATTTTATAAAATAAAATATCGCTTACCACGAATAGTCCGTTAAGCCGCCATCTTCATGTCTGTAGTTTGGCAGCGTCAGTTCGGCGGGGGTGGAGGCGGGTTGTTAAAATCACGTGATTGCAACTCAGCGCAGCTGGCTTGTTTTAACGTGTTCTTGAGAACGAAGCGCCATCTAGTGGTGGCACCAGGTAAATGAATAAATTGGGCTTGAATGGGCGTGTTTACTGTGAAATCTTGACACGCCTTTCGGCCAGAAAAGGGAGGGGGGATTACGGCGTGCAAAGGCCATTCACACGCCATTCACACTTCAGCCACACTGTCGCGGCTATTTGGCGTGGCTCCCACTGTAACACATTTTTTAGCTTCAGTAGACACACAATACTTCAGACTGAAACACGACTACCCCCTACAGGTAATGAAGGGCATTTTCACAGCTTCCCGCACGCACCCGCGGGAAGTCACGGGATCCCTTTACTGAAAACTTATAATTTGTAAACATTGCATTCATTTCCGCTTTTATATTGATATATATTGACACTTTTCAATGTTTCAGAAAAAAAATAATTCTGAGACACCAGTTTAATATAGTTAAGGAATGGGTAAGTGAAATTAGACCCGGGATTCTTATTAACTTCCTTATATGTAATTCTGACAATACATACTGGTATTACTGGTACTGGTATTATAACCACATGTAAATTGAATTGACATATCAGTGTCTGTGTTTTCTGTGTAACTCTCTCTCTCCCTGTATCTTCCCTGCTCCCACTGTCCCTTACACCCCATCCTGATTCCCTGCATCTTGTAGTCTTCTTGGTTATGCATGTGCAAATTGAGTACAGTTCCATTTAATATTCATGAAAATGACTTTTTCTCATGAATGTTTTTGAGACTGAAATTTCCACAAACAGTTTTGAACCGAAGTCTCCATCAGTGAACAATTGATAAGCTCAATAATAATAGTAATAGTTTCTTGTTAACTAAAACTAATATTCAGCTATACACCATATATTTGACCATATAGAACATATTTTTGTAAATATAGAATGTTCTATAATATTGTATGTTTTAAAATAATCTAACAGACATTTGAAATACCATAACAGAAGGTTCAGCAAAATAGCACTTGTTTATTATTCTCATCTTGGGAAAGTTAAAACAGGTTGTCTTCTGTGTAGTTTGGTGTGGCATCCTCAATGATTGCCAGGTCTGTGAGATATATTTATATATATTTATATTATAAATAAATATATTATATATAAATATATTAAATATATATATTAAATATAAATATATTATATATATGAGATACATCATCAAGTATGGCACACATGGAGGTGTCATAGTAAAGGCAGTCTTAAGCCTTTGGAAACCATTGTCAGCAGCTAGATTATATTACAGACATTTGAAACCTTTGAGTTGAGTGGTCACTAGTAGCTGATCGCAATCCACATATGAGCCTTCTGTAAAGGATGGTAAAACCCCAAAATCTATTACTGTGAGTTACATGTTATCTGCACTCTGATTATATAAAAAGTTCTGTGTGCAGTGATTATTATTTATTGTTTTTTTTGTGTGTGTGTGATCTAAGGGTGTACCTGAAACAACTCACAAAGGAACATAAACGGAATCCTGTGAATGTATTTGTCTTTTCTTAAAGTTAATTAAAATAAGTTCTACAGCCAGAGAGCGGATAATTTCTTACTCACCCTCATAGTTATGGTTGCCCTATGTGGTATAACTTGGATGATAAAGTTAGGTTCCCTTTTAAGTTTTTTTTTTTTTTGACGCTACTTTGTATCAGTGTTGATTGTTAAAATACAATACAATTAGAATGAAATTGAACTAATCATATCAAATGTACAATATACAGTATGTGCATTTTGTGGTTGTAGAGTTATTGATTGTAGCCCATCTGTTTGTCTGTTTTTACACAGTTTGGCTGTAACCCCTACTCTATCCATGGTTTTACATACCTTTGGTTGATGATCAATCTTGTATGCTGTTTGCTGAAACTGCCGAATTTCTCGGATGATATGAGAAATCTAGAGAAGGATAAAAATCACTGAGTTTAATCGGAATAAAAAGTTGACAAAAACAATATATACCTTTCCTTTCTAAATTCTTTAAGGATGTCTATAATTAAGGAATATGGTGTGTTACTCCTTTTTAAACACAATACAGTAATGAAATTATATTACAGTGGTTACTAAATCTGAACTGAATGGTTGTTCATGGTGCTTTTTATCACACTTTTGTTTAACACTTAACCAAAAATATCTATTTAAAAACTTTGTCTACATTTGGCTATTTAAAATAACAGAACAGAAGGCTCAGCAAAACAGGACTTGCTTACCATTCTCATCTTGGAAAAGTTAACCAGGTTGTCTTCTGTGTAGTTTGGTGTACCCTCCTCAATGAATGCTAGGTCTGTGAGGTACATTCCCAAGTATGGCACACATGGAGGGTCGCAACTAGCAGGCACATGAGTACTTTATTAGATCATGTAAACAAAGTACATATTTGGCTCAGGTATACATTTAAGTACACAATCACATAACTTGTGAAGAACACCACAACAGACATGAAGACAAAAGTAATGAACAACATTGTGTTTACTTTTTTAAAGCTTCTCTTAGGTTCTTGAACCTTCCCTCAGATGAAACCAACTTCTGCAGCTTGTCAATAACTGTTTTGGTCTAAGGAGTGAATAAAAATCAAAAGACATTATACATCTCAATGACAATATGACAATGACAATGACATAATGTAAAAAAAAAAATTATATGCTTCAATTCACTACTGAACCAATACAGTAAAATTTTGTGCATTTAATGATCCATCAAATGTTCTTTATAAGTGAAAGATCTGGACTGCAGAAAGGCCACTTTGGCACCCGTATTCTTCTACTACGAAGCTATGCTATTATAATAGCTGCAGCATGTGGTTTTGCCTTGTCCTGCTGAAATACACACGGCCTTCCCTGAAATAGATGTCATCTAAAACCTTTATATACCTTTCAGAATTCATAGCACCTTCCAAAACAAGCATGCTGCCCATACAGTATGCAGTATGCACACCATCAAAGATGCTGGCTTTTGAACTGAACGCTGATAAGCTGAAAGGTCTCCCTCCTCTACAGCTAAGAGGACGCAGTGTCTGTGATTTCAGCAGAACCATAGAAGGCCATAGAACACTTTTTCACATTGAAATAGAAAATTTTTAATGAGCTTGGTCACAGGACCCAACAGAGCATCTGAACCATGTTCACATATGGCCTTTTTGCATAATAGAGCGTACGTCAGAATCTGCAGGTGGCACGGTAGATTGTGTTTACCGACAGTGGTTTCTGGGACTATTTCCAGGCCCATTTAATAATGTCCGGACCACGGGCATCCAACAAAGGTCTAAATGATAAAAAAAATCTGCTAAAAATAACAGCCTTTGCAATCCAAACGTTGTTTTTAAAGTATTTCAGAAACTTTGCAGATCTTGTCGCATGGAGGCAACGTGTGGTCCTCTTGGTATTCATGTGGTGAATCGGAGACAATTTGAACATGAAGTTGGTCTTGGACTTAGCGGATGCACACAGCTGTTCTCTGATGACTTGTGACTACAGTTAACCAGTAGTTCAGGACAAAAATTCAAACATTGTTCCTGAATTGTTATGACAAACAAGATATTCGTCGATGTACGTGTTTTGTATTAGTGTTTGTTACTGTGCTCTCTTGCATGTGTGTGAGTGCGTGTGTATGTCTCACCAGGCCGCTTCACTCAAAAGTCCACTTAATGTTTTTCAACTGTCACTGTAGCGGCAGCCTAAGCCCTCAGGGTGACGTAATATGCGACGTAATCATTTTTTGTTTAAGATTATGATTGAAACATTCTGATATTGTTTTGTGTATTCATTTATTTTGGGAGGGGGGAATTTAATTATCACAATAACACCATCCCTGTTGGTATGATGTTCTTTTTATGCACTGCTCTGTTATTTTCATGCTAGACTAGAGGAAAAAGCCGTCGTTGATGGGGGTGGGGGGGGGGGAAATGTGTTTATAGAAAAAGTTAAAAGATTAAAGATAAAAATCAGCTTTAATGTAATCAATAAACTTCAAAAGGGTCGAAGTCCAAGTACAAATCTGCCAGTCTTTATGTATGACAGAACTTTCTGCCTAACATTAATACAAAGAAATAAAATTTTGCTTGTTGAAGACAAGCCCAAAATACCCAAACATGTGTTCCCTTTCAAAGGCTACTCTCGATGCTGCGTGAAAACGCTATGGGAACCATTTTGTCATGTTGCCGGTTGTGAAGCATGTGTGTACAAACACGCCAAATTTTTGGCTATATATAACCTCGGTCAGGTGACGTCATCTGATTAGACGCAGCTGGAGGTTATAAATACTAGTGAGCCGGCGACAAACCTCAGATTCTTTGTCTTCACTTGACCTTGTTGTGATAGCATGTCTGTGTTTAAACCAGCAGAATAAGAAGTGTTTTAACTCACCGATATCGGAGTTTTAAACGAGATGTCCCTCCGTGTGTGATAATCCATATCGGAGGGCGATCACTACACTTTACTGCTCGATTAAAAGTACTCGCGCGCGCCTCGCATTCCTTGAGAAGATTCGAGCCGCTGCACATTTGGGGGGGGCTTAAAACCGTATCCGACAGAGCTGTGAGAGACGGATTTGAAAAGTCCCATCTCTCACTTCCTCGTTGGATCGGGAATTCCTTTGTCCACTCTAAAAGCGCGCCCTGCGCTACTTGTGAATGGGTAAGAATAACAATTCTCTCTTGCTTCCGCGGAGATGGAAAGAGTCTCTAAGCACTGGAAAACATTAAACGACAGTTTCTGTCAGCTGGCCGGAGGGGCGGAGCTTCATGACGCTCTCTCCCCCCTCTTAGCTCTCTCCATGTGAGTTAACCCTTTTATGGAGTAGGCAGTATTATCCCGTGTTTTCCTGACATCGACTTATTTATTTTCTTAAATATAGTTGATGTGGAAGCGCAGGGTTATATGATGATGCCCAGATAGAAGAGACGCTCTCTCTCTCCTGGGGCATCATCCTTCCTGAAAAGCTAATACTTCCTTCAAGCTGTGTAGACTTTCATCTTCCCTGGAGGGAAAAGCTTTTTTTCAGGCAACAGGTCTGACACCCCCAGGAGGTCGGAGTTTGCTCCGCCACCACTGGTGCTTTGGGCAACACCGGTCTCCAATAAACTGTTGATTCTTCGGTTCTTTCCTACCAGGCGTCAGGATGCCGAACATCTAACATCCCCCCCGCTAACCAAGCCACCGAGGCTTTTGCCCTTTCTGAGAAACTGGCAGCATGGAAGCTACTGCCAAGTATATCTCCTTGGGTACTAAGCACTGTAGAGCACATCACCTCCGTGTTTCAATGTCGTGGTCTCCACTTCCATGAAACCGGAAAGACGTTGCTGCGTACGGGGCCATGGAACATGTTCCCCCTACCAGACACTGAGTCAAGCCGGTATTTCTTGGTTCCCAGGAGGAACGGGGGGGCTGCGTCCATATTTTAGAGTTGCGGGCTGTACCGCTATCTAAAACAAATAATAACAGCTTCAAAATTTTGACTGTCAAATTTTTAAAGACAAAGCGATTGATTTGTGACAATCGATTGAAGGACGCTTACTTTCATATAGAAATATTGCCACAACACAGGAGGTTCCTGAGGTTCGCTTTCAGGGGTGAAGCTTACCAGTATCGGGTCCTTCCATTTGGTCTAGCTCCTCACCCGCATGAGGATTGAGTCCAATGCCACGAAAGCGTGCTCTTTCCTGTTCTGAGGATTTGGGTGTCACATGAGGTACAATCGTAAGCGGGCACAGCTGTCTCCTGCTCGTGTCGAATCCAGTATTGACACCCTCAAGGAAATCAAGCTAGACCAAGAAAGTGACTATCACTTTCAGAGATCTTGGCTCTCATGGCAGCTGTACCCACGGTGACGCCTTTGGGCCTTCTGCACATGAGAGCATTTCAGTTGTGGCTAAGACAGGGGATTTCACTCTAGGGCCAATTCCCAACAAGGGTTATGCGCCGGTGCTTCTTACCCTTCCTATGTGGTTCAGACCCCGGTTTCTGACTCTGGGTCCCACTCTAAGATCGTCTTGTCGTCGCAGATGCTAACGACAGACGCTTCCCTCACGGGCTGGGGTGCGGTCTTAGATGACCGTCCAGCCCAAGGGAGCTGGAGAGGCCTTCTTCTCTTTGCTTCGAAATGATGGCTCTATTCTGGCCCTAAAGCACTTCCTCCAGCAGTTGAGAGTGCCATGTCCCAGTGCGGGTGGACAACACTATGGCAAGTCTCATATATTAATCGCCAGGGCGGACTGTGCTCGTGCCGCTAAACAGCTAGCGCACCAGTTTCCTGTCCCTCAACGCGATTTACATTCCAGGGCATGTAGCGGAGGCGGACCTCTTTGCCTCGCAAGATCAGCAAATGTCCCCTTTGCTACTCTCTGACTCTGGATCTAGTATCCCTCTTCAACGGCTCACCATGGGTGATTCCAATAAGATGGGATCTTCTGTCTCGGGCGCAGGGGACGATATTTCATCCCCAGCCCGAGCTTTGGAACCTTCTAAGAGCTTATGCCCTCAAATGGAATGTATTTGAAAGTTGGTGACACTTCGCCTCTACGAATCAGGGCTCACTCAACCAGGGGGATCGCCTCATTTATTGCACTAGCAAGAGGTATTCCCCTGCAGCAAGTGTATGCTAAGCAAGCAAACCCAGTCCACTGCCGAAATGTTTCAGTGCTGGAGTTTCTGCAGTAAAGCTTGTCCTAGGGCTTGTACCCTAGTATTCTCAGGATGTACTTCACTGCATTGTTTGAAGCCTTCTGTACTCCGCCTTTTACAGCTTCGGAGCAGGAGAACCTTCACTTACTGTCCAGTACGTGCTCTTCAGATTTACGTCCACCGCATCAGCTAGTGGCGTAAGTCAGAGCGCCACTGTACTGGGTGAGAGATGCTTTTGCTCTCTCCTATGAGGTGCGTGGGTTCACTTCGCCACTACGAAGCAGGGCTCATCCAATCAGGGGGATCGTCTCATCTTGCACCAGCAAGAGGTATTCCCCTGCAGCAATTGTGTGATGCGGAGGGCTGGTGCCCCCAGCACACATCTGTTACATTTATAATCTGGATGTTCATGCTACTCCGGGCTCATATCCCCAAGTTAGCTGCCCAGGCATAGTTCTGAGACCTTCTCGGCCTTGTGCGCACACGCTTCACAACATTGGGGTCCAGACACTTGCAGTGCGGCGGCGTTGGTATTCTCGTTCCCATAGCGTTTTCACGCAGCATCGAGAGTAGCCTTTGAAAGGGAACGTCTCGGGTTACTTCGCTGTAACCCTGTTCCCTGAAAAGGCGGGAACGAGATGCTGCGTCCCAATGCCGCACTGCCACGTGACCGGACGTCCATTCAGACAAATGAATCTGAGGTTTGTCGCCGGCTCACTAGTATTTATAACCTCCAGCTGCGTCTAATCAGATGACGTCACCTGACCAAGGTTATATATAGCCAAAAATTTGGCGTGTTTGTACACACATGCTTCACAACCGGCAACATGACAAAATGGTTCCCATAGCGTTTTCACGCAGCATCTTGTTCCTGCCTTTTCAGGGAACAGGGTTACAGCGAAGTAACCCAAGATGTTTTTCACAAAAATCATCATATCATTAGAACACCTTCCCCACAATGAAGTATGAATGTAGCAGTGTAATACGTCCAGGCTGCTTTTCTATTGCTGGAACAATAGCTTTAAATTGGGTGCAAGAAATAATACATATAAAATTGATTAAACATTTAAGGTGAAGAAAACGTTCCACTTTCAGTATGACAATGACATGCACCACACCTCCAAATAAAGAAATGGCTTCACCTAAATAAGATCAAGGATTTGGAATGGCACATTCAGGAATAAAAATATTTGGGGTGAGCGAACAGAGCTTTGCATATGGAACAGAGATTTGCAGAATTTTATTTAAAATTCTATTTCACAGAGTTAAAACACTACTGCAGGGAAGAATGGCTGAATATTCCTGAATATTGTTAAGTCAAGATGAATCACGTTCCACAGAAATGGTGCTTCCCTTATCGTTTATGTCCTTCATCTCCTGACCACACCCCTGTATAATCCTGCTGTCAACATTCTCAGGTCCTGGAGTGGGCGCACAGCTCAAAACTCTCCTGTCATCAGGTCTCAGTCAGCATGTTGGGGGGAACCCAGCAGCGGTTTTGGTGGACCATGCTCAAGGAGGACATCTCAAGCTTTGTGGCGGCATGCAACATCTGTGTAAGTTCCAAACATGTCAACACGATCCCAGCTGGCCTCCTCAGGCCCAAGTCTATCCCGTACTGCCCGTGGTCCAACATCACTCTGGACTTCGTTACATGTTTATCCGCATCCAACGGCTATATCTGTATTATGCCCATGGTGGATCGGTTTTTGAAAGCCCACTTCATCCACCTGCCAAAACTCCAATCCGCCAAGGAGACCACCAGACTCATGATTTCAAACTACATGACCTTCCAAAGGACATTGTCTCGGACCAGGGCCCACAGTTGGATCAACCCCACTTTTTAAGTGTCCCTGTTACCTTCTCTCTTCATGTTTTCCCTGTCTAATCCTGCTGTCATTCTTGCTGTCTGTGCTTGGATTCACCTCATTCAGCTCCACCTTGCGACAGTAGCTTTATTTTATTGTATTAGCCAAATAATATATAAGGTAACATAAGCTCTAGCCAAATAGACTTAGGAGAATGGGGTGTCATTTATTGAGCACTGGAGAATCATAAAACAAAATCATCTACCCTAATGATTTACAATCAAAGAAACCAGTTTCAACCAGTGCTTTAGGCTTACTTATTAGAGTGTATGTCCACATTTCTATAAAGCTAGTTTATGAAGTGCCTTTTGATAAAAACCAATATACAACTAAAATTCTTATTAAATAATATTTATAGTTACTACTACTTATAATAATAATAATAATGTCAGGGTTAGTTTGCATGTTCTCCCCGTGCTTGGTGGGTTTCCTCCGGGTACTCCGGTTTCCTCCCACAGTCCAAAGATATGCAGGTTAGGCTAATTGGCGTTCCTAAATTGCCCGTAGTGTGTGATTGGGTGTGTGAGTGTGTGTATGTGTGTGTGCCCTGCGATGGACTGGCACCCTGTCCAGGGTGTACCCCGCCTAGTGCCCGAAGTCCCCTGGGATAGGCTCCAGGTCCCCCGCGACCCTGAACACAGGATTAAGCGATATAGAAGATGAATGAATGAATGAATGTCAGGGTTAACCCCTAGAGGGCGCATTGCACCCTAAGACTCTTGTTTTGTTTTTGAGTTTCGGACTTCATTGCCCAGGATGTACCTCCGTCAGGTGATGGAAGCACTCACCTAAACCGAGGTGACTAATTAGAAGCCAGGATTTTCAGTTTAGGTTAGTCTTCATCTTTTGTTTTTTTTTAGCTCTGTTGTTATACTGTTTGGATAAACTATTTTGGTGACTGCTGTTTTGTTTTCTGCTGTTCATAGTTTTGTTTGTCATAGTTTCAAGTTTGGTTAATTTCTGTTTAGTCTGTTCATGTAAGTGTTTTCCTTTATTAAAAACAGCTTTAAGTCTTAACCTCTTGCACTTGTTACATGACAGAATGCAAAACCGTTACAGTGGCATAGTGGAGGGGCCTCCCCTGGATATTTTATGGGAGAGAGACTGTAGGAGGTGAGAGAGTGGTGCCGCCGAGTTAGGAAGGCTCCCAGCTCGCGATACAACGCATGCCCTCGAGGACACAGCATGATGGAGCTCAGGGTGACGTGGCTCCCAGCACGGACCAGGAGGTCTATGGGTGGCGGTGACCAGGGTGAAGAGGAACCCCAGTGTGTGTTTCATTGGAGGCCGGAGATCCAGGTGTATGGACGCTGGCGATGCTCACTCCAACAACACGCAAACTAACTCTGAAAAGCTGAAAGTGTGCCGTGCTGCAAAGGATCTTAACCTGTGCTAGCTCTACCGCCCGGCCTCGCCGACCCAATGCTTCCTGTAACGGTCTTGCATTCTGTCATGTACCTTAGGTTGTTGCAGGCGAGGCATAAGTTCAGGAGGTTAAGACTTAAAGGTGTTTTTACACCATCGACGACTCAGTGCTTGCTCCGCTGCCCGGCTTCAACGACCTCATCTCTGCCACACCTCCTGAATGGGGAGAAGTCTTTCCTGTGGACACGCTATGCCACCCTGCAGAAAGGACGTACTCTGCAGCCTCTGTGTCAGGAAGCCAGATACAGGAGCTTGGAGAGGGTGCCCTGGAACTCCAGTGGCGGTCTGGAGTAGCGCCTTTTGAGAAAGGTTATGTCAGGGTTAACTCCCTAGAGGGCGCCCTAAGACTAATTAATGTGGCTATAAGAAGCCAGAATTTCTTGCACTTATGCCTCACCTGCAACAGCTTAAGTTACGTGACAAAATAATAATAATATTTTCTGTTAATGTTTTGGCAGGTGTGCTGTATAGAGAAAATGCTCTTCAGTCCTTTAAAAATTTTGAACCATGCTAAAAATTAAAACCACACATTTATTAATATTCTTTGCCCTACCTGTTTGGAAATTTTGAGCCAGGTCTTCTTGAGGCGAAAAATGGAGCTGCGATTAAGCGATGACGTTATCTCCAACACAGCATTATAGTTATGGAGACAGCGGCATATGTCAGCTACTGCCACCCACTTCTCCATGACGGCCACTCGTGTGTTCATATCTTCGCAACGCAGGATCTCTGATGCAATCAGGTTGCTTACCTTAAAATTGAAATATATTCATTTAAAATGTAAGTATATTAAGTCATATATATGTGAGACCAGTCAAAAGTTTGAACACATCTTTTTTAACTTTTTGGTTTGTGATTTATTGTCTACATTTTAGAACAATACTGGAGATTTCAAGACTATGAAATAACATAAAATTTGTTAATTAAGTTACAACAACAACAGTCAGTTTTTAATTTAAGACACAAAGATCAGCTTTTATGGAATAGTTCTTCCAGAATTGTCAAGTGCATTTACATAACATGTTAAGCACCATTATCATACTGGCTTGGATGAAGACCATCCCAGGAATGAAAGACCAAAATAGTTTATTTAGAGTTATCACCACTTAACCAATTAACAGCACCTCAGAGCTGGTATAAGGTTTTACAGAGCAGAAGTAGCAGATACATCTCGATATCAATTCGTCAAAGGAGATTGGTGCATATTTTGCCCTCTGCATTGTTGAAAAAATTTATAAAAATCAGGAAAGAACATGGAATTAGATACTGTGTCCAAACTTTTAGACTTTTGTCCAAAAAAAAAAAAAATGATATATACACTCACCTAAAGGATTATTAGGAACAACTGTTTAGGATTTGTTAGGAACAAATTTCTCATTAATGCAATTATCTAATCAACCAATCACATGGCAGTGGCTTCAATGCATTTAGGGGTGTGGTCCTGGTCAAGACAATCTCCTGAACTCTAAACTGAATGTCAGAATGGGAAAGAAAGGTGATTTAAGCAATTTTGAGCGTGGCATGGGTGTTGGTGCCAGACGGGCCGGTCTGAGTATTTCACAATCTGCTCAGTTACTGGGATTTTCACACACAACCATTTCTAGGGGTTACAAAGAATGGTGTGAAAAGGGAAAAACATCCAGTATGCGGCAGTCCTGTGGGCGAAAATGCCTTGTTGATGCTAGAGGTCAGAGGAGAATGGGCCGACTGATTTAAGCTGATAGAAGAGCAACTTTGCTGAATACCTCGGTTGTAACGAGTGGTTATTTCAGTAAAAGCATTTGTGAAGCCACAACACGCACAACCTTGCGGCGGATGGGCTACAACAGCAAAAGACCCCACCGGGTACCACTCATCTCCACTACAAATAGGAAAAAGAGGCTACAATTTGCACGAGCTCACCAAAATTGGACAGGTGAAGAAAAATATTGCCTGGTCTGATGAGGCTCGAATTCTGTTGAGACATTCAAAAGGTAGAGCCAGAATTGTGCATAAACAGAATGAGAACATGGACCCATTATGCCTTGTCACTAATGTGCAGGCTGGTGGTGGTGGTGTAATGGTATGGGGGATGTTTTCTTGGCACACTTTAGGCCCCATAGTGCCAATTGGGCAATTGTTCCACGGCCTACCTGAGCTTTGTTTCTGACCATGTCCATCCCTTTATGACCACCATGTACCCATCCTCTGATGGCTACTTCCAGCAGGATAATGCACCATGTCACAAAGCTCGAATCATTTCAAATTGGTTTCTTGAAAATGACACTGTACTAAAATGGCCCCCACAGTCACCAGATCTCAACCCAATAGAGCATCTTTGGGATGTGGTGGAACGGGAGCTTCGTGCCTTGCATCCCCCAAATCATCAACTGCAAGATGCTATTCCATTCCATCAATATGGGCCAACATTTCTAAAGAATCCTTTCAGCACCTTGTTGAATCAATGCCACATAGAATTAAGGCAGTTCTGAAGGCGAAAGGGGGTCAAACACTGTATTAATATGGTGTTCCTAATAATCCTTTAGCTGAGTGTATATATATATATATATATATATATATATATATATATATATATATATATATATATATATATATATATTACAGTGCAAAAGTATTCGGCTCCCTTGAACTTTTCCACATTTTGTCACATTACAGCCACAAACATTTCATTGGAATTCCACGTGAAAGACCAAAACAAAGTGGTGTACACTTGAGAAGTGGAAAGAAAATCATACATGATTCCAAAAATGTTTTACAAATAAATAACTGGAAAGTGGGGTGTGCGTTATTATTCAGCCCCCTTTGGTCTGAGTGCAGTCAGTTGCCCATAGACATTGCCTGATGAGTGATAAAGTGCACCTGTGTGTAATCTAATGTCAGTACAAATATAGCTGCTCTGTGATGGCCTCAGAGGTTATCTAAGAGAATATTGGGAGCAACAACACCATGAAGTCCAAAGAACACACCATACAGGTCAGGGATAAAGTTATTGAGAAATTCAAAGCAGGCTTAGGCTACAAAAAGATTTCCAAAGCCTTGAACATCCCACGGAGCACTGTTCATGCGATCATTTAGAAATGGAAGGAGTATGGCACAACTGTAAACCTACCAAGACAAGGCCGTCCACCTAAACTCACAGGCCGAACAAGGGGAGCGCTGATCAGAAATGCAGCCAAGAGGCCCATGGTGACTCTGGACGAGCTGCAGAAATCTACAGCTCAGGTGCATTAGTCATGCACTGCACAAAGTTGGTCTTTATGGAAGAGTGGCAAGAAGAAAGCCATTGTTAACAGAAAACCATAAAAAGTCACGTTTGCAGTTTGCCACAAGCCATGTGAGGGACACAGCAAACATGTGGAAGAAGGTGCTCTGGTCAGATGAGACCAAAATGGAACTTTTTGGCCAAAAAGCAAAACGCGATGTGTGGCGGAAAAACTACACATCACTCTGAACACACCATCCCCACTGTCAAATATGGTGGTGGCAGCATCATGCTCTGGGGGTGCTTCTCTTCAGCAGGGACAGGGAAGCTGATCAGAGTTGATGGGAAGATGGATGGAGCCAAATACAGGGCAATCTTGGAAGAAAACCTCTTCGAGTCTGCAAAAGACTTGAGACTGGGGCGGAGGTTCACCTTCCAGCAGAACAACGACTAGGGTTGTTCCGATACTGGTATACTCGTATCGGAAATGCTACCGATACCACAAAAATATCTGGCATCGGAATCGGCGAGTATTTGAGTCCACGTACCGATCCGATACCATTTTCCTAAACATAACCTATTCATGCCCGCTAGCTAAGCTTACTTACAGAGTGTCACGGTGTGCGCCTGGGATGGGCGTGCGCCCAAATTGATATCGCTCCTCGCTCACTAGTTAGGCAGCCTCCCCCCCTTTAGGTATGTGAAGGAGCAGGGCCGCACAATCAGGCAACGGCCCATGAGCTATCGTTGCTAATGATCCCGGCGCTATAAAATGCAGCGGGGAGTGTAGCTCAGATCTGACTGTTGGGAAGCTGGACTTTGCGACGCGGTGGATTTTATGAGAGACAGTGGCACAAGAGCGGGGCGATGTGATGCGCCCCAGAGACTTAAAAAAGGGGGCGCCTTTGATCTCCGCGAGAGGAGCGCATGAATGAGCTGCGCGAGCTCCCGCGGCACCTTCACTTCCACATAGAGCCCGCCTTCGCATCCCTGCCGCCGAAATGGAAAAGGCCGCAGAGAGCCTTTAACCCTTTCCTTCCCCATTTTTCTTAATAAATTACCCTTTTTCCTGTAAGACCTCGCCTCGTGTCCGTGTTTCATGGTGTCGCCCGTGCACTTAGGGCCGAACCCGTTACACAGGGCTAGTAGTATTTTACTTAAAAAAAGAAATTATATTAAATATATATATATATATATATATATATATATATATATATATATATATATACACACACACTGTACAGATACACACCCAGGTATCGGATCAGTACTCGGTATCGGCCGATACCCTGAGCCCAAGTATCGGAATCGGTATCGGGAGGGGAAAAATGGTATCGGAACATCTCTAACAACGACCCTAAACATAAAGCCAGGGCAACAATGGAATGGTTTAAAACAAAACATATCCATGTATTAGAATGGCCCAGTCAAAGTCCAGATCTAAATCCAATCGAGAATCTGTGGCAAAATCTGAAAACTGCTGTTCACAAATGCTGTCCATCTAATCTGACTGAGCTGGAGCTGTTTTGCAAAGAAGAATGGGCAAGGATTTCAGTCTCTAGATGTGCAAAGCTGGTAGAGACATACTCTAAAAGACTGGCAGCTGTAATTGCAGCAAAAGGTGGTTCTACAAAGTATTGACTCAGGGGGCTGAATAATTACGCACACCCCACTTTGCAGTTATTTATTTGTAAAAAATGTTTGGAATCATGTATGATTTTCGTCACTTCTCACATGTACACCACTTTGTATTGGTCTTTCACGTGGAATTACAATAAAATTGATTCATGTTTGTGGCTGTAATGTGACAAAATGTGGAAAAGTTCAAGGGGGCGGAATACTTTTGCAAGCCATTGTCTATACACTACCGTTCAAAAGTTTTAGATCCCTTGCAAATTTCTTTGTATTTGTTTAGCGATTTATTTTCTACATTCTACAACAATACTGGGGATTTCAAAACTATAAAATAACACATATGGTATTAGGTAATTACGTAACAACCACAAAAACAACAGTTAATTGTTATTTTAATACACGGAGGTCGGCCTTTCTGTAATAGTTCTTGCAAGAACAGTATTGTCAAGTGCATTTGCAAAATCCGTCAAGCACCATAATGAAACTGGTTCTCATGATGTAACGGGGTGCTCGTGTGGGGTTTGGAGAAGACATGGAGGCGGAGGTGATAGAGTGCCAAAGGGGTTTTTAATAAAGGAACAGAATGTGAATGGTACAAACAGGACTCAAACTAAACTAAACACCGAGCTAAACCAAACATGGAGCTAAACCAGACATGGAGCTAAACTAACAGACAGAGCTAACCTAACAGACAGAGCTAACCTAACAGACAGAGCTAACCTAACACACAGAGCTAACCTAACACACAGAGCTAACCTACACAGAGTTAACCTAAACACAGAGTTAAACTAAACACAGAGCTAAGACACAGAATAACATAAACTAAGAGCAGGGAAAATGGCATGACACCTAGAACACGAACAAGAACTGAAACACCCACTTAACATAACCGTAGTTGAACAGATGCCCGACCCAGAACAATGGAAACAAAAGTCTATTTATCTTTGCACTGATTTGTCTGCTAACCTCGATCAGGTGTGCTCCCATTACCTGACCGAGGTGCACTCTGGGAAACGGAGTTCAAAACCCAACTGCAACCGAACAGAAAACAAAATGGAGTCTTGGAGTTTGGCGCCCTCTGGTGTTCGACCGTGACATTACCCCCCTTCCAAAGGGCGCTACTCCGGAGCGCCCAAAATGGTGGTCCAGGGCACCCCCCCCAAGGTCCAATGTCGGTCCTCCCAACCGAGAGGCTGCAGCACAGGTTCCCTGGGCAGGGTGGCAGGGTGGGCACAGCAGCTGGGTCGTCGCCGAGTCCTGTCGGCGGAGTGAGGAGCACTGGAGCGGGGTCGTCGGCAAAGCCGGGCGGCGGGGCGAGGAGCACTGGCGCTGGTTCGTCGGCGAAGCCGGGCGGCGGGGCGAGGAGCACTGGCGCTGGGTCGTCGGCGAAGCCGGGCGGCGGGGCGAGGAGCACTGGCGCTGGGTCGTCGGCGAAGCCGGGCGGCGGGGCGAGGAGCACTGGCGCTGGTTCGTCGGCGAAGCCGGGCGGCGGGGCGAGGAGCACTGGCGCTGGGTCGTCGGCGAAGCCGGGCGGCGGGGCGAGGAGCACTGGCGCTGGGTCGTCGGCGAAGCCGGGCGGCAGAGCGAGGAGCATTGGCGCGGGATCGCAGGGCAGAGACGGCGCGGGATCGCAGGGCAGAGACGGCGCGGGATCGCAGGGCAGAGACGGCGCGGGATCGCAGGGCAGAGACGGCGCGGGATCGCAGGGCAGAGACGGAGCGGGATCGCAGGGCAGAGACGGAGCGGGATCGCAGGGCAGAGACGGCGCGGGATCGCAGGGCAGAGACGGCGCTGGATCGCAGGGCAGAGACGGCGCTGGATCGCAGGGCAGAGACGGAGCTGGATCGCAGGGCAGAGACGGAGCTGACTCTCAGGGCTGAGACGGAGCTGGATCACCGCCGAATCTGGCCGACGGCTCGACTTTGTTGCCGAGGCATGGCCATGGTGGAGGAGGCAGCTCGAAGTCCTCGAAGGCGGACATAGGCAGCTCGTCGTCGAGGCATGGCGGAGGCGGCGGCGGTAGTTCGGTGTCGTCGTCGACGACGCCAAACAGTGGTTGAGGCACAAAGTCATTGACGAAGCAGGGCTGTCGCTGAGCTGGCTCATGCTCTTTGGGGCTGTCGGAGCGCTCCACTGGGCTCTCTGGGAGATCGGAGCCCTCCACTGGGCTCTCTGGGAGATCGGAGCCCTCCACTGGCCTCTCTGGGAGATCGGAGCCCTCCACTGGGCTCTCTGGGAGATCGGAGCCCTCCACTGGGCTCTCTGGGAGATCGGAGCCCTCCACTGGGCTCTCTGGGAGATCGGAGCCCTCCACTGGGCTCTCTGGGAGATCGGAGCCCTCCACTGGGCTCTCTGGGAGATCGGAGCCCTCCACTGGGCTCTCTGGGAGATCGGAGCCCTCCACTGGGCTCTCTGGGAGATCGGAGCCCTCCACTGGGCTCTCTGGGAGATCGGAGCCTTCAACTGGGCTGACTGGGAGATCGGAGCCTTCAACTGGGCTCTCTGGGAGATCGGAGCCCTCCACTGGGCAGACTGGGAGATCGGAGCCCTCCACTGGGCTCTCTGGGAGATCGGAGCCCTCCACTGGGCTCTCTGGGAGATCGGAGCCCTCAACTGGGCTCTCTGGGAGATCGGAGCCCTCAACTGGGCTCTCTGGGAGATCGGCTGGGCCCATCACGGGGCTCTCTGGAACGGCTGGGCCCATCATGGGGCTCTCTGGAACGGCTGGGCCCATCATGGGGCTCTCTGGAACGGCTGGGCCCATCACGGGGCTCTCTGGAACGGCTGGGCACTTTCGATCCAGCTGAACGAGCTGATCCTGGAGTCGTGCCCCCAACTCCAGCAGGGTTTGCATGCGTTCCAGATCGTTGTCCGCCCTGCACGCATTGACCTGCTGGATGAGTTCCCCAGCCAGCTGTTGGAGTACTCGCCTCTGCTGCTGGTGCTCCACGTCGTGCCCCGTCTGTCGACACTCCGACTGGGGTTTTTCCCTACCCCTGGTTCCGTCGTCCTGTGTCCTTGGAGGCATGCGTCGTATTGCCAGCCGCGACCCTCTCCAATCTGGCTGCGTTGCTCGTTCGCCATCTTGCTCCAGCTTGTTCCGCCGGATGGCAAGCCTGCTGTCCTGGAAGCCTACTTGCCTCGGCGTCACGAACATCGCCCCCCCACAAAAAATATCCAGGGGAGGCCCCTCCGCTATACTACTTTTTAGGTCGGGCATTCTGTAACGGGGTGCTCGTGTGGGGTTTGGAGAAGACATGGAGGCGGAGGTGATAGAGTGCCAAAGGGGTTTTTAATAAAGGAACAGAATGTGAATGGTACAAACAGGACTCAAACTAAACTAAACACCGAGCTAAACCAAACATGGAGCTAAACCAGACATGGAGCTAAACTAACAGACAGAGCTAACCTAACAGACAGAGCTAACCTAACACACAGAGCTAACCTAACACACAGAGCTAACCTACACAGAATTAACCTAAACACAGAGTTAAACTAAACACAGAGCTAAGACACAGAATAACATAAACTAAGAGCAGGGAAAATGGCATGACACCTAGAACACGAACAAGAACTGAAACACCCACTTAACATAACCGTAGTTGAACAGATGCCCGACCCAGAACAATGGAAACAAAAGTCTATTTATCTTTGCACTGATTTGTCTGCTAACCTCGATCAGGTGTGCTCCCATTACCTGACCGAGGTGCACTCTGGGAAACGGAGTTCAAAACCCAACTGCAACCGAACAGAAAACAAAATGGAGTCTTGGAGTTTGGCGCCCTCTGGTGTTCGACCGTGACACATGAAGGCCATTTCAGGAGGGCGAGACCAAAACCTACCTCTGCCACAGACGAGAAGTTAATTTAGAGTTATCAGCCTGAAAAATGACCAATTAACAGCACCTCAGATTAGAGGCGTTACGAAGGCTTTACAGAGCATAAGTAGCAGACACATCTCAATATCAACTGTTCAAAGGAGATTAATGCATTTTTTGGATGCCTTCAGCATTCCTTTACAATGTAGAAAGAAATAAAAATCAGGATTGGTCATGAAGTTAGAAAGTGATCTAAAACTTTTGAATGGTAGTGTATATCAAGCCTGTCAAGAATTGAGTGGTGGATGAAGGAAATTAAATTGAGCAGTATCGGAGCAACATGGATCTCATTTTTTTAAATCCTGCACAAACCCAGGAGGAATCTTTGGATGTCAACATGTCATGGCAATGTTGAAGACACTTGCATCAGTTGTATTAAAATTATTATTATTATTATTATTATAAATGTATTTATTTCACAAAAAAAAATCTCCCAACTGAAATACATTTATGAAATGATCATCCTGCTGTCCCCCCTGTCTCTTTTTCTGCAGCACAGTTGATGCCCTGAGCAGGATTTAAGCCCCAGTCTTGGCAGTGAGAGTGCTGGGTGCTATCCACTTATAGCCTTGATACACTTTATGCTATGTTTGGAAGAAAATCAATCAGAGAGAGAACACTCAAGAGGCACGCAAGCACTTTTGTGTACAAGAAACATTAGATGTGTCATGACACGTCAGATCACGCCCACCTGTCAAAACAAACCATGATCTGTGACTCCACTCCACACTCCGTTTCTGTGCTTCCATTTTGCCTCCTCCTGTTCTTCATCTCCATTCATTACTTCACTCTATATTACTCTCCACCAAACAACCACTCCTTGCCAGATTATTGTGTGCTCTCATGCCCAGATTTCCAGCGTTTTTTTTTACCTTGACCTTCAGATCTCGACCCACGCTTTGTTTCACGGATCTCGCTCACGTCTCACACTTTGGATTGTCGTTTTCTCTGTTCTCTGGATATCGACCCTTGCTTTTGTTTTACGACCACGATTCTGGATCACGGACTTTCTTTGACTTCACGGCAGCGTACCACGCACACCCACAACCAAGATTATTCCCCGTGGATCAGACCTGCATTCAGCGTGCATCGGCTCTTCAGTTCCGCATTCTCTCCTCGAGACTCGCGCCGTGCCTCTGCATCAATCGAAAGGACTTTTCATTCACAAAACTATTAGCACGTAATACATTTCAAAATAACCGGCGCTACTTCTCTTACGTGCTCTGCGCTTGGATCCACTTCCGTGACAGTATAATCTGGCCATTTATGGATCCAGCAGATATCTTGCGTCTGGAGGCGGCACTAAAAAACCAAGGCTCTCACCAGCAGGATATTCAGCACATCATGACCGCGCTTCGCACAGTGATGCAAACGCTGACCTCCCTCACTGATTAGATCCAGCAGCTGCACCTCACTCCACCTCCTACTCCTCAGGTGCTGCCACCACCACTGGTACCCATCGCCCGCCATGAACCACGCCTCCCTGCGCCACCCACTTATGATGGTGATCTACTCACCTGTCGTTCATTCCTTTCTCAGTGCTCTCTCGTGCTTGAACTCCAAGTCTCATCCTTTCCCACAGAACCTTCAAAGGTAGCTTACATCATCACTCTTCTTTCGGGCAGAGCAAGGGAATGGGGAACTTCTCTATGGGACGCCCAAGCCCACCTTCGAGGCATTCACCAATGAAATGAGGCGGGTGTTCGATCGTTCATTTTCAGGATGACAGGCAGCAGGCCAACTACTCAAGTTATGCCAAAGATCTCGTTTTGTGCACGACTATGCCATTGATTTCAGGACTCTGGCTACCTCTTGTGGCTGGGATCATCAAGCCCCGTTCAATGCTTTCCTCCATGGACTCGCCGACCCCATGAAGGAAGAACTTGCTGCACGAGAGCACACGCCTTTCGCTAAAGGAGCGCCAGCGCCGTTGCGGTGAAGGTTCCTGCTTTTACTGTGGCCAAGCGGGCCACTTGGTACGATCCTGTCTGTTAAAAGCCCGGGCCCCCAGATAATTCTGGGAGTACAAGGGGGCCCTAAACTTCAGCTTCTCCCAGATTCTCGACCGCTGTTCTTGGTAACCTTGACCTATGATAATCAGCCTCACGTCATGAACGCTCTCATAGATTCTGGAGCCGGCCAAAATTTAATAGCAGCATCCACAATCAGCCGCCTCAAGATTCCATCTCACCCACTCAGCCAGCCTCTTCATGTTCAGGCACTAGACGGTATTAAACTTCCTCCAGTCACTCACCGCTCAGCTCCACTCACCGTACAGCTCTCTGGTAATCATGCTGAAACCATCTCCCTCCTGATCATCCAAAGCCCCCATGCTCCAGTAGTTTTGGGTCTCCCATGGCTCAAGAAACACAACCCCCATGCTGACTGGACTAGGAATAGCATCCTCGAATGGAGCCCTGCCTGTCTTTCCTCCTGCCTCCTTTCCGCCCACCTCAGGAACACACCAACCACGTCACAAGTAAATATTCCTTGCCTCTCTCAGGTACCTGTCGAATACCATGACCTTAAACAAGTGTTTAGCAAACCACGCGCTATTTCTCTCCCTCCTCACCGCCCCTATGACTGCGCCATCGACCTCCTCCCTGGCACTACCCCCCCAAGAGGCTGCCTCTATTCATTGTCATGAAACAGTATATCTCTGAGTACCTAACCGCCTGAATCATCTGCCCCTCCTCCTCCCCAGTTGGTGCTGGATTTTTCTTTGTGGAAAAAAAGGACAAATCTCTTCTTCCATGTATAGATTATAGGGGGAGAACCGCTATCCACTTCCTTTGATGTCTACAGCCTTTGAATTACTCCAAGATGCTCACGTGTTCACCAAACTTGATCTTAGAAATGCTTACCACCTAGTCAGGCTCAGAGAGTGATGAATGGAAAACAGGCTTTAACACACCCACGGGTCACTATGAATACCTGGTGGTCCCATTCGGCCTAACTAATGCCCCAGATGTGTTCCAGACCCTTATAAATGACGTTCTCCACGACTTCCTCAACACCTTTGTATTTGCCTACCTTGACGACATTTTAATCTTTTCTCGCTCACTTAAGGAGCACAGAATCCACGTACGTCAGGTGCTGCAATGCTTAATGGAGGACAAACTTTATGTTAAAGCAGAGAAATGCGAGTTCCATCAGGAATCCACCTCTTTTCTGGGCTACCTTATCTCCCCGTCAGGAATTCAGATGGACCCAGCCAAGATCAAAGCTGTTACTGAATGGCCCACTCCTTCTTCTAGACGTGAGCTTCAACGCTTCCTGGGGTTTGCTAACTTCTACCGATGTTTCATCAGAAACTACAGCCTGGTGGCCACACCCCTCACCATTCTCACCTCCATTAGGATTCCCTTTCAGTGGAACTCTCAAGCCCAGGAAGCATTCAATCATCTGAAATGTTTATTCACAACAGCACCTATTATTGTCTAGAAGAGTGGAGACACTGGCTGGAAGGAGCTGAACACCCCTTTCTCGTCTGGACTGACCATAAAAACCTCGAGTATCTTAGGGCGGCCAAAAGATTAAATTTTTTTTTCTCCAGATTTAACTTCACGCTGTCTTACCGCCCAGGCTCTAAAAACACTAAGCCCGATGCTCTGTCTCGTCAATTTACCACCCCCCAGGACACTCCCACCATAGAAACTATTTTACCACCCCAATGTCTGGTGGCAGCCACTCAGCTTGAAGTGGAAAATCAAGTCCTGCAATCACTGACCCATGAGCCAGGTCCTAGCAATGTTCCCCCCGGGAGACTCTTCGTCCCAGCCACAGCCCGCTCCCTAGTACTAGAGTGGGGCCATAACGCGAAGCTAGCATGTCACCCCAGAGCCACCTGCACTCTTGCCCTACTACAGCAATGGTTCTGGTGGCCTTCTGTCACAGATGATGTTAAGAACTTCGTGGCCGCATGCGACATATGGAACACATAGGCCTCCCGGTAGACATAGTCTCAGACAGGGGTCCCCAGTTCTCGGCTCAGTGCTGGAAGGCCTTTTGTAGCCTCATTGGTGCAACACCTAGCCTCTCGTCTGGTTTTCACCCCCAGAGCAATGGCCAGACAGAACATGCGAATCAGGAGCTTGAGAAAACCCTGAGATGCATGACTTCGCGGGATGCAGCTTCGTGGAGCCATTTCTTCCCCTGGGTGGAGTATGCACACAACTCGCTTCCCACCTTTGCCACTGATATGTATCCTTTCCAATGCTGTCTAGGCTACCAGCCACCATTATTTCCCACCCAAGAGGAAGAAACTGCTGTCCCGTCAGCCCAAGCCTTTGTCCGCCGCTGCAAAAACACATGGCGACGGGCCCGTGCTCAGCTGATCCACGTTGCGCAGCTGATTCCTCATAATCAGCTTATACCCATTACATTATTATTTTGTCTACTAGAGGATACATCACATACAGTACAGGCCAAAAGTTTGGTCACAATTTCTCATCTATCTTTTAATGTGTGTTCTTCATTTTCATGACCATTTACATTGGTAGATTCTCACTGAAGGCATCAAAACTATGAATGAAAACATTTGGAGTTATGTACTTAACAAAAAAAGGTCTCCACAGTCACCGAACCTGAACCCAATCGAGATGGTTTGGGGTGAGCTGGACCACAGAGTGGAGGCAAAGGAGCCAACAAGTGCTAAACACCTCTGGGAACTCCTTCAAGACTGTTGGAAACCATTTCAGGTGACTACCTCTTGAAGCTCATCAAGAGAATGCCAAGAGTTTGTGTATGGGCATGTTATTCCACAAGTTTTAACGCGTATCCTTTTATCATATTTGGTTACTCACAACAAGGAACTCCATTGTTCTCTTTGTCTCTTGTTTTATTTTCAGCATCAAAGATTTAACACTTCGTACAGTACACTGTGGTTACAACAACCTATTCGCTGTATCTCGTTATGGTTTTCTTACGTTTAAAACAACCTATTTGCTGTATCTGTAGATCACAATCTTAGATTACGGTTACAACAACCTATTTGCTGTATATTTTAGCTTACGGGCAAAAGCTTGTGTTCTCCACGACTTCCATATATAAACTGATTTCTGCCGTGCACAATATTCATGCAACAATGGAATGACGTCACAGATGAAATGATGTCACAGAGCAACTTACGATTATCATACTAAATGCTTAACTAATAAACTTAATGCATAATGCTTAACTAGTAGACTTAATTCTTAATGCTTAACTAATAGACTTACTAATGAACTTGGTGCTTAAATGCACAAAATAGAATAAAATAAAATAAATACAACAACAGATTCATAAAGCAAACTATGGCTCTTACATTCCAGCCACTAATTGACAGGCAGGGAGACTGACAATTACATTTTTGTGTTTTTTTTTTTTGTAAAGCCATGAAATTAAACCTTCTTAACTTTCTAAAACCCTTTTTAAATCGTTTAAGTGTATGGTATTTGTCTCAAAGTGTTTATATTTGCATACCAAAGAAACAATTATAACTAATTATGATATAATTAACAGTCCATTTCACATATGATGCACAGCTTGTCAATGGGTCTTTCAAGAGTAATGGTCTTAGTTTTAACCAACACACGCCTCGCAATTCCTTTTCTATCGGGGAACGCTTTCGTGATTCGTCTGATGACTCATGAATTTCTTGGAGAAGACTCATCAATTATTAGAACTACATCTCCAATCGAAAGGTTTTTTCTCGCTTGAAGCAATTTTTCACGTTCCTGAAGCAAGGGCAAGTATTCATGCACCCATCGCTTCCAGAATAGGTCGGCAAGGTACTGAATTTGCTTCCACTTGCAACGTGCATAAATGTCCTCTTTTTTGAAAAGTGCAGGAGGCAAGTTTGGCTGTTTTTTCATCAGCAGCAGGTGATTGGGTGTCAGGGGTTCTAGATCTGTGGGATCGTCCGTAATAGTGGTAAGGGTTCGGTCATTCATATAACTTCCACTTCACACAGAAATGTATGCAAGCTCTCATCAATTAGTGTTTGTTCTTTCAGTACGGATCTCAGGATCTTTCTAACTGTTCTGATTTGAATTTCCCATATTCCACCGAAATGGATCCCTCTTTGCGTGAGATTGCCTTCAATTTTCGACTGATTCCACTGCTGGATAGCCTTACACAATTCAATCTCAGCACCTATAAAGTTTGTTCCATTGTCACTTCTCATAATTGACACCTGGCCTCTCCTGCACACAAAGCGTCGAATGGCATTCAAGCAGGAGTCTGTGTCCAATGACTGCGCAACTTCAATGTGCACAGCTTTTGTTGTCAGACAAGTAAACAATACGCCATACCTTTTAACATTACTCCTACCTCGGTTAACCTCAAAGGGTCCGAAATAGTCTACTCCCACGTTAGTGAAGGGTGGGTGATCTGGTGTTATTCTGTCACATGGCAGTTCTGACAATTTTGTTCACCGGTCTTTGCTCTAATCTTTCTACATGTCACACAACTGGAAAGAAACTTTGTCACTAGGGAGTTAGCAGTCGGGATCCAGTATTTTTGCCGCAATTTTGAAAGCATATAATTCCTTCCACAATGTCCAACCCTTTCATGAGTGTCTCTTATTAAAGAGTCTTTAGGTATAATGACTGGGTGTTTTACGTGCTCAGGCATTGCAGACTTACCGAGACGTCCTCCAACTCTCAGCACTCCATCCTGCAGTACTGGGTCTAGTTTGGAGAGACAACTGTTCCTTTTTACAGATGCATCGGCCCTTTGCATCATGGAAATTTCTTCCTTGAATTTTTGGCTTTGGATGAACTTAATGATTTCTTTTTCTGCTCTTGTTAAGTCCTGAATTGTCAGAGACTTGTGGTTTTCTGTCACTGGTTCATCTACATGTTTTTTGACCTTTTTTGTTCTCTGTTTGAGCATGTCCTTGATACAAAGAATCCAGGCAACGGATCTTTTCAACTTGTACCAGTCAGAGTAATAATTGATTAGTTTGCTCACAGCATCTGTGCTCTCTGTAGTACTCACGATATTCACTGAAGCTGAATGTTTAATCTCATTGTCATCCTCTTTTATCGACAGGTCATGAATGTTCTCAGGCCATTTACACTCTGGTTCTTTGAGAAAGGAGGGACCATAGATCCAGTTGACATTTTTCATGAATTTTTCACAAGATACACACTTGGATGCAGAATCGGCTGGATTTTTTTAAATGTTGACATACCTCCATTGCTGTGGCTTGGTTGACTCTCTTACAATGGCAATTCTGTTAGCAACGAAGGTTTTAAAACGAAGTTTTTCATTGTCAATATATCTCAGAACGATTGTACTGTCAGTCCAGAACTTAGAGCTCAGCAATTTTATTTCCAGTTGACCTTTCAACATTTTGTCATTGTTCACGGCAACTACTGCTGCAGTCAATTCCATTCGAGGAATAGTGGTTTGTTTCAGGGGTGCTACATGAGAGTTACCCATCATGAATGCACAATGTGTGAGTCCATCAGCATTTACCAACAATTTACAGTATCCCATCTCACTTGCATCTGATAAGTGATGAAGCTATGCCGTAGTTGTGACAAAGTTAGCTGGTTTTGCGCATCTTGCTACACTGAACTCGGACAGTTGGTGAAACTTGTAGCCAAGCTTTCCATCTTTTTGCAAACTGTTTGGGAATGTCGTCCTCCCATGCAAGTTTTTCTTTGCACAACTGCTGCATTAAAATCTTAGCTGGGAGTATAACAGGTGCAAGGAAACCCAAGGGGTCGTAAATTGAACTAGTGATTGACAAGATTCCTCTTCTACTCACAGGTCGTTCCTTTAAACAAATCTTAAACTTGAACATGTCTGAATTGATGCACCACAACACCCCTAGAGCTTTCTCGACAGGAAGTGCATCTTTACTTAAATCCAAGTCTCTCATGTCTTTGATTCTTTCACTCTCAGGAATAGAAGTCAGTAGGGCACGACTGTTACTTGCCCACTTGATGAGGTTGAACCCTCCACTTGCACAAAGCCTGGTGAGATTGTTGTATAGGGCAACTGCTTGATCATGGCTCGAAACAGACTTCAAACAGTCGTCTACATAAAAGTTCTTAAGTACTGTGTTAACTGCCTCAGCAGATGAGTTGCTACAGTTTTCTTCTGATGTTTTCCTAAGCGCAAAGTTAGCAACGCTTGGAGACGATTTTACACCAAACAGATGAACAACCATTTTGTACTCGACCATGTCTTGATTTACGTCTCCGTTCGGCCACCATAGGAAGCGCAGCAAGTCTGTGTCCTTTTCCGGAACTCTCACCTGATAATACATGGCTTCCACATCTTGCATCATAGCAACTTCCTCTTGTCTGAACCGTGTAAGCACTCCAATGAGTGAGTTCGTTAAGTCTGGTCCTTGTAGGAGCTCGCTATTCCGTGATACTCCCTGATAGCTGGCAGGACAGTCAAAAACCACTCAGCTTTTTCTTTTGAGTATGATATACACCATGGTGAGGTATATACCACACTTGAACATCTTGTCGACTTAAGTGAGGTGTAGGGACTTTGACTGCATGGCCCTTTTCAAGCATGTCGTTCATGAAATTTTAATACTCCTCGTGGAAGGAGCGGTTGTTCTTGAATTTCTTTTTTAGATTTAGTGCGCGCTGCATGGCTGCTCTTCTGTTGTTGGGCTTTCTTAAATGGAAGACCTATGTAAAAGTGATTGTTGGTAAACTGCAGAGAGTTAGATACAGAGTCTAAAAACTGAAAGTCCTAAGGACAACTCGGCCTTATCATCACAGTTTCATTCAGGAAAGTCATCGTTGTACTGTTGTATCAGCATTTGTTCTACACTTTCGATGGAAACTCTGTTGACTGTAACACTCGCCTGCTTGTTATCATACATGCTTTCCTCGACCGATTCTCGGAGAGGTCCATTCAGAGTCCATCCAAGAGCAGTTTTTACTGCATATGGCACTTTGTGCCTGCTGGTAATTACTTGCCATGGTTCTAGAAGTTTGTACTCTTTATTACCTATGAGAATTTCAACTCTAGCATCAATATGAGGCAATTTCACTTCACTAAGGTATGGCCACTTATCAATGTCGTGCTGTTGTGGAATGTTTTCCACTGAGACTGGGATGTTCTTTTTAGTATACACATTGGAAAGTTCAACAAAGGTGTTTTCTTCCAGACCGCTAACCTCCAAGTCAGTGAGCACATAACTTTCTACTTGTTTCTTAGAGTTCATGGTACTTAACATCATATCAACTTTTCTTCCTTGAACATTTAATTGCCTTGCTAATGATTCCATATAGAAAGTAGCTGAACTACCTGGGTCCATGAAAGCATAAATTTCTACTGTCTTGTCACCTTTCTTTGACTTTATTTTAACAGGTACTATGGAGAGAATGCAATTGTCTCCAGCCCCAGTACAGGCGCTGGTTTCATGACTCACTGTAGCAGGCAGTGTATTAACTGTTTCAGTTTCATCAGCCTTTACAATTACCTGAGCCGTGTCTTGTACGGCAATGTGTAACATGCGAGGATGTTTCTTTGAGCACAATGAACATATGATTCTTTTCGTGCAGTCTTTACTTAGGTGTCCTTTTACTAAACATCCATAGCAAAATCCATTCTTTTTCAAAAAGTCCAATTTATCTTTATTTGTCTTATCTTTAAAAAGTTACTTTCATCTAAGGTATGACCTTTCTCACAGAATGCACAAGGTTTAGTAAAAGCACTGACAAATGATGCACCAGTCCTCTTTGCTGTAATCAAGTCTTTATGAATTTCACCAACCTGATTAATCCCCGTTGCAAAGCTGACCCCTCTTTTTCCTTCCATTTTTAGTTTGGATCCTTGAAGAGATTTGTTAAAGTGTTTTTTATCACTAGTGGAGACGTCCAGGGGCCTCATTTATCAATGCTGCGTATGCACAAAAACTTTGCTTACGCCAGTTTTCACGCTCACGGTTGGATTTACTAACAGTGAAATTAATGTGAGAATGTGCGTTCTTCGACGCCAACTTCATGTCTGGCGTACGTGTATTCCTTGTGCGTGTTTGTTTTATTTCCGTTGGCGACTCCTAGAGGCAATTATGTTAAATTGCACACTACAAAGTATCGCACCAACACATGTGAAAAACATTGCTATTCATTCATAATTGATAAAATGGGTTAATTGACAATATTTTTCTACCAATTATTTGATTTAGAACATATAAAAGCATTTGCAAATGTATACAACCGTTAGTCTATGGCAATGGCGGTGTTGGCCTTATTAGAGGACATTGTCAATGGCCGAATCCAAAGGGAATGCATTTTTAGGGATCACAGTGATTTTCTGGCCCATGATGATGACTGGCTTATTAGCCGTTTCAGATTTCCAAAAGCTATCCTCCTGGAGCTCTGTGCTGAGTTGGGTCCAAATTTGGAAAGAGAGACAGCGAGGAGCCACGCATTACCCGTTCCCTTGCAGGTGCTGACAATGCTTGGTTTCCTGGCAACTGGTTCTTTCCAAAGGGAACTGGCAGACTGCTCGGGGTTAAGCCAGTCGTCTTTGAGCCGTGTAATGCCAGCTGTATGGGACGGGATCACCCGCATGTCTAGCAGGTATATAAAGTTTCCATATCATGCAGTTGACCAGCTAAACATTAAAGCACAATTTGCAGCGATCGCCGGTTTTCCTAATGTAATCGGAGCCATCGACTACACGCACATTGCTATAAAGGCGCCATCTGAAGACGAATTTGCATACGTGAATCAGAAACATGTCTGATGTCATACGAATGTCATACGAATGAGATGAACGTGATCCACTTTAAACATGTGGATTGCACAACCCTGGACATTACCATTCTTTTCCTACTCGTACAGCTGCTCTTATTGTTCACATATTCTTCATATATTTTCTATATTGTGTATTGTTGTACAGTTATTTTATTTTAACTTTAGTTTTTATATTTTATTTTATTCATTCCTAGTTAAATTTACCTATTTTATTTTTCATATTTATTTCCTATTCATAGTCTTTTATTTTAAGGTTTGAATTAAATAGAATTTTTGAATTTGATTTGCAAGGTACGCAAGTTCACTGTTTTAACAAGTGGTGGAAACACGTCAAACCTCTTCTATCATCTGAAATCCAAGCATCCAAACGAATATGGCCAAAGTAAAAAAAAAAAATGCGGCAAACCTCAGCAATTCACAGTTTATATAAAATTACATTATGTAAAACAGTTTCTTTGTGTTTGAATTTTTATTTATGCATTTTCAGATACAAATTGCTATATTGTGATTATATATATATATATATATATATATATTGTTACCGAGGTAGAAAATAGCTTCTACTGTGATAGAAGATTTTGGTTATATCGCCCACCACTAATGAAGCCTAACTTGCTTCATGGTGGGGATTGTGGGGACAGAGGAGAGACCTGTGTGTGTTTTGTGTCTTATACCGCTGGCAGCAGACCGCATGAGACCCAACAAATTAGGAAGACACTTAGAGACAACACACGTTAATAAGCCACTCGACTTCTTTCAAAGAAAGCTGGCAGAATACAGACAGCAGGAGAATCGCATGGTAACATCTGAATCAGTGGACAGCAAAGCACAAATGGCTTCATTCAAAGTTGCATACAGTATTGGCCAGTGCAAAAAAACTACAAACGATTGCTGAGCAGCTAATAAACATGGGGTCAGTTATGCAAAGATAAGTGACAACGTAAGCCTTTTATAACAATTGCACGTGTATTTTATCTGTTTTTAACTTGGTGTTGTTTGATCTTATTGGTTTATAAATTGATATTTCAATAAACAGTAAACTTGGCAGATTTCGTTATTATTTTGTTGACAAGTGGGGCTTGAAAATTTGCTCACCCCCTTAAGTGGGGAATGACAGAAAAAGTTTGAGAACCACTGCTTTAGACAATGTCAATTGTTAAAAGCGCAATACAAATAAAACTGAATTGAATTTAAAAATACTTGTTGTTTTAGGTATTACACTTACGGTCACACTTAGATGGGCTGCCTCGAGACGTGATGGCAGTCCGAGGTATTTTGTTGACGCACTGCTCTTGTAAAGTTCATTATATTCCAGTTTGGGAGCTTGTGCACTGCTGGCTTCGATGACCAGTCCTCACAGTCCTGGTACACTTTTATTTCAGAATTGGCCTTTTCAAGCGCCATTTCTATTTCCAGCCTTTCCATTCTAGACTTTAACACCTGCTGTTCGTCTAAGGTTGCTGCTTCAGCCAACAAGACTGCTCTGTTAGCTTCTGCCTTTCTTCTTCTTCATCCGAGCTAATGATGCTGTAGATGTTGAGGACCTTTTGGATGCTGCCGTCGCTATGCTTCCGTGCCTGTTAGAGGCGAGCATCTTGTACTCCACCACTGACACGCTGTCATCTGACGAAACTCCATCATTGGGTGGTTGAGACATCTTGAAGCGGCCCTTAATTTCTGCAATCCAAAACTCCACCTTGGCCATGAAGTTTGTGCAGCGCTGCAATTCAGGCTGATAACAGTTGTCCTGATCACATTTGTGTTTTTCTTCTTGTAGGCACAGTAGCACATCGGTATTGCTTTTGATAAACTCGTCTAACAGCCCTTTATAGCTCTTATAATACTTAGCTTCAACAACATTCATATTGCACGCATTGTCCATAAGCGACCCTATTTCGATGGATTTTGCAGTCAGTTGACTCAACTTGCCTATTTTGGCGTCCAACATTTCGTGAAGCTTCTCTTCAGACTCTTTGTCGATGAGCACCATCTCACTCTCAGGCTCGGTATTGGCAGCGTTGTCATCCGACATAGTGAGATTCAAAGCCGGCAAGTCGTCTTTCGGTTTCAATTTCAACGTTTGCTTATCTTCGTTTGAATGACGGAGAAAGCTTTTGACTTTACATGTATGGGCATGTTATTCCACAAGTTTTGACGCGTATCCTTTTATCGTATTTAGTTACTCATGACATGGAAGTCCATTGGTCTCTTTGTCTCTTATTTAATTTTCAGCATCAAAGATTTAACACTTCGTACAGTTGTCTTGAGTAAGTCCACTGTGGTTACAACAACCTATTCGCTGTATCTCGTTATGGTTTTCTTACATTTACAACAACCTATTTGCTGTATCTGTAGATCACAATCTTAGATTACGGTTATAACAACCTATTTGCTGTATCTTTTAGCATACGGTTAAAATCTTGTGTTCTCCACGACTTCCGTATCTAAACTGATTTCCGCCGTGCACAATAGTCATGCAACAATGGAATGACGTCACAGATGAAATGATGTCACAGAGCAACTTACGATTATCATACTAAATGCTTAACTAATAAACTTAATGCTTAATGCTTAACTAGTAGACTTAATGCTTAATGCTTAACTAATAGACTTACTAATAAACTTGGTGCTTAATGCACAACCAACAAAATAGAATAAAATAAAATAAACACAACAACAGATTCATTTTTGATGCCTTCAGTGATAATCTACCAATGTAAATGGTCATGAAAATAAGACATTGAATGAGTGAAGGTGTGTTCAAACTTTTGGCCTGTACTGTACATTGTCAGTATGCATGAATGTCCTCTTGATATAATTGATTAGTTGTATTTGCATATGATTGGTTGACAAATCAGTCCTCTCTCCTTGGAAACAAAGATTGGTTATGTATGTATGTGTGGTTACAGGGATAACTATCAGACCTGGTGAGAATCACCCGAATACCTTTTTTTTTTTTTTTTTTTTGCATAAAGAGACATTTCAATAAAGTCACTACTTGATGCATGGTGCAGAATTTGCAATGAATACTGCTGTTACACAGGCATCTTTCCATTTTTGTTAACTGATAATCCCAGAGCCCCCATACCATCCCCCCAGCCTCCCATTCCTTCCACTGGGTCATGCAGTCACAAATGCAAGTAAATCCATCTTATGAAGGACATAAAATGACACTTAGCTATAATCTCTTCTTGAATGGGAGATTTTATAGACTCTCATTGTAGATCATTTTCTGCCTGTCAACCAGGAATTAATGATGGTTATTTTAATGATGGTTATTTCAAACTGTGCTTTTCAGATACAAGCCACAGGTTAAGAAACCATTTCCAAATATGACTTTCAGAGTGGAGGAAAAATAATTCAAGGAGAAACTCAACCTGGGTAAGAGAAATAGAGTCTTTAGATGGAATTCTAGCCCTGATGATTTATGTTACTTGATCTGGCCAACATACAGTAACAAGCTCAATAATTAACAGCACACATTGAGCAAAAGAGACCTGATTATCTACGTTGACCATGCTTAGCCACTAGTCCTAACACAAGGCCCACTAGCTCACAAACTGTGAAGGCTTTGAAAAACCTAAAGTACTCAGGAAAACCTGAGCTAAAAATATTTCTAAGTAATATGAAGAAAAAAACTAAATAAACCCCAAACAGACAAACACTTGCCCATGTTAAAAACATAATAAGAGTCTTTTGCCAGCTTTGGAGGAGAGGTTACCTCCAGGTCTGAGCTGCAAGTTGTTATGCAAGTAGCTGCATGTGGTGCACATGAGATTTCAATGTGCACAAGTTGACAAGAAGAAAGGGAAAGATGGGTGTATAACAGCCAGATAATTCTCACCATTCCCAGCAGTTAGGAGGAGTGAAAGAGAACTATAATTTTGGTACTAATGTACATAATAGAGTCACCATAGATACATATGTACATCGTTGAAGTGCTTTGTTGTTGTCATGATGTACGGTGTCTTTTCATTTTTGTCATTCTTCATCCAGCCTTGTCCAAAGAATTCCCTGGAAATAACAGTGACAGTATTATTTCAGTGTATAACTACAAGTAGGTTTTTAAGACAGTCAAACTTTACAGTTTTGCATTTGTTTACTTTGTATAAATTTTTAACAAAATTAAATCAATGCTAGGCTTGGGCTATTATCTATGTAAAGGTTCTCAATAGTCTGCCCATGTCTGTGTGGGTTTCCTCCCTATGTAAAATTACCCTGGGTGTTAATTTTGCAAATGTGTGCATGGTACCATACAATCAACTGACACTTCATCTAGATCTATTGACAGTTGTAGGTGTATTTTTAAATAAAACTGAAAATATTAACTGGGGGAAAGACGTCAAACCTTGTCCAAGACAACAACATAGAAACTGGTAAAGAAGTTTGTGGCATTAAAGGTATCAAAGTATGCCTATCCACTGTTAAAACATTGCTACATCACTATATGCTGTAAGGCTGATGTGCAATAAAATGGAACTAATGCACTTCACAAGAAAATATAAATATATGACCTTATGAGCAAGGAGGATTTTCTAAAAACACATCAGGAGGCATCAAAAATGTACTCTTCAACAGGGCAGCAAAACCAAAGCACATCCCAAAAATTTTAAGACAATTATGTGAAATTATTGTAAGGGTAATCAAAAGGCCCAAATGTGAATCCCATAAAAAATTTGTCATGATAAATGGAAAAGAAATTCTGGCAAAGTATTGTAAAAAGCTTCTGGAAGGTTGATGCACAATCTTTCACATGCGCAAATTGCACAAGAATATAACATTGTGTTCTAAGAAACTATACACTATCTGGGCCAGGAAGTGCATAATACACGTCCTGTTGCACCTTAATGTCCATTGTTAAATTGTGTTTTTTGTCTACAACATCCATGCACATTTAAGAAGAAATTAAAAAAGTGTTGTAGGCAATGGTAAAATGGAAAATGTATACAGTATGCTTAAAAAGTGAAACCGCATCCCCCTAAAAGTGATGAATGTGTGGTGAAATAGGGTATTGAACTTTTCCCATCATGTCTGAAGGGAAGCAAGGCTGAAGTGGCTTCCCTTTATAAAATAAATATAAACAACTAAATACAAACCGGATTCCAAAAAAGTTGGGTCACTAAACAAATTCTGAATAAAAACTGAATGCAATGATGTGGAGATGGCAAATGTCAATATTTTATTCAGAATAGAACATAGATGACATATCAAAAGTTTAATCCGAGAAAATTTATCATTTTAAAGGAAAAATATGTTGATTCCAAATTTCACGGTGTCAACAAATCCCAAAAAAGTTGGGACAAGTAGCAATAAGAGGCTGGAAAAAGTAAATTTGAGCATAACGAAGAGCTAGAAGACCAATTAACAGTAATTAGGTTAATTGGCAACATGATTGGGTATAAAAAGAGCTTCTCAGAGTGGCAGTATCTCTCAGAAGCCAAGATGGGTAGAGGATCACCAATTCCCACAATGTTGCGCAGAAAGATAGTGGAGCAATATCAGAAAGGTGTTACCCAGCGAAAAATTGCAAAGACTTTGCAGTTATCATCATCATCAACTGTGCATAATATCATCCGAAGATTCAGAGAATCTGGAACAATCTCTTTGCGTAAGGGTCAAGGGCGTAAAACCATACTGGATGTCCGTAATCTCCGGGCCATTAAACGACACTGCACCACAAACAGGAATGCTACTGTAAAGGAAATCACAGAATGGGCTCAGGAATACTTCCAGAAACCATCGTCAGTGAACACAATCCACCGTGCCATCCGCCGTTGCCAGCTGAAACTCTACAGTACAAAGAAGAAGCCATTTCTAAGCAAGATCCACAAGCACAGGCGTTTTCATTGGGCCAGGGATCATTTAAAATGGAGTGTGGCAAAATGGAAGACTGTTCTGTGGTCAGACAAGTCACGATTCGAAGTTCTTGTTGGAAATGTGGGATGCCATGTCATCCGGACCTAAGAGGACAAGGACAACTCAAGTTGTTATCAACGCTCAGTTCAGAAGCCTGCATCTCTGATGGTATGGGGTTGCATGAGTGCGTGTGGCATGGGCAGCTTGCATGTCTGGAAAGGCACCATCAATAACCTGAAAATATATTCAGGTTCTAGAACAACATCTAGTCATCTCTTTCAGGGAAGACCCTGCATTTTTCAACAAGATAATGCCAGACCACATTCTGCATCAATCTCAACATCATGGCTGCGTAGGAGAAGGATCCGGGTACTGAAATGGCCAGTCTGCAGTCCAGATCTTCCCCCTATAGAGAACATTTGGCGCATCATAAAGAGGAAGGTGCGACAAAGAAGGCCCAAGACGATTGAACAGTTAGAGGCCTGTATTAGACAAGAATGGGAGATCATTCCTATTTCTAAACTTGAGAAACTGGTCTCTTCGGTCCCCAGCCATCTGTTGAGTGTTGTAAGAAGAAGGGGAGATGCCACACAGTGGTGAAAATGGCCTTGTCCCAACTTTTTTGGGATTTGTTGACACCATGACATTTTGATTCACCATATTTTTCCCTTAAAATGATACATTTTCTCAGTTTAAACTTTTGTTCCGTGATTTATGTTCTATTCTGAATAAAATATTGACATTTGCCATCTCCACATCATTGCATTCAGTTTTTATTAACAACTTGTTTAGTGTCCCAACTTTTTTGGAATCCGGTTTGTAATAATAATAATAATAATAATAATAATAATAAAGATTAACCAATCAGATAAGGCTATATTCATAGCATTGTGAACCTGTGATTTCCCAGAACCATGCCAAGTGAAGCCAGGGTGAATTGGCTTCCCTTGGTAAATAAAAAACAAACAAAAAAAATGGATTAACTTTTTTAAACTAAACTACACATGACTGTAGGGAAGACAGGGCAAGTTGCCTTGCCTTAAAAAAAATAAAAAGATCAACCTATTAAATAAGGCTAACTTTATAGCATTGTCAAACTTTGACTTCTCAGAACCATGCCAAAGAGAACCAGGGAGAAGTTGGATTCCCTTGAAAATGCAATAAAATAGAAAAATTTATTAATTCTCATGTTGATATTACACATTGTGCAAGGTAAAGAACAGTGTCTGATGCTTGAACCCTGTGGACCCTGTTACCGCCATGAAATGTGGGACACGTGCGCAGAACACATTGCATCTAGAGGTGCATGAATAGATTATTAAAGATAGAGATATGAGACCTACACCTTATTTCATGCAGACCTCAGGACCTGAACACATATAGGATCTGGGATACATCTGCTGAACTGAGTTTACTGAATGTGTTGAAAGAATAGAGAATCTGTATTCTGTAGGTGCCGTAGGTTATCTGTGCATCTGACAGCAGATGACACCCATGCAGATTCCCTTTTCTTCTGACTTGCAGAATTAAAATTAAACTTATGTTGCTTGGGGGGAAGAAATGTGCAAAATTTTGATTGTTGTATTTTAACAAGTTATTCTTATCTTTATTTCCATTTCAGGTTACAACACTCAGGAACTGAACACACAATACTGTAGGATCTGGGATAAATCTGATAAACTGAGTTTACTGAATGTGTTGGAAGAAAAGCGAATCTGCATCGGTGTTGTCATGGCAGCAGATGATACCCATGCAGATTCCATTTTCTTCTGCCAATACAAAACACTGAAACTAAACATTAAAAACATTTATTTCAGTAAATCAATTTAAAAAGTGAAACTTATATTATTAGCATTCTTTACAGACAGCCTGATATATTTCAAGTGGTTATTTCTTCTCATTTTGACGATTAAGGCTTATAGCTGATGAAAACCCAAAATTCAGTTTCTCAGAAAATTAGGATATTTACTGTATAAAATTTCAATATTGGAGGCTCTTTGTGTCGCACTTTAATCAGCTAAGTAACTCAGAGGTTTCCTGAGCCTTTAACTGGCCTCTCAGTCTTGTTCAGTAGGTTACACAATCAGAGGAAAAACTGCTGACTTGACAGCTTGACAGCTGTCTTGTCCAAAAGATGATCATTGACCCCTGCATAGAAAAAGGTGCATAAGCAAAAAACCACAGCCTTGAGAGGACTGTGAAATGAAGCCCATTGTAGTGAATAACAAGGCCCCCAAAGAGAAAGACAGCAGTCAAAGGATCACATGCCAGAGACCCTATCCCAGCATGAATGGCGCCATCCCGATAATCTTATCTGATTCGCGATCAGATATGAGCGTCTGTAAGATGAAGCTGCAGGAAACTTCACAAAGCATACAATAAGACCAGACGCCTCGAAATAACCCCCAAAACCAAGGGTGTAAATTGGCAATCCGGTAAACATAGCAGACAGTTTTACAGCTTCACCTGGAGCTGGGGGGAGAACAACCAAGTCACACCTAGACACTCTCTTGACCTCTGGAGCACACCCCATTCAATGAACAAAGGCATATGGCATCAACACTATTTTAAACATCTTTAAAGTGTGCCAGTAGGGAAAAACGCATATACATATATTTACTCAGTATGTTTTATTCTTGTGTGTATGTTTGATTATTATTCATAACTTTAAAGGTGTAATCAAACCCCATTTATTAGATAAAGGAAGGAATGAGTGTGTAAAATATGTAATGTTTGATGTCAATCTAAAGCTGGCTTTATTCCAAGAATGTTGGTGAACATGTGAAATTGGTAGCTTTAACCGAGCTCATGCAAAATTACTTCATAAAAGGTATTAAAAACTTCAAACGGTTGGGTCACACGTCACAGCCGAAACCCTGGGCTAATGTATATACAAAAGAAGGAATCACGTGAGGTGTGCGTGGCTAAGCCCTGCAACCACATCTGATTGGACCAATCACCCGTGGGACGGACTGACCCCGAAGGGACAAAAACCCTAAGGATCAAGAGTTCAAAGAAGAAAAACATCAGGACTGCAACCTCCAATATCTTCCAAGCAGCTCGGGCTTCCATCCTTGCGGGCGCCACGCCACCTCTGCTGGCGTCATCCGCTCTTCAAGAACTCTCAACGAGACTTTGTGCCAGAACTCCAAAGTCAGAAGTTCCAGAGCGCAGCCATCGGTAACCAGGCAACCAACGCCGCACCGAAGGGCTTTCCCGAAAGACGTCATCTCTACAACAGCGCACCAACCAATCAGCAATGCCGTGATTCCCTTCGCCGGGGGTGAACCAATGGATGTGAACAAACAAGTAAACAAACAAAGCTGCATACCTTGCTGAAGTTGGTGCTTGTTTCATAACTAAACCGTAAGATTGAACCCAAGACTCTGCTCTTGTGACTTTCGTTGAGCTAGTAAACAGTATTAGAATAACTTCTTTCATCTTCACTTTCCCAACTGTGTGTGTGTGTGTGTGTGTGTGTGTGTGTGTGTGTGTGTGTGTGTGTGTGTGTGTGTGCGCGCGTGCGTTTAAGTAGCGTAGTTTCATGTATCATAGATTAGTCAAATAAATTCTTGTTTCTTCATAAACAACTGTTGTCTTGGTCATGTATTTTAAAGTCTAAACATTTGCCCAGATCTTGTTACCGTGCTCATAATTGCTAAATACTAGATTTTGTGTTATCATCATTGGCATAGTTCTGCACGTGATAAGCAGAACTGGTAAGATACACAAAATTGTGTTAAACGCTGAACGGGTACTCGATAAAGTGTACATTATAAATTTTGATTCAGTTAATCAAATTAACCTGAATCGTTAAAGATTCGATACATCTCTGACCCAGAGTTAAACATTACATATTAATGGTGAAGGATGCGTTCGGCATTGTGCCCACAGTAAAATGTCTACATTTATTGATGGACAATGCGACTGTCATTTGTTGTCTTTATTATGTAAACCCTACACCATTCAAGAATTTAGGAGTGATTCAGAAGGAGTGGAATGCAGCTGGAGTCAATGCTTTAAGTCCTACCAAGAACAAACGTATCAAGGACATGGACTACAACTGTTGCATGCCTTGTGACACTTGAACTTGAACGCCAGGGGTAGCTCAGGGGTTAAGGCATCGGACTACGGTTCGGAAGATCCCACACTGTAAAAAAAAAAGTCCTAATTTCAAGGAAAATAACTAACATTTCATAGTAGTTTTCCTTATTTTAACTACATACAAATCTCTATAAAATTACAGACATTATCTGTAAATTACTAAGTTCACTGTTTTTTTTAAAGTTTTATTTCAATATGAAAAATTATTTTGTTTCAGATTTTTTAACAATAAAAATACCATATTATATATATATATATATATATATATATATATATATATATATATATATATATATATATATATATATATATATACAAACCGGATTCCAAAAAAGTTGGGACACTAAACAAATTGTGAATAAAAACTGAATGCAATGATGTGGAGATGGCAAATGTCAATATTTTATTCAGAATAGAACATAGATGACAGATCAAAAGTTTAATCCGAGAAAATGTATCATTTTAAAGGAGAAATATGTTGATTCCAAATTTCACGGTGTCAACAAATCCCAAAAAAGTTGGGACAAGGCCATTTTCACCACTGTGTGGCATCTCCCCTTCTTCTTACAACACTCAACAGACGTCTGGGGACCGAGGAGACCAGTTTCTCAAGTTTAGAAATAGGAATGATCTCCCATTCTTGTCTAATACAGGCCTCTAACTGTTCAATCGTCTTGGGCCTTCTTTGTCGCACCTTCCTCTTTATGATGCGCCAAATGTTCTCTATAGGGGAAAGATCTGGACTGCAGACTGGCCATTTCAGTACCCGGATCCTTCTCCTACGCAGCCATGATGTTGTGATTGATGCAGAATGTGGTCTGGCATTATCTTGTTGAAAAATGCAGGGTCTTCCCTGAAAGAGATGACTAGATGTTGTTCTAGAACCTGAATATATTTTTCTGCATTGATGGTGCCTTTCCAGACATGCAGGCTGCCCATGCCACACGCACTCATGCAACCCCATACCATCAGAGATTCAGGCTTCTGAACTGAGCGTTGGTAACAACTTGGGTTGTCCTTGTCCTCTTTGGTCCGGATGACATGGCGTCCCACATTTCCAACAAGATCTTCGAATCGTGACTCGTCTGACCACAGAACAGTCTTCCATTTTGCCACACTCCATTTTAAATGATCCTGGCTCAATGAAAACGCCTGTGCTTGTGGATCTTGCTTAGAAATGGCTTCTTCTTTGCACTGTAGAGTTTCAGCTGGCAACGGCGGATGGCACGGTGGATTGTGTTCACTGACAATGGTTTTTGGAAGTATTCCTGAGCCCATTCTGTGATTTCCTTTACAGTAGCATTCCTGTTTGTGGTGCAGTGTCGTTTAAGGGCCCGGAGATCACGGGCATCCAGTATGGTTTTACGCCCTTGACCCTTACGCACAGAGATTGTTCCAGATTCTCTGAATCTTCGGATGATATTATGCACAGTTGATGATGATAACTGCAAAGTCTTTGCAATTTTTCGCTGGGTAACACCTTTAAGATATTGCTCCACTATCTTTCTGCGCAACATTGTGGGAATTGGTGATCCTCTACCCATCTTGGCTTCTGAGAGACACTGCCACTCTGAGAAGCTCGTTTTATACCCAATCATGTTGCCAATTAACCTAATTACTGTTAATTGGTCCTCCAGCTCTTCGTTATGCTCAAATTTACTTTTTCCAGCCTCTTATTGCTACTTGTCCCAACTTTTTTGGGATTTGTTGACACCGTGAAATTTGGAATCAACATATTTTTCCTTTAAAATGATACATTTTCTCGGATTAAACTTTTGACCTGTCATCTATGTTCTATTCTGAATAAAATAATTTGCCATCTCCACATCATTGCATTCAGTTTTTATTCACAATTTGTTTAGTGTCCCAACTTTTTTGGAATCCGGTTTGTATATATATATACCATATTATACTAAAATTGATTGTTTTTCTTTGTAATTTTGAGGTAAATCATAATAGTTTTATAATACTTTAACATTTAAGTTCTAGATCCAAGTTTAGCATTTTTTCATGACTTTTTAAAAGATTATCCTTACATTATCACTTACATGTAGGCTATAGTATCTGCTTCATGCCTGAGACTGAAACTTATCAAAAAATATATTTTTTGTTTTGAATGCATTTTTTCTGGAATATCACCATGGCAATCTAGCCATCAGCTTTCTTAATGCATGCCTGAATATTCTGACACAAGGATAATGTATTTGCTGTGTAGCTTTTTTAAAGCAGTGCTTTAAGTTACATTTTGATATTTTGCTTGTATGAGGTGAACTATGGTGTTATTTTTGTACCAAAAACCTTAGCGAAAACTCCATGAACTCTCTGTGTTTACTGTCACAACCAATCAGAAGCTGGAGACGGGAACATTCTAATCTTGTTTCTGATTGGCTGATCAGCATCCGAAGGCCGATATATTCTAATTACCGCTTCATTACTGGTGCATTTAAATAAGCGCGCGAGTGATGGCAGGGCCTGATGCAAAATACGCCCATGTTTATTGCTCAGGTACAGACGTAAAGTGATATGAACCAGCCAGTGGAAAACAGGCGTCCTTCAAATGTTTAGCGCGCGCAGAGGTGGTCTGACACTGCAGCCGGTAAACGGTTGTCTGTGTAAATTCAGGGGAGTGAAGACACGCTGCTGAGCTACAGGTGAGAAGAAAAGCAGTCTCTGAGGGACAGAGGAGAAGACTCTGCAAGGAGAAAAAATACCTGCAAGCTCAAGAGACAATGACCGTAAGAGATTTTTATTGTTATTTAAATTCTTATTGTTGTTGCTGTAAACAAAGCTCATTTATTAATACTGCCAGGTTCGTCTGTTGCAAATCTCAAATTACGTTTTTCTTTTAAATCTAAGATCTTAATGTGTTCTTTTCTTCTCTCTTCTAATCCACCCTAATGAACCAAGGATCCAGTTGTTTACTGCCTGTTTGGAAGAGGATCTTTCTTGGATACACTGGACCATCCATTTTGCCATTTTGGTATGTTTTAGATTTGACTTACTTGCACTAAGGCATTAGGATTCTGAACTAAAAGTTAAAGTTATTTGTACACATACATTATATAAGAACTATAGAGTAAAAAAAGGGACCACATTGTACTTTATTTGTAATAAAGTTTCCAATCCAAGTTTAATTGGAACACTGGGAATCTTATTTGAAATTGTACATTTCTTCATAGGTTTTTAGTCAAGGATATTTCACAGCAATGTTTAAGTTTGTGAGAGAGAATGTTCCACTGTTATAGCACAATTGTCATGCACACTCAGCCGCGACCGGCACGAGGACCCGGAAGTAAGGCGGTCGCGAAGCTGAAAGCATAAAAGGAAACAAGATGGCGGCGCACATCGCTCTGTCATTGAGTTAAGCCCATGTCTGTTCGGAATCGTTCCAGTATATGTGAGTACTCACTTTCTTGGTTATCTTTTCAGACTGAGTGTGTGTTTATAGGACTAGGGTTAGATTGTGTCTTTCCTGTGCTCATTGAGTGTGAGAGTCCTTATAGTAAATCGCGTGATTATCCTGCCTGCTCGTGTTTATCCGCGTTTGGGTTTACCATTCATGCTACAGGGCTAACTGCTAAGGCTATCTGTTCATCCCGGTTAGTTCGTGACAGATAGCACGATCATCATTCTGGTCATCCCGGTTAGTTCGTGACAGAATGACAGAGCCAGCAGTAAACCCAGCGGATTACGCCCGCCTTCGCGGTGTGGTTGACCAGCATGCTTTGCTCATTAATGCGCTAACCGCGGAGCTCGATTCTCTGCGCCGGAGTGTCCGAGACACCGCAGCCTTGCGCCGCGAGGTCGCGGAGCTTAGGCAGGAGAACGCGGGCCTTCGGGCGGCGGTTAGTGGGCTGGCTAGCGGTCCGCCCGCCGCGTCGGTCGCGGCACCGCACCCCCCCCCCCCCCCCCTTCTGACGTTTTTTTAGCTCTTCCAGATAAATGGGATGGCACGGATGGGAAATGCAGTGTGTTTTTAACATCGCTGGAACTGGTGTTTGAGTTCAATGCCACCAAGTACTCCACCGACCGGCTGCGCATTGCACTCCTCGTCTCGTTGCTATCAGGGCAGGCAGCAGAGTGGGCCACGGCAGTCTTGCGTGCTGACACAGACACTGCGCACTCATATAATGAATTCACCCGTCAGCTCAAGCTAACATTTGAACATCCCGCGGGCGAGGTGGAGACCGACACAAAGCTCTACCACCTGCGACAGGGAGGACTGTCCGTGAGTAGATATACCGCCGAGTTCCGGACCCTCGCCATCCAGACCTCCTGGGGAGACGCAGCTCTCCGGACGTCCTACTTCGAGGGGCTGGCTAATCGTATCAAAGGTGAGCTAGCCGGACGAGAGCTCCCAGCCACCCTGGAGGGGCTAATCCAGCTAGCCCTCCGGATCGATCAGCGCCTCCTCTCTCGTCCGAAGCCAGCACCTCGAACCCTGCCGCCACCATCCACTCATACCTACACTGCACCAAGACCACCACCCACCGCCACCACAGCTTTTCCTGGACGTGTCGGATCTCCACCCCCTGCCGTGGTTGACACCGGAGCCGGGGAACCCATGCAACTAGGGCGCGCCTCCCTGACCGTGGCGGAACGCCAGAGATGTTACCGCGAGGGACTGTGCGCCTATTGCGGCTCAGCAGCGCACCACCGAGCCACCTGCCCGTCTCGTCCGGGAAACGCCCAGACCCGGTGAGAGGTAGGAGAGACTCCCCGGGTACCATCCACCTCTCCGCCACCACCGATCACACCGCCACTCGACTCACGGTTCAGGTAACCCTTCACCATGGCCACAAACGGGTCAGAAGTGCCGCGTACATCGATTCCGGTGCCGCGGGTAACTTCATTGACTCAACATATGCCAAAGGATTGGGGGTAAAGATTGAGGCGTTATCCCAGCCAATGAGAATCATCTCAGTCGACGGGCGGCCCCTCTCATCCAGCCCCATCACCCAGCAGACTCTACCCATCACTCTCGTCCTCGGCCGACATCAGGAGTCCATACAATTTCACCTCACACCCATATCATCTCCACCCATCATCCTTTGCTATCCCTGGCTCTTACAGCACGACCCACTCATCTCCTGGTCTCAGAACCGGATCCTTCAATGGGGGCCGATCTGTACCGACTTATGCCTACAGGCCCAGGCTGGGACGTGTTCCAGGGAGTCCGAGGCCCCCGACGTCGACATCCACGCCATTCCTCCACCATATCGAGACCTGGCTGAAGTGTTCTGTAAACGCCGGGCCAGCCACCTTCCACCTCACCGACCCTACGACCTAGCCATTGAACTCCAGCCAGGCTCCAGCCCCCCCCGCGGCCATCTCTACTCCCTCTCTACCAACAAGACCCAGGCTATGGAGGAGTATGTCACCAACGCCCTGCGAAATGGCACCATCAGGCCCTCCTCTTCGCCGGCTGCCGCGGGGTTCTTCTTCGTAAAGAAGAAAGGGGGCGAACTTCGTCCATGTGTCGACTATCGGGGGCTAAATAAGATCACCATTCGGAATCGTCACCCTCTGCCTCTCACCAACTCAGTCCTGGACGCCCTCTCTGGTGCCACCATGTTCACTAAGTTGGACCTCCAGAGCGCCTACAACTTGGTGCGCATCAGAGAGGGTGATGAGTGGAAGACAGCCTTCATCACCCCTACCGGACACTATGAGAGCCTGGTCATCCCATTTGGTCTCTGCAACGCACCCTCGGCCTTCCAAGCTTTCATCAACGATGTCCTCAGGGATATGCTAGGCTGATGGGTGTTTGTTTATCTGGATGACATTTTAATTTATTCACGCACCCCCACTGAACACACCAAACACGTTCGAGCTGTCCTTAAGAGATTGCTCGCCCACCAGCTGTACTGTAAGCTGGAAAAGTGTGCTTTTCACGAGCACTCCACCACGTTCCTGGCTTTTGTCATCTCGCCCCAGGGTGTGGCCATGGACCCGCAGAAGCTGGAGGTTGTACGTCACTGGCCCCTACCCAGGACACTCAAACAGCTCCAATGCTTTCTCGGGTTTGCGAACTTTTATCGTCGCTTTATCCGGGGCTACAGTACAGTTGCAGCACCGCTCACTGCACTTACCAGGCTCTCCAACAGTTCCTTTCGACTCAACCCTACCGCCATCTCAACTTTTCATCGACTCTGTCATCTGTTCACCACCGCACCCATCCTGCTTCATCCAGATGCCAGCCAACCGTTCGTTGTGGAGGTGGACGCGTCGGAGGTGGGCGCCGGCGCTGTTCTCTCCCAACGAGGTCCAGACCAGAAGCTGCACCCATGTGGCTTCTACTTCAAAAAGTTTAACCCCACTCAGCAGCGATACGGTGTGGGGGACCGCGAACTGCTGGGCATAAAGTGGGCCTTGGAGGAGTGGCGTCACTGGCGTCTTCGAACAATTCAACTTCCAACTCTCGTACCGCCCGGGGTCGAAGAACACCAAGGCTGACGCCCTCTCCCGGCAACACGAGCGAGAGACCCCGTGCCTGTCCTTCCACCTACCCGCAACATCGCACCCCTGCAGTGGAACCTGGAGACGAGGGTCCGCCAGGCACTGACCAGGGACCCAGCACCGGCAGGTGTGCCGCCCGGACGGCTCTTCGTCCCCGAACGACTCCGAACTGAGGTCCTCCAGTGGGGCCATTCATCACCCGTCGCAGGACACCAGGGAAGCCGGAGAACCACCACCTTCATCGGCCGGGCTTTCTGGTGGCCCTCCATGAGGAGTTCGTTCGGGCGTGCCCAATGTGTGCCAGGGCGAAGGACATTAACCAACCAACTCCAGGGGAACTCCAACCACTCCCAGTTCCCCATCGACCCTGGTCCCACATTGCCGTGGATTTCATCACGGGCCTGCCGGATTCAGATGGAAGAGACGCCATCCTGACCATTGTGGATCGCTTCTCTAAGGCAGTGCACCTGGTGGCCCTCGCCGGACTCCCGTCAGCGAAGGAGACGGCCGAGCTGATTTTGGAACACGTAGTCCGATTGCATGGGTTCCCAAAGGACATCGTCTCGGACAGAGGTCCCCAGTTCACCGCCCGGTTCTGGAAGGCCTTCTGCCGTCTGATCGATTCGTCCTGCAGTTTGTCTTCCGGCTACCACCCTCAGACGAACGGTCAGACGGAGCGAACCAACCAACAGCTGGAGCGCTACCTGAGATGTTTTGTGTCGGACCGCCAGCGCTCCTGGGCCCACTACCTCAAGTGGGCCGAGTTATCCCATAACCTCCATATCTCCTCAGCCACCAACCTGAGCCCATTTGAGGTGTGCTATGGTTTCCAGCCTCCAATGTTCACCCACCAGGAAGCGGAGGTTGACGTACCATCGGCCCAACAGTTGGTTCGCCGGTGCCGGCGGCTATGGCACCAAGCCAACCTCGCCATCCGACGCACCAACGCCAACTATGTGGCCCAACACCGCCGCCGGCACCCCCCGGGACGATTGTACCACGTAGGTGACAAAGTGTGGCTATCAACCAGAAACCTCCACCTGCACACCGAATCCAAAAAATTATCACCAAGATTCATCGGGCCATACCGCATCACGCTCAGGATCAACCCTGTCACCTACCGGCTCCAGCTGCCTGCGGCGCTCCGGATCCACCCCGTCTTCCACACCTCACAGTTGAAACCATTCACCACCTCACACATGGTTCCACCCACCCCCCCTGCTCCTCCTCAGAATCATTGACGGCGGTCCCGCCTACACCGTGCGACGGATCCTCGACTCGCGCCCTCGGGGCAGGGGCACCCAGTATCTGGTCGACTGGGAGGGCTACGGCCCCGAGGAGCGGTCCTGGGTTCCGGCTCGCTTCATCCTCGACTCCGGGCTCATTAGGGACTACCGTCACCGGGTATCCTCCACCCCTGGACCGTCCGGAGTCGGTCCTGGACGGGGGGGGTACTGTCATGCACACTCAGCCGCGACCGGCACGAGGACCCGGAAGTAAGGCGGTCGCGAAGCTGAAAGCATAAAAGGAAACAAGATGGCGGCGCACATCGCTCTGTCATTGAGTTAAGCCCATGTCTGTTCGGAATCGTTCCAGTATATGTGAGTACTCACTTTCTTGGTTATCTTTTCAGACTGAGTGTGTGTTTATAGGACTAGGGTTAGATTGTGTCTTTCCTGTGCTCATTGAGTGTGAGAGTCCTTATAGTAAATCGCGTGATTATCCTGCCTGGTCGTGGTTATCCGCGTTTGGGTTTACCATTCACGCTACAGGGCTAACTGCTAAGGCTATCTGTTCATCCCGGTTAGTTCGTGACAGATAGCACGATCATCATTCTGGTCATCCCGGTTAGTTCGTGACAACAATAGTCTAAATATTTCATTTTGTGTTTTATTTTAGGATTTTACTGTAATGCTATAAAACTGAACTTCTTTTTATTGTATTTTGCATCATACCTGTACTATACTGTGTCACAGTTCTACAGGCTTACAAATATTGTAAACTTGAGTTTGCCTTAACACTTTATTGAACATGTGTGTTCATAGGAATTTATGATAAAAAAATCTGTAAATATCAGTGTTTCCATGCTAAATGTCTAATGCTTTTGCTTTACTGAAGGTGTTTGATTGTAATATTTTTGGAAAAAAAACTGTAAAATAAAAACATTTTGCTGCTACACGTCTTGTGCTGTTTTAATGAATGTATTAAATCATATACATTTTGGGAAAAATCTGTGATATAATTCTGTTTCACTGCTAAACATATAGTGCTGTTGCTTTATTGAAGATCTTCAATTGTATAAATTTATCAAAAATCTGTAAAATAATGTGTTTCACTGCTAAACTTCTACTGCTGATCATTTAATGAAGGTGTTTAATCGTATAAATTTAGGAAAAATCTGTAAAATAACGATTTATCTGCTAAACTTATAGTGCTATTGCTTTATTGAAAGTCTTTAATTGTATAAATGTAGCAAAAATCTGTAAAATAACCGTGTTTCTTTGTAAAAGATAAAATAAAAATTTCTGTAAATTTAATGTTTTTGAGCATAATATGAACTACAGTATTTTACCTTTTTTTAATTTTTTCTTTGGCAGCCGTTGCTGCCAGTCATTTGACCGTTTTTTTTTTTTTACAGTGCAGGTTCAAACCCCACAACCACCAAGTTGCCACTGTTGGGCCCTTGAGCAAGGCCCTTAACCCTCAACTGCTCAGATGTATAATGAGATTTTAAAAAATGTAAGTCGCTCTGCCAAATGCCTAAATGTAAATGGAAAACTAGAAACATCAGAGGTGTCTTACCTGGGATAAAGACAGAAAGGATTGGGACTGTTGCTCAGTGGTCCAAAGTCCTCTTTTCCTATGAAAGTAAATTTTGTATTTCAAACAATGGTCCCAAGTTCGGGAGGAAGAAAGAAGGGGCACAGAATCCAAGTTGCTTGAGGTGAGTGTGCACAGTCAGTGGTGGTTTGGGGAGCAATGTGATCTGCTGTGGTTGGTCCACTGTGTTTGATCAGGTCCAAGGTCAACACAACCATCTACCAGGAACTGTAAGAGCTTCATGCTTCTCTCTGTTGACGAGCATTCTGGAGATGCTGATTTCAACAATGCAGACTCAACAATGCAAAAGAGCTCAAGGCTGCTATCAGAGCAAGTTGGACTGATCGCCCCCATGCCCCGCCACTTTGCTGCAGTAATTCATGCAAAGGGATCCCCGACCAGTTGAATGCTGCACAGGTTCATACATGTAGTTCAATATTAATGTGTTAAAATACTTTTTTATTTATTGTCATAAGTAATATTCTAATTTTCTGATATACTGGAATTTGGAGTTTTCATTAGCTCTAAGCTATACAGATCTGGCAATTAAAAATGCACGTTTCGAGAAAAGGGATCCCGCGACTTGCCGCGGCTGCGAGCGGCAAGCTGTGAAAATGCCCTTCATTACCTGTCGTGTTTCAGTCTGAAGTATTGTGTGTCTACTTAAGCCGAAAATGCATTATCTCTCTTAGGCGCCCATTGACAGCAAGCGACGGAGCTCAAAAACGTGCCGAGCTCAAACTGTAAATACTGATATGTATTTATTCTTCATTTTCTTCTCTCCTTCTATGATGATACTTCGTTAACTGCGCTTTCTCCATTCATTATTATTATTATTATTAGTAGTAGTAGTAGTAGTAGTAGTGGTACTAGTAGTGCTCCGAATTTATTATAATTGTTATTATTGTTATTATTATTGTAATGCACCCGTGCATGTGTGCAAAAAGCCTAAAACAATATTGTTTTATTGTGTTTATGTGCTTTAAATATACACTAAACAATAAACACTGCCTTTTGCAAAGTGAAAGTGAGTTGCGCGTGCGGCTTTTTGATCAAAAGGCTGATAAACATGTGCGCAGATATGAGCAGATTTATCGATAAAACTACAGACATGAAATGAACCAAACACAAAAATATGTGCAACTCGCTGAAAACAACGCGACAGCACGCAGAATTCCCTGGCTTTGACTCCGCTTTGTTTATTCATTAGTACTGTATTAGTACACTGAAAAATGCTGGGTTTCTGTAAACACATTGTTGGGTTGTTTATGTTGGGTCAAAATTCTGTCATTTCGGGTACTTTAATCATGCTGTTTGGTTGCTTTTGCTATGAATACTAAAAGTGCTGCATGATTAAACTCAATGCAAAAAACAGTGTTTATGCAGTAAACCTATGCATGAACATGATGCTTTAAGAATTTAATTAAACACGAATAAGTGCCTTTTTGATTCAAATCCAACATATTAATGGTCAGTGATTGGTGCATGGGCGTCAACTCGCACGTTCTGTAATATTCTATTGTCATTCATATTGACATTGTTTTAGAGCTCTTTACTAAAGCATTCTCTAGTTAGTAAGTAAGTAGGTAAGTAGGTAAACAAATAAAAGAGAAATTAATAAATAGCTTTAAAAGGTACTTCAGCGTTGTAGAAGAACCCTAGCATGAGTTTATATATAATAAAAATATTATGTATAAAGAAAATCTAATTAATATATTTGTGTTTAATTAAATTCTTAACATTTTAATGGTTAGTGTTTGTTGCAGACATTCACACTATTTTTGGGGAAGAGCTTGGCTTTTACAGGCTACTTTACACTGATTAAAATGAATATTTAGGCCTAAAAAGATGCTTTAAAATCCATCTAAAATGTATTTATCGGCGTGTATAAACCCGCGGCTCGCACTTATATAGGCTATAGATAAACGCTGGCTTTTCCAACACACGAGCGCGCTCCGATGTGAGCCGATTTATTCAAGTCATAATTAGAGAATATATAGAGAGATAAATAACATAGACAAAGCATAATACAACTGTCCATACAGTAAGGACTATACTCGACAAGAATATAGAGAATAAGAATCATATTTATAAGATATTTGATATAATTCTATTATTTAATTAATTAAGAACTTTATCTAAAAGCCAGACCGACCAAATTTCTCATTCACTGCTGAAGTAGTTAAATATGCTTATACTGTAGATACATTGGTTACATTTTAAAAGTACAATCGCAAGTAAATTACAAACTGCATGTAATGTTGTAAAATATAAATAAAACAGTATTAAACACATATATGATATGATAGTATATAAAATGAAAAAGCTCAATGAGTGCTCAAATGTAAAGCAAACACAATTATTAATGTATTGTATATATTTAACTTCATTCAGCTGTTTAAGTTATATGAAAAATAACGTTCCTACCAGCCTACTATTATTTTCTGTTAAAATTTAAAGATGCCCGCATGTTTGTACAAAAAGACGAATTCAAATAATACAAAAGTGAATAATCTTTAATAAAGTTAGCCTAATACAATATTGTTTTTGTTTAAAACATGATTCTGTTTGGTCCACAACAGATTCTCTGAATACAATGCGACAGCGCTCTCCGAGGTGACACCCACAGAAGCCCAGTTACGTAATCCCTCTAATCACCTTTCATTCATGATAGGTGTGAAGTTATCAAAACGCTTTTGCTGATGGGGGAATTCGCAGAAATGGGGGGTTTCAGAAACAGGTAAGCTGAAATAAAATCAGTAGAAGCAGTAGCTCACTCTAGTAAACTAGTTACTTATTTTAATTATTATGGTAGTCAATATTAATTCAAAGTAATGCTGAAAAACTATAATATTGACTATCATAATAATTACTAGCACGAGTTAATGCTGCTACTGATTTTATTCCAGCTTATCTGTTCAGTTTGATTGTGATTCTTTTCACTTGACTTTGGTAGATCAGGGGAGAGGTGTTGGTCATCATCAGCAGGCACTGGTTCATCCTCACTGACCTGCTGCACTTACAGCTTACACTGATGAGTGGTATATCTTACACTGCATCATGATGATACCCCCTGCAAAATGTTCATGATATCTCACAAACAAAAAGGCTAATTTTTCTTTTCCCCATAAAGTGTTTTGAAAACACTCAAAGTGAAATTCCACCCATACAAGTGTGACAAATATGCAAAGAAAAAAATCAGAAAGGGGCAAATACTTGGCACTGCACATGTAATCAGATTGTGCCACTGGGATGAGACTGTGCCAGGTGGAGTTTTTCAAAATCATACTAACTTTACACTGATTTGAATAACTTTGAATGATGGATGCTTTTTAACGCTCTTATGACTCAATAAGAGACAATGCACAGAATATTTTCTAACAGCCTGTAAATGATAGATTTTGGCAGTCTTGTCTTGTATCTTTTGAAATAAATAAATAAATAAAAATAAATATATAAAATAAATAAATTCACACTGCCAAAATGACTCATTTTGCTGTCAAACTGTTTATAAGCCTCCTGTGTCTTTGTGAGACTGGTGCTACTGGACCCTGAAAATATTGTCTTTATAGGTAGTTTTATATGTTGTTTGTCTTATTGTTCTTTATTTCTTTGTTTTACAAATATGACCCAATATATACTTTTTTAAAATGTTTTTGTATTGTGTTATATTTTTATACTATTAAGTACTTTTAAAAATGTATTTCCACTTTAATGAACCAGTGTATTATGATGCCGGGGGGGGAGGGGGCTAATGGAATGGAATAGACCAAACTAATATTGAGGGAGGGCAATACTGTACATCCGCAGGCGTGGTAACATAAACACGCGCTCTTTGTCGGTGGAGCCTATGCGGTTTTATATATTTGCGTACTGACTGTGCCGGCCCTCAGATGGCCAGTCCACCACTGGTGAAACCTAAGCACAAACAGAAAGGACAAATAAAGGAATGTACGAAACACCTTTACCGTGTTCAAATGAATGAAGAGTTACTGCATTATGTTTCAAGACATCCTTAATTTACATTTTTTTTACAAATTATATTGTTAGGGGGTGCGGTGTGGAGATCCGCACCATGAGAAGTTTTACTGATTATAAGATGCCTGACGCAGGGCTTTAGATGGGGTCAGTGAAATAGGAGTTGTTGTGAGAGTGCTTATGACAGACATAGGAAGACATTTCCGTTTGGAGATAGCGTGGGATTATTAATTAAGAAACTTAAAAGGAAACCAAAAGAAGACTGAAAACACAAAATAACCAGAGCTCCGCCATCTATGTGAGAACGGACGGGATTCTGGAAACTAAAACAAAAATAAGACATTAGATCATCTCGGGGCTTATGTCCTTACTGAGGATGTATAGGAGGAGAGAGAGTAGAGTTTGTGCTTTGTGCACTTTAACCAGAGAACGCGCGCTAAACTGATGCGTGTCTCTCTCCCACATTTCTCACCGGTGTCTTATACAGACAGAGGCTTGGCCTTTGCCTGTGTCTTCTTCAGCGCGCTTTGTCTTTGGCCCTGACACCTTTTACTGGTGTGAACGAATGATCACACGGAGTGTCGCGGTATCACGACCCGGCCCATACTGAACAGTTTATGCGTGGCTCTGCCCCTCGCGCAAGCCGTGTTGTTACATACAGTGGTGTGAAAAACTATTTGCCCCCCTCCTGATTTCTTATTCTTTTGCATGTTTGTCACACAAAATGTTTCTGATCATCAAACACATTTAACTATTAGTCAAAGATAACACAAGTAAACACAAAATGCAGTTTTTAAATGAAGGGTTTTATTATTTAGGGAGAAAAAAAATCCAAACCTACATGGCCGTGTGTGAAAAAGTAATTGCCCCCTGAACCTAATAACTGGTTGGGCCACCCTTGGACGATAACTTGCAACGAGTCTTTTACAGCGCTCTGGAGGAATTTTGGCCCACTCATCTTTGCAGAATTGTTGTAATTCAGCTTTATTTGAGGGTTTTCTAGCATGAACCGCCTTTTTAAGGTCATGCCACAACATCTCAATAGGATTCAGGTCAGGACTTTGACTAGGCCACTCCAAAGTCTTGTTTTTGTTTTTCTTCAGCCATTCAGAGGTGGATTTGCTGGTGTGTTTTGGGTCATTGTCCTGCTGCAGCACCCAAGATCGCTTCAGCTTGAGTTGACGAACAGATGGCCGGACATTCTCCTTCAGGATTTTTTGGTAGACAGTAGAATTCATGGTTCCATCTATCACAGCAAGCCTTCCAGGTCCTGAAGCAGCAAAACAACCCCAGACCATCACACTACCACCACCATATTTTACTGTTGGTATGATGTTCTTTTTCTGAAATGCTGTGTTACTTTTACGCCAGATGTAACGGGACACGCACCTTCCAAAAAGGTCAACTTTTGTCTCGTCGGTCCACAAGGTATTTTCCCAAAAGTCTTGGCAATCATTGAGATGTTTTTTAGCGAAACTGAGACGAGCCTTAATGTTCTTTTTGCTTAAAAGTGGTTTGCGCCTTGGAAATCTGCCATGCAGGTCGTTTTTTGCCCAGTCTCTTTCTTATGGTGGAGTCGTGAACACTGACCTTAATTGAGGCAAGTGAGGCCTGCAGTTCTTTAGATGTTGTCCTGGGGTCTTTTGTGGCCTCTCGGATGAGTTGTCTCTGCGCTCTTGGGGTAATTTTGGTCGGCCGGCCACTCCTGGGAAGGTTCACCACTGTTCCATGTTTTTGCCATTTGTGGATAATGGCTCTCACTGTGGTTCGCTGGAGTCCCAAAGCTTTAGAAATAACTTTATAACCTTTACCAGACTGATAGATCTCAATTACTTTTGTTCTCATTTGTTCCTGAATTTCTTTGGATCTTGGCATGATGTCTAGCTTTTGAGGTGCTTTTGGTCTACTTCTCTGTGTCAGGTAGCTCCTATTTAAGTGATTTCTTGATTGAAACAGGTGTGGCAGTAATCAGGCCTGGGGGTGACTACAGAAATTGAACTCAGGTGTGATAAACCACAGTTAAGTTATTTTTTAACAAGGGGGGCAATCACTTTTTCACACAGGGCCATGTAGATTTGGAGTTTTTTTCTCCCTTAATAACGTAAACCTTCATTCAATTATGTTATCTTTGACTAATAGTTAACGGTTTTTGATGAGCAGAAACATTTAAGTGTGACAAACATGCAAAAGAATAAGAAATCAGGAAGGGGGCAAATAATTTTTCACACCACTGTACATATCCAGAAATACTTTAACAACATACACTTATCACAAATTGCATTTTATATGTATGTCACGTATGACACACAAACACATACTTATGTAATATATTCACATACAAACACATACTGTATACACATTAAAACATAACATATTCAGTAAATTTGTGAATTACACTCAAAGTAAATATGATGTCTGATTTGATTGGTACCATTAAATATTTTATTTCTACTTATTCTATAGCTGGCGAAATACATTTTAGGCAGAGACGTTTGCTCGGTCTTGTTAAATCGTTTTAAACGCCTCAATTCTGCCAATTGCCCCATCCGCGAAACTGGTTTGATAATTTCACACCTACATCAAAGGTGAGAAGAAGGATTATAGTAACTGAGCGCGCTGTCGGATTGTATATACTGTACAACATGCGTTTATCAGCCTTTTCATAAAAACGCTACCTTTTTTAAAGTGAAAGTACGAGCTGCGGGTTTCCGCATGGCGACGTCAGTCATAAATTCACATATGACTGAATAATTTCAGTCATAACTCCACAATCACATTCCAGCTATAATTTCCAGCCCTGGTCAAATAATGGATGAAATAATTATTAAATGCTGGACACAAACAGCTAAAAACATGCTTATTATTATTCAAAAAGCCAGAAGCACTTTGTGAATATTTGCTTAATATGATCAAATTAAATATACACGTTTTAAATAAGATATGTTGGCATATTCACGAATCAGGGCATTCGTATAGTTAACACTATCAGATAGCCTACTATCAGGAAATTAAATTAATTTCAAGACCATTTAAACCGAGGCATTGCCATGTCTTTCACTGTTTTGTCCCTGTTAACACATTATAAAAACGATAAAAGAAACTTTTAAAGCATGAAGTTGGGCATCTCATTTCATCGTTATGAAAATAATATGAAGCACATATACACACACGTTCATTATGAAATATCTGATGTAAAACAAAATAAAATTCATGTTTGCTTCAGCATTGGAAACAATATTGTTTTAGGTTAACTAATTATACACAATTCTCCGTCGTACTTGGTCTGGCTTTTAGATAAAGTCCTTCGATGCGGCATCTGGCGGATATTCAGTGAAACACAACACATTTATTTAAATTCCCAAATGTTGCTTACGGCAAGTCGTGGCACGCCGCGCGCTAAATTGTGGCATCTCGCGGGAAATCACGTGCAGTCTTAATGGCCACATCTGTAGTCATCAGAATTAAAAGAACTAAACACTTGAATTATATCGGTCTGTGTGACTTTTTGACCCGAAGTGATACCAAACTTTTGAGCAGTAGTGTTTATGACTAACCCCCTCCGCACATAAAATTACATTTTGTTGCTTTGCTGCCTGAAATGAAGATAAATAATTTTTGATTGTATTCACTCAGTCCAACTTTTAACATCAGAATTAAACATAAACCACTCACATGTCGAAAAATATACAAATAAATATATAACTGAATCACTGATTTGGAAAAGGATCACCTGGATTATCCCGGAGTTCTTTTGACAATGCCTTGTCACCCATAGTTGATTGAAATGCTCCAGCTTTTTAAGTGCTAATCAAAATGATGACAACTTAAAACAGTTGAAGTCAAATTGCATTTGTGTGCCAATGAGAAGGTGATTAGCTTCACATGATTGAACTTACAAATCAAGTTTAAGAGGGGGGTGCAGGGCTCACAAAATTTCAAAATCCCTGGTAGCCTTTCAGACAGACACTCTTCAGTTTTTGGTAGCCCAAAATAAATTTAAGTAGCACAAATAAAAAAAGAGATTATTTTTAATGTGCAATACTGTAAAGGAAGCAAAACGTCAAACTAAAATTGTTAAAACAAAAATTACAACAACTAAATGCTTGGTTTATTTTTAGTACAGTATGTTTTATTGCAAATGGTGTTTGTTCTGGGAAAGATGCTGCAGACTGAGCACCAATGCATGTCTTGTGATGCAGAGGTTTCTCATGGGTTCTGATGGGTTTTCCTAAAATTACTGGTCCCAGTAACAAAGGCGCTGTCACGGTCGAACACCAGATGGCGCCATACTCCAAGACTCCATTTTGTTTTCTGTTCCGTTTCAGTTTAGTTCTCGAACTCAGTATCCCAGAATGCACCTCGGTCAGGAAATGGGAGCGAGGTTAGCAACCAAATCAGTTCTAAGATAAATAGCCTTTTGTTTCCGTTGTTCTGGGTTGGGCATCTGTTCTACTACGGTTATGTTAAGTGGGTGTCTTTGTTCTTGTTCTTGTTCTTATTCTAGGTGTCATGCCATTTCCCCTTGTCCTTAGTTTGTGTTATTCTGTGTTTAAGTTAACTCTGTGTCTAGTCTAGCTCTTTGTTTAGTTTAGCTCTGTGTCTAGGTTAGCTCTGTGTCTAGGTTAGCTCTGTGTCTAGGTTAGCTCTGTCTGTTAGGTAGCTCTCTGTTTAGTTTAGCTCAATGTTTAGTTTAGTCTGTGTGTTCAGTCCAGCTCTGTGTGTTCAGTCCAGCTCTGTGTGTTAATTCAGTTTGAGTCCTGTTTGTACCTGTTCACATTTTGGTTCCATTACTTAAAAAACCCTTTTTCACTCTATCACCTCCGCCTCCATGTCTTCTCCAAACCCCACACGCGAACACCCCGTTACAGAATGCCCGACCTAAAAAGTAGTATAGCGGAGGGGCCTCCCTTGGATATTTTTTGTGGGGGGGCTATGTTCGTGACGCCGAGGCAAGTAGGCTTTCAGGGCAGCAGGCTTGCCATCCGGCAGAACAAGCTGGAGCACCAGCAGCAGAGGCGAGTACTCCAACAGCTGGCTGGGGAACTCATCCAGCAGGTCAATGCGTGCAGAGAGGCCAACGATCTAGAACGCATGCAAACCCTGCTGGAGTTGGGGGCACGACTCCAGGATCAGATTGTTCAGCTGAATCGAAAATGCACAGAATCTCCAAAGAGCTCCGTGATGGGCCCAGCCGTTCCAGAGAGCCCCGCGATGGGCCCAGCCGTTCCAGAGAGCCCCGCGATGGGCCCAGCCGTTCCAGAGAGCCCCGCGATGGGCCCAGCCATTCCAGAGAGCCCCGCGATGGGCCCAGCCGTTCCAGAGAGCCCCGCGATGGGCCCAGCCGTTCCAGAGAGCCCCGCGATGGGCCCAGCCGTTCCAGAGAGCCCCGCGATGGGCCCAGCCGCTCCAGAGAGCCCCGCGATGGGCCCAGCCGCTCCAGAGAGCCCCGTGGAGGGCCCCGATCTCCCAGTCAGCCCAGTGGAGGGCCCCGATCTCCCAGTCAGCCCAGTGGAGGGCCCCGATCTCCCAGTCAGCCCAGTGGAGGGCCCCGATCTCCCAGTCAGCCCAGTGGAGGGCCCCAATCTCCCAGTCAGCCCAGTGGAGGGCCCCAATCTCCCAGTCAGCCCAGTGGAGGGCCCCGATCTCCCAGTCAGCCCCGTTCTCCCAGTCAGCCCCGTTCAAGGGCCCCGATCTCCCAGTCAGCCCCGTTCAAGGGCCCCGATCTCCAAGTCAGCCCCGTTCAAGGGCCCCGATCTCCCAGTCAGCCCCGTTCAAGGGCCCCGATCTCCCAGTCAGCCCCGTTCAAGGGCCCCGATCTCCCAGTCAGCCCCGTTCAAGGGCCCCGATCTCCCAGACAGCCCCAAAGGGCATGAGCCAGCTCAGCGACAGCCCTGCATCGTCAATGAATTCGTGCCTCAACCGCTGTCTGGCTTCGTCGATGACGACACCGAACTACTGCCGCCGCCTCCGCCATGCCTCGACGACGAGCTGCCCACGTCCGCCTTCAAGGACCTCGAGCTGCCTCCTCCGCCATGGCCGTGCCTCGTCAACGACGTCGAGCCGTCGGCCAGATTCGGCGTTGGTCCAGCTCCGTCCCTGCCCTGCGAGCCAGCTCCGTCCCTGCCCTGCGAGCCAGCTCCGTCCCTGCCCTGCGATCCAGCGCCAATGCTTCTCGCTCCGCCGCCCGGCTTCGCCGACGACCCAGCGCCAGTGCTCCTCGTTCCGCCGCCCGACTTCGCCGACTGACCAGCGCCAGTGCTCCTCGCTCCGCCTACAGGACTCGGCGACGACCCAGCTCCTGTGCCCACCCTGCCACCCTGACCAGGGAACCTGTGCTGCAGCCTCTCGGTTGGGAGGACCGACATTGGACCTTGGGGGGGAGGGTGCCCTGGACCACCATTTTGGGCGCTCCGGAGTAGTGCCCTTTGGAGGGGGGGTAATGTCACGGTCAAACACCAGATGGCGCCATACTCCAAGACTCCATTTTGTTTTCTGTTCCGTTTCAGTTTAGTTCTCGAACTCAGTATCCCAGAATGCACCTTGGTCAGGAAATGGGAGCACACCTGATCGAGGTTAGCAACCAAATCAGTTCTAAGATAAATAGCCTTTTGTTTCCGTTGTTCTGGGTCGGGCATCTGTTATACTACGGTGTTGTTAAGTGGGTGTCTTTGTTCTTGTTCTTATTCTAGGTGTCATGCCATTTTCCCTTGTCCTTAGTTTGTGTTATTCTGTGTTTATGTTAACTTTGTGTCTAGTCTAGCTCTGTGTTCAGGTTAGCTCTGTGTTCAGGTTAGCCCTGTGTTCAGGTTAGCTCTCTGTTTAGTTTAGTCTGTGTGTTCAGTCCAGCTCCGTGTGTTCAGTCCAGCTCCGTGTGTTCAGTCCAGCTCCGTGTGTTAGTTCAGTTTGAGTCCTGTTTGTACCTGTTCACATTTTGGTTCCTTTATTAAAAAAACCCTTTTTCACTCTATCACCTCTGCCTCCATGTCTTCTCCAAACCGCACACGCTAGCACCCCGTTACAGGCGCTTGTCGCATCAGAAATCGAGGGAAACTCACAACATACCTGGCAGAACATTGTTATTTAGCTTGTCGTATTCCAGCCATAGAAATTCTTTTGTCCATGAAACCAAAAAGCTGCGCTTTCCTTTTTCCTCATAGTCTGATTTGTCATAAATTTTCCGCTTTTGTGGTAGCTTTTCTTTGGCTGTCCCTTCTTCACTCTGACCTGTCTTATTTGCCTCAGCAGAACTAAAATACCTTCGTAAATTTTTACACGCGCACACACACATAATGGACAGCGATTTGTTAAGTTCTCTGCGCAATCAACCTCGATCACATGTTTAACATTCCTCTTGTGTTAGGGTCAGCACTGACCCATTTTACTTTTTAAATGCATAAAACTACTACCTAATTTTGTTTATTGTATCAAGGCTTTTTGACTTTGTCAGGAATCTGTATTTAATTAAAATAAAACAAACAAAAAAAAATTATACTAAATTATAAAATGCTCTAGTGAAAATTATTACCTTTGTGTTGGTAGGATCAATTTTGACCCAGTTATAATTTCAGGTTATAAAACTACAGTTAGGGACAAAACAAAAATCATAAACACACTTTGAGGAGCTTCTCTCTTGGCCTGTGTGTCTCCTTACCTGAACAAACAAAACAAACAAAGACAGACATATTCAGACATGTAAGGCTTGCATAAGACAAATTTAGTTCAGCATTGGTGACTTGCAGAGTACACATCTCCTGTTTGCAGCAGTCAAAAATGAGAAGAAGATTTACAGTAAGCCAAGCTCTGGATCATATCTTTTCTGAAAATGAGGCAGAGGACACAGAATAGCATAGTGATACAGATGAGCAGGTTTCCAAGGAGGAGGACATTGTAGAGTATCTACCAGAAGGCACAGACAGATCTGATGAGTCTGATGAGGAGGTCACCGGTGCTGAAGCTGCACTCACTCCTGCTGAAACGTTCAAATCCAAAAGTGGTAACATCTGTTGGAGCTCAGTACCTCCTGATTTACATGGCAGGGCAGCTGCTGCAAATGTCATCAAAATGACCCCTGGAATCACAAGGTTTGCTGTGACGAAAGTAAGTGGCATTTATGCCATTGTCACTAAAGAAAGTCATGATTGCTATGACAAACCTTGAAGGAAAAAAAAAGGTCCATGGCGACATGTGGAATGACATTGATGAGGAATACCTGGATGCTTATATTGGTGTTCTTCTTCTTGCTGGTGTTTACAAATCCAGCAATGAGGCCACTGATAGTCTCTGGGATGTGTCGACAGGCAGAGATATTTTCCGGGCAACAATGTCACTTCAGTCATATTCGGATGATATCAAGAGTCCTTAGATTTGACAACAGAGAAACTAGAGAAAAATCTGACAAGCTTGCTCCCATTAGGGATGTCTGGGAAAGGTGGGTGCAGCTCCTTCTACTGATATTCAACCTAGGGCCAGAGGTAACAGTAGATGAATGTTTTGTCCCTTTTTGTGGAAAATGCGCTTTCCGGCAGTACATGCCTAGTCAGCCAGGGAAATCCGGCATAAAAATTTAGGCAGCCTGTGATGCAAAAACCAGCTATGGATGGAATCTGCAGATTTACTCAGGGAAACATGCAAGTGGCATTCCTGAGAAAAATCAAGGAAAACGTGTAGTCCTCGATATGACTACTGGACTGCGGGGTCACAATGTCACATGTGACAATTTCTTTACTATCTATGACCTTGGACAAGAACTTCTCAGGTTTAAACTTACCATGGTGGGTACAGTAAAAAAATAAACCTGAGCTGCCTGATGAAATTTTGCAGGTGAAGGACAGGGCTCCACTTTCATCAAAATTTGCTTTTACAGACACCACCACGGTTGTTTCATATTGTTCGAGAAATATATTGTCACCGGAGTGTGATACTTATATCCACTTTTCACAAAGATGCAGCTGTGTCAACAGCAAGTGACAAAATGCCCATAGTTATCTTGGACTATAATAAAAACAATGGTGGAGTGGACAACCTGGATAAGCTGACTGCCACCTACACTTGCCAGAAAATGACCAGGAGATGGCCAATGGTTGTGTTTTATAACATTCTAGATGTGTCTGCATACAATGCATTTGTGTTGTGGACCCACATTCACCTAGGGTGGAACTCAACCAGAAAAAAACAAGCGGAGGTTTCTTGAGGAGTTAGGAAGTTCCCTTGTCAAGGCACACATTGCCACTGCAGCCTTGGTCAGACAGCTGCAGAGCTCACGTAGCACTCCTTCCACACCATCAGCAACACAAAGAGCATCAGTGCCAGCATCCTCTTCTGCTAGCACTGCACTCAAAAAAATTATTCAAGCCCCTCTTAAATATGACATATTTAAATATAGTTAGCTTTGTTTAAATATATCAATTTTAAAAATATACATGCATATTTAATAGCTGTAACACAAAAAGTTTTAATAGTTTCACCTGTGAGATTCATTAACTTAAAGTAAATTAGTTCGTTTAGGGAACCGCCCACTGAGAATGTGCGAGAACACGCTTTACTAATCTTTGTCCACCATTTTGAAAAGGGCATTTTCTCATTAGGGCTGCAACACCTGTGGGGATGATGATACATTTACGTTACTGACTTTAACTTTCATTCCTCGGTAAGTATTTGTGTATTTTTTTACTTTGCTATTACCAAAGTATGTTTTATATTAAGCAAGGTGAATTTTGCTTGGTTATAACGTGATTAAAGCTGTAGTTGGCGTTTTTTTTTTTTTTTTTTTTGCTAATAAGGTTAGGTTAGCCTCTCCTGCTGCTGTGCTTAAGTATCTTAGGCAGGCCAGAGGACCGCTTGTTGTAGGAGTGGGAGTGAATGTGGTTACGGTAAACAAGGTTATATTCTGACTCTTCTAACTTTTACAACGAAATCCATGCGAAATCCATGTCGCAACCGTTGCTACCACAAGTTGAACGGTAATTTAGGTTATGCTTTGGTATCCGAAAATCACCGTAATACTATCCAGAGGAAAGAGTGAATGTGCACGAGTCTAGTATATTGTAACTTTTCTCATGTGTGTGGCTCACCAGCAGCACCTCCACTACGTTTCCCCCTCTCCCCTCATGTGCAGGCAGGACACACTGAGTTTATCATACTAAGTCTTATTCTCCTCTGTTGTTCTGAAGTTGTCCCGAGAGACAAATGCTCACTGTGCCTTAAGCATTTGATAAAACAAGTGTACTGTAAGGTATTAATAATATTATTATTATTATTATTTTCTTTAAATAAAATGCTTGTTTTATTATATATACCTTCAGTGCAGCTGTAAAATCATTGCTAATCTAATAAAAATATTAGTTTGCCCTTTAAATTGCTGAGTGATCAAATGCAAAGATGTCATTGTCACCTTTTCAGAATTCCAGCAAGTGAACTTGCACCTCTAATGTATTTATTTAATCTTTTGCAGTTTGCTCAGCATTACAAAGCTTTTAGGGCAGCCTCGTACTGATGGTGAGTAATTGGCACAAGCTGATCTGTAAGCAAAAATGGAAAAAACCTTCTCCTACAGACGCTGGGAGATTGTGGAACAAAGGCTTATGATAGGGGAATTCAAAAACAGATGGCCCGCCCTGTTTCTCGACAGTGAAATAAGTAATGTTTAATTATTGTTCATGGTGTTTAATGGCTGCCCAATTGCAATAAATTTTTTTACAGTACATTGTATATTATTTGGCGGCACGGTGGTGTAGTGGTTAGCACTGTTGCCTTGCACCTCCAGGGTCTGGGTTTGATTCCCCGGCCAGGCTCGATCCCCGTCTCTGTGTGCATGGAGTTTGCATGTTCTCCCCGTGCTTGGTGGGTTTCCTCCGGGTACTCCGGTTTCCTCCCACAGTCCAAAGATATGCAGGTTAGGATAATTGGCGTTCCTAAATTGCCCGTAGTGTGTGATTGGGTGTGTGAGTGTGTGTATGTGTGTGTGCCCTGCGATGGATTGGCACCCTGTCCAGGGTGTACCCCGCCTAGTGCCCGAAGTCTCCTGGGATAGGCTCCAGGTCCCCCGCGACCCTGAACACAGGATTAAGCGGTATAGAAGATGAATGAATGAATGAATGTATATTATTTAAAAATTTCAGATAAATGCAGAGTTCTTGCGGATCACCACCAAGCCACTGCGATCGAAGTTACTGGCGCAGCTGGACCATTTTTCAGAAAAACTAATACAGATCTTTAACAAGAAAGGAGGAGTGAAGGGGCAAAAGATTAAGGCCATCCTGGCTATCAAAGATTCTGTAAGTAAAAACCCATGGGAAATGCTTTCACTGTATTGAGGTGATTTATTGCAAGGTTTTTTGTCCTTAGCTGCTCATTTAAACACGTTTAAGAAATGGTAAAATGGCCTGTTTATATGGTGTTTTTATCCAAAGCACTTAATTGCATTTACATTTAATTAACCCAACTCGCATGCTAACCAATGGGATTCTTTAGACAACCTGCTCTCATCTCTGTTCAGCCTTTGCACCCACATTTGGCTAAATTTTATCTTGATTCTTGCCGCTGCTTTAGTGTGACATCGACATCAGGAGGGAGTGCATCCTGAGCAGCCTTGTGATCTACCTCAATGAGGATCCAGACTCTTTTTTTCAGGGAACATCTGGTACGTAATCACAATATGCCTATTCTGTAAAATATTTCAAGCTATGGGATAGGTCATGTTTGCAAGTCCTTCAGCACTTAACACTGTGTGATTAAAACTAAAAACACTTAAAATGTGAAGTTGATGGTTTTTACTGTTCAGCATTCTTCTTAAAGCAAGTGTTGTGTGTATGTGTTGCTGTTTAGGCCTCCGCCGCTGAGGATGCAGAGAGGGACATCACAATCACAGTGATGGGGATTTACACAATCCGAAGAGATGGTGCTGAGAAGTTGGAGGATGTGGGAATTGTGATCGAAGGCATTAAAGTCCTGAGCAACGTAGGCAGTGTCATCATGGGGTTCGTCACGCTGTTTGGGCTCATTTATGCCCTTGATTTAAGCTTTACAGAAAACCTTAAATATACCTTCGAGTTTTTCCAGAAGGTTATAATGAATTTGGATGGGCACAAGCTGAATACAAAGATACAGCAGCTAAAAATCAAGTTGTTTGCATAACAGGTAAACACCAGCTATACACTTTTTTTTGTTTTGCTTTTTAATTTTTGGCTCAGTCAATAGCCAATGACCATCAGAGGCAGACTATGGAAGTTATTCACTGGACTTTAACATATGATCGTAAGCTGTTTAACAGTAATGATGAAGGATATACAACCATGGGAAGTAGTGATTTTGCACTTCCCAAACAAACTAAGGATTGATGGGGTTTAAGTTTGGAATTCCATGGTCTTCATCTCAAGTTTGCCTGCTTTGCCTCCACATGCTAACTCGTGTGACTCTACCCTCCACCCTTTTCAACTTGCCATAAAACTGATGGCAGCATCAGCTGGTGCATCCATTTTTGTTTTCACATACTGTATCTATTTTTTTCCTACAACTCAAGTTGAAAATTGAGTTGTGAATTGCCAGAACCTTCTTTGTGTAACAAGTCAAACTTTACAGTTTGTTACATTTAAATTAATATGGGTATCCATATTAGTTATTAGATGGGTTAGTGGTCGATGCAACCAATTTCTGTTAGCCCCCAGAATAATACACCAAAATAGTTTTTCAGGGTATGAGTATTGAACTGTTTGTACGATGGGGAAGAAAACAATGCAACAGTACTGTATATCTATGGACTGAACAAAGTAGAGTGAATTTTGCTTTTGCCATATTGTTTGTACATGACCTACTATAACATCTGGACCACCACAGCCTCGGGGAGTGAGATCCAGCTCCCCGGATTACTGAGCCGGCGCTTTGTCTCCCCCTAGTGTGTCTACGTGTGTATGTCTGTCCCCTTGTCTAATTATGAAGATCACCTGTGCATCCTTTTGTCTCTCTCTGTTTATACCAGCCGACCCCGGAGTCCCATGTCTGTCCACCGTTGTGCGTGCTTATGTGAACACTCGCGTGTGTTTATGTGTTCTGCCTGTTTTCCCCTTCCAGGACTAAAGGGAACCTGGAACTCCCACAGTTTAAGCCGGCAAAGGAAAGCCGGCGTCTATTAAAGAAAAGAGAAGGACTCCCACGTTATTTGGACACTTTTCAGTTATGTTTTAGTTTTTTGTTGGGAGTGGAATTTTGAGTTGTGTGTTCGACAATAAAGACTATTTCTTGTTCAAGGCCTGCATTTGCGTCCGCATTCCTGAGACAGTCATGACACCTACATGGAAGAGTTTGGCTTTACTGTTTTTTTTTTTTTGTTGCTTTTTTTATGGATTATATGTAATATAAATTTCCCAGGGGTAAAAGTATCCTGCAAATATTTTCTACAGCCTTGATGTTCAGTTTTTATTACATATGTATATTTAGAGTAATGTTTTATAATTGATGTTTAAACTGTTCTTCAGTTAGTATTAAGAAAATTTAATAGAAGTTGTTTTGCATCATTGATGGTTGTTTTATTAAAACCAGACATTGGCATCCCCTGTTTGTAAAGCAGTGCAAAGCTCTCCATCTACAAAGAGGCATTTTTTTGTGCTCAGGGATTTGGAATACCTGGGAATTCATTTTTCACCAGTTATGAAGCTTTTACATACTATTTCAGTTCACTGCTCTTGAATAATTTTTTTTTTGGTAAACTTGTAGTCTAAAAGTGAATATATTGTTGTGTGTTGTGTAATTTAATTATTGATGCTAAATTGAGGGTTACTGTTATCAGCCTCAGTTATCAGATTTCCAGGTTGTTCTAACATTTAAAACTACAGTGTAAGCAGCACCTTTTGTTTTACTGGTTATCAATAAAAATACCTCAAATAGGTTTTGTCTCATGTCTTAATTGGAAATAAAAATGGAAACCATAACTTAACTTCATTTCCTATTAATAGTATTAGTTTGAGTTGGACAAACAAATAATTATCACTTTATTTATTGTAATTATTTTATTGTAGCTGCATTTGATAAAAATTAGTTGGACTAACTCAATTAAATTATAGTCCATGGATATATTTCATTTGAGTTGGAGCTACATATATTTATTGGATGGAAATCCTGCCCACAATTTAATTGAGTTCATCCAATGGGTTATTTTTTTCAGTGTGGGCCAGCCGTGAATAGCTGACACTCAGTGACAGCCACGCGCCATCAAGAGCATTAATACAAATACAGGAAAAAAATCATTAATTAGAACAAATAAAATATAAGAGACAAAGAACTATAGATTTGAGTGTCCAAAGAAAATACACGAGAGGATTGAAATTAAGTATAAACCGTGAAAAGATGTAGCAAGAGACACTTCAATTAAAAATAATATCATAATAATCTAGAAGTATATTATTCTTCTTATTAAATTGAATTAATCTAAGAGAGTTTAAAATTGAGGTCATTTCTAGAAGGAAAAGATGGAAGTACATTACAAATGTCCCTTTTTAATTCTCTGTTTATGTATAAAGTATTTTGCATGTAAAATAAAATAAACAATAACAAATTCAAGCGGTTTATTTTCTGCATTCTCATAATAAGAGATTATATCTTTAATAGTAAAGGAATGAGATACATTAAGGTGGTTCAAGAGGTGGTCTTTTAAAAGAGTTAAGATTTTTTTTTGTTTTCTCACATATAACAAAAAGAACATTTATCCTCTACCTCCAAGTATTTAGATAAAACTGATATCACAGGGTAAATTTTGTGGAGAATCTTAAAATGAATGTTAGAGATGCAGTATTTATTAGGCAAAAGCCAGGCTTTATGCCATTTAATATCCGAGAGGGAAATTTTATTGGAGATCCTACATTCCAGAGTTGTTTGGTTGGAAGCACGTTTGAAGAAAAATATTTAAGCCTAAAAAGATGCTTAAAAATTAATCTAAAATTCATTCATCGGCGTGTATAAACCCACAACCTTAACAAAAGGCAGTGTTTTGATCAAAGATGAGGATCATCTTCATGTTGTGATCAAGGATGATAAACGCGTGCGAAAAAATGCAGACATGAAGGACTATACTCGATAAGAATATAGAGAATAAGAATCATGTTTATAATAAGATAATTAATTAAATAATAAAATTGTATCAAATAAGAACTTATCTAAAAGCCAGACGACTTCAGAAGTCATTAACTGCTGAAGTAGTTAAATATGCTTATACTGTCTGTATACGTACGTAGGTTACATTTTAAAAGTACAAACGCAAATAAATTACAAACTGCATGTAATGTTGTAAAATACGAATAAAACAGTATTAGACATAAATATATGATATGGTAGTCAGTGGCAGATTTAGGGTAGGGCGAACTGGGCAGCTGCCCAGGGCGGCATTTTTTCAAGTCACGTGCGGGGCGACGCACAAACTAGGACGGAAAAATAATAATCTGTGCCACTAAGCGGTTTTCTATCATCTATGATACCTGCGCTGCGCCCGCGCCGCCACTGCTGCTGAAGGAGCCGCAGAGGAGAGGCGATGAGGCGAATACTGATGCAAACATGTTTTTGTTTTAGTCTATTCTCTGAATACAATGTGACCGCGATCTCTGTAAAGCCTCACCTTTCATTTACGAGAGCTGTGAAGTTATCAAACCGGTTTCGCTGCTGGGGGAATTCGCAGAATTGGGGGTTTTAAAACACACACACACACACATTGATTTATACACATCACGCAGCTCTTTCTCGCGCTCTCCTAAAAGGGTGGAATTCCAGTGTCCTTTTTCTTCCATTCCAAGGATTAAAAACGATAACAATGTCAACTTTAGAATCTAGGATCCAGAAGATTAAATTTACACAAATTTAAAAAGAGGCCTTAATCACTGAAAGTCTTCAGAAGAGCCTCAGATTCAAGAGGTTTTAAAGTGTGAAGAGGTGCATTACAGTTCCTCTGAATGTATAGGTGAGAACAGCTGATTCACACTTGGGGAGAGTGAATAATTTGCATTTGAATGTTGTCTGGCATTCTAAAGAGGAGGATTTTTATTTAGACTATAAAAAAATTAACCTTCGTCTATTTTAGGCGTTCCAGCTGACACTTTTTAGTTAGAAGTTTTCAGTACAAATCTTATAATGCCCACATGACATGACGGAATTAGGCACGGCTGGTGAGCTATCCTTGCTAATGATCCCGGCCTTGCACCCCGCGCTATAATATACGAGTGCAACGGTCATCTGCGGACAGCAGAACTAGCCTCCTCTCCGCCCGCGCTGGCTCTTCTTTGAAGTAACTGTGTGGGGCGCGTTCCATTTGCGCCGCTTGCATGCTGCACTTCCGCGTTGTTGCGCGTGCGTCATCTGAAGGGGAGGCCGCCTAATTAGTGAGCGAGGTGCGATATTGATGTGGACGCACGCCGTGACAGGCTGAAAAAACTACAGTATTGTCCTCAAAAATTTAACAGATGAGGACTCATATTTATGTGCAAAAACTATATAGTTAAACTGTATAAGACTACACAGCCTTTATAAGACTCAACTTTTATTTAAGTGTACTTACAATAATGAAAAAACTTTGTGATTTTGTAAAAGCAAATAAGGTGCACTGCTCTGTATTGTTTTTGGTGAACTTGAGCGCGTCAGAAAATGAACGCAAACGTTTTTTTAAATGGTCAGAGACAGTCTGCTTGCTGTTTTCCCGACGCATTCATAATCATTAGTTTACTTCTGCCGGTGCGCTCTGAAAACTTCATGCATGCGGCTGAGCGCTGATTAAAACTATATGTAGTAAATTAAACCGTGGTGAAGTTGGTTTTATATTGGACATTCGCTACACATTCAAGATTATCTCATCTGTTTATCAAGAAATAAATACCCAAAAACAACTGTTAGAATTTTTTTTATATATAAAGGAGTTGTTTCTACTCTTTTGTTCTCTTCCTCATAGATTTGATATTAACGTCTTAAATCTTTCCTGCTGCTATCTTCCTGTCTCCTCTTGCATATGTTCTTAAAGGTGTGAACACTCCCACGCTCACCTTCCCATACTCTCTTTATGTCTCTCTCTCTCCCTCTCTTGCTATCTCACTCTGTCTCCTTCCCCCTCTCCCCCTAACTCGAGCCAACATCTTGTGATCTGTCTCTGCACGGACACCTCTCTATCTTCCTCTCCTTTGATTCTTCAGGATCTCACCAGGACATTTACAATGGTTCATGCTCTTTGTAGTAACATATGTCTATAGCACAGGCGTTTGGTCAAACATATATAAACCCATCTTTTGCTGTTAATAAACAGAGACCTTTCTGACAGACAACGTGTGTGTGTTTGACTGAGTCTCTCCTGGCGCCAGAAAAGCTTACCGAAGCACAGCGGACAGACCGAGCAACTCGCCTCTTCTACTACAAAACTTTAGAAAAACTTTACAATGACAAATCGCATATTTTCTTACTCCGGAGTGGACAGAGAAACTATTACAAATCAATATATTTTTAGATCTTCTCCTAAAAATATACTGGTAAAACCAGTTGGACTATAATCCACTCTATCATTGCTAATATCTACAACAATTCCCTTTGCAATATTCAAGTTTGATAATTTTTTAAATAAATTTTTTATTATTATTATGAATTTTCAATAGCTTTTTCGTTAAGTGGGCTACATAGATAAAAGCAGTTGGACTATAATCCACTCCATCATTGCTAATACCTACAACAATTCCCTTTGCAATATTCAATTTGATCTTTTTTTTTTTTATTAAAAAAATTCTGAATTTTCAATAGCTTTTTCGTTAAGTGGGTTACACAGGTAAAACCAATTGGACTATAAACCACTCTATCATTGCTAATAACTACAACCAACTTACTAACTAGCGAATTACTAACTTTGCAACTTTTACTAACTAGCAAATGCTTTAGTAAAGGGCTCTAAAAACTACAGCAATATAAATGACAATGGAATATATAATGACGACCATGTATGACGACCAAATAGAAATATTTTTACATATACAACATGTATACTTTTATATTGTTTATTTTATAATAAAATTAATTTCGTCAAATTTTTCATCATAAACAATATTTATTTGTACTATATACAGTATAAATGTTTATTTGCACATTGCATATTTGCAAATGTGCCACAAAATAAACATTATACAAGATTTTGTATTAATGCTCATGACATAATAATAAACCTATGAATTTATGTTCTAATATTATATTTGATAGCGATTCCCTGGCTGGGAATCGAACCTGGGTCTTCCGCATGGAAGGCGAATCACCTACCACTGAGCTACCAGGATTAATAGGAATAGCGCTGAGCGCTGATTAAAACTATGTAGTAAATTAAAGAGGAGAATCACGATACCGAATCGCAGTCCTGAGCCCAAACCTCATTTAAATTAAATTAACAAATATTATAAGTTAAAACAAAACAATAGCCCATGTTTAGAAAATGTTTATAAATTATTTCCAACATGAGTTGGCCCGGTGTTATGCGCAGAGCACCCGGAGATTTCCTGAAGCTCAGAAATCGCTGGGGCTAGACGCCATCTTTAATAACTGATGGAGGTTTTAAACTGTATACACACACACATTTTTGAGGGGTTTAAAACTAATTAATAAGTCCGAGCAGACCTACATGAAAGGTGAGAAGTGGGATTACAGTAAATGAGCGCGCTGTCACGTTGTATATACTGTACAATACGCGATTATCAACCTTTTGATAAAAATGCTGCCTTTTGTAAAGTGAAAGTACTTTACAAAAGATGAACAGCTTTATTTCAGTCATAAATTCACAATCACATCACATTCCTTTCAATAAACACATCCTATAGTAGTTTATGTTAAAGGTCGTAAAACTGTTGAACGCTCGTAAATACAGAGCTACTCCCAATTTTATGTTCTTCTTTACGTTATCTTTTCTAAACATTCCAGACCAGATGTACACACTCCTGCACCCACCTTTTCTTTGGTTCTTTGTGTGTGCGCGTATATATACTCCTGTCTTCCACAATAAACTTTGAACGTCTCACTAAGCACGGAACTGTGTATTATTGAGGGGTTCCCTGGTACCAGGCGGGAAGCAAAATACAGGCTGAGCACTGACTAGACCAAAGAGGGTCTATCAAAATTCAAGAAATCCTTACAGTTCATTCATGTCTTCTGATGATGCCGACACATTTTTACGTTTTAAATAAGACATGTTGGCATATTCACAAATCAGGACATTCGCATAGTTAACACTAACATCAGGAAATTAAATTAATTTCAAGACCATTTAAACCGAGGCATTGTCATGTCTTTCACTGTTTTGTCCCTGTTAAGACATTACAAAAACTATATAAGAAACTTATTAGGAATTTTAAAGCACGAATTTGGGCATTTCATTATGAAAATAATATGAAGCCATATACACACATTCATCATGAAAGATCTGTTGTAAAACAAAATAAAATTCATGTTTGCTTCAGCATTGGAAACAATATTGTTTTAGGCCAAGTAATTATAAACAATTATACGTTTGGTTCGTCTTTTAGATAAAGTCCTTCCATGCGCCATCTGGCGGATATTCAGTGAAGCACAACACATTTATTTAAATTCACAAATGTTGCTTACGGGAAGTCGCGGGAAGCTGCGCGCTAAATTGCGGGGTCTCGGGGGAAACACGCGCATTCTTAATGGCCACATCTGTAAATAGCTGATTAAACCTATGAACACAGCTGTTCAAAAGTAATACTAAACACACACATGGTCTATTTTGTCCGCAAGTAAAATACATCAATACGTTAATAATTTACACCACGATAACATTAGTGCAGAAGGATCTGAAGAGACTTGTCTCTATTACATCATGACTTTGAGATGTTAACAGTATATTTGAACTGTAGACAGTGTTTATTTTGCTGTACATAAAAAAACAGTTTAAACAAAAATGTTTAATAAAACTGTGCATCTTTAATAAGCCATATTGGTTTCGAGTCAGAAGTAAAATTAACGACTTAAGACTGAGAAGCCCCGTAAACTTGATCCTGAACAGCCACGGGCTGACTTTAACAATAATAGTTAATTGTTTTTATATTTATGTTTTTTGTATATATTTTTAAATGTTCAAATGAACGTTTCAGAGTATATAATTTGTTGTGTCATCTGTTTACAATGTTGGCTGATTTTGTGAGACCGATGAGTTACATTGAAATAATTTTTATTAGTAGTAAGCCAGGATTTAGTAACCTTGGACAAATCACAATTTCCCCCTCTCTCGCGCACGCACGCGTGCACTCTCTCTCTCTCTATCTCTTTCTCTCTCGCATGCACACACATATACTGTACACACACACACAAATAGCACATGAAATTGCGTAAAACCGAATGAAACTACGGTAAAAAAATATAAGGAGTGAAAAATACAGTAGTACACTGTAGGTGATTCCTGTCCTGTGATAACAGGCACTAACCCTCTAGACCTGTTTAGTTGTTTTAGTATTGTTTTCAAGTGTGAATGTTTATGGGGTTTAATCTATCTCTGCTGCCGCATCTATTCACAGTTGTGATAAGTGATTAATGACCCAGCAGAGCTTTGATGTGGGCACGTTATGCTGGTTAAATGACTAAAGATATACTGATCCCTATGGACAGATATTTGTTCCAGATATTATGCGTCATTAATCAGCGAAAAGAAACACCATACTGTAAAATACTGTAGTGTACCCGCATTTGTATTCCGTACCTACAACGATTGGTATAGATAAATTACAAATGTTACCGCGTCTTTAAGGATTATTAAGGAAAATAGTCTTGAGAAATAGTGCAATAAGTAGTTGTATTAATTAATTAATTTATTCATTTATTTAAAATAGCATAAGCATCATGGGTTGTGTATTGAGTAATTTAAAAAAATCTTTTTATTAATCTTTTTTTTTTTACCACCTATTTATGAAACTATGTTGAGAATGTAAGAACTGCCTATATATTGAGCATACCTACATATACATACTGTATGTATACATACAAGCAGTCAATGCTCCATCTGGCGGGATTATGCAGCATTGCAACCATATTTTTAGAAAGCACATGGGGTGTTTATGGGGCGGGGTATCGTTAACCGCATCATTGCGGGGGATCACATTCCGTGCACAGATCAGGCATGGACCTGTCATGGTTCTGTCATGGACTTGTCATGATCCAGGCGGCTGTTTGATGTGGCTCCCATTGTATGCAAGTATTTCATGTGTGTGCATGAGTGAAGTTTGATTTAAGCCCTATATGGCGCCTCATAGAGTTTCAGGTAAATTTCAGGTAAAAAAAAAAGATCTTTCATGATGAGTGTGTGTATGCACTTTAAATCTACAGTAAACAATAAACACTGCCTTTTGCAAAGTGAAAGTGAGTGCTGTTGATCAAAAGGCTGATAAACGCACGCACAGATATGAGCAGATTTATCGATAAAACTGCAGACATACTCCCCCTGAAATGCAACAAACAAATATATAGTATATTCGCTGAATACAATGCGACAGCGTGCTCTGAGGTTGAACACCTCAGATGGCGCCGGTGAGGTCGGCTGCCGTCACGATTGCTCCGACCTACTTTTCTTTGTTTTTGTATTTTTGTTTTTGTTAAAGTAATTTCCAGTATCTTTAAACCGGCAAAATCACCACCATTGAGTGCATTAGGTATGATAGAAACACTCTTGTTTCTATTGGTATACAATGTACTCACAATTCGACGTTTTTAACTCCGGATCCGAGCTGGCCGAGTGAGGTCCTGAGGGAGAACAATGGACGCGATGCGAAGCGGCGGCCTCGAGGAAAACGAGCCGGCATCAAGAACAGGCTGAGAGCTCGTGCACACCGCACACCTCTGCCTAGCATCCTGCTCGCCAACGTCCAGTCACTGGAGAACAAACTCGATGACCTCAGGGCCAGGATAAAGTTCCAGAGAGACATTCGGGAATGCAATCTCCTCTGCTTCACCAAGACATGGCTGAACCCGGCGGTGCCAGACCACGCCATCCAGCTGACCGAGTTCTTCTCGGTTCACCGCATGGACAGGACGCGGGACTCGAGGAAGTCAAGGGGAGGCGGCGTGTGTTTGATGGTGAACAACAGCTGGTGCAACCGCACGAGCGTTGTTCCTCTTACACGCTCCTGCACACCAAATCTGGAACTACTGTTCATCATGTGTAGTCCTTTTTATCTTCCACGGGAGTTCACATCGGTCATAATAAGTGCCGTTTACATTCCACCACAAGAGGACACGGACACTGCCTTATGCGAGCTGCATGAGGCGCTCACACAGCACCAGACACAACACCGGGACGCTGCGCTCATTGTGGCGGGGGACTTTAATTCTGCCAACCTCAAACGCGCAGCGCCGAACTTTTATCAGCACATCACCTACCCCACGAGGGGTGAAAGAACACTCGATCATTGTTATACAGTGGTCAAGGACGGCTACAAGGCACAATCTCGTCCAGCGTTTGGTAAATCCGACCACGCCGCCATCTTCCTCATGCCAAAATACAAACAAAGGCTGAAACAGGAAGTTCCGGTTCAGAGGGAGGTCGCGCGCTGGATGGACCAATCGGTGGCCGCGTTACAGGATGCACGTGATGGGACTGGGACGCTTCGTGTAGATTCATGCCACGAGTCATTTTATCATACAAAGATTATTATGTTGTGCTCGGACCACTGACTCCAAAAATGACATTTTTACCGTCAAAAATAAAAATGTTTTTACAAGCCCTTGAGCTGTTGTTTGTGCTGTTTTATTCAATAATAACAATAGACAGATAGAAACAGTGAGTCTGTCTAAATTAATTGCAGCCGTTTTGCAAAATGTCCCTTACGGTCATTTCACAAATTACTTTGAATTGCGACTGATTTATTTTGGCTGTTGCCGTTTGGCCGTGACAGAGTGCGCGGCAGTCATAGACATTCCCCTTGATTAACCACTGTACATCCATGTGGTGTGAAAAACTATTTGCCCCCCTCCTGATTTCTTATTCTTTGCATGTTTGTCACACAAAATGTTTCTGATCATCGAACACATTTAACTATTAGTCAAATATAACACAAGTAAACACAAAATGCAGTTTTTAAAAGTGGGGTGTTATTATTTAGGGAGAAAAAAAATCCAAACCTATATGGCTCTTTATCAGAGTAAATTCAGTAACAAACCTGTAAAACAGGTACATCTGTATGAATAAATTGTTTAAATGTTATCAGTGATTTATGTAAACGACTCAGTTTAGATGCTCCTTGCTGCGCCGTTTTGGGGAGGGACGCGCTAATGACGATTTGGTCTGCTGTGTGGAGGCTCGCCCGTGAGAGGTTGCGCGCGCGCACTACACAGCAAAAATATGTTAGTATATCATGACTGAAATACAGCGGCTCACATCGGCGTGTGTTTCTCCAAGCGCTGCATAGACAGCGCTTATTTAACACCTACAGTGGTGTGAAAAACTACTGATTGAAACTGATTGTGAAAAACAGAGGTGGATTTGCCCCCCTCCTGATTTCTTATTCTTTTGCATGTTTGTCACACAAAATATTTCTGATCATCAAACACATTTAACTATTAGTCAAAGATAACACAAGTAAACACAAAATGCAGTTTTTAAATGAGGGGTTTTATTATTTAGGGAGAAAAAAAATCCAAACCTACATGGCCCTGTGTGAAAAAGTAATTGCCCCCTGAACCTAATAACTGGTTGGGCCACCCTTAGCAGCAATAACTGCAATCAAGCGTTTGCGATAACTTGCAACGAGTCTTTTACATCACTCTGGAGGAATTTTGGCCCACTCATCTTTGCAGAATTGTTGTAATTCAGCTTTATTTGAGGGTTTTCTAGCATGTACCGCCTTTTTAAGGTCATGCCACAACATCTCAATAGGATTCAGGTCAGGACTTTGACTAGGCCACTCCAAAGTCTTCATTTTGTTTTTCTTCAGCCATTCAGAGGTGGATTTGCTGGTGTGTTTTGGGTCATTGTCCTGCTGCAGCACCCAAGATCGCTTCAGCTTGAGTTGACGAACAGATGGCCGGACATTCTCCTTCAGGATTTTTTGGTAGACAGTAGAATTCATGGTTCCATCTATCACAGCAAGCCTTCCAGGTCCCGAAGCAGCAAAACAACCCCAGTCCATCACACTACCACCAACATATTTTACTGTTGGTATGATGTTCTTTTTCTGAAATGCTGTGTTACTTTTACTCCAGATGTAACGGGACACGAACCTTCCAAAAAGTTCAACTTTTGTCTCGTCGGTCCACAAGGTAATCATTGAGATGTTTTTTAGCAAAATTGAGACGAGCCTTAATGTTCTTTTTGTTTAAAACTGGTTTGCGCCTTGGAAATCTGCCATGCAGGCCGTTTTTGCCCAGTCTCTTTCTTATGGTGGAGTCGTGAACACTGCCCTTAATTGAGGCAAGTGAGGCCTGCAGTTCTTTAGATGTTGTCCTGGGGTCTTTTGTGGCCTCTCGGATGAGTTGTCTCTGCGCTCTTGGGGTAATTTTGGTCGGCCGGCCACTCCTGGGAAGGTTCACCACTGTTCCATGTTTTTGCCATTTGTGGATAATGGCTCTCACTGTGGTTCGCTGGAGTCCCAAAGCTTTAGAAATGGCTTTATAACCTTTACCAGACTGATAGATCTCAATTACTTTTGTTCTCATTTGTTCCTGAATTTCTTTGGATCTTTGCATGATGTCTAGCTTTTGAGGTGCTTTTGGTCTACTTCTCTGTGTCAGGTAGCTCCTATTTAAGTGATTTCTTGATTGAAACAGGTGTGGCAGTAATCAGGCGTGGGGGTGACTACAGAAATTGAACTCAGGTGTGATAAACCACAGTTAAGTTATTTTTTAACAAGGGGGGCAATCACTTTTTCACACAGGGCCATGTAGATTTGTTTTTTTTCTCCCTTAATAACGTAAACCTTCATTTAAAAACTGCATTTTGTGTTCAATTATGTTATCTTTGACTAATAGTTAACGTTTTTTGATGAGCAGAAACATTTAAGTGTGACAAACATGCAAAAGAATAAGAAATCAGGAAGGGGGCAAATAGTTTTTCACACCACTGTATAATATGCGTTTGCTGTATTTCTGGGAAAAGAGAAATCTAATCTCTCATATCGGCGCGCGCGTTCATCTGACTTTAGATCAATACTCAGCAAAGTTAAAGAGCGCACAAGATCACGCAAACATTTTACTGTACATTCACTAAAAGGTTTATTCACAACCACGTTTCAGCCATTCACACACATGCATTGTGCTATTGTTTGTACACACTTTCCGTTTTCCCCCTTCTACTCTCCTCTGATCAAAAATGCTCCCGATATGAGCCGACACGAGCAGATTTGTTTCAGTCAGAATATTTATCAATCATAAAGAGAGGCGACATATACTTGCTGATTAAACACTGCATTTTTAAAGTGAAAACGCGTGATGTGAGCAGCTTTAATTATTGATAATTAAATCATTATTAAATGGTGGACATAAACAGCAAAAAGAATAATATTATTTTGATTACTATTATCATGTTCTTTTGCTGTTTGAGCGTCTGTGGATTCCAAAATTGACATTTTTACCGTTTTTTTAATCACTGGAATGGAAGAGATAGAAAGTTTCCTCATCATAACGTGCCTTGTATTGTTTTTAATCGCTCGATACACGACCCATCATTTTTTATGCTATTTTACAAAGGGTAAATACACATGGAATAATTTAATTTGGTTTGTTTATTTATAAATAAAATCTAAAATTAAAAGTAATTAAAAAACAGTGTAGAGTGATTAATAGCACTACATGTTATGGTAAGAAAAATGTCAAAACATGTGCTGAAAAACTGTTGTCACCAAAAATGTAACAGATGCAGACTCATGTCCATCAATCAAACAGTATGCTGGAGATGCAGGTGGGAAGACACCGCTTTGTGTAGTTAACATCAAAGACAAAAATAAAAAAAATAAAATAAATGACCAAATGACACCATAAATGACCAAATGACCATAAAATTCGCGTTAGATGTTATACAGCAGCGCTTGTGTTTTTGTGTTATCAAGTACGGGCTAATGCTTAACAGTTGCGCAATTATATTTCTATTCAGTAAAGAAAAACACTATTGTTATTATTTCAATACATACTGTGCAGCTGTGAGAATTGTGGCAGGAATATAATGCCCTACGATTCACATTCATTTACAATATGTGCGTCAATGTCCAACTTAAACCAAGCATGCGTTGCCACGCTTGGATGCTCAGTAGTGTGCAATGCAGCAAGTGCAAGCCAAATGCGAACAAATAACGAAATAAGAGAGCTTGATTATACTGCATAAACATCATCATACAACTGAATCGCAGAAAAAAAATCTACGGTTAACGAATTAATATGGTTACACAGCAAAAATATTATTTAGTACAACGAAATCTCTGGATCCTTTATGAGACGGCATAAATATTTAATACAACAAATTAAATATTTTGGTTTATATTCTGGTTTATATTATATGATTAATGTATTTTGGTTTATATTACAAACGAATAACGAATCAAGACCCTGTGATTATATTGCATAAATATTATTTTGTACAGACAAATGTCTGAAAAAAACTGATATTTTTTTACCACAAATCTCTCAAAAATCGTAAGATGTATTTTGGTTTATACTGCAAACGAAAAACGAATCCAGAGCCTGTAATTATATTGCATAAATATTATTTTGTACAGACAAAATATTTGAAAAAAAATGATTTTTTTTTTTTACAACAAATCTCTCAAAAATAGTAAGATGTATTTTAGTTTTATACTGCAAACGAAAAACAAATCCAGGGCCTGTAATTATATTGCATAAATATTATTTTGCACAAATAAATCTCTGAAAAAAACAATGATATTTCATTCACAAATGTAAGACAATATATTTTGGTTCAGTGCCAGACGAAGTGCGAGCAAATAATGTAATGAGAGGCCCTGATTATACTGCATACATCTTTTTTATTGATTTATTTTTTTATTATCTATTCTGGAAGTTTGCTCTATTTGTTTTAGTTATTTCTATATTTAAATCTTGATGTCTTAAACTCTAACAACTGTAAGTATTGTCGAAATAAATTTTTTTTAAAAGCCCTAGTGCTGTTGTTTGGGCTGTTTTCTTTAATAATAACACTAAACAGATAAAAACAGAGTCTGTCTAAACAAAATAAAACCAATGTTTTCTAACTCATATTTTTTAAATATAAACATAAACATCATTCAGTACAACTGAATCGCAGAAAAAATCAGCAAAAATATTATTTAGTACAACGAAATCTTTGGATCCTTGATGAGACGGCATAAATATTTAATACAACAAATTTAATATTTTGGTTTATATTATATGGTTAATGTTTTTTGGTTTATATTGCAAACGAATAACGAATCAAGAGCCTGTGATTCAAATTAAAATTTCTAATTAAAATTTTATTCGTCACATACACAGTCATACACAGTACGATATGCAGTGAAATGCTTACACGACCGCCAGTGACCTTAAAAAGAGAATTAAAACTTATAGTAAGAGATGAATATGAATAAAGAAATACAATAGGAAAATGTTAACTTAAATAGAATAAAAATAGAAATAAAAATAAAAGCATACTGTACATAAAATAGAAATAAAAATAGAAATATACTGTACAATAGAGATCTTTTTTTTTTTATTGAAATTTGGTAGAGGATGTATGGTGTGCAAGTAATTTGCATGGAAACATGTCTTAAGGTGCCTTATTAAAGTGACTTTGTGCAAAGGTCCAGAACGTAAACATAAGGGTCCAGAATGTAAACATAAACATGAGTTCCAATCTAAGTGTAGATGTGCATGAAAGTGTCCATAGTGTCCATTGACGTTAACAGGTTGTATTAGTTCTGTGTTTGTGGTGTGAATGTGGTATGGTTGAGAGACCTTATCGCCTGCTGGAAGAAGCTCCTCCTCAGTCTCTCTGTGTTGGCCTTCAGGGAGCGGAAGCGCTTTTCTGACCGCAACAGAGAGAACAGTCCATTGTTGGGATGGCTGAGGTCCTTCACGATCTTCCTGGCCTTGGTCCAGCACCGCTTGGTGTAGATTGAGTGCAGGTCAGGGAACTTGGTGCGGATGATGCGCTCAGCTGAACGCACCACCCTGTGTAGAGCTGGTCTGTCCTGCATGGTACTGTTTCCAAACCAGGTCATGATGTTTCCCGTCAGGATGCTCTCTATGGTGCAGGAGTAGAAATTCCTGAGCACCTTGGAGGGCAGTCTGAAGTCTCTCAAATGTCTGAGGTGGTACAGACGCTGCCGGGCCTTTTTTACCACGGTGTTGATGTGACAGGACCATGACAGGTCCTGCGTGATGTGAACACCGAGGTATCTGAAGCTGTCCACTCTCTCCACTGGGCTCCTGTTGATGACGGGGGTCTAGTAGCTCCTCTCCTGCTTTGTACTAAAGTCCACTATCAGCTCCTTTGTCTTACTGACGTTCAGGAGTAGATTGTTCCTCTGGCACCAGTTCTCCAGATTTCCAATCTCCTCCAGGTAGGCCGACTCATCGTTGTTCGTGATCAGGCCCACCACGACAGTGTCGTCAGCAAACTTGATGACGGCGGTGGAGTTGGTAGTGGACACGCAGTCGTGGGTGTATAAAGAGTACAGCAGGGGGCTCAGAACACAACCCTGCGGGGCTCCAGTGCTGAGTGTGAGGGAGGCTGAGACATGACCGCCCATCTTTACTGCCTGTGGTCTGCCAGTTAGGAAGTTGGAGATCCACTGACACATGGGTGAGCTGAGTCCCAGGTGCTCCAACTTGGTGGTGAGTGTGGAGGGAATTATGGTATTAAATGCAGAGCTGTAGTCGATGATGAGCAATTTCACATAATTTCCCCTCTTAGTGTCCAGTTGGGTGAGAGATGTGTGGAGGAGATTTGAGATTGCATCGTCTGTGGAACAGTTCGGACGATAAGCAAACTGTAGTGGGTCGAGTGTGTCTGGTAGTGAAGAGATGATGAAGTCTCTGACCAGGCGTTCAAAGCACTTCATCACTACTGAGCTAAGGGCTACAGGGCAATAGTCATTGAGGGAAGCAGGATGTGGTTTCTTTGGAACAGGAACAATGATGGACTCTTTGAAGCATGTGGGGATCACCGACTGAGATAAAGAGATGCTGAATATCTCAGTGAACACAGGTGCTAGCTGGTCTGCGCAGGCTCTGAGAATACGGCCTGAGATGCCGTCTGGTGCTGCTGCATTCCTGGTGTTCACTCTCTTGAAGGCTCTCCTCACATCGTGCTCGGAGATGATGAACGCGTTTCTGGTACTGGCAGTGTCTTCCTGTCTGCAGCCGTTAGCGCCGTTAGCATTAGCGCCGTTAGCACTAGCATCGCTAGCGTCTTTAGCTGCAGCATCAAAGCGAGCATAGAAGGTGTTCAGCTCCTCTGCCAGAGTCGCGTCTGCGTTCATCATACCGGATGCTGGTGCTTTATAGTCCGTAATTGTCCTTAATCCCTGCCACAGGCTCCTAGAGTCACTCTGTTGAAGCTGTGACTCTAGTTCCCTAGCAAGGCTACACTCGATGCTGCGTGAAAACGCTATGGGAACCAGTTTGTCGCGTTGCCGGTCGTTGAAGCATGCTGTGAAAACACGCCAAAGTTTTTGGCTATATATAACCTTGACAGGTGACGTCATCTGATTAGATGTAGGTGGAGGTTATAAAAACAGGTGAGCCGGCAACGACCTCAGATCATTTGTCTTCAGAGCCTAGTTGTGAAGCGTGCTTGTGATAAACCAGCAAAATAAGAAGGTGTTTGACTCACCGATTTGACGAGTTTAAATCCCTCCGTGTGTGATAATCCATATCGGAGTGCGATCTCTACACTGCTTCGACGAGAAGCTGCGCGCGCCGCGCATTCCGTGAGAAGCTGCGAGCCGCCGCGCATTCCTGGCTTAAAACTCATGCATCTGACAGAGCTTCGGCAGACGGAGGTAAGAAAACTCCTTTCTTCCGCGTTGTCATCACGAGGATTTCTCTCTTTTTTACCGGAGATGAAAATAGCCTTAAGCATTAAAACAAGCAGTAGACGGCAGCTTCTGTCGGGTGGCCGGGGGGCGGAGCCTCAATGACGCTCTCTTCCCCCCCCCCCACCCCCTCTCAGCTGTCTTCATATGAGTTAACCCTTTCATGGAGTAGGCTGTATTCATGCTGTGTTTTTCATGCCATCGACTTATTTGTTTATTTAAATATAGTCGATATGGAAACGCGGGATTGTATGATGACGCCCAGATAGCAGAGACGCTTCACAGGCTATCTCTCTCCTGGGACATCATCCTCCCTGGTAAGCTTATACTTCCTTTCTAGCTGTGTAGACTTTTATCTGCCCTAGAATGAAAAGCTTTTCAGGCAGTGGGTCAGCTTGGTGCTCCACTGCACACAGGAGGTCAGACTGATTTAAAGAAAAAAAAAAATAAAAAAATAAAAAATATATATATATATATATATATATATATATATACATATATGTGTATAAAATAAAATAAATGGGGGTGGCCCCCCCAATAGGGAAAGGCACCCAGAATTCCTTTTTAACGAATAAGTGTCCTCCCTGGCACCCCCAGGAGGTCGGTGTTTTGCTCCGCCACCACTGGTGTTCGGGCAACACCAGTCTCCAATAGGCTGTTAGTTCTTCGGTTTTTCCTGCCATGCATCAGGATGCCGAACATCTAACACCCCCCCCCCCCCCCCCCGTTTAACCAAGCTGCCGAAACGTTTGCCCTTTTATGAGAAACTGGCAGCGTGGAAGCTACTGCCAAGTATATCTCCTTGGGTACTAAGCACTGGAGAGAGGAACTACAGGATCCAATTCTCACTTCACCTTCTGTATTTTCAATGGCGTGGCCTCCACTTCCATGAAACCAGAAAGTGCGCATCTGCTGACAGGCCGCCGGGGAAGGGGGCCATGGAACATGTTCCCCCACCAGACAGTGAGTCAGGCTACTACAGTCGGTATTCTTGGTTCCCAAGAGGAACGGGGGCTGCGTCCAATATTTCAGATTCTGCGGGCTCTCCCGCTACCTGAAAATCAATGAATACAGTTCAGTTCTTGACTGTAAAGTTGATTGCTCTCAACCCTACCAAGCGATTGTTTCTGACAATCGATTTAAGGACGCTTACTTTCATACAGAAACATTGCCACAACACAGGGAGATCCTGAGGTTCGCTTTCGGGGGCGAAGCTTACCAGTATCGGGTCCTTCCATTGGTCTAGCTCACCCGCACACATACAAAATGCACGGATTTAGCCCTGGTTCTTATGGGAGTCCCAGGGCATCCGGTGGCTAGTGCTTCGACATCAGCATGTCGTCCTAGCTCATCTCTGTTCTCAGGACTGGGACCCAACGCCACAAAAGCGTGCTCTTTCTGCTTTCTCCACTGGTGCAGTGGTGGCTCAATCGGTTAAGGCTGTGGGTTTCTGGGTTACTGATCGGAAGGTCGGGGGTTCGAACCCCAGCATCGGCAAGTTGCCACTGTTGAGCCCTTGAGCAAGGCCCTTAACCCTATCTGCTCCAGGGGCGCTGTAAGCTGGCTGACCCTGCGCTCTGACCCCAGTTTCCTAATTGGGATATGCGAAGAAGAAATTTCGCTGTGCTGTAAAAAGTACATGTGACAATAATTGAATATTCTTCTTCTTCTTCTTCTTCTCTTTCCTGTGCAGAGGACAACACATTGGGTGCTATATGGGATTCGGTCGTAAGCGGGCACAGCTGTCTCCCGCTCGTATCAAACCCATTCTCAACACCCTCAAGGAAAACAAGCTAGACCAGAAAGTGACCATCACTTTCAGACATCCTAGCTCTCATGGCAGCTGTATCCACGGTGACACCTTTGGACCTTCTGCACATGAGAGCATTCTAAGTTGTGGCTAAGAACCAGGGGATATCACTAGGGCCAATCCCCAATATGGGTTACGCGCCAGGTGCTTCGTACCCTTTCTACGTGGTTCAGACCCCGGTCTCTACTCTGGGTCCCACTCTAAGTTCATCTTGTCGTTGCTGAGGCTAACGACAGATGCTTCCCTCATAGGCTGGGGTGCGGTCTCTGATGACTGTCCAGCCCAAGGGAGCTGGAGAGGCTATCTTCTCGCATGGCACAGCAATTGCCTCGAAATGATGGCTCTATTTTTCTGGCCCTAAAGCACTTCCTCCAGCAGTTGAGAGGCTGCCATGTCCTAGTGCGGTGGACAACACTATGGCAGTCTCATATATTATCGCCAGGGCGGACTGTGCTCGCGCCGCTAACAGCTAGCGCACCAGGTTCCTGTCCCTCAGAGCGATTTACATTCCAGCATGGATGCGGGAGCAGTAGTACTGTCCAGTCTATCTCTGACACACGGGGAATGGTAACCCCACTCCGAAGTAGTCAGGGAGAGATTTTCATGTAGCAAGGCGGACCCCTTGCCTTCTAAGATATGCTTCGCCTTTTACTGCTCTTCAGATTTACGTCCACCACATCAGCTAGTGGCGTAGGTCAGAGTAGCTTCTACATGTTTTGGATGAGAGATGCTATTGCCCTCTCCTATGAGGCGCGTGGGCTCACTTCGCCTCTGGGAATCAGGGCTCTTTCAACCCTGGGGATTGCCTCATCTATTGCATTAGCAAGAGGAATTCCCCTGCAGCAAGTATATGCTAAGCAGGTAAACCCAGTCCACGGCCGAATTGTTTCAGTGCTGGAGTTTCCCTCCTCGGGTCTGTGCCCTAGTACTCTCAGGATGTACGTGACTGCATCCTCTCTCAACTATCTTCCGAAAGCTCCATAAACCCAACAGGCACCCTATTGCTCTTGAAGCCTTCTGTCCTCCGCGCTTACAGCTTCGGAGCAGGAGAGACTTCACTTGCTGTGTCCAGCTTGTGCTCTTCAGATCTACGTCCACCGCATCAGCTAGTGGCGTAGGTCAGAGCAGTTTCTACATGTGCTGGATGAGACATGCTATTGCCCTCTCCTATGAGGCGCGTGGCCTCACTTCGCCTCTAGGAATCAGGGCTCTTTCAGCCAAAGGGATTGCCTCATCTATTGCACTAGCAAGAGGTATTCCCCTGCAGCAAGTGTCTGCTAAGCAGGTAAACCCAGTCCACTGCCGAATTGTTTCAGTGCTGGAGTTTCCCTCCTCGCAACAGGCACCCTATTGCTCTTGAAGCCTTCTGTCCTCCGCGCTTACAGCTTCGGAGCAGGAGAGACTTCACTTGCTGTGTCCAGCTTGTGCTCTTCAGATCTACGTCCACCGCATCAGCTAGTGGCGTAGGTCAGAGCAGTTTCTACATGTGCTGGATGAGACATGCTATTGCCCTCTCCTATGAGGCGCGTGGCCACACTTCGCCTCTAGGAATCAGGGCTCTTTCAACCCTGGGGATTGCCTCATCTATTGCATTAGCAAGAGGAATTCCCCTGCAGCAAGTGTCTGCTAAGCAGGTAAACCCAGTCCACTGCCGAATTGTTTCAGTGCTGGAGTTTCCGTCCTCGGGTCTATGCCCTAGCACTTTCAGGACGTGCGTAACTGCATCCTCTCTCAACTATCTTCCAAAAGCTAACTATAAACCCAACAGGCACCCTATTGCTTTTGAAGCCTTCTGTCGTCCGCGCTTACAGCTTCGGAGCAGGAGAGACTTCACTTGCTGTGTCCAGCTTGTGTTCTTCAGATCTACGTCCACCGCATCAGCTAGTGGCGTAGGTCAGAGCAACTTCTTCATGCTCTGGATGAGAGATGCTATTGCCCTCTCCTATGAGGCGTGTGGGCTCACTTCGCCTCTAGGAATCAGGGCTCATTCAACCAGGGGATCGCCTCAGCTATTGGATTAGCAAGAGGTATTCCCCTGCAACAAGTGTGTGCCAAGCAGGTAGACCCAGTCCACTGCCAAAATGTTTCAGTGCTGGAGCTTCTGCAGTAAAAGCTTGTCCTTGGGCTTGTGCCCTAGTACCCTCAGGATTTTCTTAGCTGCATTGTTTGAAGCCTTCTGTCCTCCGCCTTTTACAGCTTCGGAGCAGGAGAAACTTCACTTACTATCCAGTATGTGCTCTTCAGATTCACGTCCACCGCATCAGCTAGTGGCGTAAGTCAGAGCGCCACTATACTGTGTCCCGTGTTGTAGGCAGCGGTGCGAGATCTCAGAGCGTCGCGGATGGTTTTATCCACCCACAGCTTCTGCTTGGGAAACATTCTGATAGTCTTTTTCTCCACCGTATCGTCTACTAGCTTCCCAATAAATCCCACAACCGCTTCCGTAAACACGCTGACGTCATCATCGGAGCTGTTTCTGAACATGTCCCAGTCTGCGTCATCGAGTGCGTCCTGTAACGAGCCACCGATTGGTCCGTCCAGCGCGCGACCTCCCTCTGAACCGGAACTTCCAGTTTTAGCCTTTGTTTATATTTGGCATGAGGAAGATGGCGGCGTGGTCGGATTTACCAAACGCTGGACGAGATTGTGCCTTATAACCATCTTTGACCGTAGTATAACAATGGTCCAGTGTCCTTTCGCCCCTGGTGGGGCAGGTGATGTGCTGATAAAAGTTCGGCGCTGCGTGTTTGAGGTTGGCACTATTAAAGTCCCCCGCCACAATAAGCGCAGCGTCCCGGTGCTGTGTCTGATGCTGTGTGAGCGCCTCATGCAACTCGCATAAGGCCGTGTCTGTGTCTGCTTGTGGTGGTATATAAACGGCGCTGATTATGACCGATATGAACTCCCGGGGTAGATAAAAAGGACGACACATGATGGACAGTAGTTCCAGGTTTGGTGTGCAGGAGCGTGTAAGAGGAACAACGCTCGCGCTGTTGCACCAGCTGTTGTTCACCATTAAGCACACGCCTCCTCTTGACTTCCCTGAGTCCCGCGTCCTGTCCATGCGGTGAACCGAGAAGAACTCGGCTGGTTGTATGGCGTGGTCTGGCACCGCTGGGTTCAGCCATGTCTCGGTGAAGCAGAGGAGGTTGCAGTCCCGAATGTCTCTCTGGAACTTTATCCTGGCCCTGCGGTCATCAAGTTTGTTTTCCAGTGACTGAACTTTGGCAAGCAGGATGCTAGGCAGAGGTGTGCGGTGTGCACGGGTTCTCAGCCGGTTCCTCACGCCAGCTCGTTTCCCTCGGGGCCGTCGCTTCACGTTGCGTCCATTGTTCTCCCTCCGGAGTTAAAAACGTTGAATTGTATTTGTATTTGTATACCAATAGAAACAAGAGTGTCTCTATCATACCTAATGTACTCAATGTTGGTGATTTTGCTGATTTTAAAACAAAGAAAACTAACTTAAAAAACAAAAACAAAGAAAAGGTGGTCGGAGCAGTTGTGACGGCAGCCATCTTGTGCCATCTATTATATTATATATATTATGATTATATTGCATAAATATTATTTTGTACAAACAAATATCAGAATTTTTTTTTTCTTAGATTTTTTTTTTTAAACAAACACGGCGGTGAGCGCGACGATAATGAGCAGTCTGGTTGTCCACCTACTGTACTAACATACCCGGTTAAATATTCGCTCTACCGTCCCCATTGCTTAGTTCCCGACCACAGCTGGACTGAGGTGTTGCAGTCCGGACGGGCGTGGTGGATCCACGTGCAGAGCGCGAATGCACTGATTGCCTTGTGAAGATGAGGCGTGCGTTGGCCGCGTTGCAACGCAGGGGTTGCTGTACTTGCTTCGTGGAGAAGAGTCGCGGTGGTGAGCATGCGTGGGTCAAAGCCGAGAAGACAAACAGGGTCCGTGATCCGAATTCGTGGTCGAGATGCGAGAGTGGGGTTCATTATCCAGAAATCCAAACAAACAACAATCCAAGACAAGAAGCAAAGCCGTGATCCGTAAAGCAAAGCGTGAGTCGAGATCCGAGTAGCAAGGCAGGTGAAATCGCTGGAGAATTGGGCATTAAGGCACACAATAATCTGGCAAGGGGTGGTTGTTTGTGAGCAAGTTAAATAGAGCAGAGTTGTGTTTTCACTCATCACCCAGCATATTGACTCTACCTGCTAAATATGGCCGCATTATTTCATTGCAAACTCTGGGTGTTTTCTCAAACACCTTTATGGACAGCTCTCGGACTGATCTGGCACAGATCTGTACCTGATCCCAGATGATTTTATCTCATCATTTTACTTCACATGCTCCAATATTATGAACAAAATTACGATCATGAAACTAAAGACAAAGGAATCATCAGAAGACCAATGAATAAATAATATTCGTACACTAAAGACACACAGCTGGAAAGCAGAACATAAATGGAAAAAGGACAGGCTTCAATCTCCCATGAAATGTTTTGAAATTCTCTGGCACAGTTTTCCATCAACCAGGAAAAAGTAAAATCAGAGTACTTGTCAAAACTTAACTTAACAGTTATCGCCCACAATTGCTTAGTGAAAGTGCTCAACTAACTTGCCCTGCCTTGAATTGAGGTTTTTAGTTGTATGGGTTCTTGCCTTGTAGCCTTTTATAATGATTGTCTCCGGTTGGGTTATGTGCCAGATGATTTTAAATATGCTGTTGTCACTCCCCTCTTAAAAAAACTCAACTTGATCCTTCTGTTTTAGCTCATTTTAGACCTGTTTCACACTTACCGTTCCTCTCTAAAATACTAGATAAACTTTTATTTTATGAATTGCAACGATGTTTAAATAAACATTCAATTCTGGAGAAATTTCAAACTGGTTTTAAAAAATGTAAATACTGAGGATTCACAATGATAAAGTGCTAGCAAGAGATAGTGGCTGACCAGTTGTATTGATCCCCCTTGACTTTACAGCAACCTTTTGAAGTTTTTTTTTTTAATAGACATTTCTCCATGAAATGGGGTGACATCTTATCTTCGAACGACCCCTGATGTACCACAGGGTTCAATACTTGGCCCAGTGTTGTTTTGCCTATATACAGTGGTGTGAAAAACTATTTGCCCCCTTCCTGTTTTCTTATTCTTTTGCATGTTTGTCACACAAAATGTTTCTGATCATCAAACACATTTAACTATTAGTCAAAGATAACACAAGTAAACACAAAATGCAGTTTTTAAATGAGGGGTTTTATTATTTAGGGAGAAAAAAAATCCAAACCTACATGGCCCTGTGTGAAAAAGTAATTGCCCCCTGAACCTAATAACTGGTTGGGCCACCCTTAGCAGCAATAACTGCAATCAAGCGTTTGCGATAACTTGCAACGAGTCTTTTACAGCGCTCTGGAGGAATTTTGGCCCACTCATCTTTGCAGAATTGTTGTAATTCAGCTTTATTTGAGGGTTTTCTAGCATGAACCGCCTTTTTAAGGTCATGCCACAACATCTCAATAGGATTGAGGTCAGGACTTTGACTAGGCCACTCCAAAGTCTTCATTTTGTTTTTCTTCAGCCATTCAGAGGTGGATTTGCTGGTGTGTTTTGGGTCATTGTCCTGCTGCAGCACCCAAGATCGCTTCAGCTTGAGTTGACGAACAGATGGCCGGACATTCTCCTTCAGGGTTTTTTGGTAGACAGTAGAATTCATGGTTCCATCTATCACAGCAAGCCTTCCAGGTCCTGAAGCAGCAAAACAACCCCAGACCATCACACTACCACCACCATATTTTACTGTTGGTATGATGTTCTTTTCCTGAAATGCTGTGTTACTTTTACGCCAGATGTAACGGGACACGCACCTTCCAAAAAGTTCAACTTTTGTCTCGTCGGTCCACAAGATATTTTCCCCAAAGTCTTGGCAATCATTGAGATGTTTTTTATCAAAATTGAGACGAGCCTTAATGTTCTTTTTGCTTAAAAGTGGTTTGCACCTTGGAAATCTGCCATGCAGGCCGTTTTTGCCCAGTCTCTTTCTTATGGTGGAGTCGTGAACACTGCCCTTAATTGAGGCAAGTGAGGCCTGCAGTTCTTTAGATGTTGTCCTGGGGTCTTTTGTGGCATCTCCGATGAGTCGTCTCTGCACTCTTGGGGTAATTTTGGTCGGCCGGCCACTCCTGGGAAGGTTCAACACTGTTCCATGTTTTTGCCATTTGTGGATAATGGCTCTCACTGTGGTTCGCTGGAGTCCCAAAGCTTTAGAAATGGCTTTATAACCTTTACCAGACTGATAGATCTCAATTACTTTTGTTCTCATTTGTTCCTGAATTTCTTTGGATCTTGGCATGATGTCTAGCTTTTGAGGTGCTTTTGGTCTACTTCTCTGTGTCAGGTAGCTCCTATTTAAGTGATTTCTTGATTGAAACAGGTGTGGCAGTAATCAGGCCTGGGGGTGACTACAGAAATTGAACTCAGGTGTGATAAACCACAGTTAAGTAATTTTTTAACAAGGGGGGCAATCACTTTTTCACACAGGGCCATGTAGATTTGGAGTTTTTTTTCTCCCTCAATAACGTAAACCTTCATTTAAAAACTGCATTTTGTGTTCAATTATGTTATCTTTGACTAATAGGTAACGGTTTTTGATGAGCAGAAACATTTAAGTGTGACAAACATGCAAAAGAATAAGAAATCAGGAAGGGGGCAAATAGTTTTTCACACCACTGTATGCTACCTCTGGGTAATATCATTAAAAATACAATGGATTATTTCACTTCTAATATGACATCCAATTTTATGTTCCTTTAAAATCAGATTAACTTGCGCTCCAGTCCTTTTCCAGCTGTTTACCATCTAAGTATTAATGAGAATAAGTATGAATACATTTTTTTAATATGCAGGAGCAGCCCAATTTTACCCTTTGGGGTTTTTCACCAGATTTTAAAAAACCAAGGTTCAAAACCTGGGCATCTTATTTGACAGCTATTTGAATTTTGCTAAGCTAGTAAAAACAAGCTTCTTTCAACTCTGTCTATTATTAAAGATGAAGCCTTTTGTTTTGATGAAAAACATGGAAAAAGTCATTCATGCTTCATCAAGTTTGGATTACCGCAACACTTTTTATTTAGGCTTTACTTAGTCCACTCTCCATCGCCTACAGCTGGTTCAGAATGCTTCAGCATGGCTTTTAACAGGTTCCAATGAATGTGCTTTCTCAGTGGCAGTCCCTAAGCTCTGGAATTCCCTACCTCCTTGATCTTACTTCTAAAAGAGAATTCTAAACTGGAGACACATTTATTCACCAAAGCCTTTGTTTTATAGAGGGTATGCTTAGTATCCTGCTTTTTAAGTTTAGATCAACCGCATTGTTTTAATGCAAAATATATTTTCTCTTCTTTTAGTTTTTATTTACTTTTATGATATTACTATATTTTATGGCTTTTATGTTAACTTTAATTTCATTTGCACATTGCATTTTGCACTTTGTTCTACCTGGTAGTTTCTAGGTGCTATATAAATAAAGTTTTAATTATATATCCTGTGGTCTTGGCAAAGATCCTTTTTTACTCTTTTTCAGAAGGGCATTAAGAAAATAACATAAGGATATTGTTAAAACTACTAAAATTGGGTTAAGAATTAAACCTGAAAGGTTATAGTGGTGAACTGAATCTTTGCTTCAATTAAAACATTTCCTAATTTCTTCCTCAATCGCTTCAATGACAAGTATTAAAACATAAAAAAATGGTGCAGAAATAAAAACAACAGCAGAACTCAGGTTTGATCAATTGTGAGAGTAAAAGAATTTTTACAAGCACAATACAAAGAAAACTCAAGGGATTTGGAATAAACTGCTGTGGAACCTTAAATAAACTACTAATCAGTGAGGCTAATTGGAAAAACAGCTAATTTTGCTAGGGAGCATAAAGAATGACCTGTGGCATTGGAAAATATCCATTTTGTGGGATAAGACCAGAAGAAGGTAAGAAGAGAAGCAGATGAAGTTATGCACCCATCATGCCTTGTGCCTAACATATGAGCCTATGGGGACAGTGCTATGATCTGGGGTTGCTTCTGTTGCAGAACATTGGTTTAGCAATGTTATGTGCCCCAGAACAACGAGGTCAGATGACTACCTGAATATGATGAACAACCAAGATTTTTTACCAATGGAATTATTTTATTTTTTATTTATTTTTTTGCTGGCACTAGCATATTCCAAGATGGCCATACCAGGATTCATTGGGCTGAGATGATGAACAAGTGGTTTAGTGAGCATGAAACATAATTTCACATATGGATTGGCCACCAAAGAGTCCATACCTTAACCACTCTAATAATCTTAGACATGTGGTAGAAAGGGGTTTAAGCAATGGTTTGACTCTTCCATCAATAATATAATATTTTGTAGAGAATTAATGGGATTCTGAATAGAAAGGAATATGACATTGCATAAGCTTATCAAAACTATGTCACAACCATAGTTAAAGCAAAAGGCAGTTCAATTTGCATTTGTGTGCGTGTGTGTGTGTGTGTGTGTGTGCATGCGCGCTTCTCTAACAGTGAATGGAGATAATTCAATTAGTTTAATTCAACTGTTAGTTGGTGCTTCTGCCATCCACAGATATCATGGTAGTATTGTGTCTGTAAAATATCAATAGAATTGATGTGAAGTCCTTATCAATAAATACATCTTAATGCAGTTTCACTGGGTTACTACCTAAGTGTGCTTTCAGTCTAAAACACAAAACACTGATGGGAAGTTTGCTTCTCTGTTTGTTTGTTTTTAAGTACTTCAGCAAAAGGTGGGTTTTTAGTGGTTGCGTTCAAAGTTCAAAATCTAGTTTGCTTGGAGTTTGTTTTTTTTTTTTTTTTTGTTTGTTAGTTTTTTTGTAAGAAGCATCAGTATGTTGGAGAGGTTATATATAATAATAAACAAATAAATAAATAAATTGATGACAAAAAACTATTGAGACAAAAGTGAAATTCAACATTTTTGAAACTCTCATTTAAAAAAAATATTACAATATTATTTGTATTATGTTATGCAGTCAAATTGCCACACAACAATCAATATTTGTATAAAGTTACCATAATTTACCTATAATTTATTGAGGTCTGGGTGCACATATCTCCTAGCTTTGTGTGGTGCAGTGCTTATTATTAGTTAAGCGCTATAGCCCAGAATTATCTGACCTAACTACAACAATGGACTGAACTAGCACTAATAATTTTATTATTATTAGAGTAATCTTTCCTGTGAGCAGAAAATCAATAGATCATGGGTGGAATGCTGGTTATTTTAGAGACAGGTTAATAATTTATTTCTTCTTAAACATGTTCAACAGTAACTGACTTCTAGCAGAGGTTTTTGAACTTCTTTAACAACAAATTTAATTGACCCAATGCTTAAAATATCAAAGATATACTCACTCGTATGGGATGACTTTAAAAACCAGGTGGTCTAGCAAAGTGAGCTGCTCTGCAATCTCCAAAGCCGAGTGGTTCTCAAAGGGTTCTGTTTTCCCACTAATAGCCTGTAACACACACACACACACACACATATATGTATATATATATATATATATATATATATATATATATATATATATATATATATATATATAAATGTGTGTGTGTGTGAGGAAGAGAAATTGCACAAATTAACAAATGCACAGCAGCTGTATTTTATTTGATTAAATATGTGAAATAATTGATTATTTAATTGTGACCCGATAGCATCGCACTCACAATCAGTAGTATATCCTCCAGAGAGATCTGATTGTCACCAGGATCATCCTGTGTAAGGGTCCTATCACATGAATGATTAAGAGTCTTTATACAAAATAAAAGATTAGAAAATATTCCATATATATATCATTTCACTGTCTGTAAATTTAGTCAAAATCAAATTTAAAACTAATGTTTGATCATATGAAATACAGGAAACAGTATGGTGTTATAGCTAATATGGGGATACTTTGGATATTTGGATAGGCTGTAGTGATACTCTACTTTATGATGTTGGCTGCTGCTTTTCTTTCTTGAGTCAGCAGCTCAGGGTCATGCATAACTTCCTCTAAGAAGCAGATCACATTCATTTTTAATTCTGTGTTGGTCTCAAAGTCCTGGAAGTTCATGGGGCAGAAAGAGTAAGAAAACAAGGAAGAGAAAATTAGACTCATCATCATCATCATCTAACGACTATTTAACATTTTTGTTAAATAGTTGTTTGGTAATTTTATGTAAATACTTCTACTGTCAAACATTATGTATGGCTTAATTTAATGAAAAAAGTTCAAAAGCCATATCACTTTTCACCTGAGAATGTTTGGACACCCAGTGCCTCAGGACATTAAGTACCCGGTTAGTTGCTGCCCGGCGAATCACAAACTCCTTATCTCCATTTCTCTGGTCTGTGGGGAATCCTGGTAATCATTCACAATTATTCTTGTTTGTTTCCTGTCTAGCATTCATTGCCTGTTAATCATTTTATTAAAAGCACTGTGTAATCTGAACATAAAATTGTACCTGTGCCAGCCAGGGACAGGCGGCGGAACTTCTCCTTGGTTGGCGTACCTTCATTGGCACCAGCTGTAGCAATTGCAAAAGCAGATGCTGCCGAAAGGGCACTTCGGTTGTTGTCTAGTTCCCGGCAAGATGAAATCATGCCATTATTGTAGGAGAACAGGGAGAGATCTGCACATAAGTTGGAGCAAAATAATCTCGTCTTGCAGCTTAATGTTATTACAGGGTACCAGACACATTTACAGTATGTTGTCTTTCAGGGAAAGCAGTGTCAATAATTAAAAACTAGGCATGTGCAGGTGTCTGAAAAAAGTGTAAGGTTAGATTTAGAGATTACATTAAGCATGAACCCATGCTCAATATATTATTATTTTTTTTTTTATTATTATTATTGAAAGTAATGTCCTTGAAATGCAACAATTAATGTATCAGAAAGAAATTTCATGTATAAAGTCTTCTAATCACAAGTATCACAGGGTAACAGCTTCAGTTACTGTTCATATAATCAGAAGGGAAAAAAATCCCTCAGTAATCTCAATAATTTTAATGACATGACTGTTGGTGCGAGATGGGCTGGTTCGCCTATTTTTATAAATGCAAAGCATTGAGGTTACATGCAGTAAATCAATCAATAAATGAAATGAATAATGTAATTTATGATAGTAATTTATAAAATTAATTAATAATGGTAATAATACGATAGATGCAGTGTTCCAAATACAAACCCAATATTACTAAGCAATGCAAGTTCATGTCTCTGATGAGGCATGATGATTATGATATTGATTTGGAAAATGCAGGGCAGTTTTTAGTTAGTGTGAGTATTGCACATGACTCCTGTGAGACACAAATGCTCTCGTTAACACTAGAAGCACCGCGCCAGTGTCACCTACTTTTAACACGATTCACAGGTCATATGAGCGCCTATTGTTTTGAATGGGAAGCTGTCACACAATGATCACTAGATGGCGCTTTCACCCAAAGCAAATAGTTTAGCTACAAGATCAACTTGCACTTGGACAATGCGCCGTTCATTCCCGTGATGATAATCAGCGATAATTTTTTTTTCATATTCAACTGAACAAAGGGGACAAAGGAACGCAAAACATGACTTTTTTCTGCTCCTGCTCCATCTAAAGCACGTTCACACTAAAAAAAACATCAGAGAACTTCAGAAGCTTCAAATAGAATGAACGAACTAATGAATTTTCTCAAAACGTTATAAAATTAAGTAGAGCTAAATCCCTAAATCTTCTTATAAAATATTGCTAATTATCAATGCCGGAATGAATGGCGAATTGTCGATATTTCACAGAAAAAAAGAAAAATATATATATAAATACTGTATTTTATATATATATATATATATATATATATATATATATATATATATATATATATATATATATATAAACTGCATATATGGAATGAAACCTGAGAAACCTGCATATACTGTACACACTGAATGATGCATAGCTAGTATGCGGGGGGATCCCTTGCGCCATCTGCTGAGATAAATGAGAATCGCAGGTTGGAAAAGGCAGAAAACGGCATGACCGGCGTGCAGCTGTCAACAATTATATGTAAATAAGAGCAAAATAGCTTTATATTGGATTTCACTGGTGCGAAAATGTAAGCATGCTGGGTGATTAAGCTCACAGATCTAGGAAAAGTCATGAAAGGAAGGTCTTTTTTTCCGTTTTTTCCCATTGTGGTCAAATGATCAGTACTTGGCGCTTCTAGTGTTAATTGACTGGTAATGAGAATCAGATACAGAATGCATACCTACCTGAAGAGGTTTTGCATTTGACAGTTTTTGGTGTTGTAGGCGATTTGGTGGGTGAAGCCTCTGCATCTTGTTCATCACTATGGACCTGCTCACTGTTACTTTCCTCCCTCACTGAATGATCTAAGAAAATAAATAATAACTAACGTTAAATTCATGTACAAGGATGCATTGTGTTCAGTGGTACATTAATTATCTTATGAAGTCCATGGTTTTGGCACAAGTCAAATAACTACCTGTATTCATCTATATGACCAGGTTGATCTAATCAATCAAATTTTGATTGACATAATGACATGGGCATACCGGCCCTTTACATGCACCATGTAAATCATACATTGTAAATCGTACATTAGTCAGAACTCGTTCTTTCAATTACATCTTTATGTTTCATATTTTGGATGACCCTAAACCAGTCTCAGAGAATTTAAGGCAACTTTGATTTCACCATAAGTGAACCGAAAGTGAATTCAAAAACTGAATATTTTTATTGGGATTGCTTAATATTTTAACCACTGAAATAACAGTGCTGAAGTGGTACAAGTGAATTTTAATGTACTGGGCTGGGGTCTTTTTTCTGGGCTGGGGTCTTTTTAAGGAAACAATCTTTATCCGATCTACTTTTTTAGATTTCTCATCGGTGATTCACTCTCATATTACCGAACAGAGGATAAAGAAAATCAGAGAATGATATTATCATATCATATCATATCATATCATATCATAATTAGGTTTAAGAAGGCATTGCCTAAATGGTTAGGTTTTATAATGAATTTGAAAAATAATTATTTGTTGTGTCCATCACACTTACCAGCTAAGCTCAAACAACTCGGAGAAACAGACAAACACACATGCACACATGATGTCTGAAGATCTGTTTATTATCAATAAAGAGAGCATATGTAAGCTTTTGACCAGGTGCCCTGTGTGACATACATCAATAGAACCTGTCATTAACATGCATGTCACCGTGAGACCTAGAGACAGACAGACAATAGGAAATTGTCATTCACACCCAATCCGCGACCGGCACTAGGACCCGGAAGTAATGCGGTCGCGAACCAGGAAGTATAAATGGAGTAAACAAACCAGGGCATATCGCTCAATCATTGAGTTTCGGCCCATGTCGGTTCCGGCTGTCCGTCTGCTAAACCGTGAGTACTCACTATCTTTGGTTTGTTTCCTGATATTGTGTGTATTTATAGGACGCGGGTTAAATTTGTGTTTTTCCCTTGCTATCCCTTTCGTGAGAGTCCTTATACTAAATCGCGTGGTTATCCTGCCTACTCGCTTACATCCGCGTTTGGGTTTACCATCCACGCTACATTGGGCTAACCGCTAAAGCTGCGTCTTCTGGTCACCGAGGTTAGTTCATCCTGACAGAATGACTGAGCCCTCCGCGGTGAACCCAGCGGATCATGCGCGCCTCTGCGACATGGTAGATCAGCACGCCGCGCTCATCGATAAGCTAACCGGAGAGATCGCTAATCTGCGCCGGGGCCTCCAAGACGTAGCGGCCTTGCGCTGCGAGGTCGCGGAGCTCCGGCGGGAGAACGTGGATCTCCGCGCGGCTGTAGATGGCGCGGCTAGCCGGCCTCCTTCGCGGCGGCCGCGGCGCCGCACCAGCCCCCCCCCCTCCTTCTGATGTATTTCTTGCGCTTCCAGACAAATGGGATGGCACCGACGGGAGATACAGTGTGTTTTTGACATCACTGAATCTGGTGTTTGAGTTCAATTCCACCAAGTACTCCACCGATCGGCTACGCATTGCTCTCCTTGTCTCATTGCTATCCGGGCAGGCAACTGAGTGGGCCACGGCAGTAATTCGATCAGATTCTGACACCGCCCATTCCTACAATGAGTTCACCCATCAACTCAAGATGACCTTCGAACACCCTGCGGGCGAGGTGGAGACCGACACCAAGCTTTACTACCTGCGGCAGGGAGGATCGTCCGTGAGCCGTTATACTGCAGAATTCCGCACCCTCGCTGTACAGACATCTTGGGGAGATACCACGCTCCGGACATCCTTCTACGAGGGACTGGCTTCCCGGATTAAGGACGAACTAGCCGGACGAGAGCTACCAGCCACCCTGGAGGGATTGATTCAGCTCGCCTTCCACATTGACCAGCGCCTCCTCTCTTGTCCGAAGCCAGCCCCGAGGAGCCTGCCGCCTACCGCCACCCACGCCTACACTCCATCTCGACCACCAACCATCTTCACTCCCGCCACCACTGAACATGTCGGATCTCCACCTCCTGCCATGGTTAACACCGGAGCCGGGGAACCCATGCAATTAGGGCGCACCTCCCTGACCGTGGCGGAACGAGAACGCCAGTTTCGAGAGGGTTTGTGTGCCTACTGTGGGTCGGCGGCCCACCACCGAGCAATCTGCCCACTGCGCCCGGGAAACGCGCAGACCCGGTGAGCAGGAGGAGAGACTCACCGGGCCCCATCCACCTCTCCACCATTACCAACGCCACCACCTCTAACCTCACGGTTCAGGTAACCCTCCAGTTTGGCCACAAACGGGTCTTAAGTACTGCGTTCATCGATTCTGGTGCCGCAGGTAACTTTATTGACTCCACCTATGCCAAAGAAATGGGGGTGAATATCGAGGCATTATCCCAGCCTCTTCGCATTACATCAGTCGACGGTCGGCCCCTCTCAACCAGCCCCATCACTCACCAGACCCAACTACTCACTTTCATCATCGACCAACAACAGGAACAGCTGCAGTTTTATCTCGTCTCCTCCCGTCATACTCGGCTATCCCTGGCTGCTACAGCTTGACCCTCTCATCTCCTGGGTACAAAACCGGATCCTCCAGTGGGGGCCGACCTGCACCGAACTCTGCCTATGGGCACAGGCTGGGACCAAGGAGTCCGAGGCCCCCGAAGTCGACACCAACGCCATCCCACCTGAATATAGGGACCTGGCTGAAGTCTTCTGCAAGAGGAAAGCCACCAACCTACCACCACATCGCCCATACGACCTGGCGATAGAACTTCAGCCAGGCTCCATTCCCCCCCGCAGCCACCTTTACTCCCTATCTACCACCGAGACGCAAGCTATGGAGGAGTACGTCACCAATGCCCTTCGTCATGGCACCATCCGGCCCTCCTCCTCGCCAGCGGCCGCGGGATTCTTCTTCGTTAAGAAGAAAGGGGGTGAACTTCGCCCGTGTGTCGATTATCGGGGGCTGAACAAGATCACCATAAAAAACCGACACCCGCTACCACTCACCAACTCAGCCCTGGTGCCACCTCTCTGGCGTCCTCTTTGGTGCCACCGTATTCACAAAGTTGGACCTCCGGAGCGCCTACAACTTGGTGCGCATCAGAGAGGGTGATGAGTGGAAGACAGCGTTCATCACGCCCACCGGACACTACGAGAGCATGGTCATTCCCTTTGGACTCTGTAACGCACCCTCGGCCTTCCAACAGTTTATCAACGACGTCCTCAGGGATATGCTGGGCCGATGGGTGTTCGTCTACTTAGACGACATCCTCATCTACTCTCACAACCTCAAAGAACACATCCAACATGTTCGGGCCGTCCTAAAGAGATTGCTCGCTCACCAACTGTACTGCAAGCTGGAAAAATGTGCCTTTCACAAGCACTCCACCACGTTCCTGGGTTTTGTCATCTCGCCCCAGGGTGTTGCCATGGACCCACAGAAGCTCGAAGCTGTACGTCACTGGCCCCTACCCAGAACACTCAAACAGCTTCAACGGTTTCTTGGGTTTGCGAATTTCTATCGTCGCTTTATCCGGGGCTACAGTACAGTTGCAGCACCACTAACCACATTGACCAGGCCCTCGCACCACCCTTTTCGACTCACCCCCGCCGCCAACTCCGCCTTACAAGAGTTGTGTCATCGCTTCACCACCGCACCCATCCTTCTCCACCCCGATGCCAACAAACCTTTCGTTGTGGAGGTGGACGCGTCGGATGTGGGCGCCGGTGCCATTCTCTCCCAGCGAGGTCCAGACCAGAAACTGCATCCGTGTGGTTTCTTCTCCAAGAAATTGAATCCCACTCAGCAGCGATACGGAGTAGGGGACCGCGAACTGCTGGGCATAAAGTGAGCCTTGGAGGAATGGCGTCACTGGCTCCAGGGCGCCAGTGAGCAGTTCATCGTCTGGACCGACCACCAGAACCTCATCACCATCAGGAACCTAAAACAGCTCAACCCACGACAGGCACGGTGGGCACTGTTCTTCGAACAATATGACTTCAATCTGTCATACCGCCCGGGGTCCAAGAATACCAAGGCTGACGCACTGTCCAGACAGCATGATGAGGACCTTCCCCGGGCAGAACCCGTGCCTGTCATCACCTCCTCCCGTATCATTGCACCCCTTCAATGTGACTTGGAGACGAGGGTCCGCCAGGCACAGGCTGCGGAGACCGAACCGGCAGGCGTGCCGCCTGGACGACTTTACGTACCCCAAGAATTAAGACCAGAAGTTCTCCAGTGGGGGCACTCTTCTACCGTCGCCGGACACCAGGGAGCCCGGAGAACCCTGTCCTTCGTCGAACGGGCGTTCTGGTGGCCCGCCATGAGAAGAGAGGTCACGGAGTTCGTTCAGGCATGCCCGGTGTGCACCAGGGCCAAGGATACAAACCAACCATCTCCAGGAGAGCTCCAACCACTTCCAGTTCCTCGACGGCCCTGTACGCACATCGCCCTGGATTTCATCACGGGCCTGCCAGTTTCTGACGGAAAAAACACCATCCTCACCATCGTTGATCGGTTCTCCAAGGCAGTGCACTTGGTGGCCCTCACCGGACTCCCATCAGCTAAAACCACCGCTGAGCTGATAATGGAACACGTAGTCCGCCTGCATGGGTTCCCCAAGGACATCGTCTCGGACAGAGGGCCCCAGTTCACCGCCCGGTTCTGGAAGGCCTTCTGCTGTCTGATCAATTCCACCAGCAGTCTGTCATCTGGATACCATCCCCAGACTAATGGTCAGACGGAACGGACCAACCAACAACTGGAGCGCTACCTACGATGTTTTGTTGCTGATCGCCAGCGCTCCTGGGCCCGCTACCTCATCTGGGCAGAACTGTCTTACAATCTCCACGTTTCATCTGCCCATTTGAGGTGTGCTACGGTTTCCAACCGACGATGTTCAACCATCAAGAACCGGAGGTTGCTGTACCGTCGGCCCAACAGTTGATCCGTAGGTGTCGACGGGTCTGGAACTAAGCCAACCTCGCTAGATAGCCAATAATCGTTACATCACTCAGCACCGCCGTCAACACCCTCCGGGACGATTGTACAACATAGGTGACAAGGTATGGCTATCACAAAGAACCTACATCTGCACACGGAATCCCGGAAGCTTTCACCTCACTTCATCGGACCATACCGCATCAGGGGGTACTGGTTAAGTGGGCACCAAGGTTAGTTCATCCTGACAGAAATAAACTTTTATTTTCTGATTAAGCCAAAGGGTTCCATCAGGCACAAGATATTTGCATGTATACAGTGCTGTAAAAAAGGTTGCCCCCTTCCTGATTTTTAACATTTTTTTTTGCATATTGATATTTGCACACTCAAATAATTAATTTTAATATAACACAAAAATAACCCATGGAAATACAAAATGGAGTTTTTAATGATTTCATTTATTAAAGAGGGAAAGAAAATCTTAATCTACCTGGCTCTATTTGAAAAAGAAATTGGCACCCAAACCTAATAACTGGTTGTGCTACCCCTGGCGGCATCAACTGCAATCAAGCATTTGTGATTACTGCCAATGAGTCTTTCACATCACTGTAAATTCCAATAGAGGAATTTTGACCCCGTGTTCTTTTCACAATTGTTTTCATTCAGCCACACTGGCAGATTTTCAAGCATGAACACAATCAAGGTTTTTTCAATGCATATAAAGACATGGAAAAAAATCACATCATATTACAAAACCTTACAATTAAATCATATTGTAAGTCAAGTAGGCTTTTATTGTTACTTCAACCAAATGCAGTTTAGTACAGTGAAATGAAACAACATTCCTCCAGGACCAAGGTCCTACATGCAGTATAAACTAACAACATAAATTAACAGGAACTAACTAGCTAACTAGGAAACCTAATTAGCTGGCTAGCTGGGACAAGACAGATTGACATTTTAAGTTAACAGACACCTATGTTTTTACAAAAGAGACAACATAAAGTGCATGTGCAAATGTCCAAACCAGAGTGAGAACGTGACTGTGCGCCAACATGACAATCCAATACTTTGTAAGAATGAGTTGAGGTAGTGGGAGGAGAAACAGTAAACAGTAAATGCTCCTTCCTTTCCTTGCAAAGATAAAAATAGTTTGTGCAAATTAGCAATTGATGAATACTGTGCAAAAGATCTATGTTTAAGAGTTCGTTTTTACATTCAGAAATTGACCATTTCTGGCATAAAAAACATACAGAGGAATAGGAAAGTTGTTTCTCTGCATTCCATGGACCAAAACAAGTTTTACAAGCCTAAGTTATTAGGGGTAGAGGGGAGGGGGGGGTTGGAAGAGATGCAAAATAATTCACATCCCTGACAGCCTGATGGATGAAGATGTTCATAAATCTGGAGAAGCAGACACAGAGGCTTCTAGATTGCAGGAGGCTGAAGAGGCTCCCACAATGGTCACTTTACAAGCAAATAGTTGGACAGTTCCAGTTGCACTCAAACTTATTCAACCACCATTGAAAATTAGTTTTTTTTTGTCCAAAACTGCTAACTTACAGCTGTTTGTAATGAATCAATGAATCAAGATCAATTTAAATAGCTCAACACAACTAATACAACAAGATGCCCAAATTCACCGCAAATGGCCCCTCATCAATGATTACATATCAGAATTATTCAACTTCTAATAAAATCCCATCTCATTAGACCACAAATCTGTAAATCATGTGTTGTGTCAAGCACACTTGGATGCCACTAAATAGATGCCTCAGGTGTAATTGATTTAGAACACATTAAATACTTGGACTTTCTAGAGATTAGTTGATGGAGACAGACATGTTTGTCAGACATGTCAATGGTGAATAGATCATTGCCTTGCATAAACAAAGACATAAAAAATAGCAACAATAATAAATGTTCCTAACATTACATCCTAAAAATACAGTAGGAAGCCAATTTTGCACTTTCAAATTTAAAGGAACAGTGACTACACTACCTGGACATGGCAGAAAGAGGAAGCTATCACCTGCTGCTACTAAATTTCTGAGGAGCTAAGTTTTGAAAAGCCTACAATTCACTGAAAAGAACCTACAGAAAAATTTGGTGGCAGCAGGCACTGAAGTTTCACTCTGCTCTATAAGGCACATGCTGAACCTTGAAGGTCACCCCAAGATGTACCCTGCTACTGACCGTAAAACACAGGAGAGGTGTTGCAGCAGGTCATAATATCTAAAGCGTCTCTACTAAGAACTGAACATGTTTCTCAAAGGAGTTGAATAATTTTTATATTGTAGTAATCATTAAAGGAGCATTTTATGTTGACTTTGGAGAAACTGCTTGTCATATTAGTTGTGTTGTGCTATTTAAATAGCTCGTTTTATCAATTTATCACAACCAGCTGTAAGTTAGTACTTTTGGTAAGTCCTGGAGGGAGGGGAGTAAAACAATCTTTCCAGCTGAATTCATTTACTGGGGGTCAATGGGGATTGTTGTGTGTGGCCACTCCAGAAGTGACACACATATCTAAGACAACCTCTTTGTTTTGTTTTTTTTCACTATAAGGAAGAGTTTGTTTGTCTCTGCACCACAGGGTCAGGTGGCTGACCATGTTGTTGATTGCTGCATGGGATGGGGAATCATGTAAAAATGCTATTGAGGTGGATAATCAGGGAAACTGTGGTTGCTGTGACGGATCCATGGTGAGGGTTTATAGTTCAAGTCCACACACAGAGTCTGAAATCATGCCTCTTTCTCATGTCTCTGTTGTCTTTAAAATTATGGGTTATCTTGTTGGTATAAAAAAATGTTTAGCTTTTCTGATGGCTCAATATAAATTGCCTCTTGCTATTTTTAAGCCAGTCGCATCTCCTGCTCTGAGGACAGCATTCTAGGCTAGTATTCAGTAGCCTAAAGACCCCTTTTAGCCAGAGCATCTGATTAGCCAGGACTGTATGTTAATGGTTTTTGTAGTGCTCATTAACAAATTTCCCAATATAGGAAATGACGGTCAGTGTATACTTCTCAATGTCTGTGTGATTGTTGTATGTGAGTACTACGTGGATGCTTCCCAGTCTGTAGTGTCAAAGCAATCCTGATGTGCACAGACAGCCCACACTAGCCACACACATATCTATTTCAGAGTTGGTTTGATGACTTTTACCCTAGGTCTGTATGCTGTTTTTAGCATGACAGTGATGTGGTCAGAGCGTCCAATGTGGGGGAAGAGAGAAACCTTGTATGCTCCTTTGTGGTTGCATAAACCAAAGCCAACAACTGTATCTACTTTTGTGGGAAAATAAACACGCTGGTGTAGTTCTGCTCATGACTGGACATTTTCATTTCAATTCTATTATATTACTTGTACACAGTGAAATTTTTTTTCCCATACTTCATCATTTATTATATTCTTCTCATATTCCTTATTTTAATACTTTTTTCTTTTACTTTTTAGGTCATGGGCAACTGTCAAAACATTTCACTGCATGACATTGTGTATGACTGTATGTGACAAATAAAATAATTATTTAAATTAATTTTATTGTGAGCTTTGGAAGGTCAGTTTGAAGGGGGAAAAAAAGGGTCAGTAATCGTGAAAAAACAAACTAATCAATGCCTGTTCATTCACATGTAACATCGTCAGTAAGGGTTTAGAGATTGTGAGGTTTAACCCTGCTTGACAAACAAGGTTGGTCACTCAAACAAGATCAATACACCAAATAGCCTTCACACACCCATATTTGTTTATTACTGCAAACAACACAAAAATACCACCACCGCAAGCAATCAAGAAATTGTTTTAATACAACAATGAAACATATCTGCAATGCAGTCCCACTCCAATCAAACTATAATTGGCACAGATTACCCAATCCAATCACTGCAACACTCTGTCACCTGAATGCCGACAGAAGTGAAAAGATGAACTCCAGGTAGAGAAGAACCCAGAATCAACAAGACACTGCAACACCCATCAAAATAAGGGTCCTTAAATAGTATGGCCACTTAAATCTCATTGGAAAGCCAGCCACACCACAGGACAAAAGCGGATACATTATCTACCCTGCCACATTCACCATGTATTTGGCCTATGAATTGTCAAGCATCAATGCATCAAGCATATATGAATACATCAACCAGATGTATACAGATCTGGCCTTTAAAAACACACGTTTTCAGAAAAGGGATCCCGCGACTTCCCGTGGGTGCGCGCGGGAAGCTGTGAAAATGTCCTTCGTTACCTGTAGGGGGCAGTCGTGTTTCAGTCTGAAGTATTGTGTGTCTACTGAAGCGGAAAAATGTCTCTTAGGCGCCCATTGACAGCAAGCGACAGAGCTCATAAACATGTCAAGCTCAAACTGATATGTATTTATTCTTCATTTTCTTCTCTCCTTCAATGATGGTACTTCTTTGACTGTATAATTATTATTAGTAGTAGTAGTTCTCCAAATTTATTATTGTTATTACTACTATTATTATTATTATTGTAACGCACCCGCGCGTGTGTGCAAAAAGACTACAAAGATTTATGCGCTTTAAATACACACGGGCACTGGTGGGTCAGTGGTAGGTAATTCGCCTTCCATGCGATAATGTTTATTTTGTGGCACATTTATACAGGAAAAAAAACATTAATTAGAAAAAATAAAATATAAGGGACAAAGAACTATAGATTTGAGAGTCCAAAGAAAGGTTAAAATACACGAGAGGATTGAAATTAAGTATAAACCATGAAAAGATGTAGCAAGAGACAATTCAATTAAAAATAATACCATAATAATCTAGAAGTATATTATTATTCTTATTAAATTGAATTAATTTAAGAGAGTTTAAAATAAGTCATTTCTAGAAGGAAAAGATGGAAGTGCAATTGTTCCTTTTTAATTCTCTGTTTATATATAAAGTATTTTGCATGTAAAATAAAATAAACACCAACAAATTCAAGTGGTTTATTTTCCGCAATCTCATAATAAAAGATTATATCTTTAATAGTAAAGGAGTGAGATACATTAAGGTGGTTCAAGAGGTGGTCTTTTAAAAGAGTTAAGAATTTTTTTTTTGTTTTCTCACACTCAACAAACAAATGAATCAGAGATTCATTTAATGTATCACAAAAAGAACATTTATCTTCTACCTCCAAGTATTTAGATAAAACTGAGTTTACAGGGTAGATTTTGTGAAGAATCTTAAAATGAACAGAGATGTTAGAGATGCAGTATTTCTTAGGCAAAAGCCAGGCTTTATGCCAATTAATATCCGAGAGGGAAATATTATTGGAGATCCTACATTCCAGAGTTGGTTGGTTGGAAGCATGTTTGAAGAAAAATATTTAGGCCTAAAAAGATGCTTTAAAATTAATCTACAATTCATTCACCGGCTTGTATAAACCGACAGCCTTAACAAAAGGCAGCATTTTAATCAAAAGGATGATAAATGCGTGAGAAAAATGCAGACATGAAGGACTATACTCGACAAGAATATAGAGAATAAGAATCATGTTTATAATAAGATAATTAATTAAATAATAAAATTGTATCAAATAAGAACTTTATCTAAAAGCCAGACCGACCAAATTTCTCATTCACTGCTGAAGTAGTTAAATATGCTTATACTTTCGATACGTAGGTTACGTTTTAAAATATGAATAAAACAGCATTAGACACAAATATCGCCTCTCCTCTCCGCTCGCTTAGCTTCTGTTCGGCTCCTTCAGCAGGTTCGTTTGCCACACCCCACGAGACATGAAAAAATGCCGCCCTGCCTAAAACCGCCACTGCCGAGCAGACATCTCTGCCCAAAATCTATTTTGTTTATGTAAAAAGAACGGGCATCGACCAGTTTGTCCTTCTCATCAGTTCATGAATTAACGGGCTGTTACGCTGCCGCGAGCAACATTAAAGATAAAGCAGAGAAGTTAACAGTGTGTTTATGTTGCGCATGCGAATGTATTGCTCCCTCAATATTAATTAAACACCTTCACTTTTAATTTACGGAGTGAGAGATATTGATCCTTTCTCGATGCAGTGAATTTCTTTGAGCAAATTAATAATAATTTCAATGAATGAAAAGGAGGAAGAAGATAAGGTGGAGCTGAAAAGTTCACGAAAATAAGAAAAAGCTTTAGAGGTAAATGCTGTGAAATGCTTCAAATGAACAGATTATGCCTTTGGTGTGAAGGAAAGTTCCAGTTCCACAGGCTCTGATTGCTCTAACATTACTGTCAGGGACAGCGAGGCTGGATCCAGCAGCTTACCACATCCCACATCATAATACACTGGCTCATTATAGTGGAGATTAATTTTTAAAACCATATACTAGTATAAAAATATAACACAAACAAAAACGTAAGTAAAAAAGTATCACTGAACATATATTGGGTCGTATTTGTAAAAAAAAAAAAAAAAGAAGAAGAAGAAGAAACAAAGGAAAGAACCATAGGTTCATCATTCAAGTTATTCAGATCAGTGTAAAGATATCATGAACATTTCGCAGGGGGTATCATCGTGATGCAGTGTAAGATATACCACTCATCAGTGTAAACTGTAAGTGCAGCAGGTCAGTGATGATGAATCAGTGCCTGCTGATGATGACAAACACGTCTCCCCTGATCTACCAGAGCCAAGTAAAAAGAATCACAATCAAACTGAACAGGTAAGCTGGAATAAAATCAGTAGCAGCATTAACTCGTGCTAGTAATTATTATGGTAGACAATATTAATTTAAAATAATGTTTCTCAGCCTTATTTCGAATTAATATTGACTACCATAATAATTAAAATAAGTAACTAGTTTACTAGCGTGAGCTAATGCTGCTACTGATTTAATTTCAGCTTACCTATTCAGTTTTATTGCCATTCTTTGTAAAATATTGTCTTTATAGATTTATATGTTTGTCTTGATGTTTTTTCCTTTGTTTCTTTGTTTTACTAATATGACCCAATATATGTTCAGTGATACTTCAAATAATATATTTAAATAGCATTGATTTCCGAATTGTGTTATATTTTTATACTACTTTTTATGCCACTTTTTGGTCCCCTGCCTATTCTCCACCAAATCACGTACTTCCCGGACCTCGGACTAAACTCCGCGCCTTGCTTTTATAATGTGGAGCAAGCCCGAGATCATATAATAGAAATATTTTTTCATATACAACATGTATACTTTTATATTGTTTATTTTATAATAAAATTTGTTTCGTCCAATTTTTCATCATAAATAATATTTATTTGTATTATATATAAATGTTTATTTGCACATTGCATATTTGCAAATGTGCCACAAAATAAATATTATACAATATTTTGTATTAATGCTCATGATGGCTGTCACGTGCCTAGGGTTCATTATAATAGTAATATCACATTTGATGATGTGACGGTTAACCCCTAGAGGGCGCCTAACGCCCGTTTTTGGTTTTGTTTTGTAGTTTGTTTTAAGTTTCGTTTTGACTTCAGTTCCCAGTTTGCACCTCGGTCAGGTGACGTAAGAAGCTCACCTGAACCGAGGAAAGCCAATTATGATTTGTTTATGTATAAATAGCCTGGCTGAACAGCAGTCAGGCGTCTAGCTTTTGTTGATGTAGGATTTGTTTGTGTTTGGTGTTCCACTTGGTTTATGTTATTTACTTTAAATAAAAAGAACATATTGAACCGTCAGCCCGCCTGCTCCGCATTCATGCCACGAACACGCACCAGACGCAGACACAGAGGAAATCATGACAGAAAGCTAGACCGTTCAAGTGGCATGGCGGAGGTTCCCCCCCGGGACGAATTTTGGGGGGGCGTGATTACCATCTCCAACGAGCTGGCGGACTGGCTAGAGGACAGCGAGGAGGACATGTACCACAGCTGGGAGTACAGCTTGCTGGTAGAACAGGAGAATTTGCTGGAGGACAGCGTGGAACACGGCGAAGCAGAGTTCGGGCAAAGCGGGGAGAACTGCAGGTACGCCGAGGAGGCGGAGAGGCAGGAGGAGTTCTACAGGCAGTGGACTGAGCGCAATGAGGAGTGCATTCGCGACCTGCGCGAGCAGGTGCTGCAGCTCCAACTGCAGTTCGTCCAGGTTCGGGAGAACCAGCCTGTAATCCCGGAAGCGATCGCCCTCCTGGATCTGGACGATGCACTCCTCCACCGGCCACTGCCTGAAGCCGACACGGAGGGAAACGCGCATGAGGTAGGCTGCTACGGGCAGTGGGCGGAGCTCAACCAGGAGCGCATTCGTGACCTGCGCGAGCAGGTGCTGCAGCTCCAACTGCAGGTCGTCCAGTTTCGGGAGAACCAGGCTGTAGTCCCGGAAGCTATCTCGCTCCCGGAACTGGACGATGCGCTCCTTCCCCGGCCACTGCCTGAACCTGTCACGGAGGACAGTGCGCGAGCGTGTCAGCAGCCGCAGTGCCATGCACCCGTTCTTCCGCCGCCTCCCGGCTTCGAGGACAGCGAACCAGCGTGTCAGCAGCAGCTGACCGACGCCCCTGTTCTGCCGCCACCTCCCGGCTTTGAGTACGCTCCAACGCTGCAGTCGAGCGCCGTGCACGCTCCAACGCTGCAGTCGAGCGCCGTGCACGCTCCAACGCTGCAGTCGAGCGCCGTGCACGCTCCAACGCTGCAGTCGAGCGCCGTGCACGCTCCAACGCTGCAGTCGAGCGCCGTGCACGCTCCAACGCTGCAGTCGAGCGCCGTGCACGCTCCAACGCTGCAGTCGAGCGCCGTGCACGCTCCAACGCTGCAGTCGAGCGCCGTGCACGCTCCAACGCCACCTCCTGGCTTCGAGGACTGTGAGCTAGCGTGTCAGCAGGCGCTGACCGATGCACCAGTTCTGCCGCCGCCTCCCGGTTTTGAGGACAGCGAGCTAGCATGCCAGCAGCCGCTGTCCCACACACCCGTTCTGCCGCCGCCTCCCGGCTTTGAAGACGACCCAGAGCCGTCGTCGAGCGCACTGCACGCTCCAGAGCCGTCGTCGAGCGCACTGCACGCTCCAGAGCCGTCGTCGAGCGCACTGCACGCTCCAGAGCCGTCGTCGAGCGCACTGCACGCTCCAGAGCCGTCGTCGAGCGCACTGCACGCTCCAGAGCCGTCGTCGAGCGCACTGCACGCTCCAGAGCCGTCGTCGAGCGCACTGCACGCTCCAGAGCCGTCGTCGAGCGCCGAGTACGCTCCAACGCCGTCGTCGAGCGCCGAGTACGCTCCAACGCCGCTGTCGAGCGCCGAGTGCGCTCCAACGCCGCTGTCGAGCGCCGAGTGCGCTCCAACGCCGCTGTCGAGCGCCGAGTGCGCTCCAACGCCGCTGTCGAGCGCCGAGTGCGCTCCAACGCCGCTGTCGAGCGCCGAGTGCGCTCCAACGCCGCTGTCGAGCGCCGAGTGCGCTCCAACGCCGCTGTCGAGCGCCGAGTGCGCTCCAACGCCGCTGTCGAGCGCCGAGTGCGCTCCAACGCCGCTGTCGAGCGCCGAGTGCGCTCCAACGCCGCTGTCGAGCGCCGAGTTCGCTCCAACGCCGCTGTCGAGCGCCGAGTGCGCTCCAACGCCGCTGTCGAGCGCCGAGTGCGCTCCAACGCCGCTGTCGAGCGCCGAGTGCGCTCCAACGCCGCTGTCGAGCGCCGAGTGCGCTCCAACGCCGCTGTCGAGCGCCGAGTGCGCTCCAACGCCGCTGTCGAGCGCCGAGTGCGCTCCAACGCCGCTGTCGAGCGCCGAGTGCGCTCCAACGCCGCTGTCGAGCGCCGAGTGCGCTCCAACGCCGCTGTCGAGCGCCGAGTGCGCTCCAACGCCGCTGTCGAGCGCCGAGTGCGCTCCAACGCCGCTGTCGAGCGCCGAGTGCGCTCCAACGCCGCTGTCGAGCGCCGAGTACGCTCCAACGCGGCCGTCGAGCGCCGTGACCGCTCCCACGCGGCCGTCGAGCGCCGTGACCGCTCCCACGCCGCCGTCGAGCGCAGTGACCGCTCCCACGCCGCCGTCGAGCGCAGTGACCGCTCCCACGCCGCCGTCGAGCGCAGTGACAGCTCTGCCACGGCCGAGCACGTCTCCAGCTCTGCCACGGCCGAGCACGTCTCCAGCTCTGCCGCCGTCGAGCACGTCTCCAGCTCTGCCGCCGTCGAGCACGTCTCCAGCTCAGCAGCCGCTGAGCACGTCTCCAGCCCCGTCACCCAGCCCCCTGGTCAGGGGGCAAAAGGTAGAACATTGGGGTGGGTGTCCGGGGCCTCCGGTGATGCTCCGGAGGAGCATTTTTGGGGGGGGGATTCTGTGACGGTTAACCCCTAGAGGGCGCCTAACGCCCGTTTTTGGTTTTGTTTTGTAGTTTGTTTTAAGTTTCGTTTTGACTTCAGTTCCCAGTTTGCACCTCGGTCAGGTGACGTAAGAAGCTCACCTGAACCGAGGAAAGCCAATTATGATTTGTTTATGTATAAATAGCCTGGCTGAACAGCAGTCAGGGGTCTAGCTTTTGTTGATGTAGGATTTGTTTGTGTTTGGTGTTCCACTTGGTTTATGTTATTTACTTTAAATAAAAAGAACATATTGAACCGTCAGCCCGCCTGCTCCGCATTCATGCCACGAACACGCACCAGACGCAGACACAGAGGAAATCATGACAGATGATAATAATAAACCTATGAATTTATGTTCTAATATAATATTTGATTGCGATTCCCTGGCTGGGAATCGAACCCGGGTCTTCCGCATGGCGGGCGAATCACCTACCACTAAGCTACCAGGATTAATAGGAATAGCGCTGAGCTATGTAGTAAATTAAAGAGGACAATCACGATGCAGAATCGCTGTCCTGAGCCCAAACCTTATTTAAATTAAATTAACAAATATTATAAGTAAAAAAACAATAGCCCACATTTAGAAAAGGTTTATAAATTCTTTCCGACATGAGTTGGCCGGGGTGTTATGCGCAGAGCCCCTGAAGCTCCGAAATCGCAGGGGCATTTTTTTCTAAATAGACGCTATCTTTAATAACTGATGGAGGTTTTGAGCTGTATAGACACGCATTTTTGAGGAGTTCAAGCCGATACATGAAAGGTGAGAAGTGGGATTACTGAGCACGCTGTCGCGTTGTATATACTGTACAACACGCGTTTATTAATCTTTTGATAAAAACGCTGCCTTTTGTAAAGTGAAAGTACTTTACAAAAGACGAACAGCTTTATTTCAGTCATGAATTCACAATCACATCACATTCCAGCTATTATTTCCAGCCGTGGTTAAATAATGGATGAAATAATTATTCAATTCTGGACACAAACTGCAAATATGATGATTATTATAAAAAAAACAGAAGAACTTCGTATTCATAAAATAATATTTACTTAATATGATTTATATTGTTCATTCATGTCTTCTGATGATGTCGACACATTTTTACGTTTTAAATAAAACATGTTGGCATATTCACGAATCAGGACATTCGCATAGTTAACACTATCAGGAAATTTTATTTATTTCAAGACCATTTAAACGGATGCATTGTCATGTCTTACACTGTTTTGTCCCTGTTAAGACTTTACAAAAACTATATATAAGAAACTTATTAGGAATTTTAAAGCACGAATTTGGGCATCTTATTTCATCATTATGAACATAATATGAAGCACATATACACACATTCATCATGAAAGATCTGTTGTAAAACAAAATAAAATTCATGTTTGCTTCAGCATTGGAAATAATATTGTCTTGGGCTAAGTAATTATACACAATTCTTCATTTGGTCCGGCTTTTAGATAAAGTCCATCCGTGTGCCACATATTCAATGAAGCACAACACATTTATTTAAATTCCCGAATGTTGCTTACGGGAAGTTGCGGGAAGCCGCGCTAAATTGCGGGATCTCGCGGGAAAACACGCGCATTCTTAATGGCCACATCTGTATATGCAGTTAGGGAATTATGTCGGACCTCAATTAGCAACGTGCCACCTAGTTAGGGTATTATGTAGGGCCTCAATTAGCAACGTGCCACATAATTTATGTAATGTTTGCTATCAAATGTTAAAGAACGAATGATGTCCACTAAACTCACCTCAGAGTCTTTGACAGTCTTTAACAGAGTTATTGGACTCACCATTTCCACCATGGGTTTATTAACCTGTTCTATATGCGCACACCACCCAGCTGGAAAGTAGGACTTTCTATGTTCTTTCATATGGCTGTCCATAGAGGAACAATTTGTTTTTAAATCTGAGAAAGTGAGTCTTCTACGTCTTTGACATGAATATACAAACCGGATTCCAAAAAAGTTGGGACACTAAACAAATTGTGAATAAAAACTGAATGCAATGATGTGGAGATGGCAAATGTCAATATTTTATTCAGAATAGAACATAAATCACGGAGCAAAAGTTTAAACTGAGAAAATGTATCATTTTAAGGGAAAAATATGGTCTCAAAATGTCATGGTGTCAACAAATCCCAAAAAAGTTGGGACAAGGCCATTTTCACCACTGTGTGGCATCTCCCCTTCTTCTTACAACACTCAACAGACGTCTGGGGACCGAGGAGACCAGTTTCTCAAATTTAGAAATAGGAATGCTCTCCCATTCTTGTCTAATACAGGCCTCTAACTGTTCAATCGTCTTGGGCCTTCTTTGTCGCATCTTCCTCTTTATGATGCGCCAAATGTTCTCTATAGGGGAAAGATCTGGACTGCAGACTGGCCATTTCAGTACCCGGATCCTTCTCCTACGCAGCCATGATGTTGTGATCACACAAATCTGAGGAAAAAAATATGGAATCACCAAATAAAAACACTACTTGTACTTTGTTGCACCACCTCTGGCTTTTATAACAGCTTGAATTCTCTGAGGCATGGATTTAACTAATGTCAAACAGTATACTTCATCAGTCTGTCTCCAGCTTTGTCTTATTGCAGTTGCCAGATCAGCTTTGCAGGTTGGAGCCTTGTCGTGGACCATTTTCTTTAATTTCCACTACAGATTTTCAATTGGATTAAGGTCCGGACTATTTGCAGGCCATGCCATTGACATTATATGTCTTTCCTGTAGGAACGTTTTCACAGATTTTGCCCTATGGCACGATGCATTATCATCCTGAAAAATGATGCAACCATCACCAAACATACTTTCAATTGATGGAATAAGAAAAGTGTCCAAAATCTCAACATAAACTTGTGCATTTATAGAAGATGTAATGACTGCCATGTCTCCCATACCTTTACCTGACATACAACCCCATATCAATAATGATTGTGGAAATTTGCATGTTTTCTTCAGGCAGTTGTCTTTATAAATTTCATTGGAACGGCACCAAACAAAAGTTCCAGCATCATCACCTTGCGCAATGCAGATTCGTGATTCATCACTGAATATAACTCTCATCCAGTCATCCGCAGTCCAAGATTGTCTTTCTTTAGCCCACTGAAACCTTGTTTTTTTCTGTTTAGATGTTAATGATGGTTTTCTTTTGGCTTTTCTGTATGTAAATCCCATTTCTTTTAGGCGATTTCTTACTGTCCGGTCACAGACATTGACTCCACTTTCTGCCCATTTGTTCCTCATTTGTTTTGTTGTGCATTTTCTGTTTTCAAGGCATATTGCTTTAAGTTTTCTATCTTGACGCTTTGATGTCTTTCTTGGTCTAAAAACATTGTACAATGTAAAGCATACCAAACCGCTTGACAAAATCTGTCCCCTTTCCACATACTGCCATCTTGTGGCCATAAACTGTAACTGTGCCTAAGGAAATTAATCTCAAACATGAAATGAAAGTGTAAGGCTACGTTTACACTGCCAGGTAAATGTGACCCAATTCCGATTTTTTTGCTCATATGTGACACATATCGCATATGTTCTATGTCCGTGTAAACAGGAAAAAAACGCATGGAAGACAAAAAGACAGAACACAAAATAAAGAATGGACTGAACAAGAAAGTTCTATTTCCAAAATGTGTGTAGGTACCACATACATCTGTACAAGCAATACTATGCTAGTATGACAACCATACTGCCAAAAAATAATATGCCTTGTGTCTCCTAGAGATTAACCTAATTTTGTTAAAAAAGAACAAAGCACAAATCTCAAAACACCTTGTGAAGACAGCGGATGAATCAGATACAAAACAAGTTCTATATTAACATAACCTGAATGGCAACTCAGCCATGAACAAGCCACTGCTCCAAGGGTTAGGGTTAGGGTCGGGGTAACCCTATACCTAACCCTAGCAAATATCTAATTAAGCATGCACTTATCCCCTCATATCTACATCTAAAACTAGTAACCCCCCCCCCCCCCAACAAAGTGTGATGCAAAAAAAAAAAAAAAGTCCAATATTAAACTCAGTGAACCAACAATGAACCTGATAACTGATTCTTGTTCTCAATTTCTGTCATTTTCCAGACAAACATCCGGCGGAAGATCATCATCTTCAACTTAGACATTAAACTAAGTATGGGACATTAAACAAGCGGTGCTGGATCTAGATCAGGCCACTTTGCGAGGTAGAAAAAAGCTACAATTATATTATCAGCCTGGTATGACTCAATTCTTTTTTTTTTTTTACCCTGTGACACAGGTCTGATTTTTTCTTAGGGTTTTCTAAATGAACAAATCTGATATGACCTGAATGAGAATGGCAAATTGGAATTGAGCATTGGCAGGGCAGGATTTCATAGCAGTCCTAGCAATAGCTGATGAAATAGCTAAAGCAAAGCATTTTTTCTGCTTCTTTTTTTTTTTTACTTTTTCTGGACCATAACAAATATAGCCAACTAACGGCTTTTTATCCTCCCAAGCAAAATCCCAAGAATGTTTTTTTTTCTTCTAAAATCACGTTGAAATGAAGGAGTAATCATTCTAAGCAGTTTTGTGGAACTGTAACCTTAGTAAAAAGGCTGGTTTCTTTGCACAAGTTGTAATTTTCTGAAGCAAGGACAAGTATTTCCTTACATTATATTGGGAATCTTTATTAATTGTGAAACTAGCAAAAAATAATCACTTCGCCTTTAATTTAATTAAATTGGTTGCTTTTCAGCCTGAAATGAAGACACAGTTTTTGTTTTATCCAGCTGCACTCAGTGCAACTTTTAATATCCAAGTAAAAAATATAATGCCGAAAAAAAAAAAGTAAAAAAAGAGTGTATATAAAGGGATTGTAAGGTAGGGCAAGTATGTACTATACTATACTATGAAGGCATGGTGCTTCTACACAATATGCAGTACGATACTGGATGTTCAATTTGTGCAAATAACAATAATTTAAAGACGGTTGTAAGATGGTTGTGCAAATAACAATGATTTAATGATGGTTGTAAGATCCAATTTAACTGTTTATGTGAAATTGTGAGGGGAAGTAGTGTTGTAGGCTGTCCACTGTCATCTCCACAGTTTTGAACGTGTTCAGCTCCAGGTCGTACTGACTGCACAGAGCACCAGGCGTTCCACCTCCTGTCAATATGCAGACTTTAATGAGTGTAATGTATTTTGCAAATTTCAGGAGTTTGACAGCTGCGTCTTTTGATGTGCAGTCGTAGTGTACAGGGAGAATAGCATAGGGGAGAGGACACATCCTTGCGGAGCACCAGTGCTGACTGTTTCCTGTTTTCGTATTGTTGCCGCGAAAGTTTCGCAACGCGCGAGTTTCCTCAACTAAACAACTAAAACTCCGACACAGAGGTACGTTATCATGTCTACCGTTCAGCTTGTTCAGTGTGTAGAGTGCAGGATGTTTAGACATTCTTCCTCCGTCATTAGTGATAACTTTATTTGTGATAGGTGTGTGTTAGTGAGCACTCTGACGGAGAAGATATCAGCGTTAGAGGAGCGCATCCAGACTTTAGAGAGGGTTAGAGAGTGTGAGAGCAGCGTTATTCCTGTAGCGGACAGTCTGGGTGCCACAGGCGGAGATAAACAGCCCCCGACTCCGGCATTAGAGCCCTCACAGCGGGGCGAGTGGGTGACGACTCGGCGGCATACTCGTTCAGCCAAAGCTAACGCTAAGGCTAGCCCACCGGAGCACACCTCCTCTGCGCGTCACGTGTCCAACAGGTTTGCTCTCCTCAGTGCTGCACCCGCTGAGAAACCTGAAAGAGCTCTGGTTATAGGAGACTCTATACTGAGACACGTGACATTAGCTAGACCTTTAGGGGCGCCAGCGGCAGTGGTTAGGTGTATCCCGGGAGCCAGAGCACCGGACATAGCAGGTAATCTTAGGGCTCTAGGACAGCATAGGTTCTCTAAGATAGTGGTACATGCTGGAGCTAATGATATACGCCTTCGTCAGTCAGAGGTTAGTAAGAGTAACTTTACAGAGGTGTTTAAATTAGCGAAGGCGATGTCCGATGAAGTAGTATGCTCTGGTCCCATCCCAATGAGACGTGGCGACATAGCTTACAGCAGGTTATGGTCGCTGAACCGCTGGATGTCCAGGTGGTGCTCCAAAAATAATGTGGGCTACATAGACAATTGGAAGACCTTTGAGGGCAAAGCTGGCCTGTTAGGGCGGGACGGTGTCCATCCCACTCGGGAAGGTGCTGCTCTCATTTCCTGTAGTATAGCTCATAGTCTCAGTAGAGGTCTAGTTAATCGGTGACAATCCAGAGCCCAGGCCAGGGAGCAGACAGACAGGCTAAACCAACCGTCTGCTAGCTGCATAGAGTCGTCACTCAGGGTTCACCATATTGAGACTGTGTCTGTTCCCCGATCTAAGCAAAAATGTAGAAAGACCCAGAAAGTCTGTTTCAATAATCTAATTAACATAAAGTCCACAAACTCCGATCATACTGAATGCGCAGCCGGCACCTCTGATCTGAAGCTAGGATTGTTAAATATTAGATCTCTCACATCAAAAGCAGTTATTGTTAATGAAATTATCACAGATCAGGCGTTTGATATACTCTGTTTAACTGAAACATGGGTTAAACAGGACGAGTATGTAGCTCTAAATGAAGCTAGTCCTCCTGGATACAGCTACATACACCAGCCTCGGTTAACTGGTAGAGGAGGAGGCGTCGCAGTTATTCATAATGATAATCTGTCTATCGTACAAAAACACCGACACAAATTTAACTCATTTGAAATTCTCTATAGTAACATAAGTGTATTTAAGTATATTAAATCAGCTCAGTCGATTCCACTAATTATAATTTACAGACCTCCAGGGCCGTATTCTGAATTTCTTAGTGAATTTGCAGATTTCATCTCAGACCTGGTCATTTCTGTAGACAAAGTGTTAATTGCTGGAGATTTTAACATTCATTTTGAGAATCCAGAAGACCCTCTGAGAACAGCATTTATATCCATACTGGACTCCGTAGGTGTAAATCAGTGTGTAGTAGGACCCACTCATAAAGCAGGTCACACTTTAGATTTAGTAATATTCTTCGGATTAATTATAAGAAATGTATTCACAATTCCACTGTCTGAAATTATCTCAGATCACTATCTTGTCTCCATTCAAGTGTGTCACAGTGATAATGTACGCACAGCACCGCGCTACCGTATTAAACGTACATTCACATCAACTACCACACAGAGTTTTATCAGTAATCTCCCAGAGTTACCAACTTCGATTAGGCCACCGTCTGACCCCACAGAACTCGATCAGGCGACTGAATATTTAGAGTCGACACTTCGTTGTACCTTAGATAATGTAGCTCCAGCTAAAAGAAAAATTATTAGAGATAAGAAACTCGCTCCCTGGTATAACGATCACACGCGCACTTTAAAACAGACTGCTCGGAAATTAGAGCGTAAATGGCGTCAAACTAAATTGTTGGTATTTCAAATAGCATGGAAAGAGAGCATCCTGAACTATAGGAAAGCTCTTAGTGTAGCTAGATCAACGTATCTCTCCACTCTTATAGAAGAAAATAAAAATAATCCTAGATTTTTATTTAATACCGTAGCCAAATTAACCAGAAATAAGACCACTACAGAAATCTCCACAACAACATCATGCAATAGTGAGGACTTCATGAACTTTTTTAATAATAAAATTGTAAATATCAGGCATAAAATTGAGGCTTTGAAACCAAACAATGTAATTGATACTGATGTTAACCTAGCCATGTCAGATTCAAACCTAGAATACTTTACTCCTCTTGAAGAGAATGAACTAATTTCACTCATCTCTTCTGCAAATTCATCAACCTGTATATTAGATCCTATACCGACACATTTTCTTAAACAGATAGTACCAGTAATAACAGAACCGATGTTGAGAATAATTAATTCCTCACTCAGCATTGGTTATGTTCCAAAATCTTTTAAAGTAGCAGTTATTAAACCAATAATTAAGAAACCTGACCTTGACCCCTGTCAGCTGTCCAATTACAGGCCAATATCAAACCTCCCCTTTATCTCTAAGATTCTGGAAAAGATAGTAGCGGAGCAGCTATGCTCATATCTACATAGAAATCGCATACATGAACTGTATCAGTCAGGATTTAGGCCTCATCACAGCACAGAAACAGCACTCGTTAAAGTAGTAAATGACCTCCTATTGGCCTCTGATCAGGGTTGTGTAACTATGCTTGTATTACTCGACCTCAGTGCAGCGTTTGATACCATTGATCATGCTATTCTTCTTCACAGATTAGAAAATTTAGTAGGAATTAAGGGTACAGCCCTCTCCTGGCTCAGATCCTATTTGACCGATCGTTATCAGTATGTAGACTTAAATGGTGATTATTCTGCATGTTCTCTAGTGGAGTTTGGCGTTCCGCAGGGTTCAGTTTTAGGCCCACTGCTTTTTTCCCTTTACATGCTTCCTCTGGGCAACATAATCCGTAAGCATGGTATTAGTTTTCATTGTTATGCTGACGACACACAGCTATACGTCTCTACAAAACCTGATGAGAAAAACCATCTTACTAAAGTTGAGCAATGTGTTCAGGACATAAGAAATTGGATGCTAATTAACTTCCTTCTGCTTAATCCGGATAAGACAGAAGTTCTAGTCATAGGACCGCATACAGCTAGAAGTAAAATCTTAGATCACACCGTAACTTTAGATGGCCTTTCCGTTCCGCCAAGTGCAACAGTAAAAGACCTCGGCGTGATTATAGATTCCAGCCTTTCATTTGAAGCTCATGTAGATAATATCACCAGGATAGCATTCTTTCACCTTAGAAATATCGCCAAAATAAGAAATATATTGTCGCTAAATGATGCAGAAAAACTAGTTCATGCTTTTATCACTTCTAGGTTGGACTATTGTAATGCCTTACTGTCTGGTTGTTCAGTTAGGTGCATAAACAAGCTTCAGCTAGTCCAAAATGCAGCAGCGAGAGTCCTCACTAGAACCAGAAGATATGAGCACATCACCCCTATCCTATCTTCACTGCATTGGCTCCCTGTGAAATTTCGCATTGATTTTAAAATACTACTCTTGACATATAAGGCATTAAATGGTCTCGCGCCGCAGTATCTGAGCGAACTGCTAGTGTCTTACGATCCGCCACGCCTACTTCGGTCAAAGGATGCAGGCTGCTTATCAGTACCGCGTATTATGAAAACTACAGCTGGGGGCAGAGCTTTTTCTTACAAAGCCCCAAAATTATGGAATAGTCTTCCAAATAGTGTTCGGGACTCAGACACAGTCTCAGTGTTTAAGTCTAGGCTAAAAACCTATTTATTTAACCAAGCATTTTATAAATAGATTTGCCATAAGGTAAAGGAGCAGATCTGGGGGACTCATGGACGTAGAGTATTATGGTGAACTGGTATGTTTAGATGCTGTCTTCCTCAGTCTCATTTGATCACTCAGGTTTGTTGACGGTGAGGTGATTGTTTGCTTTACATCTCAGGGAGCCCTCATGTTTGTGTTTCCTTCTGGCTCTCCCTTTTAGTTATGCTGTCATAATTAGTCCTGCCGGAGTCCCTGCTTGCACTCTACAGTAAATATACATTCACGTTAGACATTGTGACTGTGACCATACCTAATTGCAATCTCTCCTCCTCTTCTCTTCCTCCCCCTCTTTCTCTTTCCTCTCTCCCCCTGTCTCCCCCTTTCACTCTTTCTCTCTCTCTCTCTGTCGAGCTACACATGTGGTTCCTGAGCTGCCAGTGATCCAGACTCCCTCTGCCCTTCGGACCTGTCTGATCCATCCTGGTGCCCGGTTTCTGGTTGGAGGTCTCACCGCATGGATGCCCCGTGTGTCTCTTTAGGATGCGTCTGGTGTCTGGGGATGATTCTCTATACTTAAAAGACGGTTCTGGCCTCGACTGGTGTGGTCAGCTGTTTCTCTGAGGACTTGACAATTCGATAGTTCAGGACTGGAACTTTCTACAAGTCTATCTGAGTCTCGAATAACTACTGGACTCCATTTTACATCAAGTATTATAACATCAATTAACATCAACTATTATAGCTGAACCTAACACTTAACACTATATAAATGCAGATCATTTCCTGCTATCTGTTTCACCCAGATGAGGATGGGTTCCCTGTCGAGTCTGGTTCCTCTCAAGGTTTCTTCCTATTACCGTCTCAGGGAGTTTTTCCTTGCCACTGTCGCCCTCGGGCTTGCTCGCCAGGGAATATCTGAACATTTTGATTCATACACATTCACATTCCATACAAACTTAAATAATTCTTTTGATTGTGTAAAGCTGTTTTGAGACAATGTCAATTGTTAAAAGCGCTATACAAATAAAATTGAATTGAATTGAATTGTTTGTGTGCTAGAAGTAACTCCTCCCAGCCTCGCCTGCTGTTTCCTGTCTGTCAGGAAACTGGTGATTCACTGACATGTGGCAGGATGTACAGTAAGCTGTAGGAGTTTAGAGGAAAGGATGTCTGGGATTATCGTGTTAAAAGCCGAGCGAAAGTCAACGAACAGAATTATTGCATAGGTCCCTGAGCAGTTGAGATGCTGGAGGATGTACTGCAGCCCCATGTTAACTGCATCATCCACTGACTTGTTTGCTTGGTATGCAAACTAAAGAGGATCTAACAGCTGCTCTGTAATGTTCCTTAGGTAGGCCAATACAAGTCGTTCAAAGGACTTCATGACCACAGATGTTAGAGCTATAAGGCCTGTAGTTATTCAGACCTGTGATGAAGGGTTTCTTGGGGACCAGGATGAGCCAGTGGCTTGTTTGAAGCATGATGGGGCTTGTTTTAAGTTTCTCCCTGTAGGTTGGAATAAGATGAACCAAGCAATGATTAGAATGTCTCAAACCTGCTGGGGATACAGAGTTATGAACGTCCTTGAGAGCTGTGTAGCAATGATCCAATGTGTTGTTTTCTCTAGTGGGACAGTTAATATGCTGCCTGTATTTTGGTCGTTCACTGGTCAGATTTGCTCTGTTAAAGTCTCCAAGAATTAAAAAAATTAATCTGGATATTTTTGTTCCAGGGCAGATATTTGGTCTGGCAGGTCATGCAGTGCCTCACTCACATTCACCTGGGTGGAATGTAACCACCGACCAGAATAAAAGAGGAAGATTCTCGTGGTAAATAAAAGGGTTTACAGTTTATAAACAATTATTGCAGGTGTGTGCTGCAGTATTTATTTAGCACTTTGACATCTGTACACCAACCTGCATTTATGTAGAAGCGAACTCTGGTGCCTTTTGTTATCCCCCATAGCTCCGGTACACGATCCACATGGTGTAGATGTAATCCATTGTCTGGGTTAGAGTCGCTGAGCCAGGTTTCAGTGAAGCAGAGAGCAGCAAAATCTTTGTTTGTCTGGGTAAGAAAAACAGCTCATCTATTTCATTTGGCAGGGAGTGGAGTTTCGCCAGGTGAATTGATGGGAGTGTAGTTCTAAATTCCCGCTGTCCATTCAATTAAGATTTCTAATAAAATTCCTGGATTGGTAAAAACTGGAGAAAAGTCTGGAATGAATTGCTTTTAATTAATTGATGTTAAGCAGTTCTTCACTAGTACAGATGTCGCCATTAAAAACGCACGTTTCGAGAAAAGGGATCCCGTGACTTGCCGCGGCTTTGCGCGGCTGCGTGCAGGAAGCTGTGAAAATGCCCTTCATTACCTGTAGGGGCAGTCGTGTTTCAGTCTGAAGTATTGTGTGTCTACTGAAGCCGAAAATGTGTCCAAATTAAACCGCGCATGCGTGTTTGGAGACGCTGTGCCCGCGCTGTGGATCAGTCGGTTGGGGATCATCACGGAGATACTACACGGCGTGGCTGGAGCTGGAGTTTGTCGTGTCCGAGGTAAGTTTACCTTTCTGTTTTGGATGTGATTCTCGCTTTCATGACTCCCAATTAATGTTTATCTTAATCTCAGGACGTACAATTAGCAATATTTCAGTTTTTAATAGTGTGGATATTCACAAAACACCGTTTTCGTGTAAAAACCTGAACCTACGGAGCCCCCCAGGGGTCCTGTGGTAAATAAATAAATAAATTAAATAATAACGAACCGAGCGCGCGGATTAATAAACCGAGATGTGTGTTTCTTACCACCACCCTTCGTGAAAACGGCGTGTTCAGAGAAAGGCTCGCCAGTGAGATGCCATTTCTGAACAAACTGAGTCGTGTGTGTTAAAGCATTAAATGGTAAAAGAGCACTAGCAATAAAAGTTTTTTTCTGAATCCGAATTTTATTAATAAGTTACAAGTTAAATTTCAACTGTAAAGAACCTGTACATATGTTCATACAATATTGACAGCAGCTCTAATTTGTCTAAATCGCATTGCAGACAAGAAAAAGAAGTAGAGTCATCCTGTGACCTTGCATGCTTAATCATTCCACACATGATTTTTGCTTCTCACTTTTTCCTTAATCTTCGGTTCTGGTTTCGGTCTGTTCTCATGAGTTGTGAAGCGAGAGGAACAAAGTATAAATATTGTTCATTTGCTAAATTAAGTATCATGAATTTTAATTGAAGATCTAGCTCTGTATTTTTTCACAGCAGTTTGTGACTGAAAGTGTGTCTGCATCTGACTTCAGGAGTTTCCTGACCAACGTATCTAATGGTCATATAAAAAAATCATAACGTACAGTTATAAATTACAAAACGTTTCTGTTGGTGTTTAATTTTCTTTCTATGATTAATACTTATTTGTGTTGTTTTATGTTTTGTACATCTTTTCAAATTGAGACCTCATTTGTAAGTTACTGTTATCTCGTTTTTGTATAAATTAATCAAATGTTTGCTTGTTATTAAATTTATTTTTTTAAATAAAAAAAATAAACGAATCTGTGTTTTATTATTAGCTGAGAGTGTGGTTTATTTATTTATTATCATATTTGGTCATTGTAACATGCATTAGGGAGCATTATCTCTGCGACGTGTGTGTGTTATCTGGGAATGAATTAACTTTACTTGATTATTTTAAATAAATCTAATTTGTGCATTAAATATAATTATGTAACTTTTACTTGATTTCTTTGATTGTTTAATTATTAAGTAGATTTTACCTGACAATTACAGGTGAGTTTTACTTAATATTGGAGCAAAAAAAGTTTACTTAAAATCTATGTGTGCAAATTGTTAAGAGGATTTTATCAAGTAAATCTTACAAGTTCTTTTTTTCAGTGCATGGGTGAACACGATGATTTAAGAATTTAATTAAGCATGTGTAAATACATATATATGAATATGTGTGTTTACCGTATAAACTTTTTTCTATGTACAGGTACAATCAGAAAAATGTAACCAGAAAACAGCATATAACTTTAAACTTACATTGATTAGCAATATAAACAACACACCTATGAGGCTGGACAATGGAATAAACTGTGTGGGTGCCAATAATATTAAATATTTATCTGTTAATTCTTTGACAATACTGCTGCTTTTTGTTGGAAACTGGCAGACATAAATATGAAAAATACTTTAAATAAATTTAAAGGGGATGATGGGCTCAAGCCCCTCTAAAAATGGCCTAGCGATGCCCGTACATATATAATGAAAATATTATGTGTAAAGAAAATATAATTTATATATTCGTGTTTAATTACAAAAAAAAACCATTTTAATGGTTAGTGATTGTTGCAGACATTCACATTATTTTTTGGGGAAGAGCTTGGCTTGTACAGGCTACTATACGCTCATCAGCCATCGGCGCCCCGCTGTAACCAGAAGATCAAAGGAGCAGTTATCGGCTGACACATAGCCTTCTGAGTTTGGAGACCCACAGAACCCCCACTGTAATGGCTCTTCTCACCTTTCATTCATGATAGGTTTCGCTGATGGGGGAATTCGTAGAATTGGGGTTTTTAAAAACAATTAACAAGGCCGAGCAGACGTCTCTGCCTAAAATGTTTTTCGCCAGCAAAACACCTCTCTCTCTCTCTCTCTCTCTCTCTCTGTCTCTCTAGCTCTATATATATATATATATATATATATATATATATATATATATATATATATATGTATGTATGTATATATATATATATATATATATATATATATATATATATATATATATTAGTTAATTCATGCCTATTTCATGAGTTGTTGTTTTTTATTATTCATAAGACAACCTTTCAGTTTTGTAAATATTCTAGTTATAGTGTGTTAAGTCTTTCTTTAGGTTAAACGGTTTTGAGAAATAGACCATCCAGCTAAGATCAATATTATTAATATTAAACATTTTATTTCTATTGAGTCTATGTTTTGCTGGAGAAATACATTTTAGGCAGAGACGTCTCGGTCTTGTTAAATAGTTTTAAACCTCTCAATTGTGCCAATTCCCCCATGCGAAACCGGTTTGATAACTTCACACCTATCAAAGGTGAGAAGAGAGACTGAGCTGTAACTGAGCGCGCGGTCACGTTGTATATACTGTACACACACACACACACACACACACACACACACACACACACACAGGCACGTGCAGTCTTTGCCCCTCAACAATAAAATGTAGCTATTAATCTCAATTTTGCTAAATAAAAGGATCTGGCTTGCATCAGTCACATGCCTGCCATTAACCAATGCTCGCCCTTGAGGGCAGAGCGCGCTCGTTACGAGCCGGGTACGAACACGCAAAGTGCACGCGCATTTTCTGCAGGCTGGGCGGTGCGGAGCTGGAGGAGAAGCAGGCAAATTAACTGGAAGGTGCAGACTGTAACAAAACAGTAAATAGGGTGTACAGCGCACACTATAGTCTATAACAACAAATGAATTGAAATAAATGAGCGTGCTGTTATAAAACAGGTAATGTTTGTGCAACAGCGCGACAAACATTACCTGTCCTTTTATGAACTGCACAAGTAGTGGTGGTCATTAACTGCTAGCTAACTGGGTAAGGGGGTTACAGGGGGGTCTGTAGCTCTGTGTCCACCGTTTTAGGGAACATGTTTAGTTTTAAAGTAAGTTACAGTTTTATTTCACTAAAAGCCATCTAATATGGATATCCACATAATTATGGATTATTATATTTATGATATACAAAAACACTGTTTTTAAAGAAAATATATTAAGGTTGAATCCCATTTCTATTTTCTACCCCTTCCCCTACCCCTTCCCCTACCCTCGCCCCTTCCCCTTGTCCTTTGAAACGAAGTGGAAAGGGGAAGGGTTTAAATATTTCCCCTAAGAAATGGGACACCACTACAACACTGTTATATGTCATCATACGTTGTCGCTAGTTCCTAATGTTACGTTAAAGGACATGCGCCGATGTTTATCACACATTGCAATAAGAGAGAGATTACTCACTCCCAAAGTTTTTTTGCGTCGTATTTCATCCCTATACATAATATAAATTACAAAACTGTGGTCACGTTGCAATAAGTAAGAATAGTGTAAACACCGTTCATTTACATGTACACATATGGCCGTAAGGAAAACAAACAATGCGTTATCAAATGCTCGGCAAACTGCCGTGCTACTGAACTTTCATATTTGTTTGTAGCATGCAGTAAAGTGTATGTGACATAAAAGTATATATTTGTAATATCGTGCAATCGGTGCTATCCGCTAGCAAACTTTAGCGATTTTTTTGCAAACGTTTCTTTACAGAACATCACCATAAACACTAGACTAGACTAGAGGTAATATACATATAATGAAAACTTGTCATAAAAATCTTTATTTATGGCAAAAATTTACATTTATGTCTCTGCTTACTCGAGTGAGCAGCCATGTTGAAAATTTCGCTTAGCCCTTCGTTTGAAGTGAGGTCCTGAAAAATCTTCGTTTGGAGGGCTATCTGGCCCTTCCCCTTCCCCCTACCCCTCCAACCAAAAGAGAAATGAGACACCCCTACCCCTTCACGTGAACGCGCCAAACGGAGGGGTAGGGCTATGTGTAAGGGGTAGAAATGGGATTCAGCCTAAGTAACAGATAATATTAGGTTTATATTTCAAATTAGATAAAATACTGATTTTACAGCAGTAAAATTATTGTATCTCTACAGTTTAAACATTTAATAAGCACTGCATGTGCATGTTTGTGTGTTTTATGTGTACAGATTTTTTTAAATTATTACTAATAATATAATAATCAACAGCAACATTGTACGCCATCAGGTAAAAGATAGGCTACATTTGCTTTACATTTGCTCACACAGTATGATGCAATTCCATATTATATTCGTTATGAATGTGAGTTGTTGTTATTCAGCATGTTCTATCTTTTTTAACTTTGAGCACCCGCCCCTTTAAACGTCTCTGCACGGCCCTGCACACACACACACACACATATAGTTCATTCATGTCTTCTGATGATGGCGACACATTTTTTTGTTTTAAATAATATATGTTGGCATATTCACGAATCACGACATTCGCATAGTTAACACTATCAGATAGCCTACTATCAGGAAATTTAATTAATTTCAAGACCATTTAAACCGAGGCATTGTCATGTCTTTCATTGTTTTGTAATGAATCTTTTTTCAAATGGAAACTGAAAACACAAAATAACCAGAGCTCTGCCGTCTATGCGAGAACAGACGGGATTCTGGAAACTAAAACAAAAAACTAAAGATGCTCTCGGGACTTATGGCTTTACTGAAGATTTATAGGAAGAGAGAGAGTAGAGTTTGTGCTTTGTGCACTTTAACCCGAGAGCGCGCGCTAAACTGATGCGTGTCGCTCTCCCTCACTCTCTCTCCAGTGTCTTAGACAGACAGAGGCTTGGGCTTTGCTTGTGTCTTCTCCAGCGCGCTTTGTCTTTGGCACTGACACCTTTTACTGGTGCGACCAAATGATCACACGGAGTGTCGCGGTATCACGACGCGGCCCGTTCTGAACAGTTTATGCGCGGCTCCAACCCTCGCACGAGTCGCGTCGTTCCATATATATCCACAAATACTTTAACAACATACACTTATCATGAATTGCATTTTATATGAATGTTACCTATGAGAAACGCACACAAACACATACTTATATAATATATGCACAAACAAAAACATACACATTGTTAATTCATGTCTTCTGATGATGGCAACACATTTTTACGTTTTAAATAAAAAATGTTGGCATATTCACGAATCAGGACATTTGCATAGTTAACACTATCAGATAGCCTACTATCAGGAAATTAAATTAATTTCAAGACCATTTAAACCGCGGCATGGTCATGTCTTTCATTATTTTGTACCTGTTAAGACATTACAAAAACTATATAAGAAACTTTTAAAGCACGAATTTGGGCATCTCATTTCATCATTATGAAAATAACATGAAGTACATATACACACGTTCATTATGAAATATCTGTTGTAAAACAAAATAAAATTCATGTTTACTACAGCATTGGAAACAATATTGTTTTAGGTTAACGGTTAACCTTATACACAATTCATTTGTACTTTTAGATAAAGTCCTTCCATGCGCCATCTGGCGGATATTCAGTGAAGCACAACACATTTATTTTAAATTCCTGAATGTTGCCTCCGGCAAGTTGCGGCACGCCGCGCGCTAAATTGCGGCCTCTCGCGGGAAAACACGCGCAGTTTTAAAGGCGACATCTGTATATGTAGTTGGGTTAGGGAATCCAAAAACACAGACAATAAACAAGGACAAAGAAATTACTAAAGCGTGTTGAAACCTCTCACCAATCGCCATGCACACAAGTGACTGGAAGCAGCTCGCATGACCTTACATTTCAATCACCGCAAGGTGAGCTAGCATGATGTCAGTGCCTGTGTTAAGCTACATGGGAAGAGGAGCTCTGTTCAATCGAAACCCTTGGGTGCCACGACCTGCTCTCGCCAGTATCAGTTGATTTCTGGTTTTGTTCACAGGGGCTTGTCGCTGGATGACTCTGGCCATGGTCGGCATGGGGCCAGTTCATTACAAGGTGGGGGACTGTAGTGCGATGGGTTTTTTTCTGGCAGGTGTCTTTCTCAGAGCCGAGAGAAAGCATGACGAGAGCACACTCAAGCATGCAAACCCTATCACCCATGTTAATTGGCTGTCGCATGTCCACTGCTTTTCTTATTTCCTTCAAATGATGCACGTTGGCGAAAGCTTCCACCCATTGAGAGGCGGCACTAGCTGGACTTCCTCGAACACGGGCGGTGTCACAAAGCGTGGCTTGGGCGGCGCACGGTTCTCTGGGTAGAATGGGTTTACATGGAGCCTAAGTCTTCCAGTAAAGTCAGAGCCTACACCAAGGCTAACAGGAGAGTCAGAGGCTACACTAAGGCTAACAGGAGACTGGTTGCTGGAGTTTGGCTTACCTGCTTCCTTCTCGAGCAAGGCGAGCTGTCTTTGGAATGATGTACCTTCTTTCATCAGGGTCTGCATACGCTTCCAGTTCTTTGCAGAAGATTTTTGCAAAGATTTTGGTACCTACACAGGGTGTAACATCTGCGTAGTGACACTAAACAGCTGAACAACTTCACTTTTCCATTTACCTCTGAGAAAAAAAGCTGTATTTTGTTTGTTCATATTTAGAATTTTTATAAGAGTACAAGAAGATTACTATAGCGTTATATTCCTGCAACAATTCTGAGCGCGGGGTTTGACATTTTGAGAGCAGACAAAGCACTCTATGCGCATGCAGTGTCCCCACTGCGCGCTCAACAGCTCGATACCGTGCATTGATTATAGAGGTCTCAATGCCATCACAGTGAAATATAAGCACCCACTACCACTGGTCCCGGCCGCTATCGATCAACTCTGAGGCGCCTCCATCTTCACTAAACTCGATCTCCGCAGAGCTTATAATCTCGTTCGTGTGCGTAAAGGGGATGAGTGTAAGACAGCGTTTAGCACCTCCTCTGGACATTATCAGTTTAATGTGATGTCGTATGGGCTGGTAAACGCTCCAGCGGTGTTTCAGGGGTTCATGAACGACGTGTTTCAGCGGGAAGTTGCATTTCTTGGCTACCGTATAGGGCCACTGGGGGTCGAGATGGAGAAAGCTAAGGTGGGGGCGGTAACCCAATGGCCGGAACCGCGGTCAGTAAAGGCGCTACAGAGCTTTCTCGGGTTTGCCAATTTTTACAGACGATTCATTCGTTACTTTAGCATTGACGTGAGAGGTACCGCCATGGAACTAAAGGGTAAACCCACTAAATTGAAAGCGTTCTCTGCAGAGGCAAGGGACGCTTTCACTAGGCTTAAAACCGCATTCACCACCGCACCAATCTTGCGACTTCCCGATCCTGGGAAGCCGTTTATAGTGGAAGTCGACGTGTCAGAGGTGGGGATAGGGGCAGTGCTATCCCAACGACATGGGCAACCCGAGAAACTTCACCCCTGCACCTTTTTCTCTCGTAAACTGACACCTGCAGAGCAGAATTATGATATCGGTAACCGAGAATTACTTGCAGTGAAAGCGGCATTAGAGGAGTGGAGACATTGGCTCGAGGGAGCCAGACACCCCTTCGTAGTGTTCACAGACCACCGAAATCTAGAATACATCCAGCAAGCTAAAAGATTAAACACACGACAGGCACGCTGGTCATTGTTCTTTACGCGTTTCCGATTTCACATCACCTACCGGCCCGGCTCCAAAAATAAAAAGGCATTGTCACGATACTATTCTCCAGCACCGCCTGTTGAAAATCCTGAGCCTATTCTGCCCGCGCCGCTCGTGGTCGCCCCGGTGATGTGGGAACTGGACGAGGAGGTCACTCGGCAGGTGCAAAATGAAACTGTGCCTTCCGAGTGTCCTCCAGATAGGGTCCCCGGGGGGCTGCGTGTGCGCGTAACGAGTCAGGCCCATACCAACGCGTCCACCGGACATCCCGGTGTAGCACGCACGTTTCTCAGTTTAAAACGGAAGTACTGGTGGCTGGGGATGAGGGAAACCGTAAAGAACGTTGTTTCATCTTGTGCTGTCTGTGCAACCACAAAAACACTGCATAGCTTCCCCGCTGGTAAAATAATGCCCCTACCGACACTGAATCGGCCGTTGTCACACATAGCAGTAGACTTCGTCACGGAACTGCCGGTGTCTCAAGGGTACACTACCATCCTAGTGGTTGTGGACCGGTTTTCGAAAGGGTGTCGTTTCATCCCGTTTGGCTCCCTCCCTCCCGTATGCCAACCAGGTAACCGACGCCCTTTTTTCATCCGTGTTCCGCCACTATGGCATGCCCGACGATATAGTTTCCGATCGTGGTCCCCGATCGTGGCTTTCTTCCAGAAATTGGGGACCACAGTTAGCCTAACGTCGGGCTATCACCCCGAGTCGAATGGGCAGGCTGAGCGGATTGTCCAAGAACTCGGGAGGTATCTTCGGGCATACTGTAGCAGTAGGCAACACGAGTGGGCTGACTGGTTGCTTTGGGCAGAATACGCACAAAACTCTTTAGTTCACTCCGCGACCGGCCTGACGCCCTTTCAGTGCACACTAGGGTACCAACCTCCACTATGCCCCTGGGATGCCATGCCCACCGAAGTGCCCATGGTGGATGATTGGTTCAAAAAGGTGGAAAGAGTCTGGGGGGATGCAAACACATATCCCGAGCAGTGTCTCGGTTTAAAAAATTTGCCGATAGACGAAGGAAGGAAGCTCCTCCGCTCCAGGTAGGCGATTGAGTGTGGCTCTCGACACGAGACCTCAAACTCAACCTCCCGTGCCGTAAGCTGTCCCCCCCGATATATTGGCCCTTTCACTATACTAGCACAAATCAACTTTAATCTCCACGTTTAAACTCCAGTTACCACCACATATGCACATTAACCCTGTATTCCATGTGTCCCTTCTCAGGCCGGTGGTTCGGGGACCCCTAGACGAGGGCACAGCCGAGCCCTCGCTCCCTGGGGCTGTGGAGATCGAGGGCACTCCGGCGTTTAAGGTAACAAGACTGCTAGACTCCCGGAGGAGGGGGGCCTCCCTCCAGTATCTGGTGGATTGGGAGGGTTACGGCCCGGAGGAGAGGAGCTGGGTCCCAGCCAAAGACATCCTAAGCCGCGAACTAATCACCACATTCCACTGAGAACGGCCGGAGCGCCCGGCTCCTCGACCTCCGGGGCGACCCGCTCGTTGGCCGGACCACCCTGGTCGCGAGTCCCGACCTCCTCAGGTATGACGTCGGGGTCGCCCAAAAGATCTGGGTCTCCGGACTACTGAGCCGCCACTTTGTCCCCCCCTAGTGTGTCGGTAATGTCTTGTCTTGTTAATCACAAATCACGTACACCTGTGTTCTACCCTCATGTGTGATTATTTAAGCCAGCCGAACCCGTAGTGCACCGTCCGTTCACTGTTGTTCTATGTCGTGAAGCATGTGTGAGCCTAAACCTCTCTGTCTGTGTGGATATTGCATCTGACTGTCTCCTCCCCAGCCGTGAACTCGGCCGAGTGGAGGAAAAGAACTAGGAAGCGAAACTAAGAGGGAATTCCGTTCAAGTTCAAGGGGAAATGCCCGCCTCGCTAGAAGCGAGTCTGTGAGTTACGTCACGTTTGAAACACGCCAAGAATGTTCCTGGTAGGAGAGTGAACTGCCAGCGGCACCAGGAGGAGGAGGCCCAGTCAGAGTGTTTTTTGTTGTGTTTATTTGTGTTTTTTATTTACACATATTTTTTCAGTGCTGCGTCGTTCCAAGACGCCATCATAAAAGAAGAGTAAATAAAAGCACGATTACGAATTCCTGCGTCTGTGTCCGCTTTCACATACCTCGCATCATGACATATATGTTATAATGGTATTAGTTCTTGTTTCAATAAATATTCTATATTTAATATCCGTAGCGTAATATTTTCATAGCAGCAGCGACAGGTATGCAAGGTGCTTATGTTCCCATAAAGGAAAAGTGAAGTTGTTCAGCTGTTTAGTGTCACTATGCAGATGTTACACCCAGCGTAGTTACCGAAATCTTTGGTTTAGGTCTCTGAGTGGCCACACATCACTTCCACATTTCCACATTCCCGAATAGGCGCATGGTCCGTTGCCTAGCAACACCGAACAAAACGAGGCATAATCGTGGTGTTTGCTTCGGTTATGACATACCATAGTTTATTATCTGCTGTGGTAGATCTGATTCATTCAAACACAATAATAAAACTTTATATCCTCAGGGATAGCATTAGCATAGTTAGCCGCAGCCTCAAAGCGAGTGTAGAAGGTGTTCAGCTTGTTTGCCAGAGACAGCTCCGCATTCATCAAAGTTGCTTCATAGTCAGTTCAATCAATCAATCAATCAAATTTATTTATAAAGCACATTTAAAACAACTTCCGCTGACCAAAGTGCTGTACAAGTATAAAACAATAAATCAGCAGGTACTATACCGCGTATCTACTTAATATTTATCGCTCTCTATTACAAACCATAAAACAGAAATCCATAGGATAAAATAAAAATAAAAATAATCATAATCGTAATAAATAAAATAAAACTAGCTTAATAAATCATAAGGAAAATGCACATGAAAACAGATGTGTTTTAAGCATGGTTTTAAAATGATTAAGATTTTGGGTGGCTCTCAACTGCAAAGGGAGGCCGTTCCACAGGCTGGGGGCTACCGCCGAAAAGGCTCTGACACCTCTGGTTTTAAGCTTTGTTCTGGGGATGTGCAGTAAATGATGATCAGAGGATCGCAAATCTCTGGAAGGGGAGTACGGGACAAGAAGCTCCGACAGATAGGCAGGTGCCAAATTATTTAAGCTTTTAAAAACAAGAAGTAATATTTTAAACTGGATCCTGAAATGTACAGGAAGCCAGTGAAGGGAAGCCAGTATGGGTGTAATATGATCACGTTTTCTCTTCCCAGTCAAAAGGCGAGCTGCTGCATTTTGAACGGCTTGTAGCCGTTGAAGTTGTGACTGACTGAGACCTATATATAGCGAGTTACAGTAGTCAAGGCGTGACGTGATGAAAGCATGAATTACTGTCTCAAACTGTTCAGGGGGGATATAGTGCTTAACTTTACTAAGAAGTCGAAGTTGGAAAAAGCTGGACCTTACAACTGAGCTTATCTGTTCATTCAGCTTAAACGCAGAGTCAAAAATTACCCCAAGATTTCTGGCAGACTGATGAGAAAAAGATTCCAGTGATCCAATGACACCGTCATACCCACTGAGGAGATTAGAATTTCCAAAAACAATAATTTCTGTTATATTTTTGTTCAGAGTGAGAAAGTTTCTCTCCATCCATGTTTGAACATCTCTGAGACAGTTCAATAAGGTCTGAATAGATGGATGACTATTTGTTGGGATAGACAAATAAATTTGAATATCATCAGCAAAACAGTGGAAGGCGATTTTATGCTTCCTGAAAATGGACCCCAATGGAAGCATATACAGTGAGAAGAGAACCGGACCTAAAATGGAGCCCTGTGGTACCCCACAGCCAAGAGAAGACACTGAAGATGAATACTTCCCTAGATGGACTGAGAAACTCCTGTCTGACAGATATGATCGGAACCAATTAAGAACAGAACCCCTAATTCCAACGCATGTCTCGAGGCGTGATAAAAGAATGTCATGGTCTACCGTGTCAAAAGCTGCAGTCAGGTCCAACAAAACCAGAATGGCAGAATCACCAGAGTCTGCAGCTAAAAGCAAGTCGTTGAACACTCTTATGAGAGCAGTTTCAGTGCTATGTCGTGCCTTAAAACCAGACTGAAATTTTTCAGAGATCCCATTAAAATCAACGTGTGCCTGTAACTGATTATAAACAACCTTTTCTAAAACTTTTGATAAAAAGGGGAGTTTAGAAATGGGCCTGAAGTTAGAAAGAACGGAGTGATCCAGATTGCTCTTTTTGATCAGCGGTTGTACTACAGCATGTTTAAAAGCAGCTGGAACACAACCGGACATCAAAGATGAATTAATTAAGTCCACAATGTATGGTCCGATGGAATTCAATACATCCTTGCAAAGGCGTGGTGGAATGGTGTCAAAAGGACAAAAAGATGGCCGCAGATGCTTAATTATTTCACTTAAGGTAGAGAGAGAAACTGGTTCAAACTGATGAAAAACAGCTTGGCAAGTAGAAGAAATGGAAGGGTCTAAAACAAAGGTAAATGGTACACATCTGGCATTTGCAATCTTGTCTTTAAAAAAGTGAAGAAACTGTTCACAAAGTGCAGGTGAAGGTTCAATAGCAGCAGAATCAGAAGGATTAATTAAAGTATTCAGAGTATTAAAAAGAACATGCGGTTTTTGACTATTGTTTGACACAATCTCTGAGAAGTAATGTGATTTCGCTGTTTTAACTGCTCTCTGATATTCCTGAAGGCTGTTTTTGAAGATGTGCAATGAGACCTGAAGATTGTCCTTTTTCCACTTCCTCTCAGCCCGCCTACACGAGCGTCTGAGAGCGCGTTTGGTCTCATTCAGCCATGGTTCAGTCACTGGTTTAGAGCGTTTAATCCTCATAGGAGCTACTGAGTCCAGAATATTAGAACATGTGGTGTTGAACAGTTCAAGCAATTCATCCGTGTTGAGATTACCACAATCTGCACTGGTAAAGTGCACAGAGTCGTTAAAAGCAAGAGAAAAACGAGTGGCAGTCAAAGAGTTAATGGTGCGCACTCGTAGAGCCGGAGCGCGAGGTTTAACGCAGGTGGATGGCTGCGTGACAGTGAATAAAACTACAAAATGGTCCGATATACCCGTGTTGTATATCTCAATGCCAGACAGATCTAAACCATATGACAGAACAAGATCTAATGTGTGCCCCTTTACATGTGTTGGGGCATTCACCGATTGAGTTAAGTTGAAAGAATCAACAAGACTGAGAAACTCCTTGACTAAAGGTTTAGATTCACAGCAGACATGGATGTTAAAATCACCAAGAATAAGAAATCTGTCATAATTCAATGCTACATCCGTTAAAAAGTCAGTAAAATCATTAATAAAATCCTTGTTAAATTTTGGTGGGCGATAAATCAGAGCACAGAGAACAGGAAATTTAAAATGAACAACAAAAGTCTGAAGCTCGAAGCTGGAGAAGAAGTCTGTGGGTAGTAATTTGCAGTGATAGTCCGATTTAAAGACTGTGGCTAGTCCACCACCACGGCCTGAGGTCCGAGGGGAATTGAAAAATAAACAATCGGGGGGCAGAAGTTCAGAAAATGCAGTCAACTCACCCGGTTTCACCCACGTCTCCGAGAGAAAAATGAAATCCAATTCACGCGATTTCATGAAATTGTTTAGAATTAAGGTTTTGTTCGCTATTGATCTAGCATTTAAAAGAGCCAAACGAAGCACCTGTTCCTCATCAGCCAGTGGAGAGGCCCGCTGTAGTGATCGGAGGTTTGCATGATTCACGCCGCCTGGTCGGACCTGATTCCGCCATGGACGACTCTGTTCCTCGGGAAACGAGCACAAGTCGCCAGTCGTCTGAATGGGAAACACCTGCTGGATCCAGCGACGCCCCAATGATCGGAAAATCACTGGGAATCCACTCGGGGAAAAGCGATCTGGATTCCCGCAGCCGGACGATGTGAGTGTCCTTAGTTTTACCAGAACACCTCTGTAAGTGCCATATCGCACTTTTTATGAATTTGTTGTTGTGTTTATTTTATTTTATTTTACTTGCTGTTATTTCATTTATTCTACCTTGTTCTATTCATTAGTAAAGCATTAAGCATTAAGTTTGTTACATAAGCCATAAGCTTTATATATTTCTTAGTTATGCATCATAAGTTGACAATCGTAAGTTGGTCTGTGATGTCATTCTACTATTACATGCATTTGTGTGACTGTGATATGCTAGAAAGCTCAGTATAGATTTGGAAGGCTACGGAAACACAAGCTTTAGACCGTCAGCTAGTGAGAGCTCCCGGTAAGCTAGAAATGTAAAATACAGCAACGAGGTTGTTGTAACCGTAAGCTAACGTAAGCTGGGAAAGTAAGAAACAACAAGAGTGTTGTTAGATACCCAAGCCAAGATTGTAATCTACAAGATACAGCAAACAGGTTGTTGTAAAACTCAGAGATTTGCAAGATGCAGCAACTGGTGCCTGTAATAACGGTGGATTTACTCAAGACGACTGTATGAAGTGTTGATTCTTTGATGCTGACAAATAAACGACAAAAGACAAAGAGATCGGACTTCTGTCATGTGAGTGAAACTTTAAGACATTAGCTACGCGTCAAAACTAGTGAAATAAGTCAACCGCATCTACAACCTCTTCGCTTCCCCCGCTTCCTAGAGCGTCTCCTCCATCTAAAGGTGCGTGGTGAGCGGCACAGGTAAGCCGGTACAGACGCCAGGTGTGGTGGAAGCCTGGACGACTGTTCACCAAAATAGTTGTTTGTTTTCCAAATTTCTTTAGCTGTTCCTAAGGCAAGAAGAGTTTGGCGATCATATGTGAGCAGGGCTAAAACGTCTCGTGAACATACACAGAATAAAATGAAAATAAAAAGATAATACAGGACGGCCTGCAGACTGCTGCCATTCATCGGCGCCATCTTGCTTCATCTTGCAGTTATTGTCCTTATTCCCTGCCGCAGGCTCCTAGAGTCACTCTGTCGGATCTGTCTAGTTTCCTCACATAACACTGCTTTACCTCATTCACTGCTTTCCAACAGTGGTGTCAAAATCCATTACTTGAGTAGAAGTATAGATACTAGGGTTCAAAAATACTTCTCTAGAAGTTGAAGTATCAACTCAAGCTTTTTACTTAAGTAAAAGTACTGATTTCAAAACTACTTAAAGTATAAAAGTAAAAGTACCGTGAGGGGCGAAAAAAGCATTAAGGTCTCGCATTCTGATCATACGACCGGGGGGTTGCGCTTTCTAATCATGCAAGGGGGGGGGGGGTTGTGTGCGTTCTTATCATGCGACCGGGGGGTTGCATGTTCTGATCATAAAAATAGAGAAGCGAGGCTATTTTTAAAATGTAAGCAGTAGACAGTACAGATAATTGCGTGAAAATGTAAGGAGTAGAAGTAAAAAGTCGGCTGAAAAATAATTACTCAAGTAAAGTATAGATACCCAAAATTTCTACTTAAGTAAGGTAACGAAGTATTTGTACTTCGTTACTTGAGACCTCTGCTTTCCAAACATTTTATGATGCAGCCTTGTATGAGTCAGTGTCACCCGATGCAAACGATGCTTGCAGCAGTGCAAGAAGCAGTGCAGAGAATTGCTAATTATCTTATCCACCTATGCCTTCTGATTGGGGAAAATTCTGATGGTCATTTTTTGCATAGTAACATGTTCTAGTTTCACACAACTTTGCATAGTACTTTATCATGTACTACTATCCCACAACTGCTTCTGTAAACACATTAATGTCATCACAGCTGCACCGGAACATATACCAGTCTGCGTCATCGAGTGTGTCCTGTAGAGCGACTGGCAACTGGTACATCCAGCGTGCCCTCCCTCATTTTGAGTCTTTGTTTACATTTTGGAATGAGAAAGATGGTGGCTTGGTCAGATTTCCCACATGGGATTGTGCCTTGTACCCATCTTTAATTGTTGTGTAACAATGGTTCAGTATCCTTTCACCCATGGTTGGGTAGGTGGTTTACTGATAAAAGTTTGGTGCTGCCCCAACATGGGTGCATGTTTAAGGTTCGATGCTCTTAAAGTCCCCCGCCACTACATGCGCACCATCCTGATGTTGTCTTTGGTGCCTTGGGAGTGACTCATGCAGCTTGCATAAGGCAGTGTCCATGTCTGCTTGAGGTGGAATATAAAAACTGCTGATTATGACCAATGTAAACTTCAGGATAACATTTGATAATCAACATTGGGTGTGCAGGAGCGTGTGAGAGGAACAACGTTTGTTATGTTGAACCAGCTGCTGTTCACCTTAAACACTTCTCCTTGACTTCCCTGTTTCCAGTGTATTGTCCTTTCAGTGAACCTAGAAGAACTCAGTTGGCTGGATGGCATGGCCAATAGAAATAAAAGCATCTCTATCGTACCTAATGTACTCAATTGTGAATAATTTACCGGTATAAACTTAGTTACTGAAATAACTTAAAAAACAATAAAACAAAGAAAAATATGTTGTAGTAGTCGTGATGGCAGCCAACCTCACCGGCATTATCTTGTGTATTATTTGGAAAAGCAGGTTTTAAATGTTAGACTATTAATGACCAAGAAATGTGGTTATTTCTGTGTGGCTATTGCAGAAACATTTTCAGGAAGTCCTAAAGGATGAACACATGACAACACAACCATGGTAGATTTTCATATCAATAACTAGATGATTACAAGTTTACACGTGATGGTGAGGTCAGAAAAAGTCAAGACCTGTCTACGTATTAAACTAATTAAGTCAATTGCACAAAGAACTGTACTGTAACAGCGCTATGCCATGAGGATGGCAAAAGTGTAAAAGAATGAACAAGAAAGTATACTAACAGAATAGAAATGTGTTTTTTAAATGAATAGATAATATAGTTTTGATGTGATTCACAGACATGTTCACAGAACCATTTAAATGTGTCACACTGTGGCTGACACCTACATTTCCATGAAGCATAGTTACTACATATGACTACACCGATCTGCTCTTGTACAGTGGAAGAACCTACCAGCAGCTGTTTAAGGCTAGTACTGTAAAGAGTAGGGGGGATTCCCCAAGAAGATTTATAGGAAGGAAAATGCAATTTAGAGTAGATAAAAAATACAGAAAGTCTTGGGGTTTCTAAACTCCACAACTAGTTCCTTTGTATACCTGCTATAGAGCTGCAGGTTATTAAGTTCACACCAGATAAACGGGTGCACCCTATCATTCTCTGTTAGCTAAGTAGATCAACATCAGACAGACATTCATGACAGACATGATTCTCTCTCACATAATCCAAGAAGATTATTGGCGTACTCTGAGTAGATTCCCCCTACGTAATCACTTTGCCTCCTCTTTCAACCCGTCATGCACCGACTCAAAAACACAGCTTCTCTGCTCTGCTCTTTCTGCTCTTGTGTGATTAATCTCTCTGTATTTAATTATGTTACTTAAACACCCATTTGCTTGTTACCCAGTTCACCCCAGTTCAGTCCCATTCGTGACAAATCCCCCCTTTGATTTCCAAATAAAATGCAAAATTTGCTTTCATCTGAAAAGAGGACTTTGGAGCAATGGTACAGTTATTTGTTCCCTTAGCCCAGGTAGGACACCTTTTGACATTATCAACTGTTCTGGCTCTACCAGGTATTTGTTCTGTTTAGATATGTGGACATTTATTTTTCACTATTTTTCCACAGGAAGTGGGAGAATGCGGAAGTAATTTTAGATTGCATGGTGAATTTGCATGGCTTATTCCCTGATGCCTGATTTGTTAGCCCTTTGCAAAGGCATTCCTTGTGAGTGAAACAAAAATGGAATAAATGTTTAATATTGTTATTTTAGTTACAGTTTGCACAGATAGAAAATTTATATAAAGTTAAGAGTGATTTTTAGTGAAGCTGTTGTTGGGAACTTTTTCAGAGACCAGGAGACGTTGGGATATCATTCAAGCAGAAGTTACTCGCAGAGAGTCGCTGTAGTCATCCAAGTCTTGACTAAAAACTCAGCTCTGGAGAGTTTATACTTTACAAGAGGGAGGGATACAAAGAGGTGGAGACAATATAAACAAAGCATAGTGTAGTACACGAGTCAGCCTGGTAACGGAAGTTCCCCAGCAGTGGCTTTCAAATGCATAGGTGCTAATCTAATCAGCCTGACAGTATCACCCAAATCTTCACATTATCATAGAGACAAAGGCACAGCCTGGCCTTGAGATTAGCATTAACATTGACTGTGGGACCCTACCCAGTGGTCAAGAAGTACATAAAAGACAAAAGGTTAATGCCTCTGACACCTGGATTATCTTCTTAGAATGTCACCACCTTTACCTTAAAATGTAAAACCCAATGTACATAACTCTTTCAGTTTATATACTATTACGTTGGAAGCTAGATTCAACATTTTATAAATTTGTAATGCGACACTGTGCATAGACTTTCATTAGCCAGATATCTAATACTTAATCTCCTATATTTTATGTATTTTGTAATTCATGTTACTTTGTTATGTTCATGTTACCAGTTGGTTCATGTATTTTTATTACAGTTTCCGGAGACCATCGAGAGCGCCCTGTTCACAAAGCTTGACTTCAATTATCTGATTTGCTGGCTGAAGTTGAGTCTGCCAAACGAGAAGGATACCTACTCGGGCTCTCCTATGTAAATACAGCAGGAGGTATTAACCCAGTAGTGGAGAAACCGCCATATGGGCTTCAAGAGAAGTGGATGATGGAGGGCTCATGCTACAAGTAAGAACATAGAGTAGTCTTACTAACATTTGAGTTCTTCTCAGAGTTTGTGCACAGGCAAGCAAAAGCACATAATGCTTTAATCTGTCAAGCTTTAATCTCCATTCCTTCTACAATGCTACAAATAGGAAGGACAGGGTTACATAGAATCAAAGCAGTGGTCACAGAACAGTCTCTGTGCACAAAAACATTTCTCCCCCACCCTCTGAATCCATTCACTCTGCTGAGGACCCTGACCGTCAGTGCACTGTACATCATAAGCCACACCTCTTGCAGAAATGCAGGGGTTTCAGAGAAATGCCCATGAATGAAGAGCTATAAGGAATACAAAAAAAAAGCATATTATTTGTTTAAATGTTGCGCCACATATAAACACATACAGATCTGGCCTTCAAGAACACACGTTTCGTGAAAAGGGATCCTGCGACTTGCCCCGGCCTCGTGTGGCAAGCTGTGAAAGTGCCCTTCATTACTTGTAGGGGTATGTATATTTATTCGGGTTTCAATCTGAAGTATTGTGTGTCTACTGAAGCCGAAAATGTGTTATCTCTCTTAGGCATCTATTTACAGCAAACGACAGAACTTATGAACATGTCAGAGCTCAAACTGTAAATACTGATATGTATTTATTATTCATTTTCTTCTCTCCTTCAATGATGATACTTCTTTGACTGCGCTTTCTCCATTCAGTATTATTATTAGCAGTAGTAGTAGTAGTGCTCCGTATTTATTATTATTGTTATTATACTTATTATTATTGTAACGCACCTGCGCGTGTGCAAAAAGACAAATTACAAAAAAGAATACAAAAATGTATGATATGTTAGTCTAAAACATTGTTTTAATTCAATTCAATTCAATGTTATTAATATAGCGCTTTTAACAATGGTCATTGTCTCAAAGCAGCTTCACAAAAATGAAAGAAAATTTTTAGAAAAGAAAATAATTTTAACTGTGTATGTGTGAGAAAAATGTGTCTAGATAATAATGAGATGAATGAATGATGAATGAAATGTCTCTGATGAGCAAGCCAAGGGTGACGGCGACAGTGGCAAGGAAAAACTCCCTGAAATGGCAATAGGAAGAAACCTTGAGAGGAACCAGACTCAATCAGGGAACCCATCCTCATTTGAGTGATAACAGATAGAAATGATATAACATCATGTGTGTTGTGCAGGTGAAAATTCAATATGACAGACGTTCTTTAAATTAACATGAAGACCTGTTCAGCATAGGGATGAGTCAGTAGGTGCACAGGAGCAGCATGTGTAGCTCCAACCATCATAAGCAGAATCCAGCTGGAGCTGGTCCTTCTCTGGATGCCTCAGAAAGCTTACAGGGTCGGCCTTTGTCTACTGAAGCTGGCACAATCTCCCGACGCCTCGGGATGGGTAGAAAAATACAGAAAGAGAATTAGCGTAGTTGCCATTGAGGATAGATGTACTGGAGCATGAGGTTATGGAATTAGTTACGTGTATGCCAGATTAAAGAGATGCGTCTTGAGTCTACTTTGGAACTGGGAAACCGTGTCTGCTCCCCAAACACTGTCTGGAAGGCTATTCCAAAGCTTTGGAGCTAAATATGAAAATGCCCTACCCCCTTTTGTAGATTTTGAAATTCAGGGAATTACCGGAAGTCCTGAGTTTTGTCATCTTAAGGAGCGTAGTGGATTGTAGTGTATCAGAAGATGCATTAGGTATGTGGAAGCTAAACCATTTAAAGCCTGGTATGTAAGTAATACTATTTTGTAATTAATTCTAAACTGAACAGGTAGCCAGTGCAGGGATGATATTGGGGTTATACAGTATGATCATATTTTCTTGATCTAGTGAGAACCCTGGTGGCTGCATTTTGGACTAACTGAAGCTTGTCTATTGAGGATGCAGGACAACCACCTAGTAATGCATTACAATAGTCCAGTCTGGAGGTCATGAATGCATGAACTAGCTTTTCTGCATCAGATACGGATAAGATGCTCCTAAGTTTGGCAATATTTCTAAGATGGAAAAAGGCTGTTTTTGTGATATTTGAAATGTGATTTTCAAAAGACAAGTTACTGTCTAATATTACGCCCAGGTCTTTTACTGTCGAGCTGGTAGTAACAGTACATCCTTCTAAACGCAGGCTGAATTGTGAAAGCTGTTGTGTGGGTTTTTGGGCTGATAAGTAATATCTCCATCTTATATGAATTTAGTAGAAGAAAGTTATTCAGTTACTCAGTTAATCTAGACAACTTGGGTATTTCGTCTGGTTTTGTTGAGATATAAAATTGGGTATCATCAGCATAACAATGGAAACTAATCCCATGTCCCATGTTTATGCAGCAAACCCATGGGTTATCACGATGATTTAAGAATTGAATTAAACACGATGAATATATATATATATATATATATATATATATATATATATATATATATATATATATATAAGTGGCATTTTAATTAAAATCCAACATTTTAATGGTTAGTGATTTGTGTATGGGCATCAACTTGCACGTTCTGTAGGATTCCATTGTCATTCATATTGTTTTGGAGCCCTTTACTAAAGCATCCGCTAGTAGGTAAGTAAGTATGCAAATGAAAGATAAATGAATAAAATAAATAGCCTTAAATGGTACTTCAGCATAGTAAAACTACCCTAGCATGAGTTAAATTTTTTTTTATAAATAAATAATATACACACAGGTCCTTCTCAAAAAAGTAGCATATTGTGATGAGGTTCATTATTTTCTGTAATGTACTGATAAACATTAGATTTTCATATATTTTAGATTCATTACACACAAATGAAGTAGTTCAAGCCTTTTATTGTTTTAATATTGATGATTGTGGCATACAGCTCATGAAAACCGAAAATCCCTATCTCAAAAAATTAGCATATTTCATCCGACTAATAAAAGAAAAGGTGTTTTTAATACAAAAAAAGTCAACCTTCAAATAATTACGTTCAGTTATGTAACAAATACTTGGTCGGGAATCCTTTTGCAGATTCTTGTGTCTTGTGTCTCTCAACTTTCTCTTCACAATATCCCACAGATTCTTTATGGGGTTCAGGTCAGGAGAACCAGAGTCATGGTCAGTGAACCATTTACCAGTGGTTTTGGCACTGTGAGCAGGTGCCAGGTCGTGCTGAAAAATGAAATCTTCATCTCCATAAAGCTTTTCAGCAGATGGAAGCATGAAGTGCTCCAAAATCTCCTGATAGCTAACTGCATTGACCCTGCCCTTGATAAAACACAGTGGACCAACACCAGCAGCTGACATGGCACCCCAGACCATCACTGACTGTGGGTACTTGACACTGGACTTCAGGCATTTTGGCATTTCCCTCTCCCCAGTCTTCCTCCAGACTCTGGCACCTTGATTTCCGAATGACATGCAAAATTTGCAACCTGTAGCCCATTTCCTGCACATGCCTGTACACGGTGGCTCTGGATGTTTCTACTCCAGACTCAGTCCACTGCTTCCGCAGGTCCCCCAAGGTCTGGAATCGGTCCTTCTCCACAATCTTCCTCAGGGCCCGGTCACCTCTTCTCGTTGTGCAGCGTTTTCTGCCACACTTTTTCCTTCCCACAGACTTCCCACTGAGGTGCCTTGATACAGCACTCTGGGAACAGCCTATTCGTTCAGAAATTTCTTTCTGTGTCTTACCCTCTTGCTTGAGGGTGTCAATGATGGCCTTCTGGACAGCAGTCAGGTCGGCAGTCTTACCCATGATTGCGGTTTTGAGTAATGAACCAGGCTGGGAGTTTTTAAAAGCCTCAGGAATCTTTTGCAGGTGTTTATTGTTAATTAGTTGATTCAGATGATTAGGTTAATAGCTCGTTTGGAGAACCTTTTCATGATATGCTAATTTTTTGGGTTTTCATGAGCTGTATGCCACAATCATCAATATTAAAACAATAAAATGCTTGAACTACGTCAGTTGTGTGTAATGAATCTAAAATATATGAAAGTCTAATGTTTATCAGTACATTACAGAAAATAATGAACTTTATCACAATATGTTAATTTTTTGAGAAGGACCTGTATATATATATATATATATATATATATATATATATATATATATATATATATATATATATATATATATTCATGTTTAATTAAATTCTTAACATTTTAATGGTTAGTGATTGGTACAGACATTCACACTATTATATTGATGATACAATTTTTATTTTATTTTTTTTATTTATAGTTATTCAGTTTCCGATTTTTTTCCATTGACTTTATTTGACATTCATATTTTGTTGTACTTGCATCCTACAGTAACTCTTTACTGTCTGTACAGCGTTCTGGAAAAGGGACCAAGTTGCCTTAAAGCACAAAAAAAATTGGGAACACCCAGCTTGTAAAAAAAAAAACGTCATGTCTTTTTCTTGCAACAACATTAAACAATCTGTACATGTCAGTGGTGTGCAAAAGGTATTAAATTATTTTTATGTTGGCTTTTACAGACTACTTTACACTGATCAACAGTCGGCGCCACGCTGTAACCATCAGATCAAAGGATCAGTTATCGGCTATGCCACGTGGCCAAGGTTGGTTGGTTGGTTGGTTGGAAGCACATTTGAAGGAGAAGATAACGTCACAAACACACACAAACCTGCCTACAGTATGAGACGCCCACGCGGACACACAAACTCTCTGTGCACACACACACACAATCTCTCTGTGCAGATACACCATGCAGGGAACAACTGAACAACAGGTCTTCAGTTCGTAATACACCTGGCCATGAATAAAAATGAATATTTAGGCCTAAAAAGATGCTTTAAAATTAATCTAAAATTCATTCATTGGCGAGTATGAACCCGCAGTCTTAACAAAAGGCAGCATTTTGATCGAAAGGATGATAAACCCATGCAATTTATCGATAAAAATGCAGACATACATTGACCTCGCCCCTAGAAATACAACAAACACAAATATATAGGCTATTCACTAGATAAACGCTGACTTTTCCAACACATCAGCGCGCACCGATTTGTTCATGTCATAATATAATAACATATTTTTGCTGTGTAGTTTATTTTTCATATTTCTAAAAGCCAGATCGACCAAATTTCTCATTCACTGCTCTGGTAGTTACAGTAAATATGCTTATACTGTAGATACGTAGGTTACATTTTAAAGGTACAATTGCAAGTAAATTACAAACTGCATGTAATGTAAAATATGAATGAAACAGTATTAGACACAAATATATGATATGGTAGTATATACAATGAAAAACCTATTTACACGAGTGCTCAAATGTAAAGCAAACGCATTTATTAATTTATTGTGTACAGTGGGAGCCACGCCAAGTAGCCGCGACCGTGTGGCTGACGTGTGAATGGCGTGTGAATGCCCTTTGCACGCCGTAATCCCCCCTCCCTTTTCTTCCAGAAAGGCGTGTCAAGATTTCACAATAAACACGCCCATTCAAGCCCTATTTATTCATTTACCTGGTGCCACCACTAGATGGTGCTTCATTCTCAAGAACACGTTAAAACAAGCCAGCTGTGCTGAGTTGCAATCACGTGATTTTAACAACCCGCCTCCACCCCCGCCGAACTGACGCTACCCAACTACAGAGGTGAAGATGGCGGCTTAACGGACTATTCGTGGTAAGTGATGTTTAATTTTATAAAATGTGTTTACAGTTTATTTCCCAGTTTAGTTTTTTATTGGCCGTTTTAAATATCACTGGCAGCACCAGCAGCGGTCAGATGTGACTTTAGAGAACTTAATGATCTGTTTACCAAGTCTGGAGTTAATATTACAGCTTACTGTCAGTGTCACACACTCACTGTGTCACTCCACTTTAACTCAAAAACATGCTCAAGCTTCGAAAATACTATTAATGTCCCTATTACAAGAGCTGCACTACCCGATGAAGAGTGTTTGGGGAGGTGTTGGAGGAGGAGGGGGGAGGTATGTGTGTGTGTGTGTGAGTGTGGTGGGGGAGGTGTGGGGGAGGTATGAGCGGCTTCAGTAAGTTATAGTTTGGCTTCAGGGATGAACTAATGCCCATATACGAGTGTTATATCACTTAACTTATTTGTATGAAAAGCGCATTAAGTAAATTCTCGGTTAATTTAATTCAGACGATAATACAGACAGTCAGTGGTTAACACTAACACTGTTCACTGGTTAACATTAGCACAGGCAGTTTATTTACATTCCAGAATTGCCAAAACAGTATTTTACACACTCTGTGGTAAATAGGTTTATTAATATATATTATTTTTATTAGAACTATATGTTCTGTGAAGTTTATTTATCTTTGTCTTGACTAAATTCTCCTGTTGTCTTTAAGCAGAGCTCCGCTGTGGAGGATTGGGGGGTCAGACGGCTGACGGCTGGACTTTTGGAGCTACAGGACTGGAGGAGCCTGAACAAGCTGTTGAGGGAGCTGTAGGAGGGATGACGTCACAGTCCGACAGCTTTAGAATGATGTTTGGTCAGGTCTACTGTATATTCTGAACATAGAACTGCTAAATGTCTGATACAGTACTTTGGGGGAAACAAAGACTTCAACTGTTCCATGTTTAATAGTTTTGATATTTGAAAAATTTATATTTTAATATAAAAGAACTATAGATAGAGACTTATAAGCAGCTGGTGTATCCGGGTAGTTTAATGAACTTTAAGCAAAAAGACAACATGTATTCACCTATTTTATACAAATTACTGTTTTAACTTTGACTAGTTTTGGAAGAATAAATTGAATTGTTGAAGTCATGTTTGCGTATTTGAATTTTGGGGGATTGTTTGGGTATTTAAAAAACGTTTAGTTGAACCAACAACTTCAATGGGCAAAAAATGGGACACAACTTTGTTTTAAATAGTCAAAGAGTTGGGCTGAAAATCATAATAATTATTGGTCATAGAAACAAATGAAACCAGTTAAACACTTGATCATATGTATTTGTGTTTGTGATTATGTGACCCATAATATTTTTTTCTCAGTATAAATAAATGTTTTGGGTTTTAAGAACAAAAGACCAACGACAAACTTAGGAGTGGAAGGTGAGATACCTCAATGGAGAATACTGAGTATGACATGGTGTTAATTGCTCTGTTTGTGTGTGTTTTTGGCGGGGGGATGGGTGTGCGTGTTAAAGCCAACGGAGAAATGCAGGAGAGCGTGCGCGCGCGTATATATACACACACACACACACACACACACACCTCTCCATTCATCCATCATTGATTAAACCTATGAACACGGTTGTTCAGCAGTTCTAAACACAATCACAGGGTCTGTTTTTGTCCTTAACTAAAATACTTGGATTGGAAGGTGACTGAGAATACTCATTTACAAGACAAAAGACGGTCAGAGGCAGGGCCATTCTAGACCAGACCATATGGGTGGAGGGGGGCAGTCAGAAATGTGAAGGGGGCATCATGTTCGAGCACTGTTTTTCCCTGGGCTTATAGTAACAGTATTGTCCTTGCTGAATTGTGATTGAGACCCATGAGTTAAATTGAAATAATTTTTATAGGTAGTAAGCCAGGTTTTAGTAACCTTGGACAAATCACCATGTAAGCCCTCTCTCGCGCACGCGTTCTCACGCTATCTCTCGCACTCATACACACACACTGTACACACACAGACACACACAAATAACACATGAAATCGCGTAAAACCAAATGAAACTAGGGTAAAAAATATGAGCAGTAAAAATACAGTAGTATCCTGTAGGTGATTCCTGTCCTGTGATAACAAGCGCTAACCCTCTAGAACTGTGTGAATGTTTATGGGGATTAAATTTGTCTCTGCTGCCGCATCTATACACCGTTGTGATAAGTGATTGATGCCCCATCAGATCTTTGATGTGGGACGTTATGCTGGTTAAATGACTAAAGAAATACTGATCCGTATGGACAGATATTTGTTCCAGATATTATGCGCCATTAATCAATTTGTTATGCCAATTTGACTATCAGCGAAAACATAAAAAATATAACGAAAACAAACCCAAGCAGAAGTTAAATTTTAAGCTTTACTTTCAAATTAAAATTTTATTTGTCGCATACACAGCACGATATGCAGTAAAATGCTTTGGGTGCTTTAGGTGAGGCTCGAACTCGGCATTGCTTCACCTGGACTGCTTTATAAGTACCACGTGCTAACCAATTGCGCCACTGGAGCCACACGGAAGTTGGTCTTGTCAGAGTATCCTCTCTCTCGAGCATACTCTGTATGTAAAAAAATCTGTAAAAATACATTAGTATAACAGGCGCTAACCCTCTGGAACTTTTTTACTATTGTCTCCAAGTGTTAATGGGATTTAATCTGTCTCTGCTGCCGCATCCATTCACAGTTGTGATAAATGATTTATGCCCCATCAAATTTTTTGATGGGGGAGCATTATGCATGATTAAATGACTAAAGAAATACTGATCCATATGGTCAGATATTTGTTCCAGGTTGCATGCGCCATTAATTGCCTTTCTTATGCCACTTGTTGACTATCAGTGAAAAAAAACATCATCAAAAATATAACGGAAACAAACCCAAGCAGACGTTACATTTTGAGCTTTACTTTGCAGCAAAATATTATCAATCAGTATATTAAATGGAACTAGGTAAAATACACCGTAATATAAAATACTGTACATAGCCCGCGTTTTTATTCCGTACCTACAATGATCGGTATAGACAAATTACAGACGCTACCGTGTCTTTAAGGATCATTTCAGGATGTCTTAAAAAATATTTCACTAACTAGTTTTATTAAGTCATTATTAAATAATAAATAGCATAATCATCATGGGTTGTGTATTGAGTGATTTAACAAATCTGTTTTATTAATCGGTTTGTTGTTGTTGTTTTTTACCACGTCATCTATTTATGAAACTATGTTGACAATACAAGAACTGTCTATATATTAAATATACGGTATTGGGTTTCCTGGACACTGCAGTTAACTGTGCCAGTCAATGCTCCATCTGGCGGAATTATACAGCATTGCAACCATCTTTTTAGAAAGCGCATGGGGGCGTTTATGGGGCAGGGCATTGTTAACTGCGTCATCGCGGGGGATCACATTCCATGCACAGACCGTGCATTAACCCTTCATGATCCTGCCATGGATCCATCATGCTCCAGGCGGCTGTTTGACGTGGCTCCCACTGTATATTTAACTTCATTCAGCCGTTTAAGTTATATGAAAAATAACATGCCCACCAGCCCACTATTATTTTCTGTTCAAATTTAAAGATGCCCATGCATGAGTGCAAAAAGATGAAGTACAACAAAGAATACAAAAGTGAATAATCTTTACTAAAGTTAGCATAATACAATATTGTTTCCAATGCTAAAGCAAACATGATTTTGTTTTAGTCTATTTGCTGAATACAATGCGAGGTGAACACCCACAGAACCCCAGTTACTGTAATCCCTCTTCTCACCTTTCATTCACGATAGGTGTTTCGCCAGGAAAACATAAATAGAAACATGAACATATATAGAAACAAAATATTTAATGGTACCAATTAAATCAGACTTCATAGTTGGATTTGATACTTGAGTGTAATTCATAGATTTACTCAATATATTCAGATTTTGTAAAATAACGAAACCTTTTTCCTTACTAGTCCATTTGTCCGCATCACAATGAACTGAAGCTCAGGACATCTACTGTACTTTCCTTGTTTTAATCTGTAATGTGTAATTGGAACACATTTTGCGTATATGCTTAAATATTCCTTTTTATTAATGGACAGGTATATTATTGTCATGATGCAGGTGTGGACGCAGATGCAGGAGTTGGTTTGTGACTCTTTTCCTCGTCTTTATTCGAATGGTTTCCTTTAATTTCTTTTGAACTCAAACTCAAGGAAAACAAACTGAAACGAATAGCGAAATAAACACAACGAAACTGAAATGAGACGTGGTCTCCTCATGCGGGTTCAGCAGGCCGGCCGACTCTTCTTCTGGAAATAATCCTTACACACCACGGAAGTCCCAAACAGATTTGCCTTACTGGCGTTTCAACTTGAACTTGAAGAAACAGAACTCACTTCGGTTTCAGTCCTCGATCCGGCCCTGCTGCTGTTTAGTTCTGAGGAGGAGACATGAACAGGTAATCCTGCGGTGACCCACACACACACACAAACAAGAGTGAAACACGATCACAGCATTTAACACAATCATCCCACAACACCTGATCTGGAACCTGTGCCTGTTGGGCTTGAGCTGGATCCTGGACTTTCTGACCAGAAGGCCTCAGTCAGTACGGATTGGGAACTGCACCTTCAGCACCACCACACTGAGTGCTGGGGACCCCAGGGCTGTGCGCTCAGTCCCTTGCTGTTCACACTGCTGACTCATTACTGTGTAGTGACATACAGTTCGAATCACATCATCAAGTGTGAAGAAACGACCGTGGTGGTTCTCATTAGCAAGAACAACAAGTCAGTAGACAGAGAGGAAGTGCAGAGGTTGAAGGACTGGTATGAAGACAACAACCTTTCTCTCACTGTCTCTCTCACTGATAAGACAAAGGAGATGGTTGTTGACTTTAGAAGGACATGTAGCGACCATGCTCAGCTGAGCATTAATGGCTTCTCTATGGAGATCGTCGACAGCACCAAATTCCTGCCTGTAACCCTAATCCTTTTAACTTTGTTACTATTTACAACAAACGTTTACTGTTTCTCATCCCACTACCTCAACTCATTACCTCACTACCACAAAGTATTGAAATGTCATGTTGTCGCATCATGTTGTCGCTCGTTTGCAATTTTGCACGTGCACTTTATGTTTTTTTTTTTGTATAAGAATGTAGATTGTTCTCTTATAACTTAAAATGTCAGTCTGTCTTGTCCCAGCTAGCCAGCTAATTAGGTTTCTTAGTTAGCTAGTTAATTTTGTTCATTTGTGTTGTTAATTTACGTTGTATGTAGCACCTTGGTCCTGAAGGTATGTTGTTTCGTTTCACTGTGTACTGAACTGTATATAGTTGAAGTGACAATAAAAGCCTACTTGACTTGGTTAATGAGATTCAGGTAAGATGCAGTCACATTTACAGCAGATATCAAGCCGATGTTCCATTGTTTGTAGTATGAGAAAACTGCAGAGATATGTTTACGCTTTGTCTGACATCAAGATAATGATCTGAAAAAGGAAGTAGTGGAATATAGAATGAGGGTACATGTTTTTGGGAGGTTTCTTCGAGCCTTCAAGACACCTCATGGCTTACAGGACCCCCGTTACTCAATCACTCACCAAGGCCACCTATTGAACTGCAAGGGTTTGAACTCATTGATCCTGAAAATGATTCTGAATTCCATGATGAACTGAAAACGCTGTCTATGCATATAGCAGAGAAATACTTGAGCTCAAAATGATGAGAACGTTTGGAACAGGTGGATGAAAGAGTACCTCAGCACACTACAGGCTCAGCATAGGAAAGTGAACATCAAAGAAGGAGACATAGTTCTTCCCTAAAAGAAGCAAGCCAGAAGGAATGAATGGCCAATGGGGGTCATCGTAAAGACAATTCCAAGTCAGGATGAACTTGTAAGAACGGTCGAAGTAAAGGTCACTCAGATAGGCGTCACAAAGTCTTACTACAGGCCTATTTATGACCTTTCTGTTCCTTTTATCCCCAGACTGATGTTAGTAATAATGATTGTGGTATTGAAACAGGGAAAATACCAGATGGCAAGTGTTCTGGCTCTACCAGTTATCTGTTCTGTTTAGATATCTGGACTTTTATTTTGACACAGGAAATGGGAGAAAGCAAAAGTAATTTTAGATTGCATGGGTGAATTTGCATGGCTTGTTCCTTGGTGCCTGCTTTGTTAGCTCTTTGCAACGTCATTCCTTGTGAGTACACCTGTGGGGCCAGGTGTAGCTCAGTGGTTAAGGCATTGGACTACGGTTCAGAAGATCCCAGGTTCAAACCCCACAACCACCAATTTGCCACTGTTGGGCCCTTGAGCAAGGCCCTTAACCCTCAACTGCTCAGATGTGTAATGAGATAAAAAAAAAATATTGTAAGTCACTCTGGATAAGAGCGTCTGCCAAATATGTAAATGTAAAATGAAATAAATGTTTAATATTGTTATTTTAGCGAGGTATCTAATACTTAACCTCCTATATTTTATGTTACTTTGTACTCATTGGTTCATGTATTTGTATTACAGTTTCACAACTTTTTTCATGATGAAAACGTTAACTTCACCCCCAGTGTCCAGAATTTATTGTGGAAAGATGTTTAGCTTGCTGGATAACTGACTAAGGCATTCAGTGAGTCCAGTACATCAACAGTTTCATGAAGATGTTGATGTGTGAATACTGTACTTGATACACTCGACTCCAGCTTCACTTGACTCTTTGTAAAAGATCTCTCCCAAGGTCTTGAATTGGCTTTGCTTGACAAATTTGCTATGCAGATATTACATTTATAGATGTAAATAATACATCTTTTCCTACCACACTTTTGTCCGTCCATTAAATTTTTCATAAATATGCTTTAATCAAGCATTTGCTGGATGCTTATGTGGCATACCCTCCAGTTGTAAGGAATTAATGATAATCTGAACAGCTGTCAAGTCAGCAGTTTTTCCTGTTTGTGTACAGAACTAGACCGAAAGATATGTTGAATTTATACTTTATGAATAGTAGTTTACCCAAACATAAATATTCAAATATTTTGAGATGATGGAATTATTTTTGTTCATGACTTGTAAACCTTAATCATAGAAATGAAAACAATGTTTGAAATATATTTTACTTTACCTGTAATAAATCTAGAATATATGAGATTTTCTCTTTTAAAATTAAATAAACTTTTTCATGCTTTTCAAATTTTTTGAGATTCACTACCATAGAGCTGAAGCCTTACAGCAAAGACTTCAGTATTCAGGCTACAAACATGCTCATTTACAATAGCACCACATGTTGTTATTATTAACCCTTAGGAGTCGGCGGACCCGCCGGTGGGCACACGTGCATTTTTTTCTGGTAACCGTGAAAAGAACTTAAAATGCTCCATGTGACAAAGCTGTCCTAGATGTCACCTCCGAGCAACCCTGGCACACATTTATATTCTCTCTCCCTCTGCTCATACACACGCACGCACGCACGCCTCTGAAAAACATCACGTTCACTCCCCCCATCCGTTGTTTCTCCCGTCGGCAGCGCGGGTGCACACACGCACATGGACATAATGTACATTACTCCCTCTGTTTATGCATTTTCATAATCCCGGACATTTAATGTGTTGTGCTATTTTGGCCTGCTGTTAAGCGTTAAGCAGGCGCGCATTCCGTGTGATGCGGAATCGGCCAAACAGAGCGACCGGGAGGCGGGCAGTTATGACGTCACTGACTGCGGCACACCGGAGTCCAGCTATACCATTCTGTAATGTCAGGGGGGTGCCTGAATTTGTGACTGGGGAAAAATTACCTAGTAAAAACATTGTTTCAGTGAAGGATTGTTGTTTTTACTTTGTTATGTGGAAACTTTTATAGAGTTGATGTTAAGTATGTCTTAACCATGTGACAGCAGTAAAGTAATGGTTTCTGTTTAAAGGTACTTACCTATTAATGAGAGAGTCCCAGAAAGGGGCGGAGTCTGGCCTATAAAAGAGGAGACCAGACTCCCACATGGTTGCTTGTTAACCAAGTCAGAGCGAGAGTGCAACTGTGGTGCCTCGAGCTATTTTGTTTCTAGTGCTATATTGTGGATACATGCTGTTTTCTTTTTTGGATTTATTTCCCCATCTTTATTTTTCTGTTTTTTTTTTTCTTTGGTACTTTGGGTTCCTTTTTGTTTTTCCCTCTCCCTTGTTTTTGTGTGGTCACCTGTAAATATCCTGCACCAGTGGACTGTACATTTCCTGAGCACTGTAAATAAATATCACTTTGCATTGAAGTGCTATTGCGGGTGGAGCCATCATTTTTACCACCTTATACGAACATTTACCACGTCCGTGAGCGAGTGGTGGTTCTCGCTTTATCACATGTTTGATCATACACATAGGTGTAGTACATCATTTGAATCTGTAAAGGGTCTACTTTTATTTACATATACTCACAATATCCACAAAACATTGCGCTTTTGTAAAATAAAGAAAATAAACAGGGTGCGCTTACAGCCGTCTCTGTCTCCGTGAAAATCTTTTTGAAACACGTCACTAAACTAAACTGAAACTCCGTGAATACACACACAGACCGACATGAGAAATATATCTATAGAAAGCTTAAAGTGTCTGCTTTTAAATGATGCAAGTCACATTGAAAACAAATATTCTCAGTTTATGCAATCCGTATGAAACCAAAGAGAGGTACAGAATTTCTGTCGCACTTCATTATCTGCTAATGACCTAAGGCAGGACATGCCCACACGCCATTCACACGGAAAACAGTCTGGGTACTTTACATACAAGGCCATGCCCCCCGGACACTGGCATGAAAACACAGACACACACACACACACACAACACACAGACCGGCTGGAAAACACAGAGTTTAAACACAGATTCAGTGAGTTTTTCTGCACGTTTGGAAGATGGCGTGTGCTGCACAGCCGAGGAAGCTCTTCAGAATGTTCTGGACAGGGGGAGGAGTTTAACTTTTCCTCAGAAGAAGACTGTGTGACTTTGACGACAAACATGAGCATTTTGAAAAGAGTTCATCTGGATTAGGTGGATTCGACAAGGGTTTGGTGTCAGCGCGAGTCCACGTGAAAAACTACTTTTTCCTCTCATCTGAAACTTCAGGTACCTGCTCCATTTTGCTTGCTCCCAGAGTGAAGTGACCGCTCATGGTTTAAGGTCTCACCGCTACCAAGCATCGTAATCAGGCCTGCAATGAGGTTTTGAGAGTTTAATTGAATTACTGCTGGCATAGGGGTTTATTGTGACTGATTGAAATTGACTGCAGACAATTGTTAATTTGACTGTTTTGATGTTCACCGTTTAGTGTCTATTGTGTAAAAGCACACGTTTTATTTTTATAACTAATTTCTCCTGTGTAAAGGGAACTGTTTAAAACAAAGGAGTTTTGAGGTTCAAGGAACCATATTTTCATTTATAAAGAAAAAAGGGTATAAACTTTGAGAGAAAGTATTATTTTATTTTTGTGTAATTTTATTTTTTCCAAAAGAAAGACATAAGAGCAAGTAAAGACATAAATTTTATTTAAAATTCATTGTTGTGGGAATTATTCATTTTTGAGTGCTTACTCATATGAGAGCGAACAAACTCCTAGATATACGCATATATTGTGTTATCACTGTTAGTTATACGAATTCGGGGTGTCCTATAGTGGAGTTAAATCCATTACATGCCTGTTCCAGGGGCATGCGGACGTTACACATAGTTTAGGTAAATTATGCTAACATGCTGCCTTATGTAGCTTAGCACAAACATGTTATTTCCCGGTGGCTAAGCTAATGCCTTATGGAGATTACAGATGTTTGTAAATGTTCTAATGTATTTCACCTCGTTTTGGATAGCTTTAGATTATGGTTGCTAATGGCTCCGTTTTGGATAGCTTATGACACTGCTATCAGTAATGTTATTTAGCACAAACAAGCTAGCTCCAGTTGGCTAAAATACTGCCTTATGTAGCTAAGAGATGTTTATGAATATTTCTGTGGTGTAAATGTATATAATGCCTTTTGTTTAGCTTGTATTTACAAATACCTGCTTAGGTGTAAATGTTTAGAATGTGTTAAATATGTATTTAAAGCATGTCCAGTGGATGGTGTTTGCTAATGTATCGGGTGTAAATGTTTCAGATGCACTACATGGTCTCTGGTCCATCAACAGACACAGAGGGGCACAAAAATGTATACACACTTTCACAATTGTTATCTATGGCCTTTTTTAAAACTCAAATTGAATTATGGCAGCAGTGTGTAGTATTATCTTTTCTCTAAAAATATCAGGTATATGACCATCATTGATGCTGTCATGTGACCTACAGAAGACAGGTGTATATTTTTCATGTTGAAGTGTGGATACATTTTTTAGGCCTCTCTGCATATATTGTGTGTCCATACCTATTAATTGCACATCCATTTACTCTGAACAGTATAGGCTAACATTTTTTTTTAATTATATGTTTTTAGGAATGTGTCTGCATCACCCTTGCCTTCACCAGCACCTCACATCGAAACACGCAAGCACCGTTCAGATGGACCTCTTGTATTTGTGAAGTGGATGGACACATGAGAAGTATCTTTCAAACATCCTGCTTATACAGTAGACCAGTGAAGATGAGGGTGAAATTACAAGGTACATTGACTACAAAGACATTTCCATGTCCTGCACCTGTGACTGTGTACAACCAGCACATGAGGGACGTTGATCTTCCTGATCAGCTATTGCAGTACTACACTGCACGGCACAAAACAATGAAGTGGTACAGAAAGATTTTTCTACACTTCTTGGACATTGGTGCCACCAATGCTTACCCTGCATGTCCGTCTTTTTTCAGTTTTTATTTTGCACTGTTCCTCTTGCAGTTTTACCCTGCATATATGTTTTGCACAGTTTATATCCTACACCGTGTTCCAAATTATTATGCAAGTTGGATGTAAGTGTCAAACATTAAATGTTTAGTTTTTAAATTAAACTCATGGATGGTATTGTGTCTCAGGGCTCCTTGGATCACTGAAATTAATCTCAGACACGTGTGATAATTAGCTTGCCAGATAAGCCCAATTAAAGGAAAAGTACTGAAGAAGGTTGTTCCACATTATTAAGCAGGCCACAGGTTTCAAGCAATATGGGAAAGATAAAGGATCTCTCTGCTGCCGAAAAGCGTCAAATATTGCAATGCCTTGGAAAGGTATAAAAACATTAGATATTTCATGAAAACTTAAGCGTGATCATCGTACTGTGAAGACATTTGGGGCTGATTCAGCGCACAGACAGGTTAGTGCAGATTAAGGCAGAATGAAGAAGGTTTCTGCAAGACAAATTCATCGGATTAAGAGAGAAGCTGCTGAAATGCCATTACAAAGCAGCAAATAGGTATTTGAAGCTGCCGGTGCCTCTGGAGTCCCGCGAACCTCAAGGTGTAGGATCCTTTAGAGGCTTGCAGTTGTGCATAGACCTACTATTCAGCCACCCTTAATCAATGCTCACAAGCAGAAACGGTTGCAGTGGACCCAGGCATACATGAAGACAAGTTTTTAAACAGTCTTGTTTACTGATGAGTGTCGTGCAACCCTGGATGGTCCAGATGGATGGAGTAGTGGATGGTTGGTGGGTGGCCACCATGTCCCAACATCACTGCGGTGTCAACAAGGAGGTGCCGGAGTCATGTTTTGGGCCATAATCATGGGGAGAGAGCTGGTAGGCCCCTGTAGGGTCCCTGAAGGTGTGAAAATGACCTCTGCAAAGTATATTGACTGACCACTTTCTTCCATGGTACAAAAGAAGAACCATGGCTTCCGTAGCAAAATCATCTTCATGCACCACAATGCACCATCTCATGCTGCAAAGAATACCTCTGTGTCATTGGCTGCTATGGGAATAAAGGATGATAAACTCATGGTGTGGCCACCATCGTCCTCTGACCTCAACCCCATTGAGAACCTATGAGGGTGGGAGGCAGTTTGATTCAAAACAGCAGCTCTGGGAGGCTATTCTGACATCCCTCAAAGAAATTCAAGCAGAAACTGTCCAAAAACCCACAAGTTCAATGGATGCAAGAATTGTGAAGATATCAAAGAATTGGTCCTATGTTAAGATGTAACATGCCCTGTTAGGATGTTTTTGATTGAAATAGTTTTACAGTGGTTACACAATCGGATCGTCGTATTTAACGTCGCCGCCGCATTACGGCATGTGCATTTGCTGGCTTTTACCACTGAGTGGCGCTATATAACTACAGACTGACGCCTCATGCCTTAGTTCATTCTCTGCCTCATTAATGAGACGCGTCCCATTAAATAATACACGTAGTAGCCGATAACATCAAGTGAAACACTGTAGTTGATCGAATTCATAATCACAGTACTATAATTACAGTACAAATGTAGAATTCAAATGAAATCAAATCTTATTAAGATCAAATTTAAGCACAATAAATATTAACACAGTGAGCCTTTAGATTTTATCACGTGTAATTAGAAAAGAAGTGTGTAGGGTTTTATTTAAATATAAATTTCTAAACCAATAAGATCAAATAACACCAAGTTATTATTATAACAGGCTTACTTCGTCACTTACCTAGAGCTTGCTTTAAAAGAAGTCGAGTGGCTTATTAACGTCTCTGGGGTGCATTGGCTCTAAGTGCCCGCTTGGTGTAGCGGTTAGAGCACTCGGCCAGCGATCTACAAAGTGCCGATTCGAATCCCGAGTGATGATGTTTTAAAATTGTTTTATTTTAAAACTAAATAAAATGTTTTAAGTGCGCTTAAGGTAGTGTCTTATAAAGGCAATGTAGACTTATATAGTTTTATTATATATTTTTTGCACATTAATCTGAGTCCTCATCTGTTAGATCTGTTTAGTTTTTTTTTTTTTTCCTGCCGGCACGAATACGTGGGTCCATCCCTTTCCCGCCTATTCAGGGAGCCTACGGAGTGAGCGTAAGTCTGCGGCATTTCACGCGGGTGACCCGGGTTCGATCCCTGCGTGATACTGTTTTAAATTTTTTTATTTTAATTATAGCAAAATAAAAATAAAACAAAATAAAATGTTTTATTTTGATTTTGCTTCAGCATACTATAGGAAAAACAGCAAACTCGCACGCAACCAGTTTGTATTCTTTAAATTTAGGGGAGTGACGACTCTGTGTGTGTGTGTGTGTCATTATACTGATTGTGTGTGGTGGATTATTCAGTGAAACGAGGCTCAGCTGAAAGATGTTAGGCACATCAGTCACTTAACCCCAAATAAAAGGTATTTCTTTTCTATTATGAAACCATAATATTGCATCTCTTTCCTAATCATATGTAGGAGTGCGCGGGCGCCGCCGACAAAGAGCGTGTTGTTGCAGGAGAGAGAGGTTGATTTTACGACAGCTGTTTACGGGAGTGTAGTCCAGTGCGGGAGATGCATTGTGGGTAATGTGGTCCGGTGTTTGTGAAGTTGGATGCGAGATGGGTATCTGGGATATAGAGTCTGAGATTTGTATTCTTTTCACTCGTTTTTAGTTTGATTTAATAGCAGGATCTATCCGAAAGTTTGTACTATAACCTGACAATATGCAGCAAAATAAAGAACGGACATCGACAAGTTTGTCCATCTTATCATTACATGAATTAACGGGCTGTTACACTCCCGCGAGCAACATCAAAAACAAAGCTGAGAAGCTAACTGTGTTTGTTACTGCGCATGCGCATGTTTCGCTCCCTCTATATATCCCTCCATGCAGCGAAGTTGTTTGAGCAAATTAATAATTTCAATGAATGAAATGGAGGAAGAAGAAAAGGTGGAGCTGAAAAGTACACGAAAATAAGAAAAAGCTTTAGAGGTAAATGCAGTGAAATGCTTCAAATGAACAGATTCTGCCTTTTAAAAGGAGGAAGAAGAATACACTGGCTCATTAAAGTGGAGATTATTTTTTTAAAACCACATACTAGTATAGAAATATAACAAACAAAAATGTAAATAAAAAGTATCACTGAACATATATTGGGTCATATTTGTAAAAAAAAAAAAAAAAAGGAAAGAACAATAAGTTCATTATTCAAAGTGATTCAGATCAGTGTAAAGTTAGTGTGATTTTAAAAGTGCTTTAACTCCACCTGGCACAGTTTCATCCTAGTGGAACAATCTGACTACATGTGCAGTGCCATGGAAAAGTAGTTGCCCCTTCCTGATTTTTTTATTTGCATATTTGTCACACTTGTATGGGTGGAATTTGACCTAAACACTTTATGAGGAAAAGACAAATTTGCCTTTTTGTTTGTGAGATATCATGAACATTTGGCAGGGGGTATCATCGTGATGCAGTGTAAGATCTACCAGTCATCAGTGTAAACTGTAAGTGCAGCAGGTCAGTGATGATGAACCAGTGCCTGCTGATGATGACCAACACGTCTCCCCTGATCTACCAGAGCCAAGTGAAAAGAATCACAATCAAACTGAACAGGTAAGCTGGAATAAAATTAGTAGCAGCATTACCTCCTGCTAGTAATTATTATGGTAGACAATATTAATTAAAAAGTAATGCTGCTACTGATTTTATTTCAGCTTACCTGTTCAGTTTTATTGCCATTCTTTTTAAAATATTGTCTTTATAGATTTATATGTAGTTTGTCTTGATGTTCTTTCCTTTGTTTCTTTGTTTCACTAATATGACCCAATGTACGTTCAGTGATGCTTCAAATAATATGTTTAAATAGCATTGCTTTCCGTATTGTGTTTTTTTTTTTTATACTAGTAACTGGTGTTAAAATATATCTCTACATTAATGAGCCAGTGTGTTATGATGTGGGCTGCTGTGGGTCAGAAAGTCCAGGGCCACTTTTTGGTCCCAGTCCGCCCCTGACTGAAAGTCTGAGGCATAAGAGCCTCAGATTGGGGAAGTGGTGAGAGGTCCTGAATGTATAGGGGGAGGGTGAAAAATTTGCAGTAGCGGAGTGGGACCAAAAAGTGGCCCTGGACTTTCTGGCCCACAGCAGCCCACATCATAATTGCCCACATCATAATGTTAAAATATATCTTTACATTAATGAGCCAGTGTGCTCATTAATGTAGAGATATATTTTAACACCAGTTACTAGTATAAAAAAAATAACACAATACGGAAAGCAATGCTATTTAAACATATTATTTGAAGCATCACTGAACGTACATTGGGTCATATTAGTGAAACAAAGAAACAAAGGAAAGAACATCAAGACAAACTACATATAAATCTATAAAGACAATATTTTAAAAAGAATGTCAATAAAACTGAACAGGTAAGCTGAAATAAAATCAGTAGCAGCATTACTTTTTAATTAATATTGTCTACCATAATAATTACTAGCAGGAGGTAATGCTGCTACTAATTTTATTCCAGCTGACCTGTTCAGTTTGATTGTGATTCTTTTCACTTGGCTCTGGTAGATCAGGGGAGACGTGTTGGTCATCATCAGCAGGCACTGGTTCATCATCACTGACCTGCTGCACTTACAGTTTACACTGATGACTGGTAGATCTTACACTGCATCACGATGATACCCCCTGCCAAATGTTCATGATATCTCACAAACAAAAAGGCAAATTTGTCTTTTCCTCATAAAATGTTTAGGTCAAATTCCACCCATACAAGTGTGACAAATATGCAAATAAAAAAATCAGGAAGGTGCAATTACTTTTCCATGGCACTGCACATGTAGTCAGATTGTTCCACTAGGATGAAACTGTGCCAGGTGGAGTTAAAGCACTTTTAAAATCACACTAACTTTACACTGATCTGAATCACTTTGAATAATGAACTTATTGTTCTTTCCTTTTTTTTTTTTTTTTTACAAATATGACCCAATATATGTTCAGTGATACTTTTTATTTACATTTTTGTTTGTTATATTTCTATACTAGTATGTGGTTTTAAAAAAATAATCTCCACTTTAATGAGCCAGTGTATTCTTCTTCCTCCTTTTAAAAGGCAGAATCTGTTCATTTGAAGCATTTCACTGCATTTACCTCTAAAGCTTTTTCTTATTTTCATGTACTTTTCAGCTCCACCTTTTCTTCTTCCTCCATTTCATTCATTGAAATTATTAATTTGCTCAAACAACTTCGCTGCATGGAGGGATACATAGAGGGAGCGAAACATGCGCATGCGCAGTAACAAACACAGTTAGCTTCTCAGCTTTGTTTTTGATGTTGCTCGCGGGAGTGTAACAGCCCGTTAATTCATGTAATGATAAGATGGACAAACTTGTCGATGTCCGTTCTTTATTTTGCTGCATATTGTCAGGTTATAGTACAAACTTTCGGGTAGATCCTGCTATTAAATCAAACTAAAAACGAGTGAAAAGAATACAAAACTCTGACTCTATATCCCAGATACCCATCTCGCGTCCAACTTCACACACACCGGACCACATTACCCACAATGCATCTCCCGCACTGGACTACACTCCCGTAAACAGCTGTCGTAAAATCAACCTCTCTCTCCTGCAACAACACGCTCTTTGTCGGCGGCGCCCGCGCACTCCTACATATGATTAGGAAAGAGAAGAAAAATATTATGGTTTCATAATAGAAAAGAAATACCGTTTATTTGGGGTTAAGTGACTGATGTGCCTAACATCTTTCAGCTGAGCCTCGTTTCACTGAATAATTCACCACACACAATCAGTATAATGACACACACACACACACACACACACACACAGAGTCGTCACTCCCCTAAATTTAAAGAATACAAACTGGTTGCGTGCGAGTTTGCTGTTTTTCCTATAGTATGCTGAAGCAAAATCAAAATAAAACATTTTATTTTGTTTTATTTTTATTTTGCTATAATTAAAATAAAACAATTTTAAAACATCATCACTCTGGATTCGAACCGGCACTTTGTAGATCGCTGGCCGAGTGCTCTAACCGCTACACCAAGCGGGCACTTAGAGACAATGCACCCCACAGACGTTAATAAGCCACTCGACTTCTTTGAAAGCAAGCTCTAGGTAAGTGACGAAGTAAGCCTGTTATAATAATAGCTTGGTGTTATTTGATCTTATTGGTTTAGAAATTTATATTTAAATAAATAGTAAACTTGGCCGATTTCGTTATAATTTTGTTTGATGAGTGGGACTTGAAAATTCTCTTGAAAAATATGGTAATTTATTTCAGTTAATAAATCTACTATCATTTTTTTTTACTCATTATTGTACAGTACACATCAATAGCTCTGGTTCAGATTTTTCATGTTTGTTGTGGAAATTACCATCACTGTTGTATTTACTGCGATGAATGAAAATGTCACTTTGCGCCACCTGGCGGCCATTTTACGAATGACTTTTGAAATGCAACTGATTTATTTTGGCCGCTGTTGCCTTTAAACGGCGGTATGCGCGGCGGGATGATTATTCCGATTGTGTGACCACTGTAGATTTCTTTAAATATGACCTCCTAATACTGCAAATTCAACAAAAGCCTTTTTTCAGTTCTTTACAACTTATAAAATGTTTGAAATCTGTTTTGCAAAATAATTTGGAACAGTGCATTTTCAGTTTTTTATTTTTAAAATAAATATTATCATTAGGAGGTTTGTTCAATAAAATTCAAATTATACCCTAATAGTTGATGTCTAGAAAATTATACTGACTGTCATTTGCAATTACTTATTATGAAAATCAGAGAAAGATATCATTTGCGTAATAATTTGGAACGCAGTATACACTGTTTTTGGTTTGCACCATTTTACCCTGAATATTGTTTGCACTTTTTTATTTTTATTTGTGAATTTATTTTGAACTGTTATTCTAAATAAACCACAAACAAAGAAATGTTTCTGTCCTCAAATTATTTTCTCGTAGGATGTTCTTCTGTCCCATACCTGACTGAAATGGGTAATTATACAGCTCATTATGCGGGTCTTTGTCTTCTCTGGTGTGAATTACAGCATTATTCATGATCATTCACGCCTCCTCGCATACGGCCTTTCTAAACAAAAAGTCTCTGAGACAATTTAAATGAATGTATTGTTTTCTGTAAATGAGTGAGCAAGATGATTGTCACATCATTTTGAACTAAAACCTCTACACTACAAGATCCAGGACACAAAATTCTTGTACACAAATGTCATGAATGTGTTCTGTGGCCTTATTTCAGTGACTTATTTTTTTGTTGTTTTCAAAAATCATGCATAACTGTTTTTTTCTCCACTATACAAACTTGTACATACATGCTGCTCATATATTATTGTAGCCCAGTTTGTGCTGAATAAAATGTTATCAGACTTTAGACATTTATATGTTTATAAGTAACTGAAAAATACACAAATGTCAGGAGATGTCAGAATCTCTTCAGGGCTCCCAAACTCCCTCACACTCCTAAGGGTTAACAGTCTACCTCCTCCTTTCCTCTTACCTTTTTGCTGTCGCCTCCTGTCCTCCAAAACAGTGCTAAAGCCATTTACTGTAAAACTGGAATTGGGTATTCCATCATGTAGCCAAGTCTCTGTAAAACAAATCAGACTACATTCACAAAAGATGTTCTCTTTCTTACTAAAGTCATCAGTCGGTCCATCTTATTGTCCAGCGATCTCAGGATATACATAATATGAGGGGAGGGGGGTATGTAGGTTTAATTTTCCTCACATTCACCCTGTTGGTTCCTTCCACCTCTGCGTCCTCTAACTGTCCTCCTTCCAATCTCATCAGTGATGTTCAAAGTCCAATATAAAGTTGGATCAACAGTGTTGGCCAGCTGCAGTGCGATTAGCTGATCACTGGCATAAATAAAGAAGCTAGTGTACTATAATTTTTTCTACCACGCCTGAATTCCTACCAGTAAAAAAGAATTAAGATACACCAGTCCATTCTCTTTTCTCTATACAATGGTTACCCAATCGGAATGTTGGTTTTACCATCACGGCGCTCGGCGGGAGCATTTGGGTCTGTGTATTTGCTGGCTTTTACTGCTGAGTGGCGCTATATAACTACAGACTGACGCCTCATGCCTTAGTTCATTCTCTCCAGGATTAATGAGCCGCAGCTCCTTTAGAGCTGCACGTAGTAGGGGATAAAATCAAGTCAAGCATTGTAGTTAAACAAATTCATAATCAAAGTACTAAAATTATAGTAGAAATGTAGAATTCGAATTAAATTAAATCTTATTAGGATCAAATTTAAGCTAAATATTTTATTAAGGAGTCTGAGTGCTCTAATAAAGCATACAACTTAAAGGTGGCCCCTTTAAGCGCTTTAGTTGAAATGATGGTTTCTTCCATTTCTTATAAAATAGTGTGAAATTTGTCCTGCCTTAATAGGGACTCCAAGAAATGCCGGACCTGCAGGTACTTCAGAGAGAGAAATCTTCAGAGAGGATATTAAACTCTGCTCTAATTCTTTCAAATGACTTCAGGGTATTACAAGTCAAAAGGTCTGAAAAGTCAGACACGCCCTTAGAACCCCACTCCTACAGCCCAATACTCCTAATCTGCATTGGAAAAACAGGATTAAAAGCCAAGGGAGAACGAACAGAAATAGTGTGAGGAATGCTCAAATATTTTTTCACATCTTTCCAAAGCAGTAATGTATTATAAATAATTATATTATCAGTGAGACTTTTTATCTGATCAATATTATTAATAAACCAAAGGGATTCAAATTTTCTGGGATAACAAAATAAGGATTCAAAGTCAATCCGTAAAGCATCCTGCCTATTCATAATCCAGCTTGTTATAGTTTTGAGGTGAGCAGCCCAATAGTAAAGCTGAAAATTGGGCAGTGAGAGACCCCCCAAATCTCTTGGTTTACAGAGTTTAGAAAGACCAACTCTCTGATGTTTATTATTCCAGATATAATGAGATATAGAAGTGTTTAGTGATTTAAAGAAGGATTAATTTAAATAACATGGAAGGTTTTGGAACAAATAATTTAGATGGGGCAGTACATTCATTTTTATAACATTGACTCTCCCCAAGAGGGAAGTCGGCAATGAGGTCCATTTTTCCAAGTCTTTTCTGATTTCTCGAATTAAAGGGGAATATTTTGTCTCAAAAAATTTTTTCAAATTGGGAGTGAGAGAAATGCCCAAATATTTAAGAACCCTATCTGATACCTGAAAAGGACATTGTATAGGTGGGTTATGGGGGCAATTAAAGGGCATCGAGACAGATTTTCCTAAGTTAACTTCGTAACCCAACATGGTACTGAACGAGGTTAAGGAATTCAAAACTGCGGGAATCGAAGTTTGTGGATTCTCCAGAAATAAAAGAACATCACCTGCAAACAAGGAAATTACATGCTTTTTCCCATTAACTATGATACCTGGAACATCTGAGTTAATCCTGCTAAAGGTTCAATAAATAATGTAAACAATACAGCCTCTACAAACAGCCTCTATAAATAATGTAAATAATGTCTACAGCCTCTACGTACTGGAAACCCCTCAGACATCAGACCATTCATATTGACAGTAGCAACCGAGTCTGCATACAGAAATTTAATGATCTTAATAAAGTTGGAGCCTAGCCCGAATTTTTCCAAAACTGAAGACCACTCTACGCGATCAAAAGCCTTTTCGGCATCCAAAGATAAAATAATTGCTGGCTTATTTTGAGTACTGAAATAGGGAATAACGTTTAGAGCACGTTGAACGTTGTGCATAACATCGAGGATCTCAGAAAACCTGCCTGATCAGGATTTATAACTTTAGGAAGGATCTTTTCGAGTCTGCGAGCCAATGCTTTTGTGACTATCTTATAGTCCACATTAAGAAGACTAATTGGTCTATAGGATAAGCAGTCACGGGGATATTTTTTTAAAGAGCAGGCTAATACAAGCTTATTTCCAAGAGGGCGGTATTTCGCCTTCCCAAATATTATTAACAGCAGGTATAAAAATTGGGTGGATTTTAGGCCAGAATTTATTTTTAAATTCCAATGGGAAGCCATCCGGGCCAGGGCATTTCCTGTTCGGCATAGACTGAATGGCCACCCAGATCTCCTCCACTGTAAAGGGAGCATTTAACCTAGATCGATCTTCCTCTGAAATCAACAATAATAGAATTTTGCTTAGATAGCCGGCAATGTCTAGGCCTGTCGCGTCTGATTCCGAGCTATAAAGAGATGTATAAAAATCCCTAATAGTTCCATTTATAGTTAAAGGGTCTCTTAAAATGTTGTCATTCTCATCCTGTATCATAACAATTAAACGATCATTATTTAGTTTTTTTAGTTGGTGAGCAAGCAATCGACTGGATTTATTGCCAAATTTGTAATATTTTTGTTTAGTAAAGAGCAAAAGCTTCTGAATGTGGCTATTATGGTCCACACTCAGATTGGTTCTTGCATTCACCAGCGCTTTTAAATTTGAAACTGTAGGGGATTCCTTATGAATTTGCTCCATCCTGGAAACTTCATTTTCAAGCTTTTTCCTATTCCTGTCTCTGACTCTTTTAAGGTGAGAAGTGTTAGAGATGAGTTGACCGCGTAGAGTGTCTTTAACTGCATCCCAAATCAGGGCGGAAGATACTGGAGATGATCTATTATTAGAACAGAATTGAGATAAACAGTCTGAAACAAAAGGACAAAAAGAGTCACTGTTTAAGAGGGATGTGTTAAACCTCCAGTATGAGGTTCTAGGAATAGTGAAAGCAGGGTCTATCTGCAAATGTACTGCTGCATGATCTGACAGAGTAATACGGTCAATATGACAGGACTGGATCTCATTCAAAAATTGCTTAGGGATAAAAAAGTAATCAAGCCGAGAATAAGAATTATGGGGGTGTGAGTAAAATAAACAAGGATTTATCTAGAGAGGCATTCATTACACAATTGGAGTCTCCAGCTAGAAAACCTAGACCTTTACAATAATAATTAAACAATAAAATAATTTTGATATGAAATTAGGTGAGTCGAGATTTGGTGCATACAGATCTGGCCATTTAGAACGCACGTTTCGAGAAAAGGAATCCCGTGACTGGCCGCGGCTGCGCGCAGGAAGCTGTGAAAATGCCCTTCATTACCTGTAGGGGGAAGTCGTGTTTCAGTCTGAAGTATTGTGAAGCCAAAAATGGGTTGTCTCTCTGAGGCGCCCATTGACAGCAAGCGACAGAGCTCATAAACGTGTCAAGCTCAAACTGATATGTATTTATTCTTAATTTTTTTCTCTCCTTCAATGATGGTACTTCTTTGACTGTGCTTTCTCCATTCAGAATTATTATTATTAATAGTAGTAGTAGTAATTCTCCGAATTTATTATTGTTATTATTCTTATTCTTATTTTAACGCACCCGCGCGTGTGTACAAAAAGACTACAAAGATGTATGATATGTTAGCCTAAAACATTAGTGTGTTAATGCGCTCTAAATATACAGGCACTGGTGTGGCTCAGTGGTTAGGTGATCCGCCCCCCCCATGCGGAAGACACGGGTCCGATTCCCGCCAGTGCGCCGGTTTGTACTAAATGCATGTTTGCAATTGAGATTTTTTTTCCTTAAGCTATGAAACACATTAGCACTCACCTCACAGTTGCTATAATTTAATGATCATAAGCAAAAAGTGTAAAACATTTTTTTATTTACATTATCACATTTATTAAATTTTCACCCAGAGCGGGATTCGAACCAGGGTCTGGACGATTTTATACTATTATTTAAGCAACGCCACACCACGTGGAAAGCCGCAAAAATGCTTCAATTTCATTGGCTGTCACTGAGTGTCAGCTATTCACGACTGGCCCACGCGGGCCAGCCGTGAATAGCTGACACTCAGTGACAGCCAATGAAATTGAAACATTTTCCACGTGGTGTGGCGTGGCTTAAATAATAGCATAAAATCGTCCAGACCCTGGTTCAAATCCCGCTCTGGGTGAAAATGTAATAAATGTGAATTATTTTATTTTTTTAACTAATTTTAATGTGTTTCATAGCTTAAGAAAAAAATCTCAATTGCAAACATGCATTTAGTACTGAGGCATACGTTGGGTTGCTTTTGCTATGAATACTAAAATTTAATTCATTTAAGAGAGTTTAAAATTTAGGTCATTTCTAGAAGGAAAAGATAGAAATACAATTGTTCCTTTTAATTCTCTGTTTATGTATAAAGTATTTTGCATGTAATATAAAATAATTAACAACAAATTCAAGCAGTTTATTTTCCACATTCTCATAATAAAAGATTATATCTTTAATAGTAAAGGAGTGAGATACATTAAGGTGGTTCAAGAGGTGGTCTTTTAAAAGAGTTAAGAATTTTTTTGTTTTCTCACACTCAACAAACAGATGAATCAGAGATTCATTTAACGTATCTCAAAAAAAAAAAAAACATTTATCCTCTACCTCCAAGTATTTAGATAAAACTGAGTTAACAAAATAAACAAAAAGCCTTAACAAAGGGCACCGTTTTTATCAAAAGGATGATAAATGCGCGCGAAAAAATGCAGACATGAAGGACTACTGTATACTCGACAAGAGTATAGAGAACAATAATCATGTTTATAATAAGATAATTAATTAAATAATAAAATCGTATCAAATAAGAACGTTATCTAAAAGCCAGACCGACCAAATTTCTCATTCACTGCTGAAGTAGTAAAATATGTTTATACTGTAGGATACGTAGGTTACATTTTAAAATATGAATAAAACAGTATTAGACACAAATATATGATATGGTAGTATATGCAATGAAAAAGCTATTTACACATGAGTGCTCAAATGTAAAGCAAATGCAATTATTAATTTATTGTGTATATTTAACTTCATTCACCCGTTTAAGTTATATGAAAAATAAAGTGCCTACCAGTCCACTATTATTTTATGAACAAAGAATACAAAAGTGTATAATCTTTAATAAAGTTGGCCTAATACAATATTGTTTCCAATACTGAAGCAGACATGATTTTGTTTTAGTTTATTCTTTGAATACAACGCGATAGCGCGCTCCGAGGTGAAGCGCACCCACAGTTACTGTAATCCCCTAAATCTCCTTTCATTCACACTGTACTGTAGGTGTGAAGTGATCAAATCAGTTTAGCTGCTGGGGGAATTCGCAGAATTGGGTTTTAAAACAAATTAACAAGACCGAGCCTTAAAATGTATTTCGCCAACAAAACATAAACAGAAAAATAAATATAAGTAGATATAAAATGTTTAATGGTAACAATTAAATTAGACTTAATAGTTGGATGTCATGCACACCCAATCTGCGGCCGGCACTAGGACCCGGAAGTAAGACGGTCGCCTACCAGGAAGTATAAGAGGAGTAAACAAACGATGGCTTACCGCTCAGTCATTGAGTTCGGCCCATGTCGGTTCAGGTTGGCTTTCTTCAAACCATGAGTACTCACTGTATAGGACACGGGTTAAATTTGTGTTTTTCCTTTGCTCCTCTTTCGTGAGAGTCCTTAAACTAAATCGCGTGGTTATCCTGCCTACTCGCTGTTACTCCGCGTTTGGGTTTACCATCCACGCTACATTGGGCTAACCACTAAAGCTACGTCTTCTGGTCACCTCAGGTTAGTTCATCTCTGACATTGGATTTGATACTTTGAGTGTAATTCACAAATTTACTGAATATATGCAGATTGTGTAAAATAACTAAACCTGTTTAATTCCTAGACCTTTTGTACCACACTGTAAACACTAGTGCTCAAAGTCATTAAACATATGAAGTACTGATAACTTAGATAATTACAATTAGTTCAAATTAATAGACCGTGGTGAGTATTTTTTATATATATTTTTTAGTTTGGCCAACTTATTCGAGTTTACAGTGCATTAAACGTTTTCTAAAATTCGTTTAAAACCGGCATGCTTAAACCCGTGGCTTGCACTTTCACTTTACATTTACGCTTAAGTTTAATCAAATAAACACAACATACGGCAAATATATCATCTCAAAGCTTTTATTTTTTGGGTCATAAATGCAATGTTCAGTTACATTCCTATGTGTCCACCGTGATTTTTAACTACCGCTGGAAGGACTTTAAACAACCTATTTATGTATTTACAGTGGTGTGAAAAACTATTTGCCCCCTTCCTGATTTCTTATTCTTTTGCATGTTTGTCACACTTAAATGTTTCTGCTCATCAAAAACCGTTAACTATTAGTCAAAGATAACATAATTGAACACAAAATGCAGTTTTTAAATGAAGGTTTATGTTATTAAGGGAGAAAAAAAACTCCAAATCTACATGGCCCTGTGTGAAAAAGTGATTGCCCCCCTTGTTAAAAAATAACTTAACTGTGGTTTATCACACCTGAGTTCAATTTCTGTAGTCACCCCCAGGCCTGATTACTGCCACACCTGTTTCAATCAAGAAATCACTTAAATAGGACCTACCTGACACAGAGAAGTAGACCAAAAGCACCTCAAAAGCTAGACATCATGCCAAGATCCAAAGAAATTCAGGAACAAATGAGAACAAAAGTAATTGAGATCTATCAGTCTGGTAAAGGTTATAAAGCCATTTCTAAAGCTTTGGGACTCCAGCGAACCACAGTGAGAGCCATTATCCACAAATGGCAAAAACATGGAACAGTGGTGAACCTTCCCAGGAGTGGCCGGCGGACCAAAATTACCCCAAGAGCGCAGAGACAACTCACCCGAGAGGCCACAAAAGACCCCAGGATAACATCTAAAGAACTGCAGGCCTCACTTGCCTCAATTAAGGTCAGTGTTCACGACTCCACCATAAGAAAGAGACTGGGCAAAAACGGCCTGCATGGCAGATTTCCAAGGCGCAAACCACTTTTAAGCAAAAAGAACATTAAGGCTCGTCTCAATTTTGCTAAAAAACATCTCAATGATTGCCAAGACTTTTGGGAAAATACCTTGTGGACCGACGAGACAAAAGTTGAACTTTTTGGAAGGTGCGTGTCCCGTTACATCTGGCGTAAAAGTAACACAGCATTTCAGAAAAAGAACATCATACCAACAGTAAAATATGATGGTGGTAGTGTGATGGTCTGGGGTTGTTTTGCTGCTTCAGGACCTGGAAGGCTTGCTGTGATAGATGGAACCATGAATTCTACTGTCTACCAAAAAATCCTGAAGGAGAATGTCCGGCCATCTGTTCGTCAACTCAAGCTGAAGCGATCTTGGGTGCTGCAGCAGGACAATGACCCAAAACACACCAGCAAATCCACCTCTGAATGGCTGAAGAAAAACAAAATGAAGACTTTGGAGTAGCCTAGTCAAATTCCTGACCTGAATCCTATTGAGATGTTGTGGCATGACCTTAAAAAGGCGGTTCATGCTAGAAAACCCTCAAATAAAGCTGAATTACAACAATTCTGCAAAGATGAGTGGGCCAAAATTCCTCCAGAGCGCTGTAAAAGACTCGTTGCAAGTTATCGCAAACACTTGATTGCAGTTATTGCTGCTAAGGGTGGCCCAACCAGTTATTAGGTTCAGGGGGCAATTACTTTTTCACACAGGGCCATGTAGGTTTGGATTTTTTTTCTCCCTAAATAATAAAACCCCTCATTTAAAAACTGCATTTTGTGTTTACTTGTGTTATCTTTGACTAATAGTTAAATGTGTTTGATGATCAGAAACATTTTGTGTGACAAACATGCAAAAGAATAAGAAATCAGGAGGGGGCAAATAGTTTTTCACACCACTGTATTACATGCCTCATGTGTAAGTATCTCAAACCAGAATTTTTCAATCGCAGTAATTAAATCAGATTTTGTAGTTGGTTTTGCTTCTTTTCGAATATAGTCTTTCAGAGCATGCCATTTCAATGGGGTTCATGTCGGGAGACTCGGCGGGTGTCTTCACCCAGTTAATTCCCTCTTCAGTGATCACTTTTCTTGCAGCAGTGTGCTTTGGGTCATTGTCCTGGAAAAAACGGTGACGAATACCAAAGGTTTCCTTTATGTATGGGGCAGCGGTTCCTTTTATAATCTCCTCTTCGAAGAAAGACCTGTCCATTATTCCTTTAAAGATGACAATAGGTCCTGGTCCACGTCTAGAAATGGCTCCCCAAACATGAATTTTAACAGGATGTTTCGGCTTGGGTTTGTCTCCCTGTTTTACGAAAAGACATTGTGGCAAAACGATCCAAAGCCACCGTCGTTTCATCAGTGAAAATGGCGTCGTGACATTTTTCCTCTTCATTGATCCATGTCTGAGCTTGTTGGAGACGTATCTCTTTGTTTTTGTCGCGGATCATGGGACAATGCAAAGTTTTCCTACATCTCCAACCAAGTTTTTGCCTGATTCGATGAATTGATCTCTCACTGATGTCCACTCCATTTTCACGCCACAGTTGTTTTTTCACAGCGCTTGCAACCATTTCGTCGTTTTGGCTAGTGATGGTTTCTATGGCTGCGACAACGGCTCTGTTGTCTGGCATTGTAAAGTGACACTAGAAGAACAACAATAGGATTAATAGGAATAGGAGGCACTAAAGAGGAGGATTCAACTTTTATTTAAGTGCACTCACAAAAAAACGTGATTTTGTAAATGTTTGAAAGCAAATAAGGTGCGCTGTTCTGTATTGTTTTTGGTGAACTTGAGCGCGTCAGAAACTGAACGCAAATGTTTTATTTTTTTTTAATGGTCAGAGACAGTCTGCTTGCTGTTTTCCCGACGCATTCATAAACATTAGTTTACTTCTGCCGGTGCGCTCTGAAAACCTCACATGACATCAAACATATTACACTTAGGCTACAATATGGATTATTCGTTTATTTATTTGTTTGTTTAATTCATTAATAATTATTTTAATATACATTATAAAATAAATTATTACACAGACAATTCTTGTGCCAATAAAACAGATAAGTTGTTAAATGAGAGTCGGGCTGTTTTTATAACTGGATTATAATCCACTCTATCAGTTCTAATAACTACAACCATTGTAGTTTCCCTTTGCAATATTCAGTTTAATATATTTTTTATTTAAATAAAAAAAAATATGAATTGTCAAAAGATTTTTCATTAAGTTGGCTACATAGGTAAAAACAGTTGGACTATAATCCACTCCATCATTGCTAATAACTACAATTGCAATATTAAGTTTGACAATTTTTTTTATACATTTTTTTTTATTATGAATTTTCAATAGCTTTTTCGTTAAGTGGGCTACATAGGTAAAAACAGTTGGACTATAATCCACTCTTGTAACGGTTAACCCCTAGATGGCGCCAGAGCGCCACTTATATTTAGGTTGTCTTTTGTGTTGTAGTTTGCTTTTTGTTAATGTTTGACTTCAGTTCCCAGTATGCACCTCGGTCAGGTGACGTAAGAAGCTCACCTGAACCGAGGGAAAGCTAATTATGGTTTGATTCATGTTTAGTGCTATAAATAGCCTGGCTGGACTCCAGTCAGGCGTCTAGCAACCGTCTAATTTACGTTAGTTTGTGTTGGAGTGTGTTTATGTTTTGTTTGACTTAATAAATAAAGGACTTTGTTAACCGTCAGCTCGCCTCTGCGATCATGCCTCGCCCACACGGCCGACACAGACACAGTAAGGGGAAGAAACGTGACAGATTGCTAGACCAACAAAGAGGCATGGCGGAGGATCCCCTCCTGAAGTTTTTTGGGGGGGGCGCAGTGGCCATCGTGCCCGAGCTGACGAACTGGCGGGACAGCGATGAGGAGTACTACGGCTGGGACTATAACATCGGGCTGGTAGAGGACGAGGAGGAGATGTACCGCAGCTGCGAGTACAGATTGCTGGAGGAGCAGGAGCACCTGCGAGAGAGCAGCGAGGAGAGAGAGAGAGAGACACCACAAAGCTGGGAGGGCTGCAGGCTCGCCATTCGGCGGACGCCATTCAGGGGCGACGCGGCACGGGGTCACGTGGTTCCCCGCACCGGCCGGAAGAGAAGGGCGAGGAAGCCCAAGTACGGCGGTGCCGAGGGGGAAAGAAAACCCCAGGCAGAGCAGCAGCAGAGAGAGGAGGAGCTCATGTGGTGGATTCCGGAGCCGGAGCGGGTGAGTGAAATGCTGGAGTATGTAAAAGAGCTCCAGCAGATGATCCTCCACTTCGAGGAGAACCGCGAAGCGGGCTCGGAGCTTTCTCCTCTCTCGCCAACACTCAGCAGCGAGCTAGCGTGTCAGCAGCCGCTGCCCGACGCACCGCCACCTTCCAGCTTCGAGGACAGCGAGCCAGCGTGTCTACAGCTGCTGTCCGACGCACCCGTCTTACTGCCGCCTTTCGGCTTCGAGGACAGCGAGCCAGCATGTCAGCAGCTGCTGTCCGACGCACCCGTTTCACCGCCGCCTTCCAGCTTCGAGGACAGCGAGCCAGCGTGTCTACAGCTGCTGTCCGACGCACCCGTTTCACCGCCGCCTTCCAGCTTCGAGGACAGCGAGCCAGCATGTCAGCAGCTGCTGTCCGACGCACCCGTTTCACCGCCGCCTTCCAGCTTCGAGGACAGCGAGCCAGCGTGTCTACAGCTGCTGTCCGACGCACCCGTTTCACCGCCGCCTTCCAGCTTCGAGGACAGCGAGCCAGTGTGTCTACAGCTGATGTCCGACGCACCCGTTTCACCGCCGCCTTCCAGCTTCGAGGACAGCGAGCCAGCATGTCAGCAGCTGCTGTCCGACGCACCCGTTTTACCGCCGCCTTTCGGCTTCGAGGACAGCGAGCCAGCGTGTGAGCAGCCGCTGTACGACGCACCTGTTCTGCCGCCGCCTTTCGGCTTCGAGGACAGCGAGCCAGCGTGTGAGCAGCCGCTGTACGACGCACCTGTTCTGTCGCCGCCTTTCGGCTTCGAGGACAGCGAGCCAGCGTGTGAGCAGCCGCTGTACGACGCACCTGTTCTGCCGCCGCCTTTCGGCTTCGAGGACAGCGAGCCAGCGTGTGAGCAGCCGCTGTCCCACGCACAGGTTCTGCCGCCGCTTCCCGGCTTTGAGAACGTCGTGGAGCCGTCATTGAGCGCACTGCACGCTCCTACGCCGCTGTCGAGCGCACTGCACGCTCCCACGCCGTCTACGAGCGCAGTGACCGCTCCCACGCCGTCTCCGAGCGCAGTGACCGCTCCCACGCCGTCTCCGAGCGCAGTGACCGCTCCCACGCCGTCTCCGAGCGCAGTGACCGCTCCCACGCCGTCTCCGAGCGCAGTGACCGCTCCCACGCCGTCTCCGAGCGCAGTGACCGCTCCCACGCCGTCTGCGAGCGCAGTGACCGCTCCCACGCCGTCTACGAGCGCAGTGACCGCTCCCACGCCGTCTACGAGCGCAGTGACCGCTCCCACGCCGTCTACGAGCGCAGTGACCGCTCCCACGCCGTCTACGAGCGCAGTGACCGCTCCCACGCCGTCTACGAGCGCAGTGACCGCTCCCACGCCGTCTACGAGCGCAGTGACCGCTCCCACGCCGTCTCCGAGCGCAGTGACCGCTCCCACGCCGTCTCCGAGCGCAGTGACCGCTCCCACGCCGTCTCCGAGCGCAGTGACCGCTCCCACGCCGTCTCCGAGCGCAGTGACCGCTCCCACGCCGTCTACGTGCGCAGTGACCGCTCCCACGCCGTCTACGTGCGCAGTGACCGCTCCCACGCCTGCGTCGAGCGCAGTGACCGCTCCAACGCCTGCGTCGAGCGCAGTGACCGCTCCAACGCCTGCGTCGAGCGCTTCTCCAGCTCAGCAGCAGCCGAGCACGCTTCCAGCTCAGCAGCAGCCGAGCGCTTCTCCAGCCCTGCCGCCGCCGAGCGTTTCTCCAGCTCAGCAGCAGCCGAGCACGCTTCCAGCTCAGCAGCATCCGAGCACGCTTCCAGCTCAGCAGCATCCGAGCGCTTCTCCAGCTCTGCAGCATCCGAGCGCTTCTCCAGATCTGCAGCAGCAGAGCGCTTCTCCAGCTCTGCAGCAGCAGAGCGCTTCTCCAGCTCAGCAGCAGCCGAGCACGCTTCCAGCTCTGCAGCATCCGAGCGCTTCTCCAGATCTGCAGCATCCGAGCGCTTCTCCAGATCTGCAGCATCCGAGCGCTTCTCCAGCTCAGCAGCATCCGAGCGCTTCTCCAGCTCTGCAGCATCCGAGCGCTTCTCCAGTTCTGCAGCAGCCGAGCACGCTTCCAGCTCTGCAGCAGCCGAACACTTCTCCAGCTCTGCAGCCGCCGAGCACGCTTCCAGCCCAGCAGCCGCAGAGCATGCCTCCAGCCCCGTCACCCAGCCTCCTGGATAGGAGGCTAAAGGTAGAACATTGGGTTGGGTGTCCGGGGCCTCCGGTGATGCTCCGGGAGGAGCATTTTTTAGAGGGGGGGTAATGTAACGGTTAACCCCTAGATGGCGCCAGAACGCCATTTATATTTATGTTGTGTTTTGAGTTGTAGTTTTGTTTTTCGTTCAGTTGGACTTCAGTTCCCAGTTTGCACCTCGGTCAGGTGACGTAGAAGCTCACCTGAACCGAGGGAAGTTAATTTGATGATTGGTTTATGTTTAGTTCTTTAAATAGCCTGGCTGGACTCCAGTCAGGCGTCTAGCAACCGTTACCGAAAGTAGTTTGTGTTGGAGTGGTTTTTGTTTATGTTTTGTGTAATTCAAAATAAAGACTTTGTTAACCGTCAGCTTGCCTCCGCGATCATGCCTCGCACACACATCCGACACAGACGTAAGGGGAAACGTGACAACTCTAAAGGGCTCTAAAAACTACTGCAATATGAATGACAATGGAATATAGAATGTGCGAGTTGACGACCATGTATGACGACCAAATATAAATATTTTTTCGTATACAACATGTATACTTTTATATTGTTTGTTTTATAATAAAATTAGTTTTGTTTAATTTTCATCATAAATAATATATATTTGTATTATATATAAATGTTTATTTGCACATTGCATATTTGCAAATATAATATAAATCTAATATAATATTTGATAGCAATTCCCTGGCTGGGAATCAAACCCGGGTATCCCGCATGGTAAACGAATCGCCTACCACTGAGCTACGAGGATTAATAGGAACAGCGCTGATTAAAACTATGTAGTAAATTAAAGAGGAGGATCACGATGCCGAATCGAAGTCTTGAGCCCAAACCTCATTTAAATTAAATGAACAAATATTATAAATAAAAAAACAATAGCCCACGTTTAGAAAACGTTTATAAATTATTTCCGACATGTTTCGGCCCGGAGTTATGCGCAGAGCGCCGGGAGATTTCCTGAAGCTCCGAAATCACTGGGGCATTTTTTCTAAATCTTTAATAACTTATGGAGGTTTTGAGCTGTATACATGCATTTTTAAAGGGTGTAAAATTAATTAATAAGTCCGAGCAGACCTACATGAAAGGTGAGAAGTGGGATTATAGTAACTGAGCGTGCTGTCGCATTGTATATAATATGAAGCACATATACACACATTCATCATGAAAGATCTGTTGTAAAACAAAATAAAATTCATGTTTGCATCAGCATTGGAAACAATATTGTTTTAGGCTAACTAATTATACACAATTCTTCGTTGTACTTTGTCCGGCTTTTAGATGAAGTCCTTCCATGCGCCATCTGGCGGAAATTCAGTGAAGCACAACACATTTATTTAAATGTTGATTCCCGGCCAGGCTCGATTCCCGTCTCTGTGTGCATGGAGTTTGCATGTTCTCCCCGTGCTTGGTGGGTTTCCTCCGGGTACTCCGGTTTCCTCCCACAGTCCAAAGACATGCAGATTAGGCTAATTGGCGTTCGCAAATTGACCATAGTGTGTGAATGAGTGTGTGTGCTCTGTGATGGATTGGCACGCTGTCCAGGGTGTACCCTGCCTCGTGCCCAGAGTCTCCTGGGATAGGCTCCAGGTCCCGGCGACCCTAAATATAGAATAAAGCAGTATAGAAGATGAATGAATGAAAAATCGAGCCTTTAATCATAATAATTCTTCCTTCAGAATCTGATTCCTTGTGCTCTAGGCTAAAAGGTAGATTCTTATTTATCAGAATGGCCACCCCTCTCTTATTCTGTGAGTAAGAGGAGAAATGAACCTGACCTACCCAATCTCTCCTAAGCTTTAAGCTTTCAGTAACAGACAGTCTTGTTTCCTGGAGCAGTACTATGTCATGCTTTTGTTTTTTCAGATGAGTGAAAATTTTCTTCCTTTTTATTACATGGCCAATCCCTTGGACATTCAAGGTAACAAGTTTAAGTGAACCATTCATGAAAAGCAACCGGTTGAAAATTAAGATGGCAGAGAGTTGACCTTGTAAAACAAAAACATGAAACACAGTGAACAAAATTCCCTATTCTGTCCCCAAACGACAGAACAAAACCACGCCTAATGAAGTCACCAAACATATTAGACATACCGTAGTCCTAACTCAACTGAGAGACCACAATAACAGTTTAGTCGCCAGAGACAACGTCCAAACCTTGGGCTAAATAGAAAAAAACTCAAATCAGGGTCGCCTTTAAATAAATAAAAGAGGTGTAGTTAAAGCAACTGAAACCTTATATGCGTAACGTTTTAAGACCAATAATAGTACAAATAAATTAATAATAATAAAAGAGAAAGGAAAGATAATAATAGTAATAATAATAAAAACAATACCAAATAACAATAACAAATTAAAAAAAAAGAGGATGGGTTCAGTTCTAATGAATTGCACAGTCATTCAAAACTGTAAAGAGTGAAGGTGGGGACTCAGTGAAAGTCAAGTCTACGTTCCTCCAATACAAATGAAAACAAATGAAAAAATACCTCAGTCAAGATTTTCCATGAAAGCGGCAGCTGTCTTGGAACTGTCAAAAGGCGAATCTGCCCATTGTAAAGACAGTGAAGCCGTGCTGGATAAGCAAAGCCTCGATATATGTTGCGACGGGCCATCAGTTTCCCCATGGCATCAAACTTGCGGCGTTTGCGCAAAACCTCCGCAGACAGGTCAGAATAAAACTGTAAGCTAGAGCCATTGTAGGGGATATCTTACCAGACGAAGAAAAGATTTTGAAGAAATTCTTTGTCACGCTGTGGCTTTGGCATATTTGAGACAAAATTTGACCGATAATATGACGTTTACTTGAAGAGAACGAGACAATAAGCCGTAGTTTGAGGAGGGCCGAGTATCAAACGTCCATCTTGCTCCGGGTCACGGATTGCGCGCGTGACCATAAAATTATAACATTGTCAAGATGTTCTACTGCGTCAGCAGATGTCGGTTATTCAGCCCCGCTTGTGTTTTTGCGTTATTATAAGAATTAAATGCAGTAGGCTGTTATGATCTGTAACGGGTTTGACCCATGCGGCACCATAAAGCACGGACACGAGGCGAAGTCTTACGAAAAGGGTAATTTATTTAGGTAAAATGGGGAAGGAAAGGGTTGAAGGAGGGAGAATGGAAAGAAAGGGAAAGGGATAAAGGTTGTGCATGTGCAGGTCAGGGGGCTGTGCCACGCTGGCATACGGGCACACAGCTGACGATAAGTGATGGTGGGCGGAGTGGCAGAACGGAGCACGCTCCCTCGTGACGGCGCTTCTCCCGCTGTCGATGGCCGGTGAGAGTCCTTGCTGACACAAACGCAAAAACTTAACGCAAACGTCCTCGCGACCTATTCCTCTTCGGTGCGGGAGTGAAGGTGCCACGGGAACTCGCGCAGTTCTTTCTCCCGCTGTCCTCAGCGTGAGGATCAAAGGGCGGAATTCCAGTGTCCTTGTTTAAAGTCCCTAGGGCACGTCACATCGCCCCACTCGCATGCCACTCTCCTATTCTCCACCGCATCACGTACTTCCCGAACCTTATGAAGGCAAAACCTTATGAAATACAAGTTAAACATTAAATTAATTTACAAAACTTTATGCGTGCTGTTAAGCGCTGATTAGACTAAGTAGGAAAGTAAAGAGGAGGATCACGATGCTCAAAATCCCGTAGCCCAAACCCCATTTAAATTAAATTAACAAATATTGTAAGTAAATAACAATAGCTCATGTTTAGAAAAGCATTTGTATTTAGATTATAAAAATAAACCTGCATCTGTTTTAGGTGTTCCAGCTGCCACTGTTCTTATGGCTCTGTCAGAATAAATCATTCAGTAAGAAGCCTGTAAATTTCAATGTAAAACAGGTACATCTGTATGAATAAATTGATATGATGAGCTATTGATCAGTGACTTATGTAAACGAGTGCTCATTGCTGCGCTGTTTGAGGGAGGGACGTGCTAATGACGATTTGGTCTGCTGTTTGTGTTTGTGTGTGTGTGTGTGTGTGTGTGTTTTAGGGGTCTCAAGAGGTCTTACATACTCATGAAAAGTCGTGGATTATTCAGTGAAACAGAGGCTCTGCTGAAAAAGGTTAGGCACATCAGTCACTTAACCCCAAATAAAAGGTCTTTCTGAGTGTTATGATATAGTTGTAAAATAACAGATGTACAAATGGTGGATGGAAAGAAAGGAATGTGCATGTGCAGGTCTGGTTGGCATGCGGGCACAGGCTGGTGAGCGGTGAGCAGCGGACAGAGTGGCAGCGTGGGCTTGCGAGCACAGCAGCTCCTGCCTCCATCCACTCGCGCTGACTCTGCTTTCCACGGATGACCAGAATGGCCCTTCCTAGCTCTCGCTTCTTTGAAGTCCCTGGGGCGCGTTCCATTTGCTTCACTTGCATGCTTCCGCATTGTTGCGCGTGTCGCACTCACACTCGCACTCACATTTGTGATAAAATCCACTGCAACCCAACAGACCCCAAGTATTTTTTTGCACGGGGTGCAAGCCCAGTATCATTAGCAAGGATAGCTCACCAGCCGTGCCTAATTCCGCGGCCTCGCTTCTTCGCATATCTGAAGGGGAGGCCGTCTAACTAGTGAGCGAGGAGCGATATTGATTTGGACGCACACCGTGACAGGCTGAAAAAACTATTGTCCTCAAAAATTTTACAGATGAGGATTCAGATTAATGTGCAAAAACTATATAAATAAAACTATATAAGCTACATAGTCTTTATAAGACTCTACTTTTATTTAGGTGCACTCACAATGACGAAAAAACTTTATGATTTTGTTAAGGTTCTGTATTGTTTACAGGGTTCTGTATTGTTTTTAGTGAACTTGAGCGCGTCGGAAAATGAACCGAAACTCTGCGTATACTAGGGTGACCAAGCGTCCTCTTTTGCCCGGACATGTCCACTTTTTGCGTCCTGTCCGGGGCGTCCTGGCGGGTTTTCATAAATTCACGAAAATGTCCGGTTTTTCATAGGACCATTACGTGTGTACGTAAATTGACTGGCGTTTTGCACACAATACTAGGGTACTACTTTTTTTGCGCGACGTAATTACCGGGAGTCTGCCTTGTGAGCAGGTCTGCGCCGTGCGCACAAACACACAGACACAGACCGGGAGCAGTGCAGACAGCAGAGAGCGGAGCAGTATAGCAGGGAAATGCCGAAGCGTAAGTGCAGCTTCACCGATGAACTGCAAAGAAAATTTCCCACATACCGTCCCGGTCGGGACAAGTGGGAGGCGGAGTGCACCGTGTGCAAAGCCGGTACATATGTCTCCAATAAAGGTGCTGGGGACCTGAAAGGCCACATGAACACAGAGAAACATAAAAAATCTGTGCGAGATGAGAGTTCATCTGCAAAGTTGACAGAATTTTTTGTCAGACCAGGAAAAACAGGATGATGTAAATGCAGCAGAAGGTGCAATAGCTTTTCATACAGTGAAAAATCACAACAGTTAAAGGTCTTAAAAAGGCATTTCCTGACTCTGACATTGCAAAAAAAGTTTAGTCTTGTCTTTGTGAGACTCTTGTTATTTATTTTATTACATTTAAGAGATATATTGTTGAAGCTGGAACAGAATAGTTCATATTTAGAAGAATATTTAATTATTTATTTGAAGAGTCTAAGAGAGCTATTACTTTAAGTTTTTACAGATTTCATTTTATTTTATTAAAGAGGTTAATTCTGCACCATTGAAGTACTGTATAATAATGTTCATCAACCACCAAGAAGCTTGTCTGAATTCGTGTGGAGGCCGTGCCGATCGTCCTCTTTTTTGGAAATCAAAATATGGTCACCCTAGCGTATACTCACCTCACAGACGTGAAAAATGTACACTTATAGAAACCAAAATGTCTGCTTTTATATAAACTAATGAAAAACTAATTTTTAGATTATGTAATTTGTATGAAAAGTGAATTATAGGCGTGTCCACTGCTGCGGAGACGACAAGATGACATGATCACCTTCAGAACAGCTGAAACCAAAGAAATCACTAATTTATCAATGAATTATAAAAATGGTCAGAATGAGTTTCCTTGCTGGTTTCCCGACGCATTCATAATCATTAGTCTACTTCTTCCGGTGCACTCTGTAGAACTTTATGTGTGCAGTTGAGCGCTGATTAGACTACGTAGGAAATGAAAGACAAGGATCACGATGCCGAATCGAAGTCCTGAGCCCAAACCTCATTTAAATTAAATTAACAAATATTATAAGTAAAAAAAAACAATAGCAAACGTTTAGAAAACGTTTATAAATTCTTTCCGACATGTTTCGGCCCGAAGTTATGCGCAGAGCACCGGGAGATTTCCTGAAGCTCCGAAATCGTTGGGGCATTTTTTCTAAATAGACGCTATCTTTAATAACTGATGGAGGTTTTGAGCTGTATACACACACATTCTTGACTAAACAACTCTTAAAATTACACCGGTGACACAACAGTAATATTTCGAACATTTTGCAGGCTGCCATTTGAAGAAGAATAGAAGAAGAATATTCAATTATTTGTCACATGTACTTTTTACAGCACAGTGAAATTTCTTCTTCACATATCCCAATTAGGAAAGTGGGGTCAGAGCGAAGGGTCAGCCAGTTTACAGCACCCCTGGAGCAGAAAGGGTTAAGGGCCTTGCTCAAGTGCTCAATAGTGGCAACTTGGCGATGCAGGGGTTCGAACCCCGACCTTCTGATCAGTAACCCAGTAACCCACAGCCTTAACCGACTGAGGCACCAGAAACGAAAGAATAATGAATACTTGTTGTTGGGTCAAAAATAACCCAACCAGGTGTTCATTTGTAAATGACCCACTACATCTCATATGACCCAAGTCAAGTCAAGTCAAATTTATTTATAGCACATTTAAAAACAACCAAAGTTGACCAAAGTGCTGTACAATGATAGAAATAAAACGACCAGAATTAAACAGCATAAAATGAAAGCAAATAAAATTTAATATATCTATAAAAATCAGTTAGTGACAGTTAAACTTAACTAAAAAGTAAAAATTAAAAACATGAGCGAATATGCTCACGACCCAACATGAGCAACACAACATGAGCGACACAACAATGTGTTTAAAGTACCTGAAATAATCCAGAACTTAAATAACAATAAACAGATACAGAGATATGCTATATAACAGTTTATACTTTGTACAAATCAAATTGTCAGCTAGTGAACTTGATCTAAACCACCTTTAACCAATGTTTTTTTTTAACTCATTATTGTACAGTACATATCTCTCATATCAATGGCTCTGGTTCAGATTTTTCATGTTTGTTGTGTAAAGTACTCATGTGGAAATTACCATCACTATTGTATTTACTGCAACGAGTGAAAATGTCACTTTGTGCCACCAGTCATTTTACGAATGATTTATCTTGGCCGCTGTCGTTTTTACTCGACCGTGAGCGCAACGGTAATAACCAATTTGGTACCTACTGTATCTTCTACCTATATTGATCTTAGCACTGCAAAAATATAGTACAGTATAGTAACATTTCCTGACACACAAGTATGGCTTAGTGACATAATATAATCCTTATTGCTTTGATGCTCATAACACATTGTGATGAAACATTGATGCAGGACATGAACAATTGATGAAACATTGAACAAGACAAGTTGATGCAATATTGTGTTAAATTATCCATGCAAATAAAATGTGCAATAAAACACAAAGCAAAAGAAAAAAAACTTTCAGTGCTAAAAACATAAACTAAACATAAACTAAAGTATCATGGATTTATAGGTGAGCCAGTAAAGGAGTGAAACATGATTTATTTTTGGTCTGTGCATGTGTGATAAGCATGAGTAGTACAGCCTGATGAGTAGAACAAATTTATAGAATAGTTCCTGCACATAGACCAAAAAACTGAATTCCATTGGCAAAAAAAGAAAACATTTTGATGTTTTGAGCTTACTATTATTTACAGACAAAATAGAGAAAAGAAATATTCAAATAATAAGAAAGAAAAAGGACTGAAAGGAGAGCAATTGTAACAAGGTACTGAATACTAGTGCATGCAAAGTGAGAGAGAGAACTAGAACCACCATTTGCATATGTAAAGCATATGTAAGACTGTATCAGACATGCAAGGAAAGCAATTTCACTAAAACTGGGGCCAGCAACCTTAAACACTCTGTTTCCCACAGAAAAGAATCAATTTTGACATCTAAAATGAGGATAATACTGTTATATAATAGATATAGGTATTTTTTTTAGCTTTATGCTATGTATAAAAATAAATAAATAAAACATAGTGTGTTGCATTTATAAAATCAATGACCTGCTGCAGAGAAAACGAAATCTTATTTTTGCATACACCAAAAACATTTTGAACTTCATTGAAAAAATGAATTTTATTGGAAAAAAATATGCTGGGTTGAAGGTTACTTTTGAATAAAATACTCACTGTCTATTTGAGTCCTCCTCGTATTAATGAAATAAAAAGCCAAACTTAAATTGTCCATTTTAATATCGCTAGTTTTATATCGCACACCCGCTTCTACCAGGCTATCCCATTAGCAATGCTTAGCCCGGCTATCGCAAGTTTGCCTACGTTTTTCACGCCAAATATCTCTGCTACTCTGTTGTGTGTCTGCCTCTGAGTGCAGGTGAGGAGACATTTGAGCTGCACTCTGAACATTTGAACTGGAGGCCATGGAGAAGCAGATGCACAACCTACAGGTGAAGGTCACCTATGATCAGTGTGTGGGCATGTTGTTTCACAGGTTTAGACGAGCATCTTTTTATCGTCTTTGGTTACTCACGACACGGAAGTCCATTGGTCTCTTTGCCTCTTGTTTTATTTTCAGCATCAAAGATTCAACTCTTTGTACAGTTGTCATGAGTAAATCCACCGTGGTTACAACAACCTGTTCGCTGTATCTCATTACGGCTTCCTTAAGTTTACAACAACCTAATTGCTGTATCCGTAGCTTAAGTTGGCTTACGTTGGATTACGGTTAAAAACTTGTGTTCTCCCCAACTTCCATATCTAGACTGACTTTTTACAGTGACATAGTCATGCAACTAAGTGTAACAATGGAAAGACATCACAGACATCAAAAAAACAATACGGTTGTGATAAACGGATTCTTAACTTAACTAATAACCTTAATGCTTAATGCTTAACTAATAGACTTACTAATAAACTTGGTGCTTAGTGCACAACCAACAAGATACAATAAAATAAAATAAATGAAATAAACACAACAACAAATTCATAAGGCACAATATGGCTCTTACAATCAGGTCCCAGGTAAATTCCCGGCATGACACAAATTCTCCCACAACCTTAAGCCCACGTGTTTCTATGTCTAGGTCCAACACACCAAAGACGGGGCCCGTGCAGGTTTTGTTCACTCCAGTGGCGGAAAACCACAGAGCCTGGATGCGGCAGCAGCGGAAGACACGAGCCGCCACCCGTCTTCAAGATCTCGACCCGGAACCACTTCGCTCCCCTTCACAAGACAGTATACGACGTGGTGATCATCGGAGACTCCATCATCCAGTACATTCATGCTACCACGGCTAGACAAAATGACTAACAGCATAAGCACTATTTTAACCAGCACGCTAGATAGTGTTGCCCCCATTAAATTAAAAAAGTTGAGAGAAAAACCACCTGCACAATGGTTCAATAGTCATATTCACGCCCTCAAGAGAGCAACCCGTAGCCTCGAGTGAAAGTGGAGAAAAAATAAACTAGAAATTTTTAGAATTGCATATAAAGACAGTATGTCCAGCTATAGGCAGGCTCTAAAATCTGCTAGGGCCGAGCATCTGAGCAAAATGATAACAATAAAACAAAACAATCCCAGATTCTTATTTAGTACAGTGGCTAGATTAATAAAACCTACGATATGTGCAGAGAGTATTCCATCACAGTGAAGACTTTATGAATTTCTTTAATGAAAAAATCAATAGTGTCAGGAAGAAAATATTGGATGTTCAACCTCTAACAGCATCTTGTGATCTAGTTCAGCCTAAAGCTCCACATCTAGGTATAGGTCAGGTACCAGACACATTGATACAATATTGTGTTACATTATTCTTGCAAATAAAATGTGCAATAAAACACAAGGCAAAGCTGGTAAAAAAAAACTTTCAGTACTGAAAACAGAAACTAAACATAAACGCACAAGAGGAAGAGTTGTCAAACTTATCACCACAGCTAAATCAACAACGTGTTTGTTAGATTCAATTCCGAATAGATTTCTAAAAGAAGTGATACATTCAGCTGGAGAGCCACTTATAAACATTATAAATTCTTCACTATATTTAGGCTACGTCCCTAAATCTCTCAAGTTGGCAGTTTTTTAGCCCCTTCTTAAGAAACCTAACCTAGACCGTAATCAAATAATCAATTAAAGACTGATTTCAAACCTTCAGTTTACAGGAAAACAATATTTTTCAAGAATTTCAGTCAGGTTTTAGGCCCCATCACAGTACAGAAACTGTTAACAGATGTTAAAATGACTTGTTTTTAGTCTTAGACCAAGACCTCAATACTCGTCTTACTTGATCTTAGTGCTGCATTCGACACTGAAGATCATAATATTTTTATAGATCGCTTACAAATCAAAAATATGTATTTTGGGACAGGTATTAAAATGGTTTAGATCCTACCTGTCTGCCTGATACCATTTTGTAGATCTGAATGGAGAACTGTCTGGTGTAATTCCAGTAAAATATGGGGTCCCACAAGGGTCAGTTTTAGGACCTCTGCTGTTCTCCATTAGAAGACATGGGATTAGTATTAGTATTAGTACATCTAATCAAAAACAGATGAAATATTCAAGTTGTCTAAATTAACTGAGTGTGTCCAAGATTGGATGACTGATATTTTTTTCAAAATAAATTCAGACAAGACAGGAATATGACTTATTGGTCCAAAAATCAGTAAACAAATGCTCTCACACTTACTACCAGCTCGACAGGGAAAGACCTGGGTGTAATATTAGACAGCAACTTGTCCCTTGAAAATCATATTTCCAAAATTACATCCCCGCACTCGCTACCTGTTCCTACGTATCTAGCCAGTCTTCTGACATGTTACAATCCGCAGTGCTCCTTAAGATCACAAAACTCTGGATTTCTGGTAGTTCCCAGAATACCAAAGTCCACAAAAGGGGGCAGATTGTTTTCATATTTAGCTCCTAAGCTTTGTAATACCCTTCCTGATAATGCTTGGGGCTCAGACACAGTCTCACAGTTAAAAAGCAGACTTAAGACATATCTTTTTAGTCTGGCATGCACGTAATTCATCCCATAACCTCATACTTCAGTACATTTAAATGCACACTCACATCTAGTGTTGCTAATATAATGAGTGTTCCAGTAAATCAAAGCAATCAAAAATTTTCCCATAAGAAATAATGGAAACTCAAATTCTTCTTTTTGTAGGGGACCTACGAGTTCTATTTTGTAAAGTCTTTTATTTTGAAATTTTACATGGGTGCCGCCATTTTCTGGCTCGTGTGTGTGCGCGATGTGCGGAGTGTGAGAAAAAAACTGTTGTAGAGAGGAGTAGTGTCGCACCATGTGCTATAAAAACTTTTTAAATATAATATTAAAAGTTTTTGTTTAAGATGCCATATGCATAAGCACTGCAGGATATTGCCTCTAGGGTCTCAGTTTCTCTTACTACGTCCGAATATTGTGAGTGAGTTCTCCGTTGTGTTCATGTGAAAGCTGGACGACAGGCCTGTTTGGACACCGTTTGTGGTTGAGTGAGAACCACACTCACTTGTGGTTGATTGATGTTCTTTGTTTTTCAGTGTGTTAAAAGGGAAAGCACTGATTATATTTGATGTTCAACTAAGAGGTTGTCATATGCTTGAGCATTTTTTGTTGTTGTTGTTTGTTTAGTGCCATTGTGAATATATATGTATATATATTGGGTTTACAAATAATTCTGTTTCACCTGTAAAGCAAACAAAAGGAGTTAATTCATTTATTTTGTCAAAAGGTTAAGAAGATAATAATAATAGTAATATCTATTGAAATAAATATTTTTTTTGATTAGACAATGTATATAAACTGATTCACTTTTCTAAGGAGTGGGGGCGTCTCACCTATCCTGTTAGATTTGGGGAGAGTGGGTTTTGCAGAACAGTATTCACCGTCCAGGTTATCTGCATCAAATGTACTCCAGGGGTCATCATGTACCAATTAAGTTCCTAGAGCCCACCTCACCTCATCTTTTGCATTATCACACTGTAACACGATAGGCACCCACATATAACCACCTGTTATACAAAGACTCAAAGCATTGGGTGGGGGGACTAGGATCCTGATTCTCACTCAGTCTTCCTTAGTAAAGTGTGTAATATTTCCCCCACAAGGCGGTGGCAAAATTCCCTCCACCACATATTGGTGTCACGAACAGGATAGTTCCTAACCCCAGATTCACATAACGTTCCCAGTCTTGGAGCTGAGATTATGGCTGATCTGGAGGAATTAAAGAAGCAGTTTGCAGAGATGCAAAGCCGGTTCAATGAGCAGGCTGGGATGTTAGAACAGGCCAGAGCTGAACAGAGGGAAGCGCTTTCGCTCGCTAAGTCTGTTATCGAACAGCAGGCTGTTGCCCAGCGAACACCATCCACCACCGTTTATATCCCTAGAGAGAGTAAACTCCCAGAGTTTAGTGGATGTCGATTCAGACCTGGTGAGTTGAGTGTGGAGGAATGGATAAGTTCCATGAAGTCTGCCCTTAAGGTGATGAAAATTCCTGAGGAAGATAAAATTGAGTTTGTTAAGCAGTATTTAAAAGATGAGGCTAAAATGACAGTCAAGTTCATGCTCAACAAAAATGAGAGGTCTGTGGATGAGATCTTTGACGCTTTGGACGAGACTTATGGAGACAAACTCCCTATTGGTAGTAGATTAAAAGAGTTCTATGAACGCAAACAAATGCCTGGTGAAACTATCCGTTCTTATGCTTACGACCTGCAAGAGAAGTTGAGTGTCATCCAGAGTCGTGAGCCATCCAGGGCTCCTGATGCTGATGGCATGTTGAAGGAACAGCTCGTATTGGGTCTCAAAGATGATTCACTGCGACGTGAAATGAAGAGGAGAGTCAAAGCTGAGAAGGATCTGACATTTATCCAGCTCATGCAGGAAGCAATTACGTGGTCGGAAGAAGAGGAGGTGCAAGCTCCAAGCAATCTGAGGAACCTGACTCGTTCACGTGGTGCTGTTAATGCTACTGCTGCAATGGAGAGCCCTTCGGTGCCCCTCTCCCTGGAGACACTCCATGAGGCTGTTCAACAGATTGCAGCCCGACAAGAGGAACTCTTTCAGATGGTAAATAGCAAAGAGAAAGTTAAACCACCAGGAAGGGAGAGTAAGACAAAAAATGCACCTTTGAGAGACAGTGAGGGCAGATATGTCTGCTATACCTGTGGTGAGCCAGGGCACACAAGCCGACGTTGTCCTCAGGCCAGAGTCCCATCTCTGAGACAAACGGAGGTCGTAAAAGCAGCTAATCAGGACACTTTAATGTCAGAATGTCCAGGTCCATCGGTTGTTAGGAGTCAGACTGCAGACTGTGGTATAGAGAATGTCCCTAAGACTCTTTGTGAAAATGCTTTTGGAGATTGTCTGAAAATTGAATTAAGGATCGCTGGTGTCAAGACCATCTGCCTTCTGGACATGGGGTCAGAGGTGACCACTATCACAGAGTCACACTTTAAGACTCACTTTGGAGAAGTTGAGCTGTCATCTGCTAACTGGGTCCGCCTCACCGCAGCCAATGGCCTTGATATTCCCATCATAGGATGTTTGGAAGCAGATATTGAGTGTATGGGGAAGATGATGTCCGGAAAGTGCGTGTTTGTAGTCAAAGAAAGCAACCCCAATGGAACAGAATTACCTGGCATTGTTGGGATGAACGTGTTGAGTGATCTTAAGAATTTATTCATGGCTAATAAAGATGTGAAGAAGATGGACAGGATATAGCCATGGTGTTAAAAGTGCAAATGTTCGGCGTGTGCTGGCCAACATTGAGACACCGAGTGAGACACTGGACAGTGGAGATAAGATTGGTTTCGTAAAGGTAGCTGGGAAGCAGGCAGTAATTATTCCTCCCTTCAGTGAACGGGTTTTGGAAGGCCGCTGCAGAATTTCACCAAAAGTGAGCCGCCAGGTATTGGTAGAGGCCTCGTCGGAAGTTAGCTTGCCTAAGAGTGTCCTAATTGCTAATGTGCTCGCTAAGACAGCGGACGGTAAAGTCCCCGTCTGAGTGTTGAATTCCAGTGAAAGGCCCATAAGGCTCCCACCACGATGTAGAATTGCTGCTCTGTGCAATCCACAGGAAGTTGTGCCGAAGGTGCTTGTTGAGATTGAGGAGAAGGAGGGCACTTTGCATGTTAAGGCTGTGCAGCAACATCAACCGAATGTGGAGGGAAACAGTCCAGAGCAGTTGCCACTACCTGTGCAAGTCAATCTCGAGAATCTCACAGAAACTCAGTGTGGCCAACTACGAGACCTTTTGGCAAAATACAGTGATCTGTCTTCAAAAAACGACTCTGACTTTGGTTTTACAACGGCCGTCTCACATAATATCCCCACCGGGAATGCACCCCCCATTAAGCAGAGACATCGACGAATTCCACCACAGGTTTTTCAGGAGGTAAAGAAACATGTCCAAGATTTGGTGTCTCAGGGTATCTTCCAGGAGAGCTGTAGTCCATGGGCATCTCCAGCTGTGATTGTAATTAAAAAAGATGGTAACATACGTTTTTGTTGTGACTATAGGAGGCTGAATAAGGTGACTTGTAAAGATGCTTTTCCTCTCCCTCGCGTGGAGGAGTCGCTTGATGCCTTGGGGAATGCGCAACTGTTTTCCACCCTTGATCTTACTTCTGGCTATTTCCAAGTTGCAGTGAGTGAGGAAGACAGAGCGAAGACGGCGGTAACCACTCCTTTTGGTCTATTTGAATGGACCAGAATGCCATTTGGGCTTTGCAATGCCCCAGCGACATTTCAGCGCCTGATGGGGGTGGTGCTTGGCGATCTGACATTTGATGTACTGCTCGTCTACCTCGATGACATTGTTGTCTTTTCAAAAGACTTTGATAGTCATTGCCGAAGACTAGATATTGTGTTCAGTAGGCTGAGACGACATGGTTTGAAACTGAAACCTAGCAAGTGCTTCCTTTTGAAACCCGAAGTGAAATTCCTGGGTCATTTAATTTCCGCCCAAGGGATAAAGGTGGATGGAGAGAAAACCCAAGCATTAGAGACTTGGCCTGTGCCAAAGAATGTTAAAGAGTTGAGGCAAGTCCTCGGGTTTATGAGTTACTACCGGAGATTTGTTCCCGGTTTTGCTCAGTTGGCCCGGCCTCTCCATGCCCTGGTCGGTAAAGGGAAAATGATTGGACCTCTTGACTGGACAATCCAGTGTCAATCGGCATTCGACAAACTAAAGCAATGTTTAATGTCCCCACCTGTTCTTTCTTACCCTGATTTCAGTCAGCCTTTCATACTCACGACTGATGGCAGCATGCATGGTCTTGGGGCCGTATTAAGTCAACGACAAGCAGGGACCGAGCGTGTGATCGCATATGCAAGCCGGGGCCTTTGAGGATCAGAAAAGAATGACCGGAATTACAGTGCCTTCAAGCTAGAGTTACTTGCCTTAAAATGGGCGGTAACTGAGAAGTTCAAAGAATACTTGATCTACTCCAAGTTCTCGGTCATAACTGATCATAACCCTTTGCGATACCTGGAGACGGCCAATCTAGGAGCTGTCGAACAACGGTGGGTGGCCCAGTTAGCAGAGTTTAATTTTGAAGTCTCCTATAAGCCAGGGCGACAGAACACAAATGCAGATGTGTTGTCAAGGATCCCATCCGTTGAGGAGCCTGAGCAAGAAGACTCTGCTAAAGACTTCATTAAAATGAATTCAGATGAAGTGCGTGCATGCTTATGGCCAGTTGTCGAAAAGCCACAAAGAGTGCAAGCATCAGCTCAAGTGTCAGTGATCAAAAGAGTCCCTGGACATAGTTGGACTAACATAGAGGAGTTGCAAAAGGCTGACCCAAATATAAGTCTTGTCTACCATGCTGTAATGAGCAACAAGAATCTTAGTACAGTCAAGCAACGCAACATGAACATTGAGTTAAAGAAACTAGCCAGACAATTCATACGACTCAAGATAAAGAAGGGAGTGTTATTCCGAACCATCTTTGATCCCAGAGACGGGGAGGTAATCTGTCAGTTAGTGGTCCCAACATCCATGCGCTACAAGGTCTACGAGAGTCAGCATGATCATTGTGGTCACTTTGGAGAGAGGAGCACACAGGAGCGCATGAGGCGAAGCTATTACTGGCCGACTATGACTAGCGATATTCAAAGTTGGATCCAGGAGTGTACAAGATGCACCCTTGCGAAGGATGTTTTCCCGAAAATTCGGGCCCCAATGACCTGCACCAATGTGTCTGCACCACTGGAGGTGCTTGCAATGGATTATACTGTCTTGGAGGAATCTGTGGGAGGATATGAGAATGTCCTAGTCTTAACCGACATGTTCACCCGTTTTACTGTGGCAGTGCCAACCAGGAACCAGACGGCCCACACCACAGCAAAGGCCCTGGTGCAGCAGTGGTTTGCCTATTATGGATGTCCAGCACGACTACACTCCGATCAGGGGCGATGCTTCGAAGCCAATGTCATCAGGGAGCTGTGTAAGATCTATGGAATCGGAAAGAGTCGTACAACTCCGTACCATCCGCAGGGTAACTCCCAGTGTGAAAGATTTAACAGAACCATGCATGACATGTTACGGACATTACCCCCAGAAAAGAAAAGGAATTGGAATCAATACCTACCTGAACTGGTTATGGCATACAATAGCCGGAACCACTCTTCAACTGGCTACTCTCCATTTTACTTAATGTTTGGTAGGGATGCCCGAATGCCGATGGACATACTTAGTGGGAGGGACTTGGAGGAGAGTGGAGTCGACAATCTTGATGACTGGGTGAAAAGCCATCATGACAGATTGAAGACAGCTGTTGAAGTGGCCAACACAGCAGTACAAGAGGTCTCAAGACAAAGAAAACGAGCCTATGATCGCAGATCACATGGTGCACTTGTGAGGGCTGGTGACCGTGTTCTGTTACGGAACCATTCACATAAGGGAAGAAATAAAATTCAAGATTATTGGGAACCTCTGCCTTATATTGTGGTGAAACAGAACCACGCAGATACACCCGTTTTCACGATTCGCCCAGAAAGAGGTGGCCCATGCAAAGTAGTACACAGGGACCAACTTAGGCATTGCACCTTTCAGTCATCACTACCACCTTGCGCACCTAGACACCAATCTAGGGCACACTCAGGTCAGGCACACACTGACTCAGAAGATTCAGACATTTTAAGAATCCCTGTTGTTACACTAGCTACTAACACACCCACGAACACGGGGGATAAGGAAGACATGGCTGAAGTACATGTAGGTAATGTGGAACCTGATAATGATGATATGTCAAGTGATGATTCAGTAAGTCAGTCTGTACCTGAGTTGGTAGATTATGTTGGATCTGATACAGAAAGTGAGGCTGAAAGTATCCTTGAACCCAGACGTTCACAACGTCCGAACAAAGGTACCTTACCTGTTAGGTATAGGACTGACTATGAGCTAAAGTGATTCTGTGCAATTCCAAATGTTTCATAAGTTTTCATATTGTGCTTTATTTTTCAAATTCTATAATGGAAAAATGTTTAAAGTTTTCATTGGTTCTGTTTGTTTCCTTGTGTGCAAGATGCTTAACTGTGACAACTCGAATCTCTGTTTTGTAGCGATGGAGTCGCTGAAGGAAAGTCCAATGTTATGGCAGGGTTTAGCCGGGGGGAATGTAGGGGACCTACGAGTTCTATTTTGTAAAGTCTTTTATTTTGAAATTTTACATGGGTGCCGCCATTTTCTGGCTCGTGTGTGTGCGCGATGTGCGGAGTGTGAGAAAAAAACTGTTGTAGAGAGGAGTAGTGTCGCACCATGTGCTATAAAAACTTTTTAAATATAATATTAAAAGTTTTTGTTTAAGATGCCATATGCATAAGCACTGCAGGATATTGCCTCTAGGGTCTCAGTTTCTCTTACTACGTCCGAATATTGTGAGTGAGTTCTCCGTTGTGTTCATGTGAAAGCCGGACGACAGGCCTGTTTGGACACCGTTTGTGGTTGAGTGAGAACTCTCGTGTTTTCTTGTGTATTTTATCGCCGTTTTTGTTAGTTCATACGAACTCAAAACGGGGTAGATTAAGACGCTTATTTTTGCGAGGAGAGCTGGCAGATACGTTAGATTGGGCGCGTAGTATTAAATTTTTTTGTGCTGGTCTTTGCCAAATTGGATTGCGACCTCATTGGATCAAGCTGTGGCTTTTTGGATCACGGGGCCAATCGTTTGGGAGATCATGAGCTAAGACAGTGCCCTGCCTACCTGGACATCCTTCAGCACTCCATCCATGACTCAAGAGTGGTGATATGGTACAGTACATTCATACCTTTTCTACCGAACTCTGGTAAGCAGATAATTATTTTCTTCTCAAGGAGATTAAGAACTGATCTGTTGTTTGTGGGATAGACAACCGAGGATTTTTCTCTGAAGAAATTTATATACCATTTTTTTGGGATTCATGAACAGTTTGGTAAATTCATGGACAGTTTTTCACTTTATGCCGAGATGGACATTTAAGTTACTGGATTCTGTGAATTGATGTTTCTTTGTTTTTCAGTGTGTTAAAAGGGAAAGCACTGATTATATTTGATGTTCAACTAAGAGGTTGTCATATGCTTGAGCATTTTTTGTTGTTGTTGTTTGTTTAGTGCCATTGTGAATATATATGTATATATATTGGGTTTACAAATAATTCTGTTTCACCTGTAAAGCAAACAAAAGGAGTTAATTCATTTATTTTGTCAAAAGGTTAAGAAGATAATAATAATAGTAATATCTATTGAAATAAATATTTTTTTTGATTAGACAATGTATATAAACTGATTCACTTTTCTAAGGAGTGGGGGCGTCTCACCTATCCTGTTAGATTTGGGGAGAGTGGGTTTTACAGAACAGTTTTCACCGTCCAGGTTATCTGCATCAAATGTACTCCAGGGGTCATCGTGTACCAATTAAGTTCCCACCTCACTAGGATCCTGATTCTCACTCAGTCTTCCTTAGTAAAGTGTGTAATATTTCCCCCACAAGGCGGTGGCAAAATTCCCTCCGCCACATTTTCACAGCCCAAAAAAATAAATACATAATTATTATTTAAATTAAAATAATTAATACAAAAAATAAAGTAAAAATAAAACAAATTAACCTGCAAGTTACCCTTAAAACAACGTAAAAATAAATCCAGACAGTTTCCATTTATGTGCGCAGGCACTGTGTATGTGTGTTTGAGTTTGTGTATGTGTGTGAAGCTAAAGTAAGAGGAGTCTCTTACTTTCAGCCCCTCCGGTCTCCCCCTTCTCATCTTACACAGTAAACTTTTCTCCTCTCTTATTTGAATTTCACACAATCACATACACAGACATTAACGGAAAGACTGTTTTGTCTGAAACATTAGCAAGGAACATAGCTTATGACACTTGTGTGAGCGCATACTAATGGAATCACAGCTGTAAAGTAAAAAGAACAAACAAATTAACCTGCACTTTACCTTTGAAAAGAACAGTGTTTCTGTGTAGAACAGAGTGTGTGTGTGTTTGTGTGAAGCAGAGAAGGAAATTTCCAACACAAAATAAAATATGTTTTACACACACACACACACACACACACACACACACACACACACACACACACACACGTGGTCACAGTATTATAGTAAACAGTACACGCGCGCACGGATGTTGATTATACCAGTGAGAGGTGCGCACTAAGACCCAGCAGGGGAGACAATTACCCACAATTCCGCAGCGCGAGAGAAAAAACATTGGCTCAGTTGTGATCACGTGACGCTCTGCATCAAAACAACAAGCGCATGCATGATACATGATACTCGGTACTCGTAAACCAAGACTTGCTGGTTTTTCCAGTCAAAATATATAAAAAATCATTGCGGAACACTCGCAAACCATGTTACTCGCAATCCGAGGTTTCACTGTATATGAGATTAGGTCATCAGACTGAACTGATTCATTTATATATTCAGCTAAATTCGTGTTTCTCATCTTGGGTCCTGGAGGAGCACTACCCTGCACATTTTAATGATTTATTAGCTTCCAGCACACCTGATTTAACCAATCAACAAATTAATAGCTTTTTCTTAATTGAAGTGGGTGTGGAAGAGTGGAGAAACACTAAAATACAGTATATAGTGCAGTTGCCACTGAGCTAAATGATCAACTGGCGTACTACATCTAGAACATACAAATTTATTGAAACAGATAACAGAAATAAATGTTTTTAACTAAACTCTTTTTGAAAACATTATACTTTTCATTAACAGTAATAACTGAACTAAATTAAATTATTCACTCAACAATGGCTATGTACCTAAATCTTTGAAACTGGCAGTTATTAACCCCCAAATTTAGAAACCTGACCTTGACCCCTGTCAGCTATAGGCCTTTCAATTGAAACTATAAATATTACTAGGATAGCCTGCTTTCATCTCAGTAATATTGCCATGATAAGAACTATAATGCGCTGCAAAAAAACTAGTTCACCTCTAAGTTGGACTACAATGATGCCTTACTGTCTGGATGTTCTACTAGGTGCATAAACAAGCTCCAGTTAGTACAGAATGCAGCAGCCAGAGGCCTAACTAAAACCAAAAGATATGACCACTTCACTCCCATCTTATCCACACTTCATTCTCTCACAGGGAATCTTGCATTGGTTTTAAATTATTACTCTTGATATATAAAGCAGTAAAATACTCTTAGTGAACTGTTAGTGTTTTATGATCTGGCATGCCTACTTCAGTCAGTCCCACAATCAATAAATCGCCTTGCAAATGATGTTTGAGCTCAGACACAATCTCACAGTCAACACAGAGACACTGTCTCTGGCTACGTTTACACTGCCAGGTCTCGATGCTTAATTCCGATTTGCTGCCTATATCAGATTTTTTTGACCGTCTGTTTACACGTTCTTTTAACTATGACTCATATCCGATTCACGTGTTTACACTTGCCATACCATCTGAAACATTGCGCATACTTAAAGGGAGGTTCTTGCGCTACACACTAGCCAAGAAAGATGAAGGTGAAATATGCTTAACACTATTTCTGCTATATATGCAAAGTTCACGCACCATGGTTTTAAAACGGAGGAGGAGGAAAAAACGCCATAATTGCAGCCTGCACATATGCTTCATTCATCAAATACTGATTTAATGTTATTTAGCCCAAATAAGCATTAACACAAGGCGAGTGTGTTGGAGGGGGGGGGGCGTTGTTCTTTTCCTCTTACATGTCACGTGCGATGTTGTAATTCAACATGTGCTTCCACCGGAGAATAACATTACGTCATTAAACGGCGAAGAAGTCGCAGTTTTAATGACGTACAGAACACAATGCCTCAGGAAATCCGATCTGTCTGTTTACACGGCAATCACATTAGCACATATCTGATTTATATCCGATTTATTTCCACATATGAAGGAGGCCTGAAACCGATCTCAAAATATTGGAATGCATGCGTTTTTTTCCGGTTTACACGGACACAGAACATATCCGATATGTGTCACATATGAGCAAAAAATCGGAATTGGGTCGCATAGCCTCTGAACCTGTCTGACACATCCTGGCACTCCACTTCTGGTTTGGAGTTCTTGTCACACTGGTTGCTGATGAGTATGGTCTGCATGGCATATATTTGGTGACAGAGGATGGTTCCATTGAATGGCTATGAAGAATGCCAGGCTAATGCAGGCAGTTTTTCTGTGATGAATTTGTGACTACAGTTGATAAATAGTATAAGACTGAAATTGCCACAAACAGTTTTGTACATTAGTCTCTGAGCAAGAGGACTTTATATTAAAATTAATGACATTTTATTTATATAGCTCTTTTAACGATGGTCATTTTAACAAAGCAGCTTTACAGAATCAAAAAAGTTCAGGAAATGTGAGGAAATATGTATACATTGAAATGATCTGTTTGCTGTGAGGGAGAAAAATCAGTATAAGGGGAAAAGTGTTCAAATTAAGATTTAGTTGGAGGCTCAGTTTAAAACTATTTACATATTACTTTGAACACATTTCTCATTAAATGGAACTTTCCATCTTAAAGCATAGAGATATATAAGGTAATATATATATATATATATTAGATATATAACTAATTTATGATCATACTGCTTGATATCACATAAATAAGGAAAGTTTCCCTGTTGAGTCTGGTTGCTCTTAATGTTTCTTCCTATTGTCTTCTTAGGTAGTTTTTCCACCAACAAACTCATGATTATAATTTATACATATTGTATTTCCTTACAATTTTCACATTTATTTCCATATTTTTGGGGAATTCTGCAAAGCTCCTTTGTGTCAATGAGCTTGCATGTTCTAGACAATAGACAATGAGTGAGTAAGTAAGAGTAATTAAACTGAAAATATTACATAAAATTTTTTTATTTGATTTACAAAATAACCATATTATATCATAAAAATCATGGAACTACTTATGTCTAAATTTTTGTGATCAGTTGTGGATAAATTGCTAATTTTCCATTAGTTTAGATTAAAATACCTTTAGATGCATATGTTGTTTTTTTCTGACCTCTGAATGACAATGCAAATTTCCCTGTTTGCTCAGAAGTATATAAATTTCAAAAGTTCTAATCACAAATCAAAGTTCAAGAGGATAAATAGGCATTTTGTATACTTTTGAGGCTTAACCAAATAGAAAATAACTTTTACCATACATGAACAAAGAATGTCATTAAAATAAGAGACTATAATTAAATTACAGTGGCATGAAAAAGTACTGAATTTTAATTGTTTTGCATATTTGTCTTAAATAATTAAAGTTTTTGGAAGGTGCCCATCCCATTCCATCTGGAATAAAAATAATACAGCATTTCATAAAAAGAGCATCATACCAACAGTCAAATATAGCGACTGTACTGTGATAGTCTGGGGCTGCTGATAGTCTACTGTGATGTCAGGACCAGGACAACTTGCCATAATAAATGGAACCATGAATTTTGCACTCTACCAGAAAGTCCTGAAGGAGAATGTACAGCTGTCATTTGGTGACCTCAAGCCCAAGTGCACTTGGATTATGCAGCAGGACAATGATCCAAAAAAAAACATCTAAAAAAATACAGGTCCTTCTCAAAAAATTTCCATATTGTGATAAAGTTCATTATTTTCTGTAATGTACTGATAAACATTAGACTTTCATATATTTTAGATTCATTACACACAACTGAAGTAGTTCAAGCCTTTTATTGTTTTAATATTGATGATTCTGGAATACAGCTCATGAAAACCCTCAAGCAAGAGGGTAAGACACAGAAAGACATTTCTGAACGAATAGGCTGTTCCCAGAGTGCTGTATCAAGGCACCTCAGTGGGAAGTCTGTGGAAAGGAAAAAGTGCGGCAGAAAACGCTGCACAACGATGACCCTGAGGAAGATTGTGGAGAAGGACCAAATCCAGACCTTGGGGGACCTGCGGAAGCAGTGGACTGAGTCTAGAGTAGAAACATTCAGAGCCACCATGTACAGGCGTGTGGCTGAAGTCCAGTGTCAAGTACCCACAGTCAGTGATGGTCTGGGGTGCCATGTCAGCTGCTGGCATTGGTCCACTGTGTTTTATCAAGGGCAGGGTCAATGCAGCTAGCTATCAGGAGATTTTGGAGCACTTCATGCTTCCATCTGCTGGAAAGCTTTATGGAGATGAAGATTTAATTTTTCAGCACGACCTGGCACCTGCTCACAGTGCCAAAACCACTGCTAAATGGTTTACTGACCATGGTATTACTGTGCTCAATTGGCCTGCTACAGTAACTCTACTGACCTGAACCCCATAGAGAATCTGTGGGATATTGTGAAGAGAAAGTTGAGAGACACAAGACCCAACACTTTGCAAAAGGATTCCCGACCAAGTATTGAGTGCATAACTGAACATAATTATTTGAAGGTTGACGTTTTTTGTATTAAAAACACTTTTCTTTTATTGGTCGGATGAAATATGCAAATTTTTTGAGATAGGGATTTTGGGTTTTCATGAGCTGTATGCCACAATCATCAATATTAAAACAATACAAGGCTTGAACTACTTCAGTTGTGTGTAATGAATCTAAAATATATGAAAGTCTAATGTTTATCAGTACATTACAATATGCTAATTTTTTGAGAAGGACCTGTATATATAATTGCTTTTGGAGTGGCCTAGTCAAAGTCAGAATAAAATATGATTGACCTTAAACAGGCCATTCATACTTAAAAACCTGCCAATGTGTGTGAATTAAAACAATTCTTAAATAAAAAGTGGGCCAAAATTGCTTGATTGTAGTTGTTGCTGCCAAGTGGCACAACCAGTTATTAGGTTTAGAGGCAATTACTATAATAAATAATAATACTATAATAAATATAATAAATAAAATCATAATTTAAAAGCTGCATTGCAATTACTTTGGTTATCTTTGTGTAAAATTTAAATTTGTATGGAAAAAAGTGTGACAGATATGCAAAAAAAAAAACAGGGAGATGACAAATACTTTTCACAGCACTATACATTACACATTATATTATTATACAAAAAATGTCTAAAAATAAATTTAATTACTTTATATTTGGTATATGGCAACCATGTTTATAAAGTGCTATATTATATATACAATAATTGATAAAGATTAAGATATTTTTACCTGCTATTAGTTGTTGAAAATTGTATGCAGTTTACACAATAATCAAAAGAGGGGGGAAGGATCAGGATACATAACTGATTTATTTATGTAAGATAAAGTTTGTTTGCTTTAGTACAAATCAAATTAAGCTAGTTTTGGCTTCTATTTCATTTATATGTATCATCCATATAAAGTATGGTATAGGGGAAAAAAGCAAATGACAAAATTTAAGTTTGAAAATACAGAAGTACAATGCGATACAATAAACACGCCTTTTCTTAAAATGAAAAGTAAAATTTTCCAGACAGAAACTCATTCAGACACACTTACCTTGTTTACCAAGAGAGAGCTCCTCTGCTTGCTCAGATTTGCCTTCAGTCTCATCACTGATCTTGCTGGTGATCGAGTTGGACACATAGAGCTTGTTTATGTCCAGTGTAGTCTTGCTGAAAGGTGTAATGGTTGAATACATGCCTGTATATCCATTGGAAGAACAAGTAAGTGCAGCAAGGTCCAGTGCCTTGCCACCTGTGATGATGGGAATGTTGAGTGAGAGCTTGCGGCGCCTGCTTGGAGATGTCGTCTTGCCAAGAGCCAGTGGAGGAGATGAGGAGAATTTACGACTGGCACGGGGTGACTTGGGTGGCTCACCATATAGCAGCTTAGTATTCTGGCTGCTAGCGAAGAATAGCTCTAAAGAGCTGTGCAAGCAGAAAAACAAAGAAAGAGGGACAGAAAATTATATAAGGTAGCTGATAAAACATTTCATAAATGTTTACTTAGATTTATTTATTTTATTTTTTTTAGAAAAGTGTGCAGCAGACAATCATAGTTGTATTATATTTTAGATTAAGCATAAGTGATCATGTCACTTGTATGGGCAACAAATTAAAGCAAGCAACACCACAGAGTGATCAGTAAAAAGTTTCTGTAAGCACAGCTTCAGTGTCTCTACAAACATTCTCTACCAACATTCTGGAGTATGAAACACCAAAAGATATTGCCTGGACATGTTTTTGATGAGAATAAATCCCATTTTCTCCCTCATTTGATCATTTGCCAATTACTACCCATTGGATTGCTCTTCCATCTCTCACATAACAGCTGCCTACCAGGGAGGATTAGGCCTAGTCTAGGGATGATAACAATAAATTATGACTAGAAAATGGATAAACTCATGCAAGAATTTTTGGATTTAGAACATGTAATTATGCAAACTAGATAGTTACAGTCCCGGGAAATCATTAGGCTTGTCAAAGTCAAAATAAAAGACGATACCACCTTATCTAAAAAGTAAAAAGGCAAACAAACATCTAATACACAAATACAACTCAAGACCCAAATCAAACAGCAGCCACACTGTATCCTCAGGAACTTATATAAATAGTATATTCAAAATGCTTGCAAAATTTGTCTGAGCATAACACCCCCACCCATAACAGTTATGTCCAGGCATGGGCAACAATAATCTAAACTCTATGCCCCAATTGAGTCCTCAAAATAGCATTATCTAATTAATAATTAATCATGGACCCTTTTTGTGCATGAAAAACACCTTGCAAATGAAAGACACTAATTGTGTAAGCTGCTGGTTAGTATCACACAACCAGCCCTAACACATTAAGGGGTTGAGGTATGTATAAATGGTTATAGGCAAATTATGGTTTCTGAGGGAGATTTTAAAATGCTCTAGTGCCAGAAGTCAAGCAAGTGCCTCTTTCTCTTCCATGCTTTAATGACCATATTAATGGAATGATCATTTCTGCGACCATCCTCTAAAGGAGTGTGGCCACTTGACCTTGGTTTGCTGGCATGTTTAAAAGGCTTGTTGAAGGGGCTAACAATTTCTTAATTTAATCTTAACTAAATATCCTATTTTTATAATCACATGCTTATGATTATGCATTTACACAATAGGGGTGCTGTCAAACAGGAGAATATTTACCTAGATGATAATTGTGCCCAGGTGTGAGAAGAAACATTTGAAAAAGAGCAGAAACCAGATTCATGATTTCTGAGGCATATAGAAGGAACACATTTAATAGTTTGACAACAAAATGCAATTAAACCATTTTTTCTTTTACTCACTCCGTCAAATTATTTTCTTCTTGCAGACAAGGTTGTCAATAACAAAACTTTTCATGTTTTTCACCGTTTCATAACAAACCTTTTCATCTTTTAATTCTCATGCTTATAATTTAGGCAAACCAGAACATGAAATAAAACCGTCACGTAGCAAGAACCACACAATGTGTCCAAGAAAGCCAAGAAAAATTACTTTTACATTTTCCCAACATTAATGAATTACAGGCAATGTTGAGGGATATTACTTTTTAAAGCAACTAATTACATTACAAAATTACTGTCATTAAAAAGTAGTTACATTACAATGTTACTTTCTGATAAAAGTAACTTGTTAGAGTACTCTTCCATTGCAAAATATTAAAACTCTTTTGTGATTCCTCATGCATGTTATTTTAGTCAAGACCTTTATAATTATTCTACCATCTTCACTAAGCAAAGTTTGGCCCATAATCATTTGACTACTAATAATCCAATCTCATTTACGCGTTTTTGTGCAGTGACTGTAAGACCTTCGCGGAACGCTGGGGTTGTGGTGGCTCATGGTGCTTAACACCGTTTCTTACTATGAGTCAAACAGCATTTGTGAGATAGGGGTATAACAGCAGGAATAACAGAGGGGGGTGGGTTATCGGGGGCGAGGCTTGTAAGATGACTTTCACACACACAGTAACGGAATGACTGCCGTCTGGCTCACGGATTATATAAATTGTCTGAATAACGGACTACATTTTTGAAAATATAACTAAATAACTGTACTTAAATGGTGAACCTAACACGTTAGATTATTTGTTACATCATAAAATTACTTTGTAACGCGTTACACCCAACACTGATTACAGGCATGTGTTGTTGAACATCTGCACCATAATTTGTGAAACACATTTTGCAATTTGGATGTTATTGTCAGAGAGGACAGAGCGTGTCATGGGCAGAAGATTGTAGTAGCTGGAGATTAAGAGATGAGGTACAGGTGTGCATGAGGTTGAAGCTGGCAAGCTTGAAGTTGGTTCCTTCCTGTGAGTGTCTTAATTCGAGAATCTGTAGCGTAGTGAACAGCATGTGTAGTGTCCAGTTTGCGGTCTCTTTGGTGGTAGGGAGCTAAGGAAGCATAATGAAGAGTGCTGCCTTGGAAAAACCGCACACCTCAGTCATAATACAGGTGTTTCCATCTGATGGGGGTAAACCAGGGCGATATTTGAGCATCGGTGATTATGGGTCTGTAAGGGTCTGAGGAGACCTGTTTTAGGGTTGGTTGACGTGTTTGCATCTTAAGCAAAAGTCACATGCTACCACAAAGCTGGTTAGGGGAATAAAAAGGAGATTAACATTAATCAGGCCAGCCTGACCTTGGTCTCAATGTCCAATTCAATGGAGGCGACCAGACAGTGAGGTGAAAGGATGGCTTTGAATGGGATGGAATCTTGGGGAAATAAAAACTGTCAGGAGAGGGCATCTGGCTTTTGTGTTTTTATATTCTGGCCACTAGGAAAGGTGACCACCAGGCTTGGCGAGCATTAAGTCTCTTGGTCGTCTATAAATAAATAAGAACAATGTTCTTGTGGTCAGTCCACACCAGGAATGGAACTTCAGTCCCCTCCAGTCAGTGTCCTCCATTGCCAGTTTCATAGCCAAGAGCACTCTATAACAAAGGTCGTAATTTCTTTCTGATGAGGTCAAACAATGTGAAGAAAAAATAAGAATATAAATCACAAGTTAAAAATAGAATAAGAGAAATGAAGTTAATTGCAGTGCAGCCATTGATGTACAATTTTACATGTGACAAAGTGATACTGCGAACGGTATTAATGGTTCAAATATGTAAGTACTTGTGCAAATATGCAATAGTGAGAGTAACTAAAAAGAACCTGAATTTACCAAATGAGAGGGTTATGCATGCAACACTGTAAAGTATATAGCAGATGAGCCTTTGCCTAGATCTCCCAGTCCACATTACCATGTCCCTATAGAGAGACGTTGAAGAGTCGAATGGCTCTGGTGACAAAGGATTTCCTATGTCTCATAGTTGAGCAGCTTTGCGACAGAAGTATTCCTCTGTTTGCAGAAAACTATGTGCAGATTGCAGTTGGCCATGGTGGACAGCATTTTGTCTAGTGTGCTCCTCTCCACTACTTCCTTCAGAGAGTCCAGCTCCACTCCAAGGACTAATCCAGCTCTCCTGACCACCTTGTTCACCTTGTTTTTCAGGCTACCTCCCCAGTACACCACCGAATAACACATAGACTGGTGATGACTGAATGATAAAACATAAGCAGGAGCTTTTTACAGATGTTGAATGATCCTAGTCTCCTCAAGAAGAACAGCTGGTCTTACCTTTCTTATACAGATAATCAGTGTTCAGTCCACTTAGTCATCCATCTGTCATCACAGATATCTGTATGACCTGACCCTCTCAACATTCACTTCCTTGAAGGAGTAACAGGAGAGACCCGGACAGACGAATGTCAATAGTCTTCTTCTCTTTGGTTTTAGCTGGTTTAGATTACACCACACCACAAAGTCCTTGACCAGACTTCTGTACATGCCCTCCTGTCCATCCCTACTACACTCCACAACTGCAGTGTCATATAAGTACTTCTGCATTAGTCATATTAGGAATATGTTAATTAGAAGGTGTATAGAGTGAACAGGTAGGTGGTGCTAGTTTCTTGCTGATCATTGGTGCAATGTTTGACTGTTCAATGTAGACCTTTTGTATCGTGTAGACATTTATCACTCTTTTCATTATTGGAGTGTTCATTCTACCTAGTGCTAATGCTAAGGTGATGCTCTGTGAACTATATGGAAAGATTAGTAAACTGCAGAACACACACACCAATGGACTGTTTATTGTCACTGGAAATTTGAACCATGCAAATCTCATGTCACTGCTCCTTAAATTCCATCAGTATGTGGACTTTGCAAGAGGGGAAAACATATACAATCTTGTTTACACAACCATCCCCGGCAAGTATTGGGCAGAACCATGCCCCATCTCGGCTACTCAGACCACATCTTTGTTATGTTAATTCCAGCATACAGACCACTTGGCATACGATCAAAACCGGTTCTGAAGCAGGTGCAAACCTGGCCAGCAAGGGGCATCTCTGCTTTTCAACACTGTTTTGAAAACACTGACTGGAACACTGGAAATGGGGGCTGCAACTTATGGCGATTTCACCAACTTGGAGGAGTGACCAGCAACATCAACAAGTGCACCGATTAGGTCACTGTCTCCAAAAACATCATCTCACGCCCCAACCAGAAACTGTGGATTACTGCGGAGGTGCATGCACTTCTGATGACCCAAGACCAACATGAACATTTTTTTAGGGTTGCAAACGCTTCTTCCGACGCTTGGTTCCACTGTTATTTGAGGTTAGAAATGGCGCTATAGGACTGCAATTTCTGATGAATTGGTGGTAAAAGTTTGCAAAGCCTAGAAACCTCTGGAGATCCTATCGTTCGTTTCGATCTCCTTGCTCGGCTCCATCTCCTACCTTGAAGGTGACATGACGAACCCCAGGCACATGGTGGATGTTGTGTGGAAGTCACATTTCTCTGCTCTGACATACAAATTGTTCTACAAGAGTCTCTAGAGAAAATGATGGACATGAGAATGGTGCTCCTCCAGGGTGTAGGAAATGATGAAGCTATTTCATATTCAATTCAATTCAATTCTATTTTATTTGTATAGCGCTTTTAACAATTGACATTGTCTCAAAACAGCTTTACACAATCAAAAGAATTATTTAAATTTGTATGGAATGTAGCACTGTCGCCTTGCACCTCCAGGGTCTGGGTTCGATTCCCCGGCCAGGCTCGATTCCCGTCTCTGTTTGCATGGAGTTTGCATGTTCTCCCCGTGCTTGGTGGGTTTCCTCCGGGTATTACGGTTTCCTCCCACAGTCCAAAGATATGCAGGTTAGGCTAATTGGTGTTCCCAAATTGACTGTAGTGTGTGATTGGGTGTGTGAATGTGTGTATGAGTGTGTGCCCTGCGATGGATTGGCACCCTGTCCAGGGTGTACCCCGCCTTGTGCCCTAAGCCTCCTCGGATAGGGGCCCCGCCCCCTGATGGAATTTGTGGGTTGTGGAAGTTTGGCCAAGGGAGACCAAGGACGATGGAAACCTGGGACCCATTGATGATGGAGAATATCTCCTCTGAGTGGTTACCTGACACCCTTAGATAGTGAAGATGTTTTATGTGTGATTGAAGGGCATGCAACTTCAGTGGGGGTTCTATAGGTTGTAAGGAGGTTCTAAAACCTTTAGTACTAACAGAGTTGATTAGATTCTTGTCAGAACCAGAGCAAATGAATGCCTAATTTTAAAAATTGGTGTCCCTGGCATTCATGAACGAGGACTACAGGGAGTAGGGAACGTTGGTCCAGGAGCTTATTTGCAGTCTTTCCCCCTAGCGCTCTCAGCTCTACTAGAGGGCACCTTCTTTTACTAGAAACTTGAAATGGCTAGTGTCTGAAATTATATGGCATAGTCATGCTGAACAGGATCCTTGACGCAGTTTTAACAATTTGCTGTCTGTAATCTCTGCCAAGACACAAGCAGTCGAAGACCCTTCTCATTTCTCTGGAGAAGGCTTTGAAGTTGGCAGAGTAAGGGCCATGGGCCCCCCAGAGTGCCGTGATCCACTCCCGGTGGAGCCTTGTAGCTCAAAGATTAGAGAGGACTGTGAGAAAAATTAGTGGCACGTGCCTGGGCCTCCCTCATAGGTAGGTGGGGTGGGAGATCCATGACATCCCTTGCATGTAGCTGAGTGCTTGGGGTCAGTGATAAGTTAGTGTAGACGGGCTCTGATGTCGGCAAGCTTCTGCTTGGTGTTGAGAAGTATATCAGCCCAGAGGAGGGTGCCTTGTACAAATGTATTTGCAGTCAGAAGATGCATGAATGGATGTTGTATGGCACATGCCTGTTTTCTATCTGGTCTATTAAAGTGTGCTTTTTGTAAATCTCATAAGGACTGTTGAACTGAAAATAAAATTAAATCATTAGATTCACATCGCGGGCGGCGCGGTGGTGTAGTGGTTAGCACTGTCGCCTTGCACCTCCAGGGTCCAGGGTTCGATTCCCCGGCCAGGCTCGATTCCCGTCTCTGTGTGCATGGAGTTTGCATGTTCTCCCCGTGCTTGGTGGGTTTCCACCGGGTACTCCGGTTTCCTCCCACAGTCCAAAGACATGCAGATTAGGCTAATTGGCATTCCTAAAAAAATTGCCCGTAGTGTGTGATAATTGGAAGACCTTTGAGGGCAAAGCTGGCCTGTTAGGGCGGGACGGTGTCCATCCCACTCGGGAAGGTGCTGCTCTCATTTCCTGTAGTGTAGCTCATAGTCTCAGTAGAGGTCTAGTTAATCGGTGACAATTCAGTGCCCAGGCCAGGGAGCAGACAGACAGGCTAAACCAACCATCTGCTAGCTGCATAGAGTCGTCACTCAGGGTTCACCATATTGAGACTGTGTCTGTTCCCCGAGCTAAGCAAAAATGTAGAAAGACTCAGAAAGTCTGTTTTAATAATTTAATTAACATAAAGACCACAAATTCAGATCATACTGAATGCGCAGCCGGCACCTCTGATCTGAAGCTAGGACTGTTAAATATTAGATCTCTCGCATCAAAAGCAGTTATTGTTAATGAAATTATCACAGATCAGGCGTTTGATATACTCTGTTTAACTGAAACATGGGTTAAACAGGACGAGTATGTAGCTCTAAATGAAGCTAGTCCTCCTGGATACAGCTACATACACCAGCCTCGGTTAACTGGTAGAGGAGGAGGCGTCGCAGTTATTCATAATGATAATCTGTCTATCGTACAAAAACACGGACACAAATTTAACTAATTTGAAATTCTTTATAGTAACATAAGTGTATTTAAGTATATTAAGTCAGCTTAGTCGATTCCACTAATTATAATTTACAGACCTCCAGGGCCGTATTCTGAATTTCTTAGTGAATTTGCAGATTTCATCTCAGACCTGGTCGTTTCTGTAGACAAAGTGTTAATTGCTGGAGATTTTAACATTCATTTTGAGAATCCAGAAGACCCTCTGAGAACAGCATTTATGTCCATACTGGACTCCGTAGGCGTAAATCAGTGTGTAGTAGGACCCACTCATAAAGCAGGTCACACTTTAGACCTAATAATATTTTTCGGATTAATTATAAGAAATGTATTCACAATTCCACTGTCTGAAATTATCTCAGATCACTATCTTGTCTCCAATCAAGTGTGTCACAGTGATAATGTACGCACAGCACCGCGCTACCGTATTAAACGTACATTCACATCAACTACCACACAGAGTTTTATCAGTAATCTCCCAGAGTTACCAACTTCGATTAGGTCACCGTCTGACCCCACAGAACTCGATCAGGCGACTGAATATTTAGAGTCGTCATTTCGTTGTACCTTAGATAATGTAGCTCCAGCTAAAAGAAAAATGATTAGAGATAAGAAACTCGCTCCCTGGTATAACGATCACATGCGCACTTTAAAACAGACTGCTCGGAAATTAGAGCGTAAATGGCGTCAAACTAAATTGGTAGTATTTCAAATAGCATGGAAAGAGAGCATCCTGAACTATAGGAAAGCTCTTAGTGTAGCTAGATCAATGTATCTCTCCACTCTTATAGAAGAAAATAAAAATAATCCTAGATTTTTATTTAATACCGTAGCCAAATCAACCAGAAATAAGACCACTACAGAAATCTCCACAACAACATCATGCAATAGTGAGGACTTCATGAACTTTTTTAATAATAAAATTGTAAATATCAGGCATAAAATTGAGGCTTTGAAACCGAACAATGTAATTGATACAGATGTTAACCTAGCCATGTCAGATTCAAACCTAGAATACTTTACTCCTCTTGAAGAGAATGAACTAATTTCACTCATCTCTTCTGCAAATTCATCAACCTGTATATTAGATCCTATACCGACACATTTTCTTAAACAGATAGTACCAGTAATAACAGAACCGCTGTTGAGAATAATTAATTCCTCACTCAGCATTGGTTATGTTCCAAAATCTTTTAAATTAGCAGTTATCAAACCAATAATTAAGAAACCTGACCTCGACCCCTGTCAGCTGTCCAATTACAGGCCAATATCAAACCTCCCCTTTATCTCTAAGATTCTGGAAAAGATAGTAGCGGAGCAGCTATGCTCATATCTACATAGAAATGGCATACATGAACTGTATCAGTCAGGATTTAGGCCTCATCACAGCACAGAAACAGCACTCGTTAAAGTAGTAAATGACCTCCTATTGGCCTCTGATCAGGGTTGTGTAACTATGCTTGTATTACTCGACCTCAGTGCAGCTTTTGACACCATTGATCATGCTATTCTTCTTCACAGATTAGAAAATGTAGTAGGAATTAAGGGTACAGCCCTCTCCTGGCTCAGATCCTATCAGTATGTAGACTTAAATGGTGATTATTCTGCATGTTCTCTAGTGGAGTTTGGCGTTCCGCAGGATTCAGTTTTAGGCCCACTGCTTTTCTCCCTTTACATGCTTCCTCTGGGCAACATAATCCGTAAGCATGGTATTAGTTTTCATTGTTATGCTGACGACACACAGCTATACGTCTCAACAAAACCTGATGAGAAAAACCAGCTTACTAAAGTTGAGCAATGTGTGCAGGACATAAGAAATTGGATGCTAATTAACTTCCTTCTGCTTAATCCGGATAAGACAGAAGTTCTAGTCATAGGACCGCATATAGCTAGAAGTAAAATCTTAGATCACACCGTAACTTTAGATGGCCTTTCTGTTCCATCAAGTGCAACAGTAAAAGACCTCGGCGTGATTATAGATTCCAGCCTTTCATTTGAAGCTCATGTAGATAATATCACCAGGATAGCATTCTTTCACCTCAGAAATATTGCCAAGATAAGAAATATATTGTCGGTAAACGATGCAGAAAAACTAGTTCATGCTTTTATCACTTCTAGGTTGGACTATTGTAATGCCTTACTGTCTGGTTCTTCTGTTAGGTGCATAAACAAGCTTCAGCTAGTCCAGAATGCAGCAGCGAGAGTCCTTACTAGAACCAGAAGATATGAGCACATCACCCCTATCCTATCTTCACTACATTGGCTCCCTGTGAAATTTCGCATTGATTTTAAAATACTACTCTTGACATATAAAGCATTAAATGGTCTCGCGCCGCAGGATCTGAGCGAACTGCTAGTGTCTTATGATCCGCCACGCCTACTTCGGTCAAAGGATGCAGGCTTCTTGTCAGTACCGCGTATTATGAAAACTACAGCTGTGGGCAGAGCTTTTTCTCACAAAGCCCCAAAATTATGGAATAGTCTTCCAAATAGTGTTCGGGACTCAGACACGTCTTAGTGTTTAAGTCTAGGCTAAAAACCTATTTATTTAGCCAAGCATTTTTATAAATAGATTTGCCATAGGTAAAGGAGCAGATCTGGGGGACTCATGGACGTAGAGTATTATGGTGAACTGGTATGTTTAGATGCTGTCTTCCTCACTCTCATTTGATCACTCAGGTTTGTTGACTGTGAGGTGATTGTTTGCTTTACATCTCAGGGAGCCCTCATGTTTGTGTTTCCTTCTGGCTCTCCCTTTTAGTTATGCTGTCATAGTTAGTCCTGCCGGAGTCCCTGCTTGCACTCTACAGTAAATATACATTCATATTATACATTGTGACTGTGACCATACCTAATTGCCATCTCTCCTCTTCTTCCTTTCTCCCCCTCTTTCTCTTTCCTCTCTCCCCCTGTCTCCCCCTTTCACTCTTTCTCTCTCTCTCTCTCTGTCGAGGTACACATGTCATTCCTGAGCTGCCAGTGATCCAGACTCCCTCTGCCCTCCGGACCTGTCTGATCCATCCTGGTGCCCCGTTTCAGGTTGGAGGTCTCGTCGCATGGATGCCCCATGTGTCTCTTTGGGATGCGTCTGGTGTCTGGGGATGATTCTCTCTACTTAGAAGATGGTTCTGGCCTCGACTTGTGTTGTCAGCTGTTTCTCTAAGGACTTGAGAATTCGATAGTTCAGGACTGGAAATTTCTACAAGTCTATCTGAGTCTCCAATAACTACTGGACTCCATTTTAACATCAATTAACATCAACTATTATAGCTGAACCTAACACTTAACAGTGTATAAATGCAGATAATTTCCTGCTATCTGTTTCACTCAGATGAGGATGGGTTCCCTGTTGAGTCTGGTTCCTCTCAAGGTTTCTTCCTATTACCATCTCAGGGAGTTTTTCCTTGCCACTGTCGCCCTCGGGCTTGCTCACCAGGGACTATCTGAACATTTTTGATTCATACACATTCACATTCCATACAAACTTAAATAATTCTTTTGATTGTGTAAAGCTGTTTTGAGACAATGTCAATTAATATTATATTATAATATTTTTATACAAATAAAACTGAATTGAATTGAATTGAACTTGCCCGCTGCCATCACTCGCCAGCCAAATGCCGACATGCCAGCTTGGTACTGCCTCTAAAGCCCTTTCCTTTTCCCATTTTTTTTTTTCCCATAAAATAATTATTGTAAGACCTATCCTCTTGTCTGCGTGTCTGTGGTGCATCCGGAGAAAAAGATTTTACATGAGGCCAATGTGATGGTTTGAAACTGCTATGCAAAGAAGAGTGGGCCAAAATTCCTTCAAATTCCTCCAGTTTTCGCTGCAAACGATGGCACAACCAGTAATTAGGTTCAAAGGCAATTACTATTTTACATAGGGCTGGATATTGGAAATATATTTTCCCCATTAATAAAATATATCTTCATTTAAAACAACATTAAAATTAGTTTAATAATCT